>CM024544.1:30758992-31958992 GCA_014182365.1 Eucalyptus tenuipes
ATCATAGGAATGGGAGACAAAGTGCTTACACTAGAGTTTCCAAAATTTGCGTTGTCCTATTGAACCTAGTCCATGGGATCTCCAATCGCATAGGTTAGGTTTCCACCACGAATCTCTTTATTGGGTTAAGGCTTTTAAACCCATTCCCTCGATGCGCGCTTTATCGCTCTTTGACAAACCTTTTGTCGGCGGATCCGCAATATTTTCCTTTGACTTTACAAAGTCTAAAGAAATTATTCCATTTGAGAGCAACCGCCTTACGGTATTGTGTCTACGACGAATGTGTCTAGACTTACCGTTATAAATCACATTATGCGCCCTTGCAATCGTCGCTTGATTGTCACAATGTATGCAGGTTTTGGCCACACCGGAACATCTTCTAAAAAATGTCGAAGCCATTCGCTTCTTCGAAAAATCCAAAGCAACAAACTCAGATTACATTGTAGAGCGCGTTATTAGAGTTTGTTTAGAGGATTTCCATGACACCTGCGCACCTCCTAGCGTGAATACATATCCGCTAGTTGATTTCGATTCATCGGAATCGAAATCCGGTTGGCATCACAATAACCTTCCAAAACACCGTATTTGCCATATTGTAAAATATAGTCTTTTGTCCTTTTCAAATATCCTAATAGGCCATCGCATTCCAAAGGCTCATGACAATTACTGGTATATCTACTCGCCGGAGTATGCAATAATCTAGTGCAATGATATACATGGCCGGTTCTTGAGAAGCCTTCCACCTGAACACTATTTCCAGTGTTCTTTCTTAAAATTAGGTGTGGAAGAAAAGGATTATTTGTATATTGACAAATAAGTACATATCCAACAAGTTGTGGATTTAGTGTACACACATTTGTCACACTCATTGATTCTATACCCATTTTGAATCATTACCCGGTCAAATTTCTCATGCCATTGCTTAGGAGCTTGTTTAAGTCCATACAATGATTTAACAAGTCTACACACTTTGTGTTCTTGTCCTTTGACCTTGAACCCTTCAGGTTGTTCCATATAAATCTCCTCGTCGAGATCACCATTTAAAAATGCAGTTTTCACATCCATTTGATGTATCCGCAAATTGTATAGCGAGGCTATAGCAATCAACATCCTTACGATGTTATTCTTGTGACAGGTGAATAAGTATCAAAGTAGTCAAGACCCTCTTTTTGTCTAAACCCTTTGGCTACAAGCCGAGCTTTGTACTTATCAATGGAACCATCAGCTTTTAGTTTTTCTTGAATATCCATTTACATCCAATTGGTTTATTTCCAGGTGGAAGATCAACCAATTCCCAAGTATGGTTACTTAGGATAGAATGGATTTCATTGTCAACAGCTTCTTTCCGGAAAGGAGCATTTGAAACGACATTGCCTCTTTATATGTTTGGGGCTCACCTTCCAACATGTATGTTAGAAAATCTGGTCCGAAAGATTTTTCTATTCGAGACCTTTTACTCCTTCGAAGTTCGGCTTCTTTGCTCACAACTTCATCATTCTCGGGGATTCTCTAAGCCTTTTCTCGAGAAAGTTCTCCTTGATTTCTTTTGCAGGATATATATCCTCAAAGAATTCAGCATCCCTTGATTCTAGGATTGTATTGACATGGATTTCCGCATTTTCAGATTTGTGAACCAAAAATCTATATGCGCTACTATTTTGAGCATAACCAATGAATATGCAATCCACCGTTTTAGGTCCCAACCGAGTTTGTTTCGGAGGAGGAATTGCCACCTTGGCCAAGCACCCCCACACTTTTAGAAAGTTGTAGGATGGCAACTTTCCCTTCCATAACTCGTATGGAGATTTACCTATCTTTTTGTGGGGTATTTTATTAAGAATATAATTTGCGTTAAAACCGCCTCCCCCCACAAGTTTTGAGATAAACCTCGAACTTAAAAGCATGGCGTTAGCCATCTCCTTTAGTGTCTTGTTCAATCGTTCAGCAACTCCATTTTGTTGTGGAGTATAAGGTGCGATCGTTTGGAGAATTATTCCAAAACTAGCACAAAACTCTTTGAAATTGATTGAACTATATTCTCCTCCTCTATCAGACCTAAGCACTTTGATTCGTTTATCAAGTTGATTTTCAACTTCATTTTTATACTTGACAAACATGCTCATAGTCTCATCTTTGCTAGTTAGTAAATAAACATAGCAAAATCTAGTACGATCATCCACAAATGTGATGAAGTACTTCTTTCCACCTCTACTTTCTACAAACTTTAAATCACATAGATCACTATGGATTAATTGTAGAGGTTCACTTGTTCTTTCAATGGATTTGAAAGGTTTCTTGGCAAACTTGGCCTCAACACAAGTCTCACACTTGTAATGGGCATCCAACTCAAATCTTGGAATTAACCCCAAGTTTGATATTCTCTTCATTGTACCATAGTTTACATGTCCTAATCTACCATGCCATAGATAAGGAGACACAACAGTGTAAACCGAAGACTTTTCTTTATTAATAGTCTTTGGGTACACATAATTCGAGTTTACATCAATGACAGCCACGTTGGCTTTAAACGAGGTCATTACACGCAAATTTGTCGATTCAAATACAACTTTGAAACCCTTCTTGACAAGTATGGGGCCAGAAATTAGGTTTTTCCGATCTCCGGTACATGCAAAGCACATTCGGCATGGCAACCTCCTTGCCGATGTAAACTTCAGGATCACCTTTCCTCTTCCAATCTTTGCTGATGCGAGTTAGCCATATAAAGCTTTTCATCTTCTTCACCTTCTCATAAGATGAGAACATGTGTTTATCTGCACATATGTGATTTGTGGCACCCGTATCTAGCCACCAGCCATTAGTGTTCGACACCGAGATGCTTCGGACATTACGCGGCCATGTTCTCCAAATTTAGTTGTGCACCATCATTCTTGACTTTTTTCGGGCGCTTCTTACAATCCTTAGCACGATGGCCGGCTTGTTGCATATAAAACATGTCCCTTGGAATTTCTGGAATTGTTCCTTCGCTTGCCTTTTCCTTGAAAAGACATCTTCCTTTTTCTATCTTGCTTGGATTTGGAAGATTCCACAACGTTGGCCTTTGGCTCGAAGAAGGGTTCGCACTTCTTCTATTATCCTCCTCGATTCGAGGCGAGAATGAGATCTTCAAGGCTCATCTCCTTCCGTTTGTGCTTCAAATAATTTTTGAAGTCGACCAGCCGAGGCAATTTCTCAATCATAGCCGCCACTTGGAATGATTCAAGTCCAAGAATTTGGCAACCACAAATTTCTTGGTGCCGGCGTCCTCGCTTTTGTATTTCTTCTCTAAGGACTCCCATAACTGTTTAGCTTCACGACTTGGCCTCGTCTCGAACCTGTAACTTTTGTGGAAGTTTTCAAAGCCTTTTGGAATCGAAGTAAAGAAGCTCTTTGCTCCCATCTATTTATAGAGATTTTTAGTTCATGTACATTAGTATAGTCATTCAAGAGATCGAATTCAAGAGATTCAATCTTCCATTGAAATTCATGAATTCGTCTGAACATAAAAGTTCATATGTTTTAGCAATGGTTTATATCCGACTTAGTATAGTCATTGTCGCACTTCCATTGATTCGAGCGTCTCTGTTCATATGGTTTAGCAATGGTTTATATCCGACTTTGGCAGGGCTCAACAATGGTGCCGCACTATAACTCAAAGTCAATGATGGTGGTGCTTGTGGTAGAAGGAAATGGATGGTTCGAGATGGCTTGCCCTCATCTAGCCCAAGCACAGCAGAGGTGGGGCTCGGGTGGAGAGAGAGAAGAAGATGAAGAGGAGGAGGAGCAAGAGACAGAGCAAAGAGGTAGTGCAAGATACCAAAAGGTAAGCATAACGTCGATAATATAATCTAAGACGATAGAACTGTTTTAAATAGCTAATAATCAACTATATCAATGAAATGGTGAGGCAAATTATGGTAAAAGTAGCTCTTGAGGCCGAGTATTTAAAGATATATTTGGCTTTCGTTACAGAAAGATCAGTGTGCACTTAGGGGGTGATGGCTACTAGCTAGTGGCTTAAATCCAAATGGATTAACGGCTCGAAAGGAAGTGAATGATGTAGAACTTGCATTCGACTATCAAATGTGAACTTAGAGGTTGATGGCACTGGCTAGTGGCTTAAATCCAAATGCATTAACATGTCATGATGATTATTGGGACCATCATACCATGCCACGATTTCCAATGATTTAAGTTTTCTCTGGTTATCCATCAGGTAACATCCCAACTGTCATCTGGCGACGTTTTCGTCATCCCAGCGGGTCACCCAATCGCTATCGTCGCGAAGCAGAACGAGGATCTGAGAATGGTTGGGTTCGGAATCAATGCTCATAAGAACGAGCGAATCTTCCTCGCAGGTGAAGTCTCGCTATAGCATAGCCGCTCATCTCCCTTTTCTGGCTCATTTCGCTAGAGCTAATGCAGTGGAAGCAAATCGTTTGTAGGGAAAGAGAACATAATCAACCGGATGGACAGAGAGGCCAAGGAGCTGTCCTTCGACCTCCCCGCGAGAGAAGTGGATCGCGTTTTCAGGAACCAGGAAAAGTCCTACTTCCTGTCCTCGGAGCAGCAGCAACCTCAGCGTGGGCGGAGAGGGCGCCGCAAAATCGAAAAAATCGAAGGGTCACAACGACTCCGACAGAGCAAGCAGATGGACAAAAGTGACACTAAAGGGTCGGAAGGATCGTCGTCATCGGCTATGGCGTCGATACTGAACCTGGCCGGCCTTTCCTGAGGAGGAACTAGAGGAGGTCTCGGCCACTTTCGTTTCTCGGTGGAAGGAGAAGATGAGAACGTAAGCAGTGAGAGTGAGAGAGAGAGAGAGAGAGAGAGAGAGAGTTGAAACTTCGAGCCATGTTGAGGAAGCATCAGTAGCTTCCAAGTCGTTCATAAATAAAAGCCAGATGGAAACTTGGTACAATCTATGCCGTGTTTTATCCTGCTAGTTGGTCTTATTTCCACTCAAACTGACCACGCCGACGACAGATGCTGTACTTAAACTTAAACCAATCAATTATTGAAATTCAAATGACGAGACGGTCACCACTGGGTGACATGCAATCCGGAAAACGAAGACGAAAATGAAGCAAAACTTGAGGAACGATGCATAACAACAAACGCTAGGAAAAACAATCTTTTGATCTTGAAATTGCTACTCCTTCTCCAGCTCCAGTTCCTCCAGGGCCGTCGGGGGCGAGCTCCTTCTAGCTTTGAGCTTGGCGTAGTCCGTCAAGGCTGCTGCCCGGACAGTTTGGCTGCACACGGAAATACCAAAACCAACGTCATCCATCGCCCGTGATCATTACATGGAATGGACAATGAAACATGGTCTCGCCCCGGATGCGTAGGCCGGGATCCCCCCGAACGGTAACGTTCATCGTCCGAGGAGGGGCGACAGAGAGCTGGCGATGCGATGAAGTAACCCTCGAACCGGCGAGCTTCGAGGGGCGGGAAAGAAAGAAACGGGGTGCGAAGAATTTCAGTTCGCGACGTTACCTGCGGTCTCCTGGGCCATGCATTCACCATCGCACCTCATCTCGCAGAAGGTGCTGCCGAGGCCTTCGGCTTGGCACGACTTGTGGCACTCGACGAAGCATTTCCTGTACGTGTCCATCAGCTCTCCCAAGGCCTCGCCCGTCCCGAACGTTGCCGCCAGGACGAGGCACATGATCAGGACTCCAGCTACCTTGCTCGCCATCTTGCTCTTTCGCTCGGTTTGGTTTGTCGTGTCGTGTCGTCGAGAGCTTCAACGTCCCTTTGATGTTCCTTCTTCTTCTTGAATCCTTGGCTTTAGAGGAAGAACAACGGGGAGGAAAGATCAGTACTTATAGCCATAGAAGTTAGACGGATTTGAGGGGTGACCCTTGAAGGAAGGGGATTGTTCTTGAGCTTGTGGCGTGTTTTTATCTTCGTCTTGTTTGACTGACTATTTCGGGGCCATGCTTTTGAACATGCGGTGAATATATGACCCAAAAGAAAAAAAAAGAACATGCGGGGAATAAGATGGTCAACTGAGATGGGCCGACATAAAAAGGCCCAATGGGCACACATAAGAGCCTTTCCTCGAAGGGACGAAATGACCGCCTTGCCCCTTCCCATTTTCTTGAATTCTCCATCTTCGTCCCTAAAGGCTACAGCCATCAAATTCGTAGGTCGGTTTAAATTTGGATAAGGAGGAAAAATCGTCAGGACCATATTGACCCATTTAATTCATTTTGACATATTTTTCATACTATGTAATTTTAATGATTCACATTCAACCCCACCAATATTATAGAACACTTTAATAGTTAATTCAATTTAGGAAAATTCATACCCACCCCTTTAAGCCACTTTTAAGCTCTTCATGTATACATGTTACTTAGCTAAAAGCTTAAAATCAAATTAAGAGTAAATTAAGCAATAAAAAAGTAAATAAAATGAAAAAAAAACCTATGTATTACAATACTAATAAGAAACTATTGATAAGAGAATGTTTCATCAATCAAACCATCGAAATGAAAATAATATATGCCATCGTTACACTACTCCATCATCGTGACAATAGTATATTTTATAATAAACCGGCAATTTCTTAATCACGATCAGTTAAAAATTAAAGCTCTGTTAAATTGCATTTTCGCAGGGTAGAACTTCCTCGAGCAATATAAGATTTTCAAGTGACTAATTTGAAGCATTCATTATTACACTTGTCGGAAGCTATGGTTCTAGTTCCCAACTTACCGTGATTACTCCAACAAGTGACAATCAGAAACCATCTTGCGACCTTTATAGCTCTAGCCCATCGCATGGGGTCTCTCCCACAATGATGAAATTGAGCTTTTCTTGAATTAGATTCCTCTTCCTCATCAACTCTGCCATTTTCCTCCTTCCTCATCCTCTTCCTCAGCCTCCTCTGGCACTCAATCTTGCCCATCTCTTCATTGCCATGATGGCCGTGTGCCAACTTTCCTCTGCTTTCTCTGACAAGCCCCTTTTCGTCTTCAGTTGGGCGATCGACCAACGCGTCGTCCTGATCATAATGTCGATGCCGAGGGTTGTGTTCTTATTGCCGACGCAAGCAACGGTGAGCATCCTGATGTTAATCCTTATCAACATGATGGTGGTGCACCTGGCACTAAGGAACGAGCTATCTATAGGCATGGATTGATGATGAGCATTGGACCTTTGTCTTTGTTAATAAATTAAATGGTTTGAAATTGGGTTTCTTTTCAACCCATTGTAACTCACCATTAGTTAGGCTTTACTTCCTTAAGATTCGTGAATAAGGATCCTAATGCATATAGATAGGTCCAATAAGAACAAGAATTTTGACAAATATTTTATTTCTAAGCAGAATAAGCAAAAGAGTCATTTTCAAATAATTTTAGGTCGATTAATGTATTAATCAATATTCAATTGATTGGTATAAGATTACCAACAAAAAAGATCTACTTAAACTACCTCATTTATTTTATCTAAGTTACCTCTCTTTTTATCCAATATTCTTATTTTTTAATTTTAACAAATTCATATATCACTCATTTTATTAAATATGAGTTAGAAAAAAACATAAGAGGCACAATACCCATCTGGACAGCTCCTTCCAAAAAGGCCATTTGCAAACCCAAAGGAACTTGACTTGCTGCTCAAGCTCCTGCAACGCATATCACCCCCACCAAAGCAAGCGCCCGGTCTCTCTCTCCCTCAGCGTCTCAGACCAAAAGAGCAAGAAGCGACCGCGGCAGATCCGGTTCGGAGCGATCGAAAGAAGGGAATGGAGTGCGTGTTCGGTTTGGTGGGCGACGGGTTCGCCGTCCTGGCCGCCGACACCTCGGCGGTCAGCAGCATCTTGGTCCACAAGTCCAACGAGGACAAGATCATGGTCCTCGATTCCCACAAGCTCGTCGCCGCCAGCGGCGAGCCCGGCGACAGGTGATCCCACCCCGGCTTTCGTTTTTGTCATTTGGGTTTTGTTTGATTGGTCGCGTCTTCGGTGATTCCGGGGGAAAGTTTTCGTCTTTTTTGAAGTGCGTGTATGTGGCGATTCGTCTTTCGCAGAGTCCAGTTCACGGAGTATATACAGAAGAACGTGGCGTTGTATCAGTTCAGGAATGGAATTCCTTTGACGACCCCCGCCGCCGCCAACTTCACGCGAGGCGAGCTCGCCACTGCTCTGAGGAAGGTCTGGCTTCGTCGAGCTCCTTTGCTGCTTGGTGATTTTGGGTTGAATTGGTTGCTTGTTTGTGCTCTTGTTTGTGCTCTTGTTTCCCTTTTTTTTTTTTTAATAGAGTCTGAGGTTCAAATTGTTGGGATTTCTTTGGTGAGTCTTGTTGGTTCTGATAGAGGAGGGGGAGTTTTTAGTATGGAGGTGTAGCATGGGATTACAGCTACTCATGCAGGAGTTGTTGACCATTATAATTGCTGAAATTTTTACTATTGACGAATGATAGGATTGTTATGTGGAATGCAATGAAGTATTGATCCCAGGGATCATGTCACTAAAATGCATTGGAAACCCTTGACCACCGAAGCAATAGGCCTGCATAATATTTTTTAAGTTTATGCCAACTCTTTCGGTATGTAGATTGAGTCAGAGGTCTTGGGCTGCCACTCAGTGCAAGTTTGTGAGATCAACTAAGGGCTTTTGGGTTTTTTCATCCATTTCAAATGTTAAACATCCGTAATAAACTCTAAAGCAGATAGTTTTTGAGTGCTGATCATAGTGAAGCTAACTGTAGCCTATCAGGTCGACAACAGTTTTAACGGGTATGCTTGTCATTCCTAGCACTGTTCTTGTCTTATGAAGTGGGATTTGAGGGTGATCAGCCCACTCCTTCCCTTTTGTTCGAAGTGCATCTATAGTGACATCTTTCAGAAAACAAAATGGTCGAGAAGGACATAGCAGGCTTCGTTTTTTCATAAAGAGGAGTGTAAAGTTCATATACAGAAAGTTCTTGTCCTAGTAATGCTGCGAGAAAAGAACTGCCTATCTTCTGCTAGGTTCAGACAAAGTGCTTAAGAGATGCTCAGTGTAAAAAACCTGTTTATTGGTGAAAGTTCGGTAGTGTAAGAACCAGCAAGTGGTACTTAGCAATTCTATAGTATCAGAAGCCTCTGCTCAATGGAACCTAGCCTGGTAGAGGGGTCATCCTCACAGTGTGGAACCATATGGTTGGTCCTTCTCTAACTTGAAGAGCAGAAAACCATACTTCTTTTAGTAGGGGAGAGAGTCATGCGGAAGCCTGGGATAGCATTTTATTGGCTCATGTAATTGCTCAAGCCTAATATGCATTCTAGTACACTGCTTGTGCTTTTGCCGATCCCGTCAAGACTTGGGGTTGGCTTTTCCACTTCCTCTGTTTGGTTAGCTATTCTAAGCCTTCTTTTATTCGAACCTGCTTGTACGACCATGTCGGGTGAGCAAGAGCTGCTTTCCTTTTTGCCCCTGCCATTAAAGCTTCCTGGTCCAAGTCATCTCTCAATAATTAAGAGGAGGTTGAAGCTTATCCATAAAATAAGTTGTATCCCCTGGAGGTAGATCAGCTGGAGATAATGAATCTTGATGTATTATAATTATGGAATAGGGAGGTGACAAATGACATATTTGTCTATCTAGGATGCTTTGAATGCCTTAAAAATGCAGATGTGTTAATGATATGACTGTCCTTCCAGATGGAGGATGCTTTGTAGTATCTATGAGGACAATAGACATGCTATTTCATAGTCGAGACCCTGTGACCTATCATTTTCATGCTGTTGATTATGCTTTATGAGCTTTTTCTCTTACTTGTAGGACATTGAATTTGGGTAAATGTTTGGTATCTACCTATTGCAAGCAGTCATAAAGAAAATGGGAGAAAGGGATATAGGTTTTAATAATCTGTGGATGATGTCTGTATTTTTTACCATGGAAGCCTCATCGTGAAGCATTTTTAGGCTATTATTGTAACCTCATATTTTCTTCAAAGCAATATGGTTACTGAATGAAGTGGGTTTATCATTGGCGATACAATGCATATGGGATTCAGTTCATCTACATGTATACTGATGGATGTGACTGATGGTTTTTCTACTTTTTAAAACTCAATGGAGTACTGTTACTGAAGGATTGCAAGTGGCCTACTCATGCTTTTACCTCCACACTGAGCATCTAGTTTGACGGTTGTAGAATGAATTTTATTTTTGAAGTGATAGTTTCTCTATATGTAAATAAATTTGTTGACTTTGACAACTAGTTTCCTCTTGTTATGGCTGTCCTGACTTGTGGACTGTAAAAGATTCCAATCAAGAGCTTATATAATTTACACTATATTGGTTTAGCTCTGATGTTGAAAGTATTTGTTAACGGAGGTGTGATGCACCAATTAACATATGCACGCTAATGTTTCGATTGTATGAGTCTCATCTTTGCCTTATCCATTTCTCTGCTCCATATTCTTTCATTCACAATCCGTACATGAAGTTGCTACATGCAGTGATACTTATGAAGCATATAATCTTTTGGAATTGACTTCTCTTCTGTGCTAAGTCTTGCTTTTTAATTTTGGTGGTAACAAAATATTTCTGGGCCTCTTTTGTCCATAATTGCTGATAGCTGTCTCTTGCTTATCTGATTCTGCTGATTTGTTGCTCCACCAATTTTGTGGGCCTCTCTTGTCTGTAATTGCTAGTCCTGATCATTGCTCATTGTTTTCTTTTTCCCTCTCTGACTTTCGTACTTGTTCCAGAATCCATATTTTGTGAACATTCTTCTGGCTGGTTACGACAAGGAGACAGGCCCTTCGCTCTACTTCATCGACTACATTGCCACCCTCCACAAGGTAGATAAGGGTGCGTTTGGTTACGGATCCTACTTCTCCCTTTCCATAATGGACAGACATTACCGCAGCGGCATGTCGCTCGAAGAAGCCATAGATCTGGTCGACAAGTGCATCATGGAGATCAGATCCCGGTTGGTCGTGGCGCCTCCGAACTTTGTGATCAAGATTGTTGACAAGGATGGTGCACGAGAGTATGCTTGGCGCGAGTCTGTCAAGGATGCCTCCGGGGCATCTGCTTGAGATCAACTACTGTTTTCAAGTCCTTTTTCTGTTGATTAGAAAACAGTTCCATGTGGAACTTTAAATTCTATGGATATGAATCTGCCAGAATCATGATATTTACAACCCTCAGTTTTTTTCTGTGGATTGCTATCTCTGTAGTGAGTTCATCTTGGGGTTTCATCTGCATTATGCTTGTTAGGTCAGCCATGCCTTACCCCGAAAAAAAAAAAAAAAAAAAAAAAAAGCAAAAGGCAGAAAGCAAAACAAAAGCAAAAGAAAAAGAAAAGCCCTAGACTTTTCCTGAACTAAGTAACCATCACTGTATTTTTTAAGATGAACAAGAAGGAAAATTATTATTATTATTATTATTATTATTAAACAGATGAAAGTCTATATTTTAAATTGTCATATCTTGACCTTGTATGACTGACTGTTAAAGTGATAATTACTATCCTATAAAATTTATTTTTATGCAATCACATGTTATGGGCTCTAGTTTAACTATAATCGTCATTAAATTGCTGAAATATGAAAAATATATACGATATAATAAGTTATGTATATCTAATAATTTATACGAGGTAGTAAACTTGTGAAACATAATGAGGTATATAAAAGCGATAATTATTATTTTCCCTCTAATTCCAATTTTTTTTTTGTGTATTTCAGAGATTCTTGTACCATTTCCCTCTTATTATATACACAATTCTAATGAAAAAGATATTGAATTAATATCACGAAAAATTTCAAACCGATACGTGATAAATTTATTATAAATTAATTTTTTAATCAACACAAACTCTCAACCGGTATATTTAAAACAAATTTACCCAAAATTAATTTTTTAATAAATAAAAATGTCAAACCGGTATATTTTTTATAAATTAAGCCTACTTTTGTTTCCATTAAATTAGATTAATATTGTGAAAAACAACAACATGATATACCTGTGAAAAATTGGAAGGTAAAGCCTCAATTTAGTACATCGATTAATTGACACAAGTTATCAAAATCAGTAATTTGATGATAAAATTTTAATAAAAATTAATATAAAGTAAATTTATCTTATATATATATATATATTTAAGTTTTGAATTTATTTTGGATAAATTTGTTATGGTTATTTTTTCGTGATATTAAATTTATTTTATATGAAATTTGGGAAGTCAGCCAATGAGACGTTAGTACCTCTCCCTGCTTCAGTTCCAGTACTCTTTTAGCATCGCCTTTTTCACTCTGTGATGGTGACAACACCGCAGGGCCGTCGTCAATTCTCCGCCCCAGATCGGCTCGCCTCTCTCTTTCCCTCTGCAAATTCTCCCGTTCCCCGCTTCCGCCGTCGACGTGCGGACCGCCCGTGCTCTCGCATTCCCGTTCTTCTTCACAGCGAATCAGCAATTCGGGCCGGTCGTCTTCAATGTCATCAGTTTCTCCTTTTTTTCTTTAACGTGATGATCGCTTCTGCCTGTGCTGCGTTACATTGCCTCTTCGCTTCGTTTGGCGCTTGCACGCTTCTGGGTTTTCTCGTTTTTTGCCTTTCTTGACTGAAAATCGGTGTGAGATTCACGGGTATTCGGTGGGTTGCGTGGGCTATGTGAACATGTTGGTTTGCTTGGAGAGTGACCCTCGATTGGGTGAGGTTTTTGACGATACGGAAAGGATGGTAGTGCGAATTCTCTGCGCTTGTGTGAAGGGTTTTTCATTCGGTGTGGTGCATTTTCGCTTTCACTGTTGCTGGAGCTATTAATGCTTGAGTTCTGTTGTCTGCTTCTGGGGTGCGAAAGCTATTAATGCTCGCGTTACTAATTTATTAGACACAGTGTTGGCTATTTTTATGGCTGGTTCTTGGTTCTGAAGTTAGAGGTAGAGTTACAGAGGCGGGTGTTGGATGACAGTGTGTGTGGGGGGCTACCTTGGTTACTTGTTTCTTGTGCACCATATGTAGTGGCAGTGACGGGACTCGGATGATAATTCCTGCCGAACGGATGAGATGCAATGTAGGTGTAATTATGTTTATCTCGTGCGCAGATGCCTATGTTTATTCCTTTTGACTTTTGCAATTGGCAAGGAGTCTTCCCGATCCATGAATTCATTGGAAATTTTCTGGAGGGCAAAGTCAAAGATATAGGCTGTTTGATTTTTTTTTTTTTAAACTTTCGTGCATGCCATTGCAGACGCTCTTCTAGATGTAAGTCTCTACACGATGATCATTCTTGCTTTGTGTACGCCAGAAAAGGCACCTTTTGTTTATTTACTTTTCTTTGGACATGGAAATGCTGGCTATTTTAAAATATTTCTTACTTTTAGGTGAAACTGATGGTTAAATTTTCACATTGCAGAGCCTTCTATAAAACTATGATGGGATCACTTGATGACAGATCAGATGATGAATACTCTGTCATTGGTGATAAGGGAGAAATTTCTTTCATCGATTATCAGAGAGACCAGTCCGTGTGTAGTTATGATCTCAATGAAAATGATCCGGTCGTGATTTCTGTTCCATTTGCTTTTGTTGATGGAAAGCCAAGGTCCGTATTTGTCGGGGAAACTGCTGCAGATCCGATCTCCATAACAAACAACACTGACGATCAAATGGACATCTGGTCCATAAAAATATATGCCTCAACTCCTGAGAATTCATTTACACTTTCTTTGATGGAGCCGGTATCTGAAAGTTCAGGTGTAAATGCCATTCAAGGTTTCCTCGAGTCCTTTTCCTTGGAGGACAGAGTTTTGCAGCCAGGAGAGACTCTAACTGTCTGGTTATATTGCAAACCAAGGGAAATTGGGTTGTACACATCAGTGGTCCATATTGATGTGGGGAATGATAGGATAGAAAGAGTAGTTTTTCTCTTGGTAGATAACAAGATTTCCAGGTCCTTGGTTTCAAAAAGACCATATGTAAGAGGCGCCAGAAAGAACCATTTTGATGTGGACAAATATGTTGTTGGTTCGCGTCCAGCAAGAATTAACACTGGACGCTATAAGAAAAAGCTTCCTCTGTATCCAATTCCAAAGGATGTGAGAGAATTGATAGAGAACAAGCAGATTCCTGATGCAATAAGAGGAGGTCTAACCAGAGAAAATTATGCTCCTTTCTTCAAAACATTAGTAATCATGGAAGAACTGAAACTGGAGGTAAGTTTTTCTTCTTTGTTTTCTTTCTGGTTCTTTTGGCATTAGATTCAAGAAAAAAGTTAAATTGATGCTATGAAGGCCTGCTGTTGTCTTTCAAATTAACCAGTCTTTTCTATAGGATGATATGAGATCTTTTGATATGGAAAATGTTACCATGAGAAGAAAAGGGACTCCGTACCTAACCCTCAATGTGCCTGGACTGGCTGAGAGACGACCTTCACTGGTCCATGGAGATTTCATTTTTGTAAAGTTGGCTTCTGATGAAGCGGGTTGCAGCACTCCTTACCAGGTCTGTACAAAGTTATCAGGCTTTTGAGGTCCAATTCTGTTTTTAATGGTTGGTAAGTTTTCTCTAACTTGTGTCTGACCACTTCTCAAATGATACTTATATGGTAAATCTCAGCGATCGTCATATTTTGCTAATAACTGCTTCATAATCTGATAATGTGTGTTCGACCAAAAAGGCAACAGAGGTGAATGGTGATTTGGATGGGCTGAGCATAACCTTTTGTACTTCAGTAAGATTATCTGATGTGCACTATTTTCTTAAGCGGTAGTAATCTCCATCAAAGGATATCATCCAGAACTTCTTTGCTTGCCAATCGTAATCATTTACAAGAGATATGTATTGATAACATGAATTGCATCTTTTACTCGGTAGCTGGCTTGTCATCTGCTTCCTGTTTTTGAGTGTAGACTCAATCTGCAAAAATTCTTTTTCATATTTCCTGGAATATACTTTTTGTAAAGATGCCTAGATCAGCGTCCCTTATGCTTGAGTGGATGATCCACAGGGCTATATTCACCGTGTCGAAGCTGATGAAATTTACTTGAAGTTTGCCAAGGAAGTCCATATGTGCCATAGGGATGAGAGTGTATACAATGTTCAGTTCAGTTATAACCGAGTCAACATGAGAAGATTATACCAGGCAGTTGATGCTGCCAGAGATTTAGATGAAGCACTGCTTTTTCCCTCAAGGTTACGACGAAAGAGGCTGATTTCGACAACGCCACTGGTTCCTTTTAGTCATATTCTGAATGAGGAGCAAATACGTTCGGTTGAGATGATCATCGGCTGCAAAGGAGGGCCACCATATGTAGTGTATGGTCCTCCGGGTACGGGTAAGACCATGACTATAGTGGAAGGAATAATGCAGCTTTATCAAAATCATGCGGATACCCGGATCCTTATCTGCACTCCATCAAATAGTGCTGCTGACCACATTCTAGAGAAGCTTCTTGGGGAGGGGGCTGGGATAATTAAGGAAAATGAGATTTTCAGACTTAACGCGACTAGTCGACCTTATGAGGATATCAACCCCGATCATATTCGGTTTTGTTTTTTCGATGAGCTTGTTTTCAAGTGTCCTCCAATCAAAGCCCTCATGCGCTACCGGATTATCATCTCAACTTATATGAGTGCCTCTCTTCTTTCTGCTGAGGGTGTGGAACGAGGCCACTTCTCTCATATCTTTTTGGATGAGGCTGGCCAAGCTTCAGAACCAGAAAGTATGATCCCGCTCGCTAACCTCTGCCGACTGGATACTGTTGTTGTTCTTGCGGGTGACCCAATGCAATTAGGTCCTGTGGTGTACTCAAAAATAGCTGAAGAGTATGGATTGGGAAAATCATACCTGGAGAGGCTGTTTGAGTGTGAATTTTACTTCAATAGTGATGAGAATTATGTGAAAAAGCTTATCCGGAATTACCGTAGTCACCCAGAAATACTGCACTTGCCTTCAGAGCTATTTTATAATGGAGAATTGATAGCTTGTAAAGATGATGCAAGCTGTCTTGGCGCGGAGGTGGACCTCATTCCTAACAGCAAATTTCCTGTTCAATTTATTGGTATTCAAGGATGTGATGAGAGGGAAGGAAATAATCCTTCATGGTTTAATAGAATTGAGGCAAGTAAAGTAATTCAAGTCATCGAGAGAGTCATAGCATGTGAGGAAATTAACGAGAATGATGTAGGTGTAATAACACCTTATCGCCAGCAAGTACTTAAACTGAAGACATCTCTCGAAAGTTTAGATATGCCCAATATCAAGATTGGAAGTGTCGAGCAATTCCAAGGGCAGGAAAGCAAGGTTATCATAGTGTCCACGGTTCGATCTACCATAAAACACAATGAGTTCGACAGGGTCCACTGTTTAGGGTTCTTGAGCAATCCTAGAAGATTTAACGTGGCTATAACTCGGGCTATATCCTTGCTAATCATTGTTGGGAATCCTCATATTATAACCAAGGTACCTTGCTAACTTCTACAAGAAACTAATTGTCTTTTCATGATTCCTTAATTCTGGGAAAATGGGTCGTGAATCATTTGTATGAGAAAGTAAGCTTTAAAGCTTGTGCGCACAGAAAGTTGAGAAAGGGAAGGAAGCAGTATTATGTCATCGTACTGCTTCCTTATGGCAAGTAATGCTTGTCACTTCTCAACAACTTTGACACCACTCTTTTTCTTTGTAGCCTTGTCCACTTGTTAGCTTCTCTCAGTCTCACTTCATGGCAGAATATAAAAAAAAAAAAAAAAAAAATGTGACAGGAGCATGACTAGCTGATTCATTTAAAGAAGAAAGAAATGACTGAGATTTAGAAAAGTTTATATCCCTAAGGGGAATAACTTATTTACGCAAGAAGAAAAAAACCTGAAGAAGTTACATGTGCTTGTCTTTCCTTTTTTGTCGCCATGCTCTGGAAGTTTTGCAGATGTTATCTTCTATTCACTAGTGGTTACAACTATTTTTATTGCGGCTTGGCTCACCTTGATGCATCTTATGTGATCTCAGATGGTTTCATCAGTTTTACACCCTTGAAATCAGAAATAAATCTCATTATGTATTTTCATAGCCTTCAACTTGTTGATGAAAGAAATTTTTGCAAAGCTGGATATGGGGCAAGAAAGAGGAATGACTTAAAGACATGCATGGTTAAGGGATATATCACATATTCAAAATTTGAAATGGATCAGAAATGAGTAGATTTAGCTTCCAAAATCCTAGTATCGGGTGGTTGATTTGTGACATCCGTGAATGTAATTATCAATCTTATTTGGCAGGATCCCTACTGGAACAAGCTCTTGTGGTATTGTGTGGACAACGATGCTTATCAAGGTTGTGCTCTTCCTGAGAGGGTCAAGGAATCTGTTGAGGATTATGCAGGTTATGAGGAAGAAATCCCCAGGCATGGGGAAGAAAATGATTGGGATGAAGAACCCCATCAAACAGAGACTCCTCTGCCAGTTACAAATGAAGATGAATGGTCAGATGGCTGGAAGTAAGTTGTTGGAATGTCTGCAAATATAGACAGAAGGCAGGTGAATGTACCTCTTGACTTTGGTAAGTTCTTCCATACATTGCGCAATTTCACTACAGTGATGAGTGAGCCAAAAGGCAGAGAACATGCAAATAAATGCCAGGAAAGTATAGTTGCGTTGTTGGGTTGTGTACACGATGAGAAATGACATTTCGAATAGGTTGATACGGTCGAGGGTCTTAATGTGACAAGATGTTGGATTGTGACAATTTGTGTGAGGTTCGCTAACATGTGCTTTTCTTTCTTGATAGGGCAACAATGTGATATAACTATGTGAGCAGATAACAAAACAAGCAAAGATGCCTTGTACCTCTCTCGTTAGTCATTGAACCAACATGAAAAATGTAATGAAAATGGGGTAATAACATCTAGTACTCAAAACTTCACATCATCCGAAAGAGAACTGAAGAAGGGCTCCCAAGTTGCATTAATCTTGGAAGCTTTCCGACTTTAGTTTATGCCTTTAAGCGGTTTTTGCAGCATGGGAATGCCTTATCATCAGTTCGTTGCGGTGCTTTCTCCTGTTTTAACTTGAGATCGATTGACTTACCTTACGTTGATCTTACCTCTGAAATGCTAGTCCTTGCGTTGTCTAATTCGATCTATTTTACCACCAGAACGTTTGCTGATTCCATGCTCTGTTTCTTGCTTTATATATGCCCTATTACGTATCTGATTACATTTGCTGTGTGAGATGTGGTGGTCTGGATCATCAATATTACTCGGGGAGCGATGAGCAGTGCTACTTACTGATGACACAATCTTTCATACTTGTTGTAGGCGATGGGCTGTTGATGTCACCTTCCTTAGGAAGCTGGGCTTTGCGTCTTTTTTCATTGCTCTGGATTATTTTGGCCTTCGAGTCTATCGGCTTGGAAGGCCCTACTATTCCCTTCTGTCCTTTTGTAGGGAGGGAAGAAAAACAGTGCTGGTTTCCGTTGCCAACCTCATTCAGAAGGAACAATGTAGCGGAAGTCTTTCCAAGTTTCATTGTCGATTCTATGTGAGAATGTGGTCATTGTCTATATGGAGAGATGCTAGATTGGCATTATTTCCGCTATGTGGCGGGCCTAATTCAAATTTTTTTTTTTTTTTTGGGGGGGGATGTGGACATTTTGGAAGTGGTTATGCACGTTTGAAATGAGCACTTGGTTTCACTTTTGGATGCAAATAGGTAAGTATTGATGGGCATTCAGCTAGTGAAGTAAAGAGTTTGGGCATAGTCCTTGATATGGTTTTGCAGCTAGGAATAAAGCGTGACAGATAACGTTCCCCTGTCCCTAGTCACCAGCTGATGCACTTTCATGCATCCAGATCAATGAAAGAAATGCAGCAAATCCTCTTTTAATTTCCGATCAGGCCGTATTGCTCTCGACTCAGTTCATATACCGAAATTCGCTACTTCTGTCGCATGGTAAATTCATGTCTAGCCTTGTACACCAACGAAAAATGAAGGAGAAGTTCTTGCGGGAGGAAAGGTGCAAAGTCTGAAAGACCTAAATGAATGACGTATGCTTAAGAAACGTAGCGCGCCGAAAAACCCACGATGGTTGCGAGCACAGGAGGTGTGTCAGTTGATTGATCTGCAGTTTTGATGATGAACTCGTGGCCGGTGCTAGCGGCGAGGCTGGTACTGTGATATCAGCAGCATCTGAAGGAATGCCGGTTCCATTGACAGACGGCAACGGTGAAGGAGCGCTCAACGGACCTGCAATTTTAAGACCAGTATATTTCGCGGTCAGGATGCTGCGCGAGTAAAACATTCGAGGTTTAGTTTCTGCGCCCCATTTGCGTAGCAAACAATCGATCATTTTTTAGTTACATGCATGAGCGATCATCATACAGAGCAATGCTTCAGTTCAATCCTGGCTGGTACATTCAATTGAATTGAATTGGCGGAGTCCAGGATATTTGAACGAACGGTAAGATAATGAAGCGATTGACTTACTATTCTCTGGCAATGTTTCGACGTCCGATCCCTTGGTGCCGCGCAGAGGGGGCAACGGCGGCGAACCTGATGCATATGGAATTCAAAACAGGTTTAAAAAAAAAAAAAAGAACCTCTCAGACTTATTTCAGTGTCGATAAGCGATGCGACCAAGCTCGAAACATGAGAGAGAGAGAGAAAGAGAGAGAAATAAGCTTTGCCTCTGCTAATAGCCTACAGTTCGTCGTCCCCGGATCAGCATTCTACAGTTCCTCTGTTCGGCTTCCGAATGAAACGATCGGAAGATCAAAAGCTAACTACTACTATCAGATCAGCACAAACCAGAACAATCGATGCGTAACACTCGATCGAGGAGCTGAAAGGACTTTGATCGGACGAATAGCGCATCAGGGAGGACAACAGACGGACAGAGCTAGATACAGCTTCAAGTGCATTCATCCACATTTCAAGGCTTCGAAGCAGAACGAACTCGACTTTCGATTCTCGATCGTGACACTCCAAAGCCACTAGAATCGATCGGATCGACACTAAACAGACGCAGAGCCAGAGATGCGAACCTGAACAGAGAGAATCCAGCTGGACCGTCGCATTCCTCCTCGGGGAGTCGGCGGCGCCGGCAAGAGAGCAGTCCGAAGGCAGAGAGCGGAGCCTGGTGCCGTTGAGCGGGAAACCGAGCATGGCTCGCTCGCGCACGAGGTAACAGAGGCAGCTGACCAGGCCGGACCTGCGGGCGAAGGAGAGGGCGGCGCAGCAGAGGGAGGCGCGCTCGACGCCAGATCGTTCGGCGGCGACGAGACGTAGGGGAGGCACGGGGACAGCAGGACGATCTCGCCGGCGCACCCGTCGGGCGCAGGAGGGGCAGGCGACGGCGGAGGAGGAGGCGGCGGTGCTGGAGCGGCGGCCGCTCGAAGGAGGGGGAAGAGGAGGAGGAGCGAGAGTAAGACGGTTACGGCGGTGGAAGCGGCCATCCTCGCTCTAGAGGGAGAGAGAGAGATAACGACTTCTGCGAGGAGGAATGGCGGGAGGAGTGCTCCATCTGCGATTGAAATACACACGCCTCGCTCGTGCGCCAATTGTGAACACGTGCAATGCACGTGATATGGAAAAATGATTTGCCTTTTCTATTCCGTAAAATATGCTTTGCTTTTTTTTTTTTTCCTTTTTTTTTAATGTATTTCTACAAGAAGAAAGTTTTATTACATTGTATCTGATACTCATTCCTTAGGGGTAATATTACAGGTGGTATCTGAATTTTGTTGCAATGTATAATGTGATGTCGATCAATTTAATATAATCTTTATGTTAAGTATATCGTCACCTAATCTGTATTTTTTTTTTTTTTACATGAACCATCGCATCAGCATTTGTTGGGTCGATATAAGGATATAGACATCCATATCACTTCCAAAGTTAGCAAATCTTTTCTCCTTCAATATTTTTTTTTTTTTTTTTTTTAGTGGGGTGGTGGGAAGGGGCACGAGATAAAAACAATATATGTAAGTCACGTGGTCGCAATTATTGGAGATCGCCCCAGTGGCAGTGGCTACTCTTCCTACATAAAAAGGGGGAGGTAGGGAGTTAAGGTGTATTTGGTAACCACTATATTTTTAGAAATAATTTATGTTCAAAATGATTTTTTCTGGTTTTGTTTTTCATACAAGTTTCAAAACATTAGTAATCGTTTGGTAACTACACTAAACTTTTATTCGCGGAACAGAAATGCGTTTAGTACAACTCTCAAATATTTTCCTAACTTAGAATTTCTTTTAATTTTTAATAATTTTATTACATTTTTCTCTTTTTCTTTTTTTTTTTCCTTTTCCCTTTTTCCTTCTCTTCTTCTTCTTCTTCTTCTTCTTCTTCTTCCTCCTTTAACCGGTCGTTGGCTCTTGGCGACGCTTGACTGGTCCCTAGAGAAAGAAGCAAAGGAAGAAAAAAAGAAAGAAAAGGAAAGAGAAAAAAAATGGTTTGGGCTTGATTCTGGAGTTGTTTCCAAGAACAAAGAAGTAATTAATTTTGACTTCCTTATTCTATTCCAAATCTTTTCCCTAAAACAAAAAATTTACCAAATAGAGTCCTATTCTTTTTTCTTCTTTTTTTTGAAGAAAAAAGTATAAAATCAAACACTGTTTAACACGTTATCGAACAAGCACTTAGATTTCCTACCTTCTTAAGGGAGGTTGAGGGTGTAGACGTTTGGTTTCATATATAGGTTTTGACTTTCACACTTTACAAAGAGGTAAACAAAAAATTCTAAGAATAAATTGAGAGTTAGAGTAGGATGGACAAAAAAAAAGTCATATGATTGCAGCCATAGCAAATCTAATATTATGTTAACAAAATGAATTGGAATTTTTGAACGCAAGAGCTATTAAATTTTAAAAAGTTTAAAGACTAGATTAAAAAAAAAAAAAGAGTAGTTCAAGGATCGTATCCATTATCGAAGAAAAGTTCAGAAATCATGTACATATCCTTTATATATAATTGCTCAATGAAGGTTGATGTCCCTCTCGATTAGCACGAATCTAATTGATTATAGTATTTCTCTGCCAAGCAACAATATCATTAATTCCTTATTTGATCTTCTTATGATATTTAATTGTGTAGACTACAGTACCAAACACTATCCTGGCCTCCAATGTTAAACTTTTGGGAATTAGGACCAAACTCAAAATCCCTTCTAGATGTATTATCAATTTTGAAATTTACATTTTCCCCCTTTGAATGGGGCATTTGTTTAGCAGAATATGAATCTGAAAAACATTTTTCTTAAAAAAAATCGCCAATATCGCTTACAAAAAATCAATAAGCGAAAAAAAATTTCATCATCCATAAAAGCATTTAGACATAAATTGTTATCGATAATGAAACTATTTTCCATTGACTCATTATTTCGAGCAATCATTTCTAGAAAAACAAAATTTACATCATTCATTTTTCGTGAAATAAACAGAGCTGATGTTTCTTGTGATCTTTTTTTTTTTTGCATGTAACCCATGAACGGAAATCTCCTGTATTTTGGAAACAAACCTATGGTATATTTCGGAGGTCACATATGAACCAAAAAAAAAAAAAAATTCAAGATCTTTAGCAATTAGTAGAACCAAGAATGACGAGCGTTTATATTATCCTACATAATTAGCTATATTATCCATCGATCTTGCATGCTACTTTGATTTTTATGCCCACAGCAGCTTAGTCAAATCTAATCTCACCTATAATCGCTAGAAGCAAGTTCAAGGCCCCCCATTTTTGGTCATGCGATTAGGTGAACGAATAGCTTCCTCCCCCCTTTTGGCCAATTACAATCTTTTGCCAGCTTAATTGGCTTTCTTCTTCGGCACACATGTAGGAGGGACAAAATAATTTCTATTATTGTAAAAATTAGGGATAAGGAAGAAAAAATACCCTGACTCTTGACAATAATTCGATAATATTAGTTTTAGTTCATGTTTTCTAGAATTACCGATCTGTCTATTTTCTTCGTCAGATAAATCCTTAGAAAAGCAAAACGCTATAATCTAGAATTCTCATAGTATTATATTTAATTATTGAGATTATTCTAATTTCCTAGCATGATAAGTCAACTAGAATTCTTAAAGGCTATATTTAATTATTGAAATTGTTTTCCAATTTCCTAGCATGATAAGTACACCCTGACCACAAGGGTGTCTTCAGACATGCCACGTTACTCTTGATTTGTTCTTGACACTTACCTCATGTGCTCTCTTTTAGTTCACCAAAGAAGCACAATACCAAAAACAAGATAATAATAAAGTCCAAGGCAAAACCCTAATCTTGTATATAAAGGAGTAGCTGCTGCCCTAGTGCAAACTCAGGGCATGCAAACGAATCGAGCACACTCGGATTTCTTGGTTAGACCCGCGAGAAGAAACTGTTTGGAACCGCCTCCCATGGCTTCGAAAGGCGACAAGACGGGTCTGAATCGAGTTATGGCCCTCGCGGTGGTCCTGGCCGCGCTCTGTGCGCGAGCCACAGCCCAATCCGGGTGCACCAGTGTGCTCATAGGCCTCGCGCCGTGCCTCAGCTTCGTGACGGGGAGCTCGTCCACCCCGTCCTCCTCATGCTGCTCGCAGCTGGCCAGCGTGGTCCAGTCGCAGCCGCGGTGCCTTTGCATGGTCCTCAACGGCGGCGCGTCGTCCCTCGGCGTGACCCTGAACCAGACCCTCGCCCTCGAGCTTCCCGGCGCCTGCAACGTGCAGACCCCGCCCGTTAGCAAGTGCAACGGTGAGTCTGAGCGCAAACCAATCTGGTCTCTCGTTTTCTCTTTTCTTGTTTAGCTTTCAAGGTGTTCTGCTTTGTGGGATTTGATGCTTCAACTTGTCAGCAGCTTCCGCCGGAACGGTTGCTTCAGCCGGCTCGCCAGATAGTTCGCCGAGCGACATATCAGGTGATCATAAGTTGATTATGTCTGATTATCTCATGTATATGCATTTAGCAATCATATGAAGACCGAAAATCGTAGACATCTTCTTTCGATCAATATACAACACATGAAATATTTGAGATGAATCCCACACTGCTGATCTGAAGGCTAAAATCTATGAAGTACATGCTCTAGGCCGATCCTTTCAGTTCCTATCGAATTCAAGAAACTTCTCAGACTACATTCATATGCGGATAATACATTTCGTACAGACCAAACTACGAAGATCGAAAAACATGTCGGAGTCGTGAAGCACATAGAGCAATGTCTTAGTTAAAACAGTCAACAAACTAGCTTAACAGAAGCAGGACACGAACAAAGAAACCATGAAGTTTCAGAAGTGCAGACAGATTTTGTAATCATCTTCTTTTCTCTTCATGCGTTTTATGAAAATGAAGGGGGATCCAAAGACGTTCCGTCGCCTGCAGGAAGTTTCACCAGCCATGGAATTGCGAAGATGCCGCCGCTTCCGCTCGCAGTGCTCTCGGTCCTCATGGCGACCTTTGGATACGTCCCAGCCATGGCTATCTGAATTTTCTCATTCCCCGGCGATGTATGATGCCGAACTACAATAATGTACGCGTACGCGTGCTTGTGCTTGCGCACGCGACGCCGTATGCATTTCCCTTTGTCGTCGAAGTATCTGTGCTTTGTGCTTGATATACGTTGTGTCCCACTATACGTATTTCCCTCGTTGGTGTTGTCGTTTCGCCGTTATCAATATACTATGATTGGAATTATCGATCTCTTGCTTTATTTGTATGACGATGGTTTATGCATGGCAATGATTTCGGACGGAAAAAATATCCAAAAATCCTAAATTTATTGTACTTTTACCAATGCATTTTTAGAAAAAAACATGTTTTTTCATATTACTCATTTTCCGTGAAACAAACAAATTCGAAGTGTCCTGTGACCCATCTTTTTTTTACCACGTGACCCATGAACAGAATTCTCCTGTTTTTTGGAAACAAAGCTGCGGTGTACCTTGGAAGTCATGTATAAACCAAAAAAAAAAAAAAAAAAAAATCAAGATCCTTAGCAATTAGTAGAAGCAAGAATGAGTTTTTTTATTATCCTACACAATCAACTACATTCCCGATTGATCTTGCACGCTACTTTGATTATTATTCCCACAATAGCTTAGTCAAATATGATATCACCTATAATCGCCAGAAACATGTTCAATGAAAAGGCAAAGGGTGCCCCCCTTGATCGTGCGATTAGGTGAACGAATAGCTTCCTCCCCCTTGTGGCCAATTACAACCTTTTACCCGCTCGAGCTCAATCTTCTCCGGGCACATACGATGTAGGAGGCACAAAATAATTTCCATTATTGTAGCAATTAGAGGGAAAAAAAATATGCTCACTCTCGGCAATAATTCAATAATATCGATTTTAGTTCATGTTTTTCGGGTTACCGGTCATCTATTTTCTTCATCAAATAAACGTTAGAAAAATAAAATAATATCATCTAGAATTCTCATATGATTATATTTAATTATTAAAATCATTCCAATTTCCTAGCATGATAAAGTCATCTAGAATTCTCATAGGATCATATTTAATTATTGAAATTTTTTTCCAATTTCCTAGGATGATAAGTAAACCCTGGCCACAAGCGTGCCTCTTCAGACATGCCACGTTACTCTGATTTGCTCTCTCTTAGTTCACCAGAGAAGCACATACCATACATAAGATAATAAAAGTACAAAGGCAAAAGCCCTAATCTTGTATACAAAAGAGCAGCTCCTGCCCAAGTGCAGACTCAGGGCACGCAAACGAATCGAGCACGCTCGGATTTCTTGAATTAGACCAGCGAGAAGAAACTGTTTAGAACCGCCACTCTCATGGCTTCGAAAGGCGACAAGACGACGGGTCTGAATCTAGTTATGGCTCTTGCGGTGGTCCTGGCCATGCTCTGTGCGCAAGCCACGGCCCAATCCAGGTGCACCAGTGCGCTCAAAGGCCTCACGCCGTGCCTCAGCTTCGCGACGGGGAGCTCGTCCGCCCCATCCTCCTCGTGCTGCTCGGAGCTGGCCAGCTTTGTCCAGTCGCATCCGCAGTGCCTTCACATGGTCCTCGACGACGTTTCGTTGGTCGTCGACGTGACCCTGAACCAGGAGAAAATATTCAGTGGTACCCTCGCCCTCACGCTCCCCAGCGCCTGCACTGTGCAGACCCTTGTTAGCAAGTGCAACGGTGAGTTTTGAGCACAAACCGAGCGTGGTTTCTCGTTTTCTCTTTTCAATTTTTAGTTTTCAAGGCGTCGCGCTTTCTGGGATTTGATGCGTCAATTTGTCGGCAGCTTCCGGCAGAACAGTTGTTGTGCTGCTACTACTAGTCCCTCTGGCTCATAAGTTGATCATGTCACATATATGCATTTAGCTTGCAATCATGTGAAGGCCAAAAATCGGAGTCATCTTCTTTGGATCGATATACAGCACATGAAATATTTGAGATGAATCCCATACCATACTGCTGATCTTAAGGCTAAAATCCATGAAGGATACGCTCTAGGCTGATCCTCCAGTTCCTATTGAATTCGAGAAACTCCTTAGACTACTTTTATACGTTGATAATACGTTGGTACCGACCAAAATGCGAAGATCGAATAACATGCTCGAGTCATGAAGCACATAGAGCAATGTCCATCTTAACTAGTATCCACCGTGTTAAAACAGTCATTAAACCAGCTTAACTGAAGTAGGATACGAGGAAAGAAGCCATCGAGTTTCCAGAAGTGCAGACAGATTTTGTAATAATTTTCTTCTCTTTTTCAGGCATTTCAATGAAAGTTCCATCGACTGCAGCATATTCCACCGGCCACGGAGTCACGAAGATTTCCTATGGCTACGGAGTCGCGGAAATGGGCCACGGAGTCGTGAAGATGCCACCGCTTCGCCTCGCAGTGCTCTCGGTCTTCATGGCGACTCTTGGATACGTCCTCCCCACCATCATCGGTATCTGAATTTTCTTATTCCTCGGTGATGTATGACGCCGAATTATAATAATGTTCGCGTGTTTGCGCCTGCGCACGCGACGCCGGACGCATTTTCCCTTTGTCAAAGTGTGTGTGCTCTGTGCTTGATATACGTTTGTTGACACCTAAATTTTGGCGACTCGTTTAATCATTTATCGCATTAAAAAATTGGGGGTTAATTTTATCCCAAAAAAAAAATAATAATAATAATTAATTGCATAACATGTAGCTTTAGGAACATTTATTTTTAATTTGCATTTACAGTGAGCTGGTGGTAAATGGGTTCAATTGATGGTTCATAACTTTAATTTGATAAGTTGAAATGCTCACGAAAAGAAAGAATCGGCCCCAAGTCCGTATCCCCATGAGATTTTATGGATTTATCTAACAAATATCATGCGTTCCAAAAAGAAAATATTGTGGTCCGAAAAGAAAATATCGCATTTGAAAAAAGAAATTTTCGTGGATATCGATTTGGAAAAATTAAAATCCTAATCCGTGGCCTATAAATAGGTTAAAGCACCTAGGGTTTTAGGGGGGGCCACACACATCGACACACTCGGCCGTATGTAGAGAGGGGCTTCTTCTGGGTTTTTCTAGGTCGAAATTCAACACAAAAAACGAAGAAGAAGCAAAGGGGTTTCGGTTCTTTGAGGCAAAAAGAGCAGAAAAAGCTTTTGAAAGAAAAAAAGAAAAGTCAGCAAAAGGCTGAAGAAGTAGCAGGGAGAAGGGACAGCAACAGTGAAACAGCAGAGGGAAAATCGGGAAGGAACGTGTGTGCAGCAGAGGAAAAAAGGGAGGGCACTGTTCATCGTCTCCTTCGTACAGCCACCGCCGCGACTCGCCTGATGCGCCATCGCGACCCAGCCCGAGACCAGAAGACACCGCCGAGTCCCGCCTCACCAGAAGCTGCCGCCGACCCACGTTCGCCGCCCTGCTCACGCACGAGCGCTGCCCCGTCGCCGCTGCTCCCGTTCCGACTGACCCGTCGATCCGCCGGCCGTCCGTGACTACCCAGCACCCGAGCTCCGTCCCCGCGCCGCCGCGGCCGAAACCGGCGCCTCTCCTCCGCCCAGATCTGCTCAGCTTCGCCCGACACCGATCGTCCCCCTGACGTCGCAGCCGCCCGCGTCCTACAGTCAGATCTGCCGAGCCACCGCCGCCGCGCTCCCTGCTCCGCCCGACAGCTCTGGCCACAACGTCGCCGGTCCACCCTTGCCTGCTGGACCACCATCGCCGGTGCCCCGAACGCCGGCAGCTCCGCCCGCGACACCCCTGTCCCGCCTGACCCGCGACCAGCTGCGCCTGCTGCTCCGCCTTGCCGGACCTCCGACCAGCTGCTCTTGGTTGAGTACCCACGGGCTGCCGAGCCCTATTTTGGAAAAAAGAAAAAAAAAAAAATCAAAATCCAATTAGGTAGTTTTTTTTATTGTTCATTATTATTTTACTTATTTTGTCATTTAGTGAAATTATTCCTCGGGTATGATTGAAATTCCAACATGAAATAGTCTCAAATTAGGGATTGACAGTCGATTTTCGCGCCCGAAATCCGACTCGCAATCTCTCGTAAAAATCGACAATCCGATCTCACGCCCGAGATTCGATTCGCGATTTAATTTTAAAATTATCCAACCCGATCTCACGCGCGAGATATTGTTCGCCAATTTTGATATCAATATTATCTCGCTTGATTTGTTGTCGTGGTGTTTGAGTTAATTTTATTTTCGTAAAAAGAAAAATCCAAAAAAATTTTGAATTAGGATTAGGTTCGTTTTAGAATATTCTTAGTTTTAGGGTTATCTTGCATGTTTAGAATTGCAATCTTATTTCGAATTTTTAAATTAAAAAAATCCAAAAAAAATGCGTTCATCTAGGATGTTAGTTTTCTTTAATTTAAATGGCACGTTTAATTATTTGGCAATTTTAAATTTCGAATTTTACAAAGAAAAATACAAAAAAAAATCATTATGCATGTATCATGTAGAATTAGGGCATTCTTTGCACGTCATTGCATTTTAGGATAAAATTGCATGTTTCATTTTAAGTTTAGATTGATTTCTTAGATAGATTGCATCTTAGATTAGAGATTGCTAAGTTAAGATAATATCTTAGTTTAAATTAGGATTTAATCGACATGATCCTTAATATAAGCTGGATAAAATCTTAATCTAGATAGATAGTTTTTGCATTTTTCTTAATTCGAATTTCATGAAAAACAAAAAAAAAATTGTCTTAGAATAAATTCATCTCATTCTCTAGGATAGACTGCATGCTTATATTTTATTTATGTCATATAGCTTAGGTCATATTGCTATGTCATATCATTGCATGTTAGATTAGTAACATTGCATTGCATATAAATTAGATTCTCGTTAATTAAGTGAAAACAAAAAACTTGAGTGATTGCGTGTTAATTAGAAATCATATCTGTGACTCGCCGACGTGAATTCGATCTAACATCGCAGATGCTTTCGTTACTATAAGGTAAGTCCCGCATTTTATTTATTTGCTTTCTTGGGTGTTAAATTGGTGGTTTGCGCACCTATGTGATCACCTCACATGTTAGGAAAGTTAATTAAAATCAATTCAAGTTGCTTGCCAAACATTTTTTTCAAAATAAAAGAGAAAGGTACCGAAAGGGCGTTAGAGAAATCTAACGTAATCAAGTCCCCGTACCCTTAATCTCTGGTTCGTAGAAGTAAAATAATTCTCCTATTATTTTACTTAGGTATCTAATCGACCTACCGTAAACTGATTAGTGGCGACTCCTGATTAAAAATCATTTGCATGTTAAGAACTTGAACCTAAGTCGCGAATTGGTATGGGCTTGGGAGAGTCCGAGCTAAGTTTAGGCTTAGTAATCCATTAGGCTAATTTTAGGTGGTTCACCCGAAAAATTGGGTCGCGACAACGTTGCATCCCGCTCTACGTATTTCCCTCGATGTTGTCGTCGTTATCGATATACTATGATTGGAATAATCGATATCTTGCTTTATATGTATGATGATGGTATGCATTTCAATAACCTCTACTCTTGACATGCTTTCGAGATGCAGACTGCAGTATTTGCATTTGACACTTGATAAAACCAAGTTCAGAAGTCTAACCCCTACCACATGTTTGATTTTGGGAAAATTACCAAAAAAATCATAAACTTATTGTAATTTCTCAAATTTAGTCCTAAACCTTTTTTTCACACCAATTTAGTCATAATTTTTTTGTAATTATGTCAATCTAATCAATCCAATCAAAATTGACCAGCTGATGTTGACGTGGACACCGGCCTATGCCGACCATCTGGCCGAGGCTGACGTATCAATGTTTCAATATTTTTTTATTTTTTGGAATTTTTTATTTACTCTCCCTCTCTCACTACGGCCGACGTTGACGTATCAAATTTTTAATATTTTTTAAAATTTTTCTAATCTTTTATTTACTCTCTCTCAAATTTTTAATATTTCTTTTTCGAATTGTTTACTCTTTCTCTCTAACATAACAAATTTTTAATATTTTTAATTTTTTTGAATCTTTTATTTACTCTCTCAAATTTTAAAATTTTTTTATTTTTACTCTCTCTCTCTCTCTCTTTCTCTCTCTGCATAGGCCGGTGAGGCTTGCAAAATTTTAATATTTTTTAAATTTTTTCTAATCTTTTATTTACTCTCTCTCAAATTTTTAATATTTTTTAATTTTTTCAAATCTTTTATTTACTCTCTCTCAAATTATATGTGTATATATATATTACTCTCTCTCTCTCTCTCTCTAGCGAGGCCGAGCATTGCCGTCATTGGGATGGGCGAGTCGGCCTTGCCTAGCTATGGCGAGTGTAAACTGAGCGTGGTATCTCATTTTCTCTCTTTTCTTGTTTAATTTTCAACGCCTCATGCTTTCTGGGATTTGATGCCTCAACTTGTCGACAATGTCTAGCAAAATGGTTGCTCCAGCTAGCTCGCCAAAGAGTTCGTCCGAGGACATACTAGGTGATCATAACTTTATCATGTCATGTGTATGCATTTAGCAATCATATGAACACTATGCTGATATTGTCTTGAATTCCATGAAATTTTGATCAATTAAAGACTCGGAAAAGTTGATCAGGAAGTCTAGGAAGGCTTTGAGCTTGCAAGCTATACATTTCCATATATATTTCCTAGATTCAGACCTATCTACAAGGGATTTCATAGGAAATAGTCCAAATTCAATGTAACTAGGATATCTCATCATATCCCTAATATTTATGGGATAATCACTAAAGATTTATTAATTTGTTTCAAAATTGATAAGATTTTTAGGGTGGAATTCCTTTCCAATTGGGATTAAGAAAATGGGGATTTGAGGATCTATTTATTTAGCATTGTATCATGTATCTAAATATGCTCAAGTGTCGTGACCTCTTTTTTCGGCGCCCGATTAGAGGGGGCACTTGCGGAGGCTAATAGTTCGCTTAGGTCTATTAGGCTTAGTCCGAGCTCTCCCAAGCGCACCAATTCAAGACTTATGGTTTTAATTTTTTTTAACCTAAAACTAATCAAATTGAGGTGGATCGATTAGAAACCCAAGCAAAATATTGGGAGAAATATTCGCTCATGCGCAACCAGAGAAATTAGGATCGGGGACTTAATTACACTAGTTAATCACTAATGCATTTCTAGTACCTAATCTTGCTTAAACCCTAAGGCTTTTTAGATTTTCAAGGGATTTTTCATGTATTTGTGGGGGAAAAACATTTTTTGGTCTTTTTCTATTTTTTGAAAATAAATAGCATTTTTTTTTGGATTTTTGATCTTTTTTTTGAAAGTATAAATCATTTTTCGCTTTTTTTTTTATTTTTTGGAAAATTGTGAGATATTTTGGATTTTTTTATTTCTGAAAATAATTTGTTTTTTATTTTTTATTATTTTATTATTAAAATATTGTCGGATTCCCGGGTTGGGACCGACCTGGGTCGCCAGCGGCTGGCACGGATGGGCCTGAAACACGAGCCCAGACCGTGCCTCACTCTTTTAAAAAGACAGCCCACAAGACAAGCCCATGAATTTTGCAAAACCCACATGATTTTGGCCCAAATTAGCAAGAGCCCTACCCGATTGAGACCCACACCCTCGACCCGGCTTGAATGAGCGAAATCCTACCTTAATACGACCCGCTCCTGACTCGATTTGGGACCCAACACCCCTTTCGCAGACCCGCCTCTTTTGTGCCCCTGCTCCTGGTGATTTGCGGCGGAGGCGGCCGAGGGATAGGCGGACGCGACGGCGAGGTGGTGGTTGACGACGAGCTCGGCGGCGTGGGGCTTGAGCGAGCGTCTCCGGTGGCTGAAGCACGGCGACGTCAAGGAGTGGAACTGCGTTAGGAGGGAACGACCGCCGCTGGCGTCGGCCCGGCGAGGTCAGCCCGGCAGGGGTCGCGGCCGGTCGATGGGGCGGCGATAGGCGGTGCTGCGGCAGGGATTCGACTCGCGGCTCCTCTTTCTCTCTTCCTCAGATTTGGAATCGCGCCTTCTTCGCCTTCTCTCGCGGCTCGCTCCCGGATCTCTCTCGCACAGCTCCTCTCCTCCGGCCTCGATTCCTCCCTCTTCCCTCAGATCTGGGCCTTGGGGGCCCGCACGAGGGAGAACAAAAAGATGGGGCTGGGCTTTCACGCCCATCATTAGAAGACCTCTTTATTTATTTATTTATTAAATTATCCGAAAAAGTGACAAAAATAAAGGAAACAAAGCTTAATGGATGCAAAATAGAAATTAAGGCGTAATTGATGCGAAAATCGTTTTTGTTAGGGTCAAATTGATCCCTAATTTTTTTATGCAAATTAATTTAAAATACCTAGCCAAAATTTAGGTGTCAATATCAAGATATAAGAAATTATCTCTCTCTCCCATGGACGTAGGCAATTTTCGCCGAACCACATAAATCTCTGTGTTCATGATTATTCTTTTTTTTCAAATTTTCTTCTCATCTAGTTAGGGTGCTCTTTCGCACAACAATTGGTATCAGAGCACTCCAAGTTCTCCGTTCTTATATTGCGACTTATGACTAGATGGCTAGAAAAGGTTCGACTGTTCAATTTGATATAGAACGATTCACAAGGAAGAAAGCTAACATGGAGGAGAGGGCATGCAACGTGGTCCGATTGAGCCTATCAATGGATCGAGGATTGAGTTGTAGGGGTCAATCAAAATCCAAGGGAAAGTTCAAAGGAAAATGCTACGGGTGTAATGAGGAAGGGCATACCAAGAGATTCTATCCAAATAAGAACAAGAAAAAGAAGAGCAGCTCGGATAAAGCAAGTATAGCTAACAGCACTGAGACCAATGATGGGGACGTCTTGTCCATATCATTGGGAAGGACACCTTCGAAGATTCATGGATCTTGAATTTTGGATGCACTTATTGTATGAGTCCTCATCAAGAAGCCTTCAATGAGTATAAGGCATAAAATGGTGATTCAGTTCTCATGGGGTATGATATCCGTGCAAGATTGTGGTAGTTGGAACCATGAAAATCAAGATGTTTGATGGCATGATCAGAACCTTGGCGAATATGCATCATGTATTGGGTCTAAGGAATAATCCAATTTCATTGGAAGCACTTGAATCTAATGGATCCAAGTACTCGGCTCAAGTTGGAGTCCCGAAGGTGATCAAGGGAACTCTTGTTGTTCTAAAGGGACAAAGGCACGGGAACCTACATCGACTTATAGGAACCACAGTGCAAGGTGGAGCATCTGTGTCCATAGATGCTAGCATGGAGAAAGATAAGATCTATCTATAGCATATGCGCCTCAGGCATATGCGGGAAAGGTGATTGATGAAGCTTTACAAGAGGAATGCACTCCAAGGTACAAAAACATGCAAATTAGATTTCTACAAATTTTGTGTGTTTGGAAAACAATGCAAAGTATGGTTCAAGGTTGCAAATCATACGAGCAAGAGCGTGCTTGAGTATATACACACGGATGTATAGGGTCCCTCACCAGTAAAGTCAAAAGGCGAGAAGGAATACTTCGTGACATTCATTGATGATTTCTCTCAAAAAGTTTGGGTCTACTTCATGTGACACAAAGGTAATGTCTTGACAAGTTCAAAGAATGGAAGACCAAAGTTGAAATTTCAACGGGGAAGCGCTTGAGATCAGATAAAGGAGGAGAATACAAATCGACACCACTAATGGAGCTTTCAAGAATGAAGGGATTAGAAGTCACTTCATAGTTTCGAATATGCCCCAATAGAATGGTGTAGCAGAACGGATGAATCGAACCTTATTAGAGAGAGCTCAGAGCATGAGGCTACATGAAGGACTGAGCAAGGAGTTTTGTGTAGAAGTTGTCTGCATGACATGTTTTCTTGTGAATCGATCTTTATCAACTACAATTAAATGCAAAATTCTTGAAGAGGTACGAATTGATAAAAGTGTTGATTATTCTTATTTAAGAATATTCGATTGTTCTGCTTTTGTATATTTGCAAAGTTTGAAGTGCTCAAAGTTAGATCCAAAGTCAAAACAATGCATATTTCTTTGTTACGAGAAAGGAGTGAAATGGTACAAATTATAGGATCCAAGCGAGAAGAAAGTTCTCGCGAGCAAGGATCTTATGTTCGATGAATATGCAATGTTGAAGTTAAGATGCATGCCAAACACGGCTATTGAATAGGAGAGCGATAACTCTATCGTTAAGGTGGAGCTTGAAGCCAAAGAATCTATAGAGAATGGTGAGTCATCCATTGAAGCTCTGAAAGTTAAAGAAATGGTAGAAATTCCTTATACCATTGTGACAGGTCGAGGAAGGCATACTCTCAAAGCACCGTAGAGATACGGTTTTGAGGACATGGTTGCTTATGCTCTTACCGTAGGCTTCGGCAATCCAAGCTCCTATCACAAAACTTTGAAAAGTGATCACAAAGAAAAGTGGATGACTGCAATGATGGAGGAGAAGGAATCATTATAAAAGAATGAGACGTGGGAACTTGTGAAGAAGCCCAAGGATCGGAAAGTCATTTACTACAAATGGGTTCTTCGAAGAAAGGAAGCGGCAATAGAGAAAGAGCAAGAGAGATACAAGGCCCGCCTTGTTGCTAAGGGCTATGCACATAAGGAAGGGATCGATTACAACGAGATATTTTCCTTGGTTGTAAAACACACATCAATTCATGTTTTACTAGCTATGGTGGCCATGTATGACTTGGAGCTCGAGCAGCTAGATGTGAAGATTGCATTCCTTCTTGGTGACTTGGAGGAGAAAATTTACATGGAGCAACCCAAAGGCTTCAAGGTAGAAGGGAAAAAGAATCACATTTCTTTGCTCAAGAGATCACTTTATGGTTTGAAGCAATCTCCAAGGCAATAGTATAAAAGGTTTGATTCTTTTATACTTCGTATTGGCTACATGAGGAGTGTGCATGATTCTTGTGTCTACTATAGTGTTGGCTGATAAGTCACTTATTCTATTGATGCTCTATGTTGATGATATGTTGATTGCTGCAAGAAAAATGAGAGACATCATTCTCCTAAAATCTTAGTTAAGCAACGAGTTTAAAATGAAGGGTCTTGGTGCTACAAAGAGGATCCTTGGCATGGAAATCTTTCGAGATAGACATGCAAATAAGCTTTGGATAAATCAAAAGAAGTATGTTGAGAAGGTCTAGGAGCGGTTCAACATGGGAAAAGCTAAACCAGTTTGTACACCCTTAACAAATCACTTCAGATTATCGGAGAAACAATGCCCTAGTTCACAAGAGGAAGTTGTAAATATGTCTTGAGTACCCTATGCGGGCGCGATAAGGAGCCTCATGGATTTGGCTCATGCAGTGAGTCTCGTTAGATGATACATGAGCAATTCGGGTAAGGAGCATTGGAAAGCTGTTAAGTGGATCTTTCGTTATTTGGCTGAAACTATCGAAATGGATTTGATGTTCAGTTCAAAGGGAGAATCGACTGCTTTAGCAAGTTATGTCGATTCTGACTTTGCTAGTGATTTGGACAAGCAAAGGTCTATCCCGAGATACATCTTTACTCTTGGAGGGGGAGCTATTTCATGGAAAGCAATACTTCAATCTATTGTAGCATTGTGTACAACCAAAGGTGAGTATATGGTGGCAACTAAGGTTGTGAAAGAAGGAATATGGCTAATCGGTTTGGTCATGGAGTGTTGGGTTTAAAGCATAATAGTGCTACACTATATTGCTATAGGCCAAGCGCAATATGTCTTGCAAAGAATCAAGTGTTTCATTCCATAACGAAACACATTGAAGTTCGATACCACAAGATTCAAGAATCTATGGAGAATGGTAGCATTACTTTGAAGAAAATCCATACTAAAGATAATCCTGTGAATATGCTCACGAAGAAAGTTACTTCACAGAAGTTTTAATCCTGTTGAGACTTGATTTCTCTCACTCATCATTGAAGTTGATGGAGGCCGCACTGGTCTAGGTGTGGGCATACCTTTGCGAAGGTACGGTGGAAAGAGAGATATATTCATTTTTTGGTTCGAGTGAAGGCTTGTGCTTTATTCAAGACAAAGGAGGAGATTTGCTAATGTTGTCTTGAATTTTACAAAAATTCGATCAACAATAGACTCGGAAAAGTTGATCGGGAAGTCTAGGATGGCTTGGAGCTTGCAAGCTATACGTTTCCAAATATATTTCCTAGATTTACACCTATCTACAAGGGATTTCATGGGAAATAGTCCAAATTCAATGTAACTGAGATATGTCATGATATTCCTAGGATTTAGGGGATAATCACTAAATAGTTTCAAAATTGATAAGATTTTTAGGATGGAATTCCTTTTCTATTGGGATTAGGGAAGTAGGGATCTGAGGATAAGAAATCGTCTCTCTCTCCTGTGGACGTACGCGGATTTTCACCAAACCACCTAAATCTCTATCTTCTTGATTATTCTTGTTTTTCAACTTTTCATCTCACCTAGTTAGGGTGCTCTTCTGCACAACAGACCAGAAATCATAGGCATCTTCTTTTGATCGATGCACAACACATGAAATATTTGAGATGAATCCGATACTGCTGATCTGAAGGCTAAAATCCATGAAGTATTGCTCTAGGTCGATCCTTCAGTCTTATCGAATTCAAGAAACTTCTCAGACTACGTTTATACGTGGGTAATGACAAAAATACGGATTGAAAACCATGTCGCAGTCGTGAAGCACATAGAGCGATGTCTTAGCTTATCTACCATGTTAAAACAGTCAATAAACCAGCTTAACAGAAGAAGAATACGAAGAAAGAAACCATCGAGTTTCAGTAAGTGCAGACAGAATTTGTAATAATTCTTCTCTCTTCATGCGTTTTAATGAAAATGAAGGGGTATCCAAACACGTTCCATCGACTGCAGGAAGTTCCACCAGCCACGGAATCGCGAAGATGCCGCCGCTTCCTTTCGCAGTGCTGTCGGTCCTCATGGCGACTCCTTTAGATACGTCCCCACCTTGGCTATCTGAATTTTCTCATCCCTCGGCGATTTATGACGCTGAGCTATAATAATGTGACGCGTGCTTGTGCTTGCGCACGCAAGGCCGTATGCATTTCTCTTCGTCGTCGAAGTATGTGTGCTTTGTGATTGATATACGTTGTATCCCGCTCTACGTATTTCCCTCGTTGGTGTTGTCGTTTCGTCCATTATCAATATACTATAATTGGAATAATCGATCTCTTGCTTTATTTGTACGATGATGGTATGCATGGCAACGGTTTCGGCCAAAATTTGATCAAGAAATAAACCGAGGCATGCGAATAATCTCTATTCTTGAGATGTTTTCGAGATGCAGACTGCAGTATTTGCACTTGATACTTGACAAAAACAAAGTTCAGAAAATCTAGACCCTAGCACCTATGTTTGATTTCCGAACTGTCGAATCCTCGAGCGTTTCCTTAGACTCGAAAAGGTTCTGTAGTTCATGCGTGGACTCAAAGTTACGATGCCCGATGCAAATATTACCGCGAACCCCGTTGAAGGATCGTATTTTTCCAAGGCCATAAAAGTAACAAAATAAAAAGATTTGAGTCTTGAAAGAAGGATGAGAGGGGACGCTTGTTCAATACACTCCTCTGATGTAACAATGGAGCGTGAGCGGCGGTGAATATCACTGAATAGCATAGTTTCACCACTAAATGGTAGGATCAGTTCCAATCGGTTCTTATAGGATTGCTATGGATGCACTGAGATTGGAACGCCCGTATCGTGGCTTGCTCTTTCCACCACCCCTCACCGCCACCAACGGACCAACACCTATGCTCTCGGTCGACAGTCTCCATGTGCTCGGCCCTGGCTCGTCGTCGCTGTCGTTGAGCCAAAGCTCGGTCGATGCGATCGAGTTTTAGACCTCAAATCTGAGCTAGAGTGAGCCCTAGATCTGACCTCATTGGCTCGGCTGGACCTTGGAGCTGGCTCGAAACAAGGTTCAGCGGGGTACGTGATGGCCGCAGCTGGGGTCGAAGGTAGTGGGAGGGAGGGTTGGCAACTGGGGCGGTTGCTGGCGCGAGGGAGCCCGTTGGGGTGTCAACGGTTTGGTTTTTTGAAAAATCGAACCGTTAGAAAAAAAAACTTCCAAACCGAACCGAATAAGACCCGAACTAAATATGAACCCAATCAAAATTTTGATTCGGTTCGGTTTTTCGATTTTTGATTTTCAGCTTTCAGTTTTTGGCTTTTGCATTTATTTATTTTTTCATTTTTTTTTATTGTATATATTTTTCGTTTCCAATAAATAAGCTCTTATCGGTTTGTTGGTTCGGTTAACCGATAAAAACCTAACCAATAAAAAAAATTCGATTTTTAATGAGAACCGAACTGAAAAAATCAAATTTTTTTGTTCGGTTCGGTTTGGTTTTTGACACCCCTATGGGATTGCCGGCAACGTAGTGGCGCTCGGCCAGTCATGAGCTTGCAACGACGGAGTCTGGCTGGGCCAGCGAAAATTATAGAGTTGAAGAGCACCGTCACTTTTTTCTAAACCAAGGACATGGAAGAGCTGGTCTAAGTTCCACGAACTCATCGAGACTCACCTCGAAAATTTGATTGATTAAACATAGGTCTACAATTAATAGATTATTCTTATTAATTCCTTGACAGTCGATCTAAGAAGCATCACTATTAGCTCAAGATCCTAACGACTCTCTGGGTATTTGCAAATATTTTAATGCTTATAAGAGAAGAAATTTACATCACATATATCTTCCTATCAAATTTCTAGCATCACGAGAAATAACAATAGATATGTTCTAGTAACTTGATTTCTCACAAAAATTTAATAATTATCTCATTTACTAATTTTTTTCTTGTTTCATTTGCTTTCAGTTGGCTATTTTTTTTTTCAATTTTTTTTCTATACTTAAAATGGAACGATTGTTTAGAATCGGAGACGCACATGGTTAGGAATGGGTTATATGGATCAAATTTGAGCATTATATTCCATTAAAGGAACAATATGAATCATTTGGATCAAGTTGAGTCGGACCATTTTCAACCCACCCATTTGCCATATCTAAGCGATCCTCATAAACTCAAATTCTTCATTTGCGAAATCCCCATTTTCTACACTCCATTGCAGAGGAAGAACTCGTGAGTTGTCAAGCTTTTAGGTAGATGATTTACAAAAAGACCAACTTTGTTCGGAACCACGAATTTCATATTGGCTAAAGCTATAAGCATGTCACAATGATGCATCGTTCACAAAATTCCCCTTCCATTACAAGTAGTCGCAATTAAACTTTTTCTTTGCTAAAATATCCGTGGATTCCAAAAGCAAAAAAGCTGTAACACAACATCAGGGTTGTGCAAAGAAAGGTTGGAGTCAGAGACACGTTATGCTTTCTTCGATCGACAGGCTTCCCAAAGTCTCCACTTTTGAACACTCCTCTAGAAAAATAGACCGACCCGGATCAGATAAAGCAGCAGGAACCTAGTTAGAAATGAGTTTGGTCACCTACAAAAACACTCCCCCAAATTGCCCTGTCACCACTCACCACCAGGTTTGACATTTCGCTTTTCCTTAAACAAATCGGCAGACAGGTTCTAGGACGAGTTTGGTCACCCACATAAGTTCCTCCCTCCCTCCAATTTCCCCTACATAAACCCCCACCATTTCCTAATCTCCTCCACAGTCCAGCAAACACATTTTCTCAGCACTCAACAATTGTTCTCGGGACATCAGTTTGTGAGTAGAGAGAGAGAGAGAGAGAGAGGCGTTAACCGCATCGATGGCAGATAGAAGGATGGAGGCGGCTCTGGTTCTTGCTGCAGTGGCCATGCTCTGGGTCGGGGCAGCCGCTCAGTCGAGCTGCACCAACGTGCTGATAAGCCTCTCGCCGTGCCTCAACTACATCACTGGGAACTCCTCCACCCCGTCCTCGAACTGCTGCACGCAGCTTGCCAGTGTCGTTCGCTCCCAGCCTCAGTGCTTGTGCCAGGTTCTCAGCGGAGGTGGCTCTTCGCTAGGGATCAACGTCAATCAGACTCAAGCTCTGGCTCTACCAGGTGCCTGCAAAGTTCAGACTCCGCCCATAAGCAGCTGCAATGGTAAGCAAATAAGCCAAATTGTGATTTTCAGTTTTACAATACAAAAGGTATAAGAAATATAGTACTCACATAGACACCGGATTTGGTGCAGCTGCTTCCCCGGCCGAATCTCCATCAGAGACTCCTGACTCTCCAACTACAGTTCCTTCAGGTACAGCAGCATCCATCCTGATTAGCTCTGATTTTGACACTGTTTCTTCGACAAGAAAGATCGTCAGACTAGTGTATAACATGGCTTGCAATGAGTTAAAAGAAATGAAATTGATCACAAAATCTATATGCAGGAGATGGATCCAAAACCATACCGTCGACACAAGATGGCTCATCAGATGCAGGCTCCAACAAGCTGTCGATTCCCCTGCTTTTTGTCCTCCTCTTGGCAGGATCGTATGTCTCGATGCTGTCCTCGAACTAATCATCTGTTCCTCCACCATTTAATTCTGCCAATTTCTGTATGAAAACAGGCATATGCATTGGAGTATTCTTTATTGGTTTGTATTCTAGCTCATACCCCCATTATAGGCAGGGCAATGAGTTGTATAATTCATTTTACACGTTGAGTTTTGTGTATCTACTACTGCTGGAGAGAGACTGTATGTATTTCCTCTAAATAAAAACAGGCATCTGCCTACTTTTCGTATGCCTTTATGTTTATCTCCATCTTATTGATGGCATATTTTCCAGGCCACAATTGCTCTCAGATGAATTTTGTGGATTCAAACGCTTTCTTAAAAACAATAAACATCAATATCAAGCTCGAGTTTCACAAGAGATAATCTAGGAAGTGCAAAGCACGTGAAATATTAGGAACTTAAACAATACATCTACAAAGAACAAAGGTGCAGACCCAATAATGCTAACTATATGAAAAAGAATAGATTGGTTCAATATTACATCTCCCCATCCCGTCATCGTCCAAACTCCATCAAGCTCCAATGCCTAGAAACATCAAAATTATAAAACAATTCCTTCACAATCACCTTCGTTTCTTTTTTAAGAGCTGACAACAGCAAATTTGAGCAACCACTACCCAAATTTGAGTTTTCTGCTGAAAAAAAATCTTGAGGCAGGACGCAGTGATTGGATCATTTTAGCTCCAGATGCCAAACATGGAGCTTGTACCTCGATTCTTGTTCTTTCAAGCATACGTAGATCAGTTGTAAGCTCTGATTTTTGTATACTTGGACAGTACCAAGTTGTTGGATAGTCAGGAAGCTGAGTCTTTACTGCCCATTGCAAAGAAGGAAGCAGGATGAGCACATCTGACAATCTTAACCCGCTGAAAATCGAAAAGTTAATAGGACATCTGCTTCATTAACTAAATAGAGAGGCCAAAAACCAACGATTGTGTTTTTATGAACAAGGTTTCTGGAGCAAGCGACATGTATGAGCAGTGTGACTTCAGTTAGATGCTACGCTTGTTTATCAGAACATAGAGATGGTCTGCTACAGTTGCTTAACTACAAGTCTACAAGTAATAAGATTTTAAAAGCATAGAAAAAAAACATTTTACTTCTGCAAATGTACAGACATCAACACCTCATTAAATTTAAGCTTTTGATTCTATAGTAGTAATACTTAGCATGAATACTAATGTAATTATAAGGTGACTGGTTCTCACAGAAACAATTCCCTTCAAAGAGGAAGTTGACACATTATTTCCATTTAGCATATACTACATTGAAACTGCTAAAGCACTAATAAAACAACCTATCAACCGGAACTCAACCAAAAAATATGCTGAAATGATAAACCAAGTCTATTAAATGATAGTACCAAAGTTAATCTACATCATTTACAAAGGTCAAAGAGCTCACGACTGTCCAGAAGACCTCACAAGCTTTCTCAACAAACTCCTGGCCAATTAAGCATGCGATCGTGACCGAACAAAATCTTCTAGTTTTTCCCACACCTCAAGAGCAGCAGCCCGATCCTGATGTCGCTTATTTTTACTTATCTGCATGTTGAATTCGAACTCACAAATGAGCAATCCTAACAGCAACTAACAAAAGGCAACCGCATTTACGGGCAATCTCCATAGAACTCGCGATAAACCGATCTGGCAGCTCAAAGTGTAAAATCAGTACTCACCGAGATAATCTTTACATTCCACTGCTTTACAATCTTTGCAGATTCCACGCTGTCATCTTCGAACCTCATAAAGAACCCAATAACTGCAACTCATTAACAACAGAAGAAAAATCCGTAATCAGCAGGCCATTCCATCCCCATAAGCACAGAGAAAACAGCAGATAAGGCCCCAAACTCACTCACTATATTACAAACCTAGCAACAACATAAATGCCAATCCAACGCATCAATCACCAAAACTACATTCAATTGCAACCAAACCAAACTCACTCTTATTGAAGATCTCCACATGGTCCTTGAAAGGCCAGTCCTTGAACTGCCACTCCTTCCCCAACACGAAGACCGCCACAACCCGGTCCCAATCCTCGGGCTTCAATGCCGACGGCTTGTCCCTCACCTCGTAGGCCGTCACCACCCTATCCCTACTGAACTTCTTCTGCACCGTGACGCAGTCCGGCTTCGGCCCCTTCATTTGCTTAGCCTTCGCATCCGTGGGGATAAAAACCCCATCTTCCAGGAACTCCTTCACGTTGTGTATCGTGATCAGCGTCTGGAACGCGCTCGGCACGAGGATTATCGGCACGCCCTCCCCGATCTTGCTCCCCTTGAGGTTCAATTTCGGCTTAATCCCAGAATCCCCAAACCCTAGCTCCTCGCCGAACCCCAGCCCCCTGTCCTCCGCGCCCATCAAGCGGCTCTTCGCCACCAGCCCATCCTTCCGCTGCTGCGACTCCATCCTCTGCCGCTCCTCCTCGCGCCGCGTCGAGTCGACGAGCACGGCGTAGAAGTCCCGGTTCTTGCACTCCAGGATCGCCTCGCGGTCCTTGAGCGGCCGCTCGACCGCCCGGATCAGGGCCATCACGTCGACGGCCGCGGCGTCCTCCTCGGCCTCGCCCTCGGCCTCCGCGGCGAAGGCCGAGGGGGCGGCTGCGGCGAAGGCCGAGGAGGGGTCGGGGAGTGCGGCGGCGACGTCGGCGGCGGCGGCGGCGATGGCGGCGGCGGCAGCGGAGGCGGAGGAGGAGGAGGAGGAGGGGAAGAGCTGGATGGCGTCGGAGGAGGAGATCTTGCCCTGGAGGTAGTCGAGGAGGGGCTTGCGGTCGATGAAGGTGACGGTGGGGAGGTGGTGGAGGCGGGCGGCCTGGATGTAGTCGGTGTGCTTGAGGTGGTGGTGGGTGACGAAGAAGAGGAGGGTCTCCAGGGTGTACAGGCTGCCCTGCTTGGACCGGTAGGCCGTCTCGGCGGCGCAGGGGAAGGCGTAGTCGGAGCCGAACCGGAACTCCTCGCCGGCGCGGACGATCTTCTCGAGGTCGCCCCGCATGGTGAAGTCGCGGAGGGCGGAGAGAGGGTCCATCGGCGGCGGCGGCGGCGGAGGAGGAGGACGAGGAGGCTGCGATGGAGAGAGCGCGCTGTGGTGTTTTATCGTTTCGGTACGACTTTTAATAATTAGGCCCGCCAATATTAGAGCGCTCGAAACTTATATATTCAAGAAGTAAAAGAAAAATATCAAGGGGTAAGTGGAAAATTTTCAAACAAGTGCCAAAAGTATCATTTTTTTTCTTAAATAAAGATTTATAATGAACTTTATTTTAAATAAAAGACTAAATTATCATCATTTTCTCAAATAAAAATTTGAAATAATTTTATTTGAAATAAAAATCTAAAGTGTTATTATTTTCTCAAATAAGAATATGAAATGAACCGGTGTTCTCGTTTTTTTCAAATAAAAACTGAAATGAATTTTATTTCAAATAAAAACTTAAAGTATTTTTTTTTTTAAAATAAGAATCTGAAATAAATCTTATCGGACTTAAGTAACTTATTAATAATCAAAGAATGGCTCCACCTCACTAGCTTATCAAGACTGTCATATTTATTTTTTATTTTCTTTTTTTTTCCATAAAAAACTTAGAAAAAAACACATACACACAAATAAAAATTAAAGAGTGGGAGGGCTAAGGCTAACCCTCCCACTTGTCGCCGCTACCCCATTGCCAATGGGGTAGCGACCATGGTTAACGAGGTCGCAACCCTCTGTAGATTCTGGTGAGGGTCACCAATCTTAGCTAAGGTGCCATCAACACCAGTGGTCATAGGCGAGAGAGCTGCCTTCCCACATGGTTTTTTTTTTTTTTAATGTATATTATTTGTGTTTTTTTTTAAGTTTTAACTTTCTTTTCTTTTTGAATTTTTTTTTATAAAAAGGAAAAAAATAAAATAAAATTTAAATGATGGAGATCAGCTTAGTGAGGTCAACCCCTCCTTTGAAATTAGCACAAAGACTTCAAGCCTTTATTTGAAATTAGGTCCACTCGAGATCTTTTTTTAAGAAAATAAGGGCACTTGAAGCCATTATTTGAAATATGGTTTACTTCAAGTTCTTATTTAAGAAAATAATGGTATTTCAAGTCCTTATTTAGAATTTTCCCAAGTTAATATTACAAGAAATCTTAAATTGGAATATTCATGATAAATTTATCTCAAATTATTTTTTTATCACAAAAAAATCACAAATTGAGACATTTGTGACAAATTTACCTTATACTAATTTTCGTTAAATTTTACGGTCAAATTGTTGGATTGAATGACTAGTTCGAGAGTTTACCCCTCGTTTGTCACAGTTGTACTAATTTGTGATTTTTGTGGTATTAATCTAATTTTTAGAAACTAACGAAAGGTAAATTTGTTATAAGTATATCGATTTGAAATTTTTCACGATATTAACCCAAATATCATATTTAGACGGCTCACTTTCAAACCATAATCAATTCATATCTATAGAATCAAAACTACTTACATAACTTACTTCAATAAAATTATCCGTCTATTCGCGATTTCGTCGTCTCACTTTCCAAACTTACCCTCACCCCCTCGTCTCCCTCGTTAACACTACTCCTTCGTCTCTCGACCTCCTCCAAGATTGAGCTTGTCGCCAAAGCTGTTGGAGTTCGAGCTCAAGCTTGCGCCCTGGCCAAGCTAGATTTGAGCTCACAATCATGGCCCCTGAAGTTTGAAGCTTGCGACCATGGACTGAATCTAGCGTCTCATGGCGAGGGGAGGGGCGTCAAACGATGATGTCACAAGGGGTCGTCTCAGGATAGAGTTCTTGGATACCAAACCAAAGCTGTCCTTATGCCATATTTAAGCACCTTAAGCATCATGGATGGAGGAAGACTAGGGATGATTCCAAGTCTTAATATGAAGACTAATGTTCCCGCTTTATTCGCTTTGCAGCTTGTCAAGGGAGTCAAGAAGGATGAAGAAATCTAAACAAATGAATAAGGTTGGAGAGGGCTTTTGCTCTCAACCACTGGCCAACCCTAGAATTCGTTGGTTTGTTCGCTCGGGCGAACCATCAATCAAAATAAGGCAAGTCATTCATTTCATGATTAGGATTACTCGACTGGATACAAATTGAAGTCATAATGACAAAAAGGAGGCGAAAGAAGATCATTAAGATTGTTGCATATATATAGAATCGCACTTGGGATTCTACCTGAGAACTAGGGCTATGTCTTCAATGTTGGCCTAACGAGTGAAAGAAATACCCTACAAGGGCTAATTTCCACTATTAATGGTCAATTAATTGACTTCCGATTGTACTCTACACTCTAGCTTTCTTTAATTTTGTTAGATTGCTTTGGATGCTTCTTGCTTTCAGGAAAGTAAGAACTATGCTTCTAAGCGGCATTAACATCAAAGAGCAGATTCGGTGGAAGCAGAGAAAACAACACAGTTGTAGTTTTGCTTTCAGAACTATGCTTCTAAACGGCATTAACATTAAAGAGAGGATTTGGTGGAAGTAGATAAAAAAGCACAGTTGTCATTCTGCTTTCACTAATAGTAATTGAAAAGAGTGAAAAAAAAATTGATCCAATGGCCAAACCTAGCTCCTAGTACGTACGGTTATTTACACCTATAACGGGACACCAATGTCCTATCCTATTGGAGAGAAGCTTTAAGCACCATTGAACATGAGAGTTGAAAGACTTTTGCATCAGTCGTCTAGGGTCTAATCCCTATATCACCTAGGAACTCACTATTGAAATTCCAGCAACTTGTTCAATTCCTTCTATTATATAGTAAATCAGCCCTTATCAAGAACTCTTGCCAAATCACCAGCCTTCCTATTAGGCCAAAATGTACTACCATCATGGTCATTCATTCCTATGCCAAGGCCGGAGGCATGACAGATGCTAGAATACCATACTAGTTTAGCCTTTTTGGCATGAAGCTGTTGCATTTGGGTTTGGTTTGGTAAATAAATATATAATATGGAATCAGATTTGGAAATTAATTTCATTAACGGCTAAGCGATTTCATAACCTGAGCTTTCCTTAACCAGCTGACCTTACTTCGTAACCTTAACCTACTTTTTTTCTTACTTTAGGCATAGGCCTTCGCCACTTCAAAGGGGAAACATGTTAATCGAAAGAATGGGCCTATTCTGTTCAGGGAGGATAAAAGAGAAAGAAAAGGATGAGGTGGCTTGATGATTGGAGAAAGGGAAGGGGCATGGTTGGTGTATGAACTGGTTTTCACTCCCTTTAGAAAAAGCGGAAGAATAAGACGAATCAGCCTTTCGGATAGTACGTGGGGTCTTCTACTTAGAATACGATAAGGATACCAGCAAAGGTGCAATAGGCTAGGTCTGGGATCGATCCCATCTAGCAAAGAAAGCAGTCACGCCAGAAAGAAGAAAGTCAAGCTTTCAAGCTGCCCTTATTCCATTCCTTCAACATCTGCAGAGCTAACCCCTGAAGTGATGTGACTGCAGGCCCAACATAGGATAGGTTGCAGCGCCCTTGATCAAACTCGAAATTTCATAAGAGAAGAAAGATCTCCGCGTAGAAAAGAAAGGAGAAATCGTTTTGATTCAAGGCAAGGTTGGAAGGAAGAAGAAGGCTTTTCAGCCTGAAGAAGGGAAGAGGGAAGACAAGATCCGATCCCCTTTTTGTAGCCTAGAAATGGATGAGGGAGCGCTCTCGGGAAAGCAACTGTCCTTACTAAACTATGCGCTCATCTCTCTGGCGAACCCGAATAAAGTTAGGGGGGAAATTCCCCAGCAAGGCTCTGTATCCCCTTTTCAATAAAGCATACTTTGGCTGGCACATATCCCTCCATTGAAGCAGACGGCCAGACCCTCCAAATTAGCTTGGCCGGTGGGGGTGGAGGATAAGGTTTGTAGAAGAGTTTGGTTGTTTGAGGATTTGCAAGAAGAGGCAATTTGATCATTTCAAAGTTTAGAGGAAAATCGTGTTATAAAAAGCATAGGTATTGCTTTAGTAAAAAAAGAACCAAGTTATTCAATTTCAAATGCAATTCTATCCAGTCGACCAAATTTATTACAAACTCAAAGACACACGACTGCATAAATGCCTTGCTTAGTAGAGAAGTGATACAAGGGTTTAGCTCCCGACAGCAAGCCTAACTCCTGGCCTCGTTCCGCGTCATCCAGATGGACCCGACTGGCCTGCCGTCGAGGCAGATGGCCCGACAGTGAGGGTGGGGGGAGGACAGCGCCGGCGATGTAGGGCTAGGGCATCGGCGCACCTCATATAAGGCTCCCACCTGCAGAAGGGGGCGAAATCCGGGTCGGCAGCCCACACATGAAGTCATCGACGTCAGAGAGTTGCCAATGGCGGAGCAGGATTATGCTGCCGCCGATCGCTCGAGGTCATCGCAAGTAAAAAACTCTTGGAAAAACTAGAAATCCAAAAGAAAAAGAGAAAAAAAAATGCTATAGAACGGAGGAGCTACCAGCTTTGACAAGAATCTATACCTTCCCTTCTTCAGTTTAAAAAAGACTAGATAAACAAGAGAGAAAAAAAAATCCTAGCTTTGGTTATCGACTGATTATAACATCCTCTAACGATGTAAAACTTTTCCACAAGCGGTATTATCCACTGGTAATTTAATCATTAGAGAGAGAATGGATAATTAGATTCCTTGAATCAACTATAGATCAGACTGTTTTATGAAGTTTTTTTTTTTTTTCACACTTTACAATGACAAAGATGTACGCTCTAGTTTTCCTCGATCATGTGCCAAAATTATGTGGTCCTATGACTGTCAAAAGAAACTAGGAGATTCTTGCTTTCTTAAGACATAACAAACATTTTATAGTCTCTTGCTCCACAAATGAAGAAAGATGAAGTAAGTCATTTCTCTGCCAAATTGAATGTTAAAATTCATCTCGAGTTTGAGTTTATAAGTGAAAATTTGAATTCATGCAAGAAATTTCCTATTCAGAATGTAATGGAAAATCCAAATTCGGAGATCAAAAGCTTAAAATGAAAGGCCAAATTGGACTAAACTTGCCCAAAGAAAAAAAAGGAAAATCACATATGGTGCTGATAACATATCAAGAATCGACATCAGTAGAGAGACGGCTGAACACGACCACGTCCCTCGACATCCCTTTGAGCACTTGATACTTCCTCAGCACCCCCTCCCTCGCGAACCCGGCCTTCTCCAGCACCCTCTGCGACGGCTTGTTCTCCACGTCCACGATCGTCTCCACCCTCTCCAGCTCTGGCCTCGCGCCGAACGCCTCCGCCACCGCTGCCCTCGCCGCCTCGGTCGCAATCCCCCTCCCCCAGTACCCCGAGGCCAGCGCGTAGCCCAGCTCCCCCCGGCAGGCATCCGCTGGGGACTCGTTCCGGGTCACCGAGACTTGCCCCACCGGCCTGCCATCGACACAGATGGCCTGGAAGTAAGGGTGGGGGAGGACCCGGCGATGTAGGCCAGGGCGGCGTCGCGGCTCGTGTAGGGCTCGAACCTGCAGAAGTGGGCAACGTCCGGGTCGCCGGCCCACGCCATGAAGTTGTCGACGTCGGAGAGCTTCAGAGGGCGGAGGGAGATTATGCCGCTGCCCGAGGAGTTGCAGGGGGTTTGTTGCTCCTGCTCCTCCATTGGAAGATCGAGAGTGGTGAATGGACGTGGTCGTCGATGCGATGATGGTGGTAGATGAAGTTGCGGAGAGGTTGGGAATCGAGGTCAAGGTCAACGAAATCGATGAGGTCACGGACTGGCCGAAGATGGGGACTTTAGAGAGTACAATAATAATCCAAGAAACGAAAGATTCTTCCTTGTGGTTTCAAGAAATGCTGCTGCTAGACCAGAAATGATGAATTTACTAAGGTTTATAAGAACATCGTGGGCTAAAACAGAGGAGGCAGGTCAGTAGGAATCTTAGTAATGCAATGCAAGCACCAAACTCTAAGTCAAGCAAGAAAACTATAAAATGGGGAGCTTGTTCCTTTGACAAGATTCTATCCCTTTCCTTCTTCCCCAGAAAGGAAAAAAAAAATCGAAAATCTTTTTCTGTAAAATCCTAGCTTTGATTATCGAGTAAATAGCACATATTCTAGCAGTGCCAAAAAAAAAAAAAAAATCTACTAGCGACTTCATTCATTGCTAATTTGATAATTAACAAGAGAGTGAGTAGTTAAAACTGTCAAATCAAATATAAATTAAACTCTTGTGTCAAATTCTTTTACACTGACGGTGGTATGCGTTCTAATTTCCCATGATTTCCCATGATTATATGCCAAAATCATGTGGTCCTGTGACTTTCAAAAGGAGCGAGGAGATTCTAATTGCTCAAAACATGAAGCACATCTTATATATCCATCATTCTCGATGAATGAAAAAAGACAAAATAAATTATGTTTCTAATCCAATATTATAATACGTGTTGAATTTGAGCCCATTAAGCGAAAGTATAACTTCGTATAGGAGATTTGCTATTTGGGATGTTCGATCTTTATTTAGAGAACATTCAATTTTGAAAATTAAAGACTTAAAAGGAAAGTCCAAATTGGACAAAGTTCCCTATCAAAACAAGGAACTGACTTTAGTCATTGGATCTAACATTCAGCCACAAGGTTTCAATTTTTGTTGCAGGCATATATCTATATTCAATCATGGGTTTTGGTCTTCATTTTGTCTGTGCAAAGATGAGTGTTTGAACATGCAAGTTTTATGGTAAGATTTGTGAATTGTTCTGTAAAATTAAGATATTGTTATTGTGGAGATTAAATATTGTATAAGTAATTAATTAAGTATAATTGAAGAAAGATGAGTTTTTTAGTAGCTCGAATATGATAGCAATCTCTATTTTATCGCTTGATATATAACGGAATCTTATACTATTAACCCTATGGAGTAGGTCACATCCATCGAATTACATAAATTTGGCATTCGAATTATATCATTATTATGTTTATAATTGTGTTCGAATGCTTGTATTTCTCCAAAAAGAGATTGAATGCATTGCGGTCTATTAGGTCCATGACGAGCATATCTTACTCCAAATACTCTGAAATTATGTTAAAAATCCCTTTATTCATCATCATAAAAATAAAGTAGCCAACGATGGATGTGAACTTGTTTGTGTTTATGGATGCATGAAATGGTTAAAACACAGCATGTCTTGTAATCAATTTAACCAAGGCATCATGGTCGAAATCAAAAGTATGACATGACTGATGAAGGTGTGCACGATGCTCAGGTACGTAAAATAGGACAGGAACCCATGTGAGTAGCCTGATCGTTCGACCAAAAAAAAAAAAGAAACTTGATCTAGGAAATAAAAAAACTCCAATAATGAGAGGCAGAAGATGAACCAACCTGCCAAAATTTCCAAGACAATCCATCCAATCGAGCAATTTATTACAAGCCCGAAAGCGCAGACACTACATTTCAAATTACCGGGTGACGATGCCAGTGCCAATATTCATGCAGAATATATATCAAGAATCTTCATCAGTAGAGAGACGGCTGAACATAAACGCATCCCTCGTCCTCCCTTTGATCACGACGTACTTCCTCAGCAGCCCCTCCCTGGTGAACCCGGCCTTCTCCAGCACCCTCTGCGACGCCTTGTTCTCCGCGTACACGATCGCCTCCACCCGCTCCAGCTCCGGCCTTTCCCCGAACACCTCCGCCACCGCCATCCTCACCGCCTCCGTCGCGACCCCCTCCCCCAGTAGCCCGAGCCCAGCGCGTAGCTCAGCTCCCCCCGGCAGGCCTCCATCCTGTCCTCGTTCCGCGTCACTGAGAGGGACCCGACCGGCCTGCCGTCGAGACAGATGGCCCGGAAGTAAGGGTGGGGGAGGGCGGTGCCGGCGATGTAGGCCAGGGCGTCGTCGCGGCTCGTGTAGGGCTCCCACCTGCAGAAGCGGGCGACTTCCGGGTCAGTGGCCCACACCATAAAGTCGTCGACGTCAGAGAGTTGCAGAGGGCGGAGGGAGATCTTGCCGCCGCTGCCTCTGCCGCCGGCGGCGGAGGTGGGGGCGGTTTTCTGCTCCTGCTCCGCCATTGGAAGATCTCGAGGGAGGTGAACGTGGGTTTGATGTGGGCGATGAGATGATAACACCTTCTTTAGGGGAAGGTAGAGAGGAAGGGTGTGGTCATGTCAGATGCATTGAGATCGATGGTGATGATGGTAGAAGAAGTGGAGGATCTTGGGAATTAAGGTTAAAGGTGGATGGAATCAATGAGGTCAGGAACTGACCAAAGATAGTAGTACATCGTACATATGTGGTGGCGATGTGTGTGGACGGTGGTGCGCGGTGGAGGGGACATGGGGTCTTGGGTGATGGAGAGCCACGGCTCGAGAGAAGGTTTGGTGGCATGGAGATTTGCAAAAAGGGTTAATTTGCTTTTTCAAGGTAAAGTTGCGTTTTATGGTCAAGTCAACCTGGATTGATTAAAATTAGTCATTAAGGAATATCTAGGGCTAACAAAGATGAATAGCAGATGGTCGGGCAACAATTAATTATTGACCAATTCTTATAAGTCTTGGTTTCGAGAAGTCATGATAAGTCTCGCATGGAGCTTAGGGCCTTTAATCAATATACTTAACGGAGTAAGCAATCTCCAAGTGAATAGATCAAGATCGATCATATGTGATTAAGGCTCGTTGTGCAGAATTGCTTATAGGAGAAAGAAATTCCAATCAATTGATATTTGCATCCACCCATCTTTATCATCACATGAGAAGTGTAGTCATTTCGATTATATTTTTGTAGAAAATCTATGTGATTTTGCACATGATCATTACTTTCAATGGAAAAAAGCTTAGGCTGCACTCGGTAGTCAAGATCTTATTATAAATAAATTTTAACAAACAGACGCCAATAGTGAGCTCCACATGACAAAAGAAACAAAATTGGCCGGCGGGATTATACCATGGAGATGTCATATATCCCGATGGTGTTGTCGAAATCAAACTACTGACACGAACGATGACCGTGCGCTAGATGATAAGGTAGGTAAAGTTGGACAGGAAACCAAGTGGTAGAGCCAAGTGGTTGACCTGATCTAGCTGTTGTTACCGGAACCAAGTTCCCCAACGATGTCGGAAAAGAGAAGAACCAAGCTGCCAAATTTCAAGCACAATTTATCCAATTCCACAATTTATTACAAACTCAAAAGTGCACGACACTGGATTTACAATTACGTACGATGTTTTCGAGGCAAACACATGACAATTGTAAAAGTCGATTTCTGCACTACAAATGGGAGCAACGTTCAAGCTGATCGCTGAATATATCAAGAGTCGTCATCAGTAGCGAGACGGCTGAACATGACGGCATCCCTGGTCTTCCCCTTGAGCACGAAGTACTTTTTCATCACCCCGTCCCTCCTGAACCCGGCCTTCTCCAGCACCCTCTGCGACGCCTTGTTCTCCACGTCCACCACCGCCTCCACCCTCTCCAGCTCCGGCCTCGCCCCGCCGAACACCTCCGCCACCGCCAGCCTCACCGCCTCCGTCATGATCCCCCTCCCCCAGTAGCCCGAGCCCAGCACGTAGCCCAGCTCCCCGGCAGGCGTTGCTCGCGACCTCGTTCCGCTCCACCGCGACGGCCCCGACCGGCCTGCCGTCGAGGCAGATGGCCCGGTGGTAAGGGTGGGGAGCACGGCGCCGGCGATGTAGGCCAGGGCGTCGTCGCGGCTCGTGTAGGGCTCCCACCGGCAGAAGCGGGAGACGTCCGGGTCGGTGGCCCACACCATGAAGTCATCCACGTCGGAGAGCTGCAGAGGACGGAGGGAGATCGCGCCGCCGCTGCTTCGGCCCGGGACGGGGGCGGCTTGTCGGTCGTGCACCTCCATCGGAAGATCTCGAGCGCGAAGAACGGGCGTCGACGTCGTTGACGAGACGATGATGAACTTCTCTGAGAGAAGAGGAGAGGGAGGGCTTTCTTATATATCAGAATTTCATCGAGATCGATGGCGACGATGCTCCTCCATTGGAGATGTTGCGAAGAAGTAGCGAAATGACGGTCAAAGAAGATGGAATCGATGGGGTCATCATCGGCTGGCCATTGATGGCGAGGCTTTGAGTGGAGCGCAAGGAGTCGCGCACGAGGCGGTGACGTGGCACAGAGTCGCGCGGCGGCTACTGGATGGGCCCCACCGATTCGCCAGCCGCCAAGAAGGGAGTCAAAAAAAAAAAAAAACCGTAAATTTTCAAAATATGGTAATGGATCATATCCCTACGTGATTAGCAAGTCTTACTCTCGCATTTACTTGCTCGTGTTAAACTCCTAGATTCGATGCGACAGAAACTCGGCATCCGCGTGATCTTACGGCTTATATATATTGTGCTCGTTTCATTGGGATGCATGCAAGAACAACCCAATTAATGTAATGCACGTACGTGTTGATTAGTACTAAAACTCAACCTTAAGGATCATGATTATTACTTGAGTTATTCCTTCCCCCGATTGACTCACGAGTCACGGCATTGTTTTTAAAATTGTAAATTTTTACACTGAAATTTTTAATGATCCTGACACTTTTGAGGAGTGGCAAAATTATCGTATGGCATGCGAATCGATAATATCCAATCAAAAGCAATTATTGAAAGTGTTGGGGATTAAATAGAGAAGCAGAACCATGAGTCAAAAAACAGTGCGAGACCCGAAATTTGAATGAAGAGCATGCCAAGGTGCCTTGGCAGCGATTGGACCAATCTGGCCATGACGAAAACATCCTATGAATTCACATGAGATTAACATTATAACTTGGTTTAGGAAAATATTATTGAAAAAATTCTAAATTTATTGCATTTGTGTCAATTAAATCATAATCCTTTAAATGATTCACCAATTCAGTCCTTATAACTAATTTTGGTCAAATATCGCTTACATGGACGCTAGTAATGCTATATAAGACAGTTGGTGCTGACATAGAAATTTTTAAATTTTTTTAATAATTTTTTATTTTATTCTTCTTTTTTCTTTTATATTCTTTCTTTATGTTCCTTTATTTTTTGTTCTAAAAAAGGTCCGGCAAGGGTGGAACCTTTATAGTTGAGATTGGTCGCCAGAAGTATGACCCTGCGACCAAATTTGATTTGGCTCGACAGATATACTTCCTGCAAACCCTACCCTAGAATTTGGTCGCAAGAATTTTTATTTCTTGCATCCGAATTTGAGTTCATCGTTAGAAGTACTTTCGAATCATTATATCCTTCATCCCTTTTAACAACCAACTTCAATTCAATTCTTTTAGCAGTCAACATTAGGCTTCTAGCCACCAAACGATTTTGGTTGCTAGAGGTCCATCTTTGAAAAACCCTCGTTGGCCGCACTCCGGTTTGGCCTCCCACCTTTCGTTGGCCGCTAGAAGTTCTCACTATTGTATGCATAATGCAACACCGTTTGTTGTAACCAGTAAAATTAAACTTAAATAATAATTTTGAGAAAGCAATAACAAATTTAAAAATGAACGACTCAAAAAATATATTGAATGAATTTTCTTAACGAGTAAAGACAGCCAAATTACAACCAAAAATAGATTTTCAAAATTGCTATAAAATTGTAATGGAGTTAGCCAGGAGGTGAGCTATGGATAATCGAATCTCCATAAGGCACTATTTCTCCCGAGACATAACACCTCAAACCTATTTGTATTAACACTACACAAACATAACTTAATCGAACTTTTTCCCAAACTGGCATGTCTCATGCATGACTGCTTATGAACTAAAGAAACATGTCTTTTTAAAGACAAAGAAAACTACTATGGAAAACTGAAAGGATATGAACTGAAGAGTCATGTTGATTGTTACGCCATTAACTTATAATTACGACATTTCCCCCACATTAATGAATTAAAAAACATCTTCTTCTTTTTTTTAACTTGAAGAATTCTAAGTGTGCCTGTGCAAATACACTATATCATAATAGGTAGTTTTCGCTTTGAACCTTCTTTAATGAAAGTCTGTCAAACTTAAGTAATGAATTAACAAACAATGTTGAACCTTCTTTAATGAATTAATTTTTTTTCTTTTAACTTGAAGAATTCTAAGTACACTGTATCATGATAAATAGTTTTCACTTTGAACATTCTTTAATGAAAGCCTGTCGAACTTACTTAACTAGTCATTGGATTAAGCCTTGAATCGCTACTTGTTTGTATAAGCCCAAACAATAGACCTCACATAAAGTCTTTCCGATTCAAAATTGGTTTTTGATTGTGTTCATTCTTTCGGCCTTCAACCTCTTGGGATTCATACTTGCTTTTGAAAATCTAGCATTTAAGGATTTTTATAGAGCCAACCAACTCCATGCATATAGGTGCATTCCTATTAAAGGTATCATACCATACTCTACTTGGATGTTGTATTCCAAGTTATAAGCATCATTAAACGCATAGCATACCCTTAAAACATTGTAGGAAGCACTCTTGCATTGTAGGAATGGGAGACATTGCTTACACTAGAGTTTCAAAAATTTATGTCGTCCTATTGAACCTAATCTATGGGATCTCCAATTGCTAAGTTAGATTCACATCTTGAAACTTCTTTATTGAGTTAAAGCTTTCAACCCCATTCTCCTAGATGCACAATTTAATTGCTCTCTTTACAAATCTTTTGTCATCGGATCTATAATATTTTCCTTAGATCTCACAAAGTTTGAAGAAATTATTCCATTGAGAGCAATTGCCTTATGGTATTATGTTTTCAATGAATGTGTCTAAACTTAGTGTTATATATCACATTCTATGCCATTATACTCACTGATTAATTGTCACAATGAATACATAAGCTTCCTTCCAAAAAGGAGCATATGAGATGACAATGCCTTGTTTTAACATTTGAGGCTTACCTTCTATTATGTATTTCAAAAATTCAAGTCAGCAAAATTTTTCAATCCGCAATCTCTTAAGGCGCGCATGATAACCATTATGTTCCAAAAATCAATTTCTGGCTATAAATTGATTTTTCTATTTCTATTCCCCGACCAAATTTCTAAACAAAAACATGCATTTGATAATCTTATAAAAAATTTGCTCTAGAAATAGAAATTCGTTTTATGATAATACGAAATTTCTCTCTCTTGAGTGGTGGTGGGAGGCATCCGGCGTCTGATGGGCGATTGGCGACGGGCATCTAGCAACCGACGATCGGTCATGGGAGTCAGGAGGAAGGCGGCGGGCGACGGCGAGCATCCGATGTCCGATGTCTAGTGACAGGCAGCGGGTGGGCGGTGGGCAATGACGAGAATGAATGATAAGAAGAGTTTATATTTCTCACTTTTATTCAAGATATAGAAAAGTTAAAAATTTTAAATTCTAATTTATGGTCCAAATCAATTTCTGGAGCAAATATATGTTCTAGAAATAGAAAAATGAAATTACATTACCAAACGAATTTTTGTTCCAAACTTATTTCAGGACACAGAAAAATAGAGAAATAAAAAAATAAAATAGTTATCATGAGCTCCCTTACTCCTTCAAAGTTCAACTTCTTCGGCCTCAACTTAATCATTCTCAAATTCTGTTTTTCAGAAACTCTTCTAAACAGGTTCATTTTGATTTTTTTCGGTAGGATATGCATCCACAAAAAATTTAGCATCCCTTGATTCTAGGATAGTATTGACATGGATTTATACATTTTCAGATTTGTGAACTAAAAATATGTATGCGCTGCCAATTTGAGCATAATCGATGAATATACGATCCATTATTTTAAGTCCCAACTAAGTTTGTTTAGGAGGAGGAATCGCCACGTTGACTACCCCCCTTCAAAAATTTGTATGATAATAACATTCCATTATATAACTCATTTGAAGTCTAACCCGTCTTCTACTTTATTAAGAATATAGTTTGCAGTTAGAATTGCCTCCCTCACAGGCATAGAATAAGATCTTCAAGGTTCATTTCTTTTCATTTGTGCTTCAAACAACTTTTAAAGTTTGAGCAGTCCAAATGCAACTTCTCAATGATGTTTGCCACTTGGAATGATTCACTTAATGACATTCCCTCAACAAAAATGTCGTTCAGAATTATTTGCAATTGCTAAACCTAACTCATCACAGTTTTAGAATCCACCATCTTGAAGTCCAAAAATTTGGCAACCACAAATTTCTTATTGCCCGCGTCCTCTGTCTTGTATTTATTTTCTAAGGACTCCCATAACTATTTGGTAGTTCTAATGTTACAATAAACATTATATAGGGAATCTACTAAATAGTTAAGGATATAATTTAGGTATAAGAACGGCCCATGCTTCCAAGCCTCCAATGCCCCAAGCATCATGACATCTCGCTCATATGGACTAATTACGTGGCACACCTCTGATAAGTACTTGACTAGATTTTATGTAGTTAAATGGATGAAGATCTTCTACTACCACTACTTAAAGCCCACACTAGTGAATTTCTCCAGTTTTTCATCCGATGTAACTAGAGGTGGTAACATCAAAGTAGGCAAAGTTCATCGAACCATCCCTTGAGAAATGAAACCATATAACATTTGGTTTGTACTATTTCGAAAAATAGTCCCATGCATATCGGCCATGTGACTTGTACTCATGCATAAATGTTCTCGACTTGAAAGTGCACGGCATTTGCTACCATAAAACCAAGCCCCAAGGTCTGAACCTCTCCAACAATAGCGGTTGAATCAATCATAGTAATGTCTCCAGAAACATCATGGACATTATTGGGTACTTAATAATTATTGTTGTATGCATAATAACTTCGAGAGAGTGATAACAAATTTAATAATAACTAAGTCAATAAATATATTGAATGAATTTTCTTAAAGAGTAAAGATGATTGAATTACAAACCAAAATAGACTTACCAAATTGCTATAAAATTGTCATAGAATTCTTGCCAATGGTGCTTTGCAAATTTCCAAATCAATACCTCCTAAATTAGAACACCTCGAACCATTACTCGTATCACTGTGCAAACAGGACTCAAACGAACTTTTTCTTGAATTGGCACACCTCAAGCACGACTACTTATGAATTAGAGAGACACATCTTCTCGAAGACAAAGAAAGTTACTACAGAAAACTAGAAGGACGTGAATCAAAGAGTTATGTTGGTTATGCTCGAGCCCTTAACCCATAATTAAAACACTCATGACCATACAAATCTTGTTGAATTTTTTGGTTGGCAAGAGACCGCTTTTCTTTTTCTTTCTTTTCTCCTTTTTTCTTATTTCTTTTTTCTTTTTTTCTTTTTTGTTAGTGAAATATGGATCTTATCGCCTTCCTTATGTTATTATTACCAAAATTTTGGTAGGAACATGTCTAACAAGTCGAATTACAAAATAAAAAGACCTCTGAGTCTTTTTTTTTCTCTTTGGCCCTGCTGTTGACGTTGAGTGCGTTCATTGGTGAGGCCGTCGAGTCTTTTTTTTCTTTGGCGGTGCCGTGGATTACGATAGATAGTCAACGAAATTTTTTTTTCTATAAGATTGGGAAACAATCGAGTACGAGGAATTACATATATAATAAGGTTCATATATTATCAGATCGAATAATATGCCATGAAAATGTACTGATGATCAATTGTTAGATAATATTATACTCGAGCCATTTTTAGGAACCGTGGAGCATGTGGCCTTTGAGAGGGGCAGGAGGGAGTGAAAGAAACAAGAACAAAAAGCCCTTGACGAAAAAGGGATCGATCAAAGGCAAAGAGCAGAAGGCGTTTTGAGAACGTTAAGATAAAAAGAAGGGGCACGTTGCTTCCAAGATCGCCATCCTCGCACTTCGACACTAGTTGGATCGGTGAATACTACGTACGAACGAGCATCCCAGTTGGAAGTTCGAGGAGAGGGAGACAATGACAGTCGACGAGGATGCGCAGCCTGTCGTTATCGACAATGGAACTGGGATGGTTAAGGTGTGCATCATCCTGGCCATAGCTTTGATTGGAAATTACATGATTGTATTACGTTTTTGTTCTTTAGTTCCGACCGAATTAACTCGCTCGAATGGCGTCCCGCTGTTTCATGCCTCGCATGTTGTGGGTCGTATCTTTTAGGCTGGAATTGCCAGAGGCGATCGTCCAACAGCAAACTTCCCGAGTGTCGTCGGTCGTCCAAGATACCCCGGCGTCATGGTCGGTCCTGGGAAAGATGCCTATGTAGGGGACGGGGCCATGTCTAAAAGGGGCGTCCTCACCTTGAAGTACCCTATCAAGCACGGAGTAGTCGTGGACTGGAACGATATGGAAAAGATATGGCATCACACCTTCTACAATGAGCTCCGCGTTGCTCCCGAAGAACAGCCGGTGCTCCTGACCGAACCACCTCTCAACCCGAGATCCAGTAGGGAGAAGATGACGCAGATCATGTTTGAAACCTTCAACGTCCCCGGATTGTACGTCGCCATACAAGCCGTCCTCTCCCTTCATGCCTCCGGTCGTGCTACAGGTTCGTGGTGATTAATTGCAAGAACATTTACATTCCAGAAAGAATACTGATACTGAGATAGGATTTGAAGAGTGATGTTTTGTATTTTCATCGTCAAAAGTGTTAGGATACTTCAACATCAGAGAATTGATGTGGTGTACAACAATTAATATATTCTAGTTGGTTCATAATTTATTGACTTAAAATTATGAGTGAAAATGTGCATGCTCTCAACATAAAGGACGAGACATGTTTATATCGGGGCATCATTAAAGTGCTTTACTTTTAGACTTGCTACATTTATAGCTACTTGGCTCTTAACGAGGGAATTATCTGTTTTTATCCAGGTATCGTGTTGGACTCTGGCGATGGAGTTAGCCACGCCGTCCCGATCTATGAAGGCTACGTACTGCCTCACGCAGTCCGCCGGGCCGACCTCGCCGGGCGTAACATGACAGATTATCTGATGACACTCTTGAGGGGAAGAGGATATTCACTCACGACTACGGCAGAACGTGAAATTGTTCGCGACCTGAAGGAGAAGCTCGCGTACGTGGCCCTCGACTACAACGAGGAGCTCAGAACTGCCTGCAGGAGCTCGGCAATCGAGAAAAGCTACGAGTTGCCCGACGGAAAGGTCGTGACCATCGGAGAAGAGCTCTTTCAATGCGCCGAAGTCCTGTTCCAGCCGTCGCTCATCGGGATGGACGAACCCGGCATTCACAAGACCATATACGATTCTATCCAGAAGTGTGACATTGTACTCAGAAGAGACCTGTACGGGAGCATTGTGCTTAGCGGCGGATCGACCATGCTTCGTGGAATGGCCGAACGCATGCGCAAGGAGATGGCCAATCTTATCCCTCCGACAATCAAATTTAAGGTGGCGGATCCTCCGGAAAGAAGGTTCAGCGCTTGGGCCGGAGGATCCGTGCTTTGCTCCCTCGGCAGAAATAAAAAGGTACTGAAAAATGTCGGCTCAAGTCTTAGTTGTTTCAGAGGCTATGCAACTTCTCTCTGTTTTTGTCGTCACCGTCATGTCACCCCATCGTTCAAGTTTTAGCTGTTTCAGAAGCTACGCAACTTCTCTCTATTCTTGTCGTTACCGTCGTGTCACCCTGTCGTTGTGTTTTACTAGGCCGTGATCCGCACAATGGTTCGGACATAAAAGAAACATCTACTAATTACTTATGAAATAACATTGCCTAGAACAGCTTCAAAAAGGTAGCGAAAAATGTCGGCCCAAGTCTTAGTTGTTTTGAAAGCTATGCAACTTCTTTCTATTCTTGTTGTTGCCATCATGTCACCTGTTGTTGTATTTTTACAAAGCTGTGATCCGCACAATAGTTTGGACATAAAGGAAAAGTCCACTAATTACTCATGAAATAACATTGCCTCGACGGATTCAAAAAGATACCGAAAAATGTTGGCTCAAGTCTTTGTTGTTTCGAAAGCTATGCAACTTCTCCCTAGTCTTATCATCACCATCGTGTTACCCTATCGTTGTGTTTTTACTAGGCTGTGATTCGCACAATGGTTCAGACATAAAAGAAAAGTCTACTAATTACTCATGAAATAACATTGCCTAGACAGATTCAAAAAGGTACCGAAAAATATCAGCTCAAGTCTTAGTTGTTTTGAAGGCTATGCAACTTCTCTCTATTATCGTCATCGTCGTCATGTCACCTTGTTTAGTTCTGACATAAGAGAAAAGTCTACTAATTACACATGAAATAACATTGCATGTATTGCATGTAGCGAGGTAGAAGTGCCATATCATAACACATTAGGATGATAGGCAGCATCATCGCTGTTTCCTTGTTGGACTTGATCTTTTTCGTTGTACCTATTCCTGAGTTGAAGCAAGAATGAGCGCTTGCGAGTAGCGGGATCGTAGTACTCTCGCTTCGTTCTGAGGGTTTTGAAATTATTTGGATGCAGATGTGGATAACAAAGGCAGAGTACGACGAGTATGGCGCGTCCATCGTTCACAGAAAGTGCTTCTAGATTTCTAGGGTTGCAAGTTTATGAGGTTACGATGGGGTTCTGCATCGTCGGATCATGCCGCGAGGCGTTTTCATCTGCTTATTTTGCTTTTGGTTCGTGCTTATGGGATGTTGTTTTGATGTATAGTGTTGTATTTTGCGATTACTACTCTCCAGTCTCTCGTTTCTCTTTCAGAGATCATGAACGACCTCCTTGCCTTTAAAATAAAAAATAAAAAAGATTGTGGAAGTTTTCTCAAGGCGACCTCGAGTTGATGCATACATGAATAGTGACAATTTGAACGGATGAGCAAATCACATATTATAGTCATTATGGAGATGATACTAAAGTCTAATCCCTAGAGAAGAGCCCAAAAAAGAAATACAATCAATATACACTTCCTCTTATTTAAGTTCTTAAAGTCTAAATATTGTACTTGTGGTTTCATTTTCACTTTCAATAACAAAAAGGGATATTACCACTAAAAATACACTTATGATAGATCTATCTAAAAATACTAGTACGAACACCTAGAGGGGGTGAATAGGTGTTTGAAAGAAGTCTTGACAAATAAATGCGGAATAAAATAAGTTGCAAGCAAAGTCTGAATAAGGATCAGAGTTTGATAAACGAGCCACCAGACTTTTTGTAGATGTTCAGAATCAGTTATGCGATGGAACAAACTTCTGAAATGACCTGTAAATATGTAACAAACTTAAATAAGAAGAGTTAAGAGAAGAGAATGTTGCACACGAAATTTATAGTAGTTCGACTTAAATCAAGCTTACGTCCACTCTTCCACGCTAACAGCCTTCTGGATGAATTCCACTATATAATCGATAAGAGATTACAAATTTGAATGCAAACACTTAGTGGTAGATCATACTATCTCACTAAATCACTCTTTTGATATTTCTCTCATGATCACAAATGTCTAAGCTCATGAAGATAAGTGTATGATAGAAGTTCGCTCAAACTTTGGAATTATAGATTCTACGCTCCATCTCTTACTTACTCATCGATCCTTGATCTCCTTAAATACTCATCCACTTCCAAACTAGCCGTTGAACCGTATATAGAGGATCGTCTTCCAATCTACCCATTGGACAGATCTGTATCAAGAAGATTTAGTAGCCGTTGAGTGACAGAAGCAGAATCTCAAGTTGATTTTGATCGCTCATACAAATAGAATCTTGGTTTTCATAAATAGAGCTTCTTCGTTTAGAAAGTTCTTATCTTCAATATCCAATTGTCAATCAATTAAATTGAATCAATCAAATTTATCTTGATGTAGAATTCAAACAAGATCACTAGCCGTTATTCTATGTAGCACTGACACGGACACGCGACACGCGACATGACACGCCGACACGTCATTTCTAAAAAGTAGAGAATTCCGACACGTTCCGACATGTTAAATATTAAATAAATATTTTTATATATAAATGCATAAATAACTAAATAATAGTAATAAAAAGAGCCTAAAATTAATCTATACTAAAAAAACATTTTTCCTACATTTATTAATATCATTCATTCTTTTAATTTGACAAATTCAACTACATTTCATTGTAATAATCCATAAAACTTGAAGGAAAAAACAAGTAATCCATATTCCACTATTAAATTTAAAATTTAACAATAAGCAAAAAAACAATCAACATTCCATCAAGTAATATAAAAAAAAAGTCATTCGTCCACATTATCCACTTCTTCTGAAAAAAAAAAAAAAAAGACTCAATCTCCGGCTCATCAAGTGAAAGATTTGCAACTCCAAGCACCCCAACATCTTCAAACGAGTCAAATGCATCTCCGCCAATATCCCACATCTTAGTCTCTCCTTCTGCGTATTGTGGGCTTTTTCTTAATAGAAAACGAAGATTGCTATGAATAAAAACCAAATCTTCTGCACGTTTTGGGATCATCTTATTTTTTCTCACCGAGTGCACAAATGAGTAAGTACTCCCATTTCTATTAGCAAATGATGAAGAAGAAGGTTGTGCAAGAAGCTTTAAGACTATGCTGTGAAGCATCAATGCACATGCACCATGATTAACCCACCAAGTCTTAGGATCCATAGAATATCGATTTTGAATGGAATCAAAATCTCTAAAATCCCCATTTTTACTCACAAAATCTACATACTCCAAATTTACCTTATTGCGCTCATCCAAGTTAGGAAAGTATTTTTTGAAACATTTCAGTCTTTTTTGGTTGATTTCCTTATTCTTGTATGGAGAAATTCGAGTGGGATCTTCATCAAGCCATTGATCACTGTAGTACCTTTATTTAATAAAATGAAATAAAATTAGAAAACAATAATAAATAAGAGGAATATTATATTATCATGTTAAAGAAAGAATAATTACTAAAGTAATAATCTCATACAATTTTAGAACTTACCTGGGATTTAAGGCATGTGCCAAGCAATGAAGTGGAGTGTTATTCTTTGTCCAACGATCTACAAGAATTGTGTGAACTACCATATAAAATGTGAACTTCTCATCTAGCCTATTCACTTCATGTGCATATATAGTTTTCTTCACTTTTTCAATCATCGAACCCCACATATCATAAACTAAGTGAAGACAAGGCTTACCGGTGTCACAAATTCTAAGCATATCATAAATAGGAGCCGTGAATGAAAGTATATAATCAATTAAATCCCACCAAAAATCATTCAACACATTATTCTTGACAAACTTAGCTTTCTCTTGATTAACATCTCTATAGATATTCCATTTGTCACAAATCACCATGTTTTGAAGACCACTTTTTATTAACTTGAATCTCCTAAGCATCACAATCATCGAAGCAAAATGTGTATCCGCTACAAAAAGCAACTTCAAGCTAACAAACCCATTGTATATTGCTAATCTCATAGAATGGTTCATGATAATATGTTTGATTTGCATAACTTCTTAAAAAATATCTGAAATCCAACTACATTCCTTATAAATTATTTGATTGCTCTCCATATTTTTTGCAGCACAAATGTTCTTCAAAGCTAGATTAAGGGTATGCACCACACAAGGCGTTCACATAATGAATGTAAATTCTTGCTCAATGAGTTGTTCCGCACCCTTACAATTTGAAGCATTATCTGTAATTACTTGTACCAGATTCTCATGCCCAATTTCATTGATAACTCATTTCAGAAAGTTAAAAATGAAATGCATATCTTTTGTTTCTCCAAAGCAATCAACCGATTTTATAAACATTGGTTTCCATCTGATACCGCCATGAAATTAATAAGCGGTCTTCTTTGTGAGTCGCTCCATCCATCACTCACAATACTTACACCCTTCTCCTTCCACATGATTTTGATAGGTGTACACAACCTATCAATATTTGCCTTCTCTTTTTACAACAAACTGGTCCTCCATAAATTATATTTCGGTGGTACATAACCCGCAATGTTATGATAAGCGACATAAGTGAAAACGGATTGAAAATAAGGATTCCTTGCTAGGTTAAACGGCAAGCCCACCGAATAAAACATCCTAGCAATCTCACAATCTAGACGTTCCCTTTGAGTCATATTAAATGCATCTTCAAGTGATTTTCCACTCCCACTTCCACCTTTCCTTTTTTTGGAGTTAAATGATAAATTTATTCCGTCACCACCACCACCACTAAGTGAATAACTAGCAAGAGGCAAAGGTACATTTCTAAGTACAATACTCATTAATTTAGTATTGACCTCTTCCTCTAATCTTTCCATCTCCAAAAGATCTTTTTTTTTTTCTACTTTTGTGCACTTTCCAATTCTTTTTCCATTTATCATCATCAAATGGCCCCTCACTCTCGTGTATAAACTCTTAAAATATTTTTGACAAAAGTTGCATCTCTAAGACAAATTTCCCCCTGCATCAGTATGATTAACTAATTTAGTAACATACCTCCATAATTGTTGTTTTACAACTTCATTGCTAGAGGTAGGTGGTTGTGTGCTTGAAGTACTACTAGCCATGTTTCAACTTGAAGACATTCTGCAAAAAAAATACAATAAATAAACATGTTATTATCAATTGCTATAAGGTTTCTTAATTAAAGTTAACTAAGGAAGATTGGATACCAACCGGAAGCACGTTGTGGGAAGCGGTAAGCAGCAGTACAGCAGCAAAATAGCGACGGATAACAACGAACGACAATAAATGACAGCAAGCAGTAGCAGACAGCAGTGAGCTGCTATGAACAGCAATAATATAGCAACCAACAGCAGCAATACAGCAGTAAATGGCATAAAAACAGTAACAATATGGCAGCGAATAGCAGCAATACAGCAGCGAACAGCAGCAAACAGCAGCAGCCAAATTTCCATCATCAATTCACGACCATCACACATACACAACCAAAGTCATTATGAGTATTCACAATACAAAAGTGGAAAGGAAATAAAAATAGAGAAAAATCATAGCAAAACCGATATGCCCATTTGGTTTTCAATTTCGATGCCACTTACTTCATAGATGACTTATTCAAAATAGAACGCTCAATACATAGAAATTAAAGCAAATTGATTTTGTGTAAATGCAATATTGAAAACCAGTAGGATCCCGACAATTTTACAAGCTTTTTAACCTAATTCCTCACACACAAAATATGATTTTCTGTCTGTGTACTAGACTACTAGTAATAGAGAATAGGGCAGCAACTCTCCAAAAGATGGTGCTCCAAACTACTTGTCGAAGTTCCCCGTAATAACAAGTTAACAACTTTAGACAATTTCATTCATGGAAATTTTGCTATGGGACCTTTCAATACTGACTAGGTTAATTCTGTTGGAGAAAACTCCCTTATTTGTTTTGATGTCGACAAAACGTTTTCATCGCCTAGTCCGAAGACTTGCGAGACTCACTCGACAAAGTCTGAAGACTTGCAGACTCTCTCAACAAAGTCTGGAGACCTGCAAACTCTTTCGTCAAAGTCTGAAGATCGCCAGACCGCTAGACTCAAGATGTAAAGTCTGCCCTCATTGACAGTTTCTAGACCGACGAAGAAGATTTATCCAAATTCAAGTATTTCTTTAAGGATTTGATTCGAGCGATTGAAAAAGATCTCACGGCTGGAGATAGCATCTCAAGATCGATTATTCGTTTTGAATTTAATTTGAATAAATTGGATCCGTTGATTGACGAAGTATACTTGGAAGGTTTTACTTATGGAAACCTAGATCCTGATTGTATGGGCGAGCAGGATTGGTGGGTTATCTTCACATTCCTTAAGTAACTCGAGATCTCCCTAATTGATTCTGTCCAACGGGTAGATTAGAAGAACTCCTTTGGAAGGTGCCAACGGTTATGAAAGCATGGAGGAGTATATAAGGAAGATGCTCTGGTTATTTGAGTGTGTGCGAGATAGATAAATTCCAAAGTCTGAAGCTTCTTGTTCTTTGTCGATTCAATTGTTGAACGAAAACTTGTACTCAAAAGAGAGTTTATACTTTTGTGAAGCCTTGAGGAAGTGTAGTAGAGTCTCTACACTGTGGAATCAAGGAAGTGATACTGTAACAACTCTTTTGATTCATAGTGGAATCCAGCCGGTGGGGCTGTCAGTGCGGGAGAGTGGACGTAAGCTTGGATTAAGCCGAACCACTATAAATCTTGTGTTCTTATTCTCTTCCCTAAACTCTTTTACTTTGTTCGTAACTCTATTTGATTATTAGAGTCCAATTTCCATTTCAAAGTCTATTGCCAAACAGACTTAAGTTAAAAACATAATTTCTAGTTTATTTTGCAAAAATTTGTTTTCGCACCTATTCACCCCCTATAGGTGCTCGTACTAGCATTTACAAATTCCCTTCCCATGATGGCTACAGACCGCCAAACTCTACTCATTCAGGCTCAAAAACATCTACAGCAAAACCCTTTGCACCATCACAAGAACCTGACTCCAAAACGCAACAGCACCAATTGAACTTCATCTAACTCGGTCTGATGGACAACAGAGGAACCCAGTTCGCTACATCCCCAACTAGAACTAGCAGTAGAAGTCAACAACCAAGCCCATCTATTCCAAAAGGCCAATAATTGCACTCTCAATTCCAAGATCGCGATTCACAAAGTCATCCAGACAAGCATAGCACGACGAGGGTGCAAAACAGGATAGGAAGGTCCAAAGAACTAGAGCTCCAATTTTTCGACATCAACAAGCGTAGCCAACGCTACGTGTACCCTAACCTACTGATTATTCTTCATTTACTTGTGCACAATGACAAAAATCAGTTCGTTCACTCATGGTAAATCCTACTTGGTGCAGAGCGGCAAATAAGAACTCTTCCCCTCTGAAATCATTTTTATAATGCCTAGCAAATTCAACTCCGCCTTAATCTCTGGATCATTGTTAGGTTTTAGAATTGCCTTACTCTTGTCTGTGTATCCTTCTACCATAATCGCAACAATTCAGCAATCCCAGTTCCCCTAATAAGCATCAATGTCATACTCAGATTCGACACATAAATACTAAAGAACAACCTCAGTCTTCCAATAAAGAGAGAATCGAACAAAAACAACAACAACCAAGGGAGCGAAACCGGCAAAAGAATGGCACAAGAGTACCGAAGACAGAGAGACGGAAAGAGGGTCCGAAAAATCCCCCTTTCCCCGAACTAACTCTAGGGTTTGCCGAAAAATCCCAAATCCCATTATAAAGAAATCCAAGATGCTAACCTGAGATGAGCAAAAAGATGAAATCGCAAGATGAAGAAGAGCAACGCGGCAAGATGGAGTTTGTGAGAGGTAGAGGCGACGGCTCGCCGTCGGGGCAACGGCTCGATGCTTGCGAGAGACGAGGTCGAAGGCGACCGTGGCGACGAGTGGGGCTGAGGCGCCGGGGGCTACGGCGAGTCGGCGACTGGTGGGGTGAGCCGCGCGGCCGGCAAAGCAACACTGGCGACACTCACAGCGAAAGAAGAGAACCAGAGTGCTCTGCTCACTGCTCAGGCGTGTGCGACTGAAGACTAAAGAGAAGAGTCCAGAAGGACCCGTGCGTGCAACTAAAGTTTTAGCTTTTATTTTTTTATTTTTTATATATATTTATATTTAGACCTAAGAAGTTTTGAAAATTTATAAAAATAACTCCGTGCGTGTCGGAATTTCCGACTCGCATGTCGGAGCATGTCGGAGGCAGTTGACTACGTGTTGGTTTTTTCGACACGCATTGACCACGTGTCGGAGCGTGTCAAAGCGTGTCGGACACATGTCGGAGTGTCGGACACGACACGAAAGGTCCCGGAGAGTGTCCGTGCTTCTTAGGCCGTTATGTGTTGGGGTTTGTATTACATTCTGTCAAGTTATCTCGTTTTGAACATATTTCATTCTGAATCTGTTACATTCTGAACTTGTGTCTCATTCTGTATGTAAATTCTGAATTTGTTCTGTTGGAAGAAAAGTCCGAGTGTCTTCCGTCTGAAATAGAGTCTGAGTGTCTTTCGTCTGAAATAGACTTTACAATCTGGACATAAGTCTGAACATATTTTGCTTCTTAACATATTTAACCTTAAGGTCTGGACACAGTCTGAATAAATTCAGCTTCAGCATAGAGTCTATTTTTTGGTTCTTCAAAATATAAATTTTGACAATTTTATTTACACATTATATCATCAGCATAGTCTATTACTCAACCATTAAACACGTTAATAGCCTTTGATTTTTTTTTTTGTCATCTTCAAAATATCATAAGGGATTTCCCTAACACTATCCTCCGTAGCCTTCGTCAAATATCCCCGTAAAATGGCTATCACGAAACACATATGGCAAGCAACTAGCCTAACATGTATCCGACATGAAAATTGAACATATTGCTCTTTGAACAATGTTGTGGGGAAGACAAATCTAAAGAAAATGAATTGATATTGGGAATTAGGACAAAATTGAATATGCTCCTTTTATCTCTATCAAATCACCAAAATGTTAGGGCAAAATTGGGGTAAAATTAGGCATTTGAGCATATTTCCAAAACGTGAGAAAGTTGGAAGCTGTTGGAGAAGGTAAAAATAAAGAAGAGTTGATACCCATCAAGAGGATGCTCGATGGAGATATGGTGAGGGAGAATGTGCCAGGTTTGATAGATTCTTCACTAAGAATGAGCATTCAATGGACTTGGCTTGTTCCATGATGAAGCTTACGAGGAGATATGTTGCCAACGGTTTGAATGCTTGCCCTAAAATGGCCAAAGTTTCATGACTCTTTACAAGATCTTCTCTTCCTTGTAAGACTGATTCATCGAACCAGATTGAATCTCTCCAACATTATTTCTATCAACCATTTATTTAAATTTTCACATAAGATCCATCAGCCGATTCACTTGCTATGTGTAATTTATATGTCAACAATTTAACAAGATATTAGACACTTAACCAACGATAAATTTATCGGAGATGTACCAGTTTAGGAATTTTTTGAAAACGTTAGTTTGAGATTTTATATTTTTTGTGATATTATCCCTAACAAAAAAGTTATATTATGCATTTGTAATTATTATTTTATATAATTGAAGAGAAAATTTATCCAACACCGATTTTCCTTCTTAATACTTACACCTTTTTCATGATAATTCCACGATGAAATCCACTTATCATTTTTCTTTTTCAATAAATTGAAATATGCCTTATAAAAGAGGAAAATAGGAAGTTCGTGATATCATTTCACGCATGTTCTTTTATTTCACATAAGAATATCTCTAATATAATATAATTTTTTTTTTTTTATTTTTTGCAATAAAGAATGTAATTGGCAACAACACAGTTTCAATGTCACTCAATTGAAACAATTTACTTAAAAATTATGAAACGGTCATTATTATACATGTCAGTGTATTTGATTATTCCCACTTTTCTTCGTCTTGGTCCCACCGCTTAATTTTTGTCATGATTTCTGTGTCTCCTCCGTGGACCCCACTAACCTTTCCCTACTTCAAAATAGGATCGAGTATACCGATCGAAAAGGGAATTCTCTGGATCGACCGATTTAATCCGATTTTCGAGAGCATCAGCCCGATTTCTAATTCTATCAAAATGAAATCAATGATTTTTAGTTTAATTTCCAATTTTAAAGGGAAATCAAAATGGATCAAATCGACTCTTTTTTTATAAATTTTTAATTTTCTTGCTAAGTGATCGATACCATTTGGTCCAAATCCAATTCTAATTCCAAAAACTGAAACTAGTTCTTATGATCCAATTTTCAATCTCAAAAATTAAAAATCGATTCTCTTAGTCCGGTTTTTTATTCCAAGTTGAGATTGGACCTGATTGGAACCAGTCACCCTTACTTTGACAGAGATCAACACATGTCTAGGGCAAACATGAATAGTAGTCTCTCTATTATTCGGCCGACGGAAAGTCAACCATCGAGACCATTCAAACTCACGTGCATTTTCGTTCTTATTTGACTTACGGTATTAACATCCGAAGATGGAATCGATGGGTTTGTCGTGGGCCGGCGACCAAAGATGGCGAGTTTTGAGTGGCGAGCAAGGAGTAGAGTATACGGCAGCGATGTGGCATGGACGACGGCGGCGGCAGCTAACAGAAGATCCACGACGCATCATGTTGAGAGCAACATGAATAGCAGCCTCTCTCTATCGTTAGGCCATTAGAAAATTCAGCCATCCGGGCCATTCAAGCTCCCGTGCATTTTCGTCCGTGGCGACTGTTTATGTTTCCTTGCGTCCCGCGGCCGGTGACTTCGGACACCTCTCCGGCCAGCCCACCTTCCTTCCGAACTCCGAGTTTTACCTTCCCACTCTCGTTTTCCATGGATCCCTCGCCCTCCGCAATCACTCTACGACCGTTCGAACTCTCCGACGCCGGCGACTTCCTCTCGTGGGCTGGCGATGACAGGATCACCCGCTACCTCCGCTGGGACTCCGTCACCTCCCTGGAGGCCGCCGAGTCTTACCTCCGGAACGTCGCCATCCCCCACCCGTGGCGCCGCTCCATCTGCCTCGGCAGCCGCTCGATTGGGTACGTCTCCGTCAGGCATGGGTCCGGCGACGAGCGGTGCCGCGCCCACGTCAGTTATGCCGTGGGGGCCGAGTTCTGGGGGCGGGGGTTTGCGACGGCAGCGCTGAGGATGGCCGCCCGCCGCGTGTTCGACGAAATGCCCGATCTGGTGAGGCTGGAGGCGTTTGTGGAAGTGGAGAATAAAGGGTCACAGAGGGTTCTGGAGAAGGTTGGGTTTGTGAAAGAAGGGCTGCTGAGGAAGTATGGGATTTGCAGAGGCGAGGTCAGGGACATGTACGTCTACAGCTTGTTGTCCACGGATGAGATTTTGGGTTGATCACAGAGAGAGAGAGGGAGAGAGAGAGAGAGGAGCGGAAGAAGTAGCCATTTATGAAGCTTTGAGATGGAGATGATTACTCTTGAACTTTTGATCAATCTCTCCAACCATTTGTTTGATCATTCCAAATTCGAACAATGCATGTTCAACTCAAGTTCAACTCGATTCCCATCATGCATGTTCATGCTCTGTTCAAACTCAGCCAAGCTGATCTGTCGAGTTCAACCTCAACGAGATAGTGCGTTTTCGACTATACACGAGAATTCCAGTCACAAAATTGAATCCAAGTGCACTGTTCAAATTCACGTCTCTCGAACGACGGAATTTCGAAACCAATGACGGGGTCTTTGCCTTGTATGACGGAAGATCGAGACATGTTTGATCTTATGCCGAGTAGTCACCGTTTGCATATGCATACATACAAATATGTAAACAAAACTCAACTGTATGGAACTAGACTGGCAATCTGCATGAGTTGAAGTAACTGGAACCTCAAGCATGACTCAGTTCAATGCTCGAAAAAGGAACTGTTGTTAGATTTCCACCAGACGTTCCACGGCCAGTTCATTGGGTCTTAGGCGGAGTGCGCTGCCTAGAGAAATAATCGTGACGTGGCTTAGATAACGTTTCTGCTCCATGTCATTCTGAGAGGACGTGCGAATCCAGCGGTCCCTAACACTAGGCCGAAGCGGTTGGGCCGATCATGAGCCACATGCTAGATGTGGGACCTGCACGTCGCACGCAAGGGCCCCTAGATTTCACCTTAGGCGGATTCGTCGATGCTTAATTTAGCAAAAAGAACTAGGCAACGGGCCTATAGGGTAGGGGTGAGTATTGGTCCAAGATCAATCCTAAACCGATTCTAGACTGGCCCAACCTAGCTAGTTCTAGTTCGGATCTCAGAAGACTAGATTGGTCCTTGGGTCTGAGACCTCCGATCCTATATTGTGCGAATTGGTCCTCGATCATGGAAATTTATGATTAGTCTACCAGACCAATCCTGTACATAATATATAATATACATAATATATTTTGTCTACTCTAAATTTTAGCATCTCCTCTTTTGTTCTCTTCAAATTTGTCGTGCAAATTATAAAGTAAAAAAAAAAAAAAAACCCAAGCCCTAATTCGACCAAAAAAAAAAAAACTCTTCACTAGTCTCAACCTTGCTTGCCCGCCTTGACCTCGCTCGCCTCTATTTACTCATCTTGCCACTCGCCTCACATGTTCATTATTATGATTTTGTTGCTTTTAACAAGTGTGAATTTATGTTGTTACCTTATCTTATATTTATGTTCAATATGTATTGGTATTTATAATTTGGTTGCTCCATGTTGCATTGTTGATGGATACATAATTTAAAATAGTATGTTTGTTATTTTAAGGAATATAAAAAATAAAATAAAAAATAATCGGTTGATCCCAGATTAATCATGAAACTGGACCTATCTTATTCTCAATCCGAAAAATTGGAGACCAATACTGTGGGTTGATCCCTAGATTAGGTGTTGGACTGACCCAACCCGGACCATGCTCACTCTTACTACAAGGTGACTCGCCCATCTTGGGCTCATCGGGCTATGGGTTCGCACCTAGGTTGGGCTCGAATCGTCCTCCTGGGTCTAGCTCTTGGATTTCCCTTCACCATTATCGTTGTTGAATAAAGAAGTGGATGAGGATGATCAAGGTATGTAGTTAGAGGTGGTCACTGAAACCTTCTTCCATCACTGTCTCTTTTTCTTCTCTCTCAATAGCCACTCATCTCATTTCCCCGTTATTTTCTCTCCCGCAAGCCAGCATTCTCTCTCTTGCGCACACCTACAGGTGCGCATTAATGCTAATATAAATTAAACTTACAAGGAATAAATGCTATATTTATTCCTCTAATTTAAGCAATTTTTGCGATTGGGTCCTCAGTTTTTCTTTTGGGTGCTCCTGATGTTGAATCATGAAATGTACCTGATTGCCCCTTCTTTCAACGGTCATCTAGAAAGGCTTGTTGCACAGTGCTAGCGTTGCCATCTATATAGCTGCAATTTGAGGAAGCTTTAGACTTTTTAATGTCATGTTCCTCTCAAGTAGTTATCATGAGAGGTACCCTTGTCTCTCACTATTATTCTTCTGTCTGTCTCAAGTACTTTAATGATTCAAGTACATTTCCCATCGCCTTTTTCGTTCGATAGAATTGCTCGACTGACGCGTGCTCATGTCCTCCAATCGAAATCTAATTTCGAGTATCAACATATTTGGACATTCTTTCGAAGCGATCTTTACTAAAAGCACGGACCAGCGTGCTTCAATGACTATGTGGGATGGAGTAATGCTTCGCCCAATGGGAAGCTGAGTGATTACCAATTGAAAGTCGAACACTCGAACTATATAAAAGAAAGAGAACGAGGAAGAAAGAATGTGTTTTCTGTCAATTCTATGTTTGAACTCTCAAAAGTCTAATTTTTCAGGCGGTGCTCTTCCACGATCATTATCTCGCTTGATATCGTTTAGGAAAGATCTGATCAAAGAAGAGAAGGGCATCTGAGAGGGCACGAATTGCCTCACTAGCTATCAGTTCGCAAAAGATGGTTCCAAGATTAACGAAAACTTAGAGCCTGTTTGCTTTCACTCGAAAACAACCGATTCTATTATTTTATTCCCAAAAATAAAAATATAAAAATATAAAAACTAATAAAAATCTATTTGGTAAATTTTTTATTCCCCTGAGCAAAAGTCTTTTTTTTTTTTTTTTTTGGGAATAGATTTGAAACAGAATCAATAAGCAGAAAAAAAAAAAAAAAGTAACTTATTATTCCTAGAAACAGTTCGTAAAATCTAATTTTGTTTCTTCTCCTCTCTTCTTGTCTTTTCCTTTTCTCTTTCCTTTTCTTTTTCTTCCTTTTGGCCGATCGTCAGCCTTAGCCATGGCTGGCAATCTCGCCGGCATCTCGCCCCCGGTGACACCAAGTCACGCAACCTCCCCCGGTGTGAGGCTCGACGCCAAGCCACGACGAGGCCAACCTCATGACGCTTGGGCGAGGTTGAGGCTCGCCGTGGCCAGGCGAGCCTCCGGCAAGCTTGCTGAACATCTCCCTAGCCTAACGAGGCTCCGGTGAGCTTGCCGGACCTCACCCAACCGGTCGCCGTCCACCGTCACAAAGAAGGAGGAAGGAGAAGAGAAAAAAATAAATAAAAGTATTAAAAATTAAAAGAAACAAAAATTTTAATAATCCTATCAAACATATTTCTATCCCAGAATAGAAATTCTATAGAGTTACCAAACGTATTCTTTTGTTTAGAAATTATTTCCCAAAACAGAATAAAAAAAAAATCATTTCTGATAAAAAATTGTTCCCCAAAATAAAATTGTTACCAAACACGCCTTTAGCCGCCCTAATGTTGCCATGTGGCTTATTGAACCAAGTCAAGATGATGCCACAGTCTTATGTGGGTCCCAACATCTATGTTTCGAGGATTCTTAATTGATTGGCTCTTTTATTTCGCAAAAAATGAAGAATTTATATATATATATATATATATATATATATATATATATTGTCTTAAAAATGATCGTTTATATCGTTCACAAAAATAAATTAACGGTAAAATTTTCATCATTAACAAAAATATTTAAATATAAACTATCATCGATAATAAAAATATGTTTTCATTTAATATTCTGAAAGTTGAGTAGGCAATGCTTGTGGAATTCGAGAGCAGCATTTAAATCTTGTATTTCATTATTTGAATAAACTAAGTCCACTACAATTATATATATATATATATATATATATATATATATATATAGACGTTATTTTGTAAATGACATTTGAACAATCTTAGATGGAAGAATGTCATGGGTTCTCGTCAGACTCACCTGCAGGAGGTCACGAATTAACGTGTTGAAAGTTAAGGCAGAAAGCCTCCCTCAACCAATTGAAATCGGACATGCAAAAAACTAGGGATGTCTAATCAAACCAGTTCTACCCGAAAATCACATTAGACCGTTCGAAAAACAGGTCCAAAACTGATTCTAGGAAATAGGTTCCAAATTTTTGGAACTAGTTCAAGAACATATTATGAGTGAATACGCATTTGGGAACCACTGGGGTTTACTCCAGTGGCCACCCTTTCAACTTAGAAGGGGGAGGTGGGTGGTTCGAATCTCCACCTTCTCCGAGGGGGTTGGGGTGAGGACGTATTAGTTTCGGGAGTGAGTTTCGACTCTACGCCCGCAGGAGGCAGGGGGACAAAAGTCCGAGTGAGCGTTAGAATAGGAGTAGAGTAGGACCGACCAAAAAAAAAAAAAAAAAAAGAATACCCATTTGGGAATCGGACTGTATCGCCCCATTTTAAAACACGTTTTGGAATTGATTTTCTAAACTACAAAGTCCAAATCCTAATTTCTTTTTCTACTGAATTCTAACATTTGAACTCCTTCATCTTTTATTCTTCCTCAGGACCCCTCGCCAATTTTTCCTCTTCTCCTAAATCTTTATGGATTAGGTTACGTGTTTGAACTTTTTATCGTTTATAATTATACGTGATTACGTATTCATCTTATAGTTATTTTTGGCGGATGGTGTTTTATGATGTTCATCTTAAACTTTGAATCATTTTGCTACTCATATCTTCATATGATTTTGCTGTAAAAAATGAACAAAAAAAGTAACCAAAAAAAAAAAGTTCTTAGGTAGTCAGACCGAAAAAACATGATAGGTTCCTAAATCAATTCAAGGCAAACATGATAAGTTTTAGGGTCCAAAATCTGGGAACCAATTATAATAGGGTAGGTTTCAACTTCCAGCTCTGAAACTTACCCATTTTAAAACCGATCACCCCTACAAAAATCCCAATTTAAAAGAAGAAAAAGCAGTTAAAATTTCGTTTTACCCCCCTCAACTTCGAAGTTGGTGTACATTAAACCCTGAAGTTTTAAGAATTGCATTTAACCCCTCAATTTCTTATATTTAATTTTTTTTTGGTCAGAAATTCTTATATTAGTTAACCCCATTAACTTTTTTCCATTAGCATTAACTGCGCATATGTCTTTCGGAAAATAAAGTGCACCATTTTCTTTATCTTGTATTTTATGTCATTTCTGCTCTCAATTCCAATAGATAATATATAATATATAAAGAAGGAAAATGCAATAGGGGGATAAAATGCAAATTTTTAATATTTATAAAGTCCGAAGTTGAAGGGAAGTGAAATCTTTCCAAAGATTAGTGTACACGGTGGTATTTAATATCCAGTCCAATCATGTATAGGTGTGTCTTCAATGGTCTTGCCTTTTTTTTCCCCTTTCAAATGGATTGTATCGCCTGATAAATTTATCCACATTAGTGATGACGTGGAGTGAAAGTGACACCAACGAATTGAATGAATTGCCTAATTGAATGATTATAATGAGCTCCTCTTGTGAAATTTGGTGGTCAACTGCTATGTCCTTGTTGCCAGGTCCTTTGGTTACGATTGAGAGTTGAGCAAACTCCTATACGGCAATGGATTTTAAATTAAACAACACTAATGTTTTGAAAAATATTTTGCCAAGCTAACAAAATATAATCCACATGAATGGAAAAATTGCCAAATTAGTCATAAACCTATCCTGTATAAGTCAATTCAATTTTAAAATTTTCAATTTTATCAATTTAGTTTTGAACATTTGTCAGAAATTCTAATTCCGGTAATTTTGGTCAAAAATCGCTGACGTGGCAATTGAGTCATCACTGGCCATTCTACGTGACACATTGTCATATCAGTAATTTGTTGTCAAAATTAGTTGGAATGAATACATTGAAATTTCGCATAAAGATTTAAAATTAAATTGACATCTATATAATGGGTTTAGAATTAATCGGACCGTTTTCCCTCCATATAAAGACTAATACGACAGTCGATCCATCTCGGAATTTGAGTGGTCACATGAACAATGTAATTTCTTAATGGCCCATTTATGGTAACCCCAATTACGGGCTAGTCAGGTTAGACTTTAAATAATGGTATGTCGACATAATGACACCATCTTTGATTATTTTGACTCCATCTGAGTTTAATTTTGTCTACTTTTATCATTAGAACTTAGGTCACGTCAACCATCTTTAGATTATGATGGGAGAAGTGCAAAAGCAGCCAAATGTATTTATAATGTAGAGACTTATAAGATAGTCTAGAATTTAAATCTATTGACATTTCCACACCTTCATTTAAAAAATCAAACCGTGGAGATTATAGATCAACTAGATATCATCCATTACTTCTTCTCACTCCAATCATTCCACAGAGAGATTATACTCGCACTCAACATGAAGGAAGCGCGCACATAAGATTTCTCGTTCATTAATTAATTGTGTGCCCTTGTCAACCTCAGAGTAAATTCTTCACAAACCCTAAAAATTCACAAACATGGTTGATTCACGATTTCCTTTTACCCCATTTCGCACCCACGATTGGAGTAAAATTATAGAATCATGCTACATCCGCGTACCACAACCTGAGAGCCCCGTGTTAATGCACGGAAACAGTGGAAATAGCACTTTACGATGGCTTTTCTCTCGCACCTCACATTTGCACTACTTTTGATGCGAATATACATAATTGTATTCAAGGGCGTGCGTCGGTCTCGCTCAATTAACTTTCTCTTCATGCTCATTTTACGTCCTCTTATTTTACTTATTATATATTACATTGCTAATTTTCATGATCTTAGCACTTTCACACTCTTGGATTTTTACCGAAGAGAATATGCATTTTGCATCCTCAGTGTTGCTGCACATTCTATGGAGTACGCACCTCCAAAGGGTAAAACATAAATTTTTCAAAACTTCAAAGAGCATAAAATTATACATTCTTCATTACAAATGAACTATAAAACGAAGAACCTATGAAATGTCGCACAAATAGTAAGACAATGGATCCATTTAATTATAATGGAACGATGTTCCTTTCCTTCAATGTCTTGTCCATAATCACACACTTTTGATGTCATGTGACAATGAAAACCACCTAAAAAGAGTACATTATTCCTACCGATACGAACTACTCCAACTAAGTCCATATCGACGATTTGTACGTACTCGCACATTTCTTGGTCGCCACCAAGCTACATTTTCTATGACGAACGTACACATTTTAATCAAATGGATATATAAATTATTGACAATATTGGGTCTTTTTTAATTAATAAATGGCACATCATTCAAGGAAAATGGATCCCAGATGAGGCAAGCCAATGGGGTTCACTCGCCACCCACGATATGAAGACTTTTGACTCCTCCTTCGATGCAAACTTATCTGCACTCATCTTGTTCTGACCAACATATAGAAAGATATATATTCATTTCTCTTGCAATGAAGGATAAATATAAAATAAACAAACACGAGTAAGATCCTATGGTTGAACCTAAATTAAGTGTTTCCCATCAACTTTATAGATTAAGGAAGAAATGGGAAGAATGTAAGGAAACATATCCGAGTCCACGTGGAATTTTATATTAAATAGTGCATTTTTTTTGTCTTGACTAATGGCATGTGCAATGAGAAAGAGAGTTTCTCATATTGAGCTCTGTTTATTTTATGGAAAATAAATAATTTGAAAAATATTTTTTGAAAATGATTGTTTATATCACTTAAATAGTCAATATTTTCATTATCTACAGTAATTTATATCTAAATAGTCTCATCAACGACAAAAATATTTTTCGATCTTTTATTTTTATAAGTGATAGAAAAGATTATTTTTAAGAAAACACTTTTAAAATTATTTTTTTCCCGTGAGGCTTACGCAACCAGTATAGTTAGAAATATGTACTACATATAAGCCAAAATAGTACTATACACTAAGGTTTTGGGAGGTGATCAACCACCTTAGTACTTGTATTCTCAATTTCTCAGTCATCAACTTGATGGCAATTTCATAGATTGGGGCTGATATAATTATAATAATAAAGAGTGTTGTTGTGGAATAAAGAGGACTATGATAATCCGCCACTTGCCAACTTTTCTTTTTTATTAAATTGATGAGAAAGCGATCATTTTCACGTCACGAAATTATTTTTTCGACATCTAAGTGCCAGAGTTATTATGGTGATGTGACGTCGTCGAGTCACTTGTGTCAATACCCACTTAAAAGCTTAAAATAATTACTACCTACACAGTCATTTTATAAGTTTATTACATATTTACCGTTAGACGGATGACATGACAATCTTTCAGTATAAACGCCTCCTATACGATGACGAATGTGTAAGATATTCTTTACACTAGTAACGGACCAGATAAATTAATGTATAATAAAATAAACATGATCTTGCGTGAATAGTTAATGATAATAGAAATGGTGGAAGTAAAATTGTCATGAAAGGAAATGATAAGGAAGTTTGCCTACATTAGTTATTGGCTTGTTATATCATATCGATAATATAACATCACCATATAACGTGACATTTATATATTTAGTTGAAAATGCGGTTTTGTCTCATTTTCATTTTTAAAGAGGGTAAACACCAGAAAAAAAATCCTAAGCTATATTCAATGTGACATAAATACTCTAAATTGTTTTTATGTTATCAAAAACCCTAAATCTACTAATTATGACACAAATACACCCAATTTTTTTGGTGTCGCAAAAATACCTAAATTTAGACATGTGTGATATATACCTTCTATATCAATTCTATCATGGTATATTTGTTAAACTGTATAAATTCAGGATTTTTTTTTATGAAAACAAAGCTTTTTCTTGGGTATTTGTATTGCAATAGACAAGCTAAGTGTTTTTAATGACATAAAAAAAAGTTCAAAATATTTATGTCACAATAGGCATAGTTTTGAATTTTTTTTTATGGTATTAATCTTTTTGAAAATAAATTGTACATAATCTAAACCTATCCTATTTCTTCAAAGGAAATATCTCCTTGTTGTTCACCATTTGTATTTTTTTCTCATCATTTAAAGGCAAACAATGTGAAACCATCGAAAATATAAAACAAACAGCTTTTCAACGTGCATTAGTTTAGTGGAAAATAACTTATTTGAAAAACATTTTCTTAAAAGTAATTGCATGTGCCTTTTAAAAAAATGAATGAACGATTTCACTATCCATAAAAATGTTTAGATATAGAGTGTTGTCGCCAATGAAAACATCTCACTAATGAAAACATCTTTCATTGATGAATTTTCAAGTGATATTAGTTATTTTTAAGAAAATATATCTCAAATGATCTATCTTTCGCAACATAAACAGACTTTTGTTGTCACCAATTGAGGACTTTCTTCTTCTTCTTCCCTTCTTTGTTGTTTGGTAATAATTGGCCATGTTTCAAGTTAGCTTTTCTATCTACTTAATTGGAAACGATAGACAAAGTGAAATAACCCCAACAAGGGCCACTTGCACCTGTCCACTAACGCGACATGTTGCTAGGCTGCGTTCCTTATTTTAACATGTCGGGTGCGAGCACACCCTGCTCCCCTCATTAGCATAGTATATTTCTCAAGCCCCATATCCAGCTTTACCTTTTGGTGTTTAACATCTAAGAGATGCTGTCAGATGAATCAATTTAAAAATTTACTTAGGTCCTACTTAAATGGAAACGTTAGGCGAAGTGAAATCGCATCATAATCTTTCATTAAATTAAGAAGATGAGCTGTTAGTAGCGAAAATGCATAAAATAATCTTCGAGAATTTGTTCGAATTACAAGGAATATCCCGGTAAAGTTTGCTTATTATTATCATTACATTTTGAAAGGCACGCACCACTTTGTGTTGTCTTTAAAGCCAGGCGAGAGAGAGGGAGCGAGAGCGAGAGAGAGGACGTGCGAACCGGCAGTTCAACTCCAGTCCTGCCGATGCATCGCCACCACCAGTTCGCTCCCATGCACACCCGTCTTTAAGATCACCCGTCACCTCCACACGCATGCGCTCTCTCTCTCTCTCTCTCTCTCTCTCTCTCAAGCGCAGTAGCAGCCGCTAGGTTCGATCTCTTGCTTCCTCCAGGACCGACGACGAAACATTTAAGCGGGTAAAGAAACGACGAGCAGGGCCTCATCAGGGAGAGAGAGAGAGAGAGAGAGAGAGAGCGACGACGACGATCGCTAGCCCCTCCAGTAACCCTTTTGTTTCCTTGCTCTCGATCGATGTTCGGTTGATGCCGCCACGTCGTCTCCTCTCGGGTCCCCTGCCAGTGTCTTCTGGGGCTCTCTGATGTATCATGAGCCCCTTTTGTCTGCATTCGTGAGATCGAATTAAATTCAGGGCGTTGGAGTAAAATGGGAGTAAAATTGCAGTTGAAAAGTGGACAAAATAGGGAAGAAGATAAAAGAGATAGAATTGAAAGCTAGTAGCCCCCCCTCAAAGGATCCAAGAAAGTACAAGCTTTTTTCCTTCTCTCTCGACTTATTTTTTTCTTCTTCTGCTATTTCGTCATTAATTTGGCCAGATTCTTCTGCTGCTGCTGTTGCTGCTTGATGCATGCCCGTTGGGTCCCTTTTCATGTCGGCTCTCTAAACCGCCGAGAGGAAATCATAGCCTTCTTTGCGGGGTTTTCTTTTTCCTTTCCCTTTGGCTTATTTACTGTGCAGAGATACGGAGGCAACTGAGAGTTAGCAGCCATAGAGAGAGAGAGAGAGAGAGAGAGAGAGAGAGAATACATCAGTTTTCATGGAGTCCTATCTGGGCTTTGCTTGTGGATTCTGGGTTCTTGAGAAAATGGTGATTTTGACCGTACCACAACCCATTGTTTCCTCCTTTCTCTAGCACCCAATTCTTCCAAAAGAAGGAAAAAAAAACCAGAACTTTCTTTCTTTGCTTTCTAGTGGAGCATAAAGATGATTCCGGTCTTTCCCAGTTGGAATAATCTATGCCTGTGGAAGTTCGTGGCCAAAAACCAAGTCTTTTCAGGTCTCTATTCTCTCTCTCTCTCTCTCTCTCTCTCTCTCTCTCTCTACACAGTCTTGGACTGAACTTGATTTAAAGCAAGAGGAAATAACTCGTCTTTTAGGTATATTTCTTCTTTTGCAGTGAGGTAAAGAGTTATGCTGAGGAAGAGATCGAGACGCACAGCACCATCACCATCAACAACGGCAGCAACGAATCAAGCTTTGATGGCTGACTATGGCTGCCTTCCTTCTTCAACGGGAAAAAGCAGAGGAGGAAGCCCGACTCCGGCTTTCCTCGCCTATCCAAAACTATTCACCAGCAACATCTCCGTCAAGTGTGAGACGGAGTCCATCATGAGCCCGACTTCGATACTCGACGCCAAGCCATTTTCCCACTTGAAGAGCTCGTTCTGTTCAGACGCAAACTCTCCCAGAATCTCGGAACCCAAGAGCATTGGCCTAGCCATTGTGGATGCTCTCAGAGATGATAATTGCTCCAAACTCGATTCACGCAAACCTGAGAACTTGACTGTACTATTTGGCTCTCAGCTCAAGATTCAAATCCCAAAAGCCCCCACCGATTTTGGCATCAAAACAAGAAACTCCCAACTGGGCTTTTTGTCCCCAAGCGTGGGTCACTCTCCTGCAGCAAATAAGCAGGAGGCAATTAGACCCCCTCCTCCTGGTGGGGTTGTTTTGGCTGGTTCGATTTCAGCCAGCGAGATGGAGCTCTCGGAGGACTACACTTGCGTGATCTCCCATGGGCCGAACCCAAAGACGACACACATATTTGACGACTGCATTGTGGAGAGCTGCTGTGGTTCTATACAGTTATCAGAATCAGATTGTGGGAAGGACAATGGGTTGTTTCTGGGGGACCATTTTAGGTTTCCGTCTGAGAGTTTCCTTAGCTTCTGCTACACTTGCAAGAAGAATCTTGGAGATGGAGAGGACATTTACATTTACAGGTCAGTTGAAAATTCCCCCCATCTCTGAAGCAGAGCACTATGCTTATGTTGTCATGCAAATTCCATGCAAACTGAAGGTTTAGATTTGCTAAATATGAAGAAGTTCGTTTCTAGAACTCTGCTGTGAACTGATCCGCATCACTTGTTCTTCAGTTCACAGCTGCTCAATTCATATGCTTCTCATGTTTCCATTTCGACCTACTAAAGGTTAATTCTTTTGGTAATTTCAGGGGGGAGAAAGCGTTCTGCAGTGGCGAATGCAGATCGCAGCAGATAGTGCTCGAAGAGGGCATGGAAACTTAAGTCTCCGTAGGGCTAGGCGATCCCTCATGTTTTCAAGCCACCCGCTGTTTCTCCTCCTCCTTTTCTTTGCTCAGTTTTTTTAAGTCTTAGAGCTTTAGAAGAAGAGTCCCCACCCGTTCCCTGTCAAATTTTGCCTTCCCTTGTTCTGATCTTTGGCAAGTACTTTACCTTTCAGGCAGAGAGTCTTCTGATGGGACTCAGGTTTCCTGTGATCAAATTTTGATGGAGTGATATAATTAGGGGAGTTTGCTATTTTGCTAAATCTTGCTGTTTGGTGTTGTGTCAACAGTAGAACACGAGTTTTCCGATGGGACTCAATAAGTTTTTTCTGTGATCAAATTTTGATGGAGCGATGTAACTAGGGAAGTTGCTATTTGCTAAATCTTGATGTGTGGCGTTGTGTCAACAGTAAAACACAGAGTTTTCTGATGGGCTCAAGTTTTCTGGGATCAAATTTTGATGTAGTAATAATTAGGTAAGTTTGCTATTTGCTAAAATCTTGCCGTTCGGTGCTGTGTCAACAGTGGTACATGGCTTGGAAAGTGGGTATCATAGTCACGACACTGATGTGTGACCAAAAGCTAGCATTATGGGGGGTGCTTATCTCCCTTTTTCTTGACAGGAGTCATAATAGAAAAAACCAAAGCACAGAGGACCAATGTTTGGCAAAAGCAAAAGTGGGGAGAGGGAGGGGGAGAGAGAGAGGGGGAGGGTAGGACCAAAGCACATAGGACCAATGATCAAATTGAAGTGATTCTCCTCTCACTTCTTTGTGTGTCCTGTTGTGCTTTTTGGACAGCCCCCCTTTTGCTGCTCTGTCTCACTACTCCATGGCACAATGATCTCAGGGCTGAGTTTAGGAGAGAAAGAATTAGTAAAGAAAGAAGGGAAAGAATTAGTAGGATATATGTAGTGGTTGATGACACCTTAGTCACTGTTGAATTAAATATTTCATGAGCAATTCTAAAGTTTGATGACAATGATGCCCTCCCCCGAGATGGTGTTTTCTCATTCGTGTTCACGAAATGCGGGGCTAGGGCTTCTCGTGCTATGGTTAAATCCACGTGGAGTTCGGTCCGATGCACGAGCATTTTCTCTATTGAAAAGCACTTTATCCCGTTTCTAATTATCTTTACCTCGGGACAAGAACGGATTCGGCATGTTCGGCGTGGAAGTACCGCCGGGTGGGCTGTAGCCTCTAGGGTGATCGCATGTTAGCAATCGTGCGAAATAGTTATGGTAATAAAGATTTCAATCATTTCTTGACATTGTTCTGCTTAGTGGGACTAATGATTATTATTGCAGGAGGTTTAGGTAAAATGATAATGTCTGTTTAAAAGGATTGAATGGATATAAAATTGTCGGTTGAAAGTGAATTATTCTATATGAGACAAGTGTGAATAGTGTTTGTCAACTTCAAGTGAATTTTAAACGTACCGTATCCAAATGTCCGCCCAAATCCAAATGTTCGATTGGAAAATACCGGGTTGATATAATATTCGACCAAACAAAAAAATACTTAGTCGGAAATTTATATGTATTGAGAAAGCATCATATTGCATCATTTTTACATGAAATTCACAGGAAAAAAAAAAGGAAATAAAATGATCGACAAACGATTTAAATTAAACTTCTCGAATTGGATGTGGAACGCGAAAGTCGCAAATAATATTCTTACACCATAATGGAACCAAAACGCGAAGTCCATGTGATTGGACTTTCTCAATAGAATCAAAAGTACTTTTGTGGTTTATAGTTTTTGGGGCACTTTCACAGATCTTTCAAGATCTGTCCTTTGGAAATCGGTGACTAGCGAATCACAATCTGGAACATCTATTAAAAATTCTTTAAAGTATTTTTGAGGTACGGCATTTCGTACACGAAACATGGGAAAATTCACTAGGTTACGAAGTTTTCAAGTTAGGTCGATCAAGTTCCATGAGGGATTGAATCCATCAAACATGTTGAATTCACACCTTTGATGTGGCACAATATTTACATGTTGCTTTGATGGATGGAGGGACAAGTTAACAAAGTAAGAAGAAATCACTAGTCACTTACCTTTTATTAGGGTGGTCGGTTCCCGCCTAAGAACTAGAAACTGGACCATGTGTTTTTGCAACTAAACCAATTGGTCCGATTCGGTTTCCTAGTGAGTAAATGGAACCGATGGCTAGTCCAAGTTACTAGTAAATCCCAAGTATGCTGGTACAAAGATCTCCGCCTAACAAGAAACACTTCTTACATACAAATTTACACCTCGATATGCAAATAATCTTCAAACTAGGCATTATACACAAGGCTTTCATTGATATAAGTATGAGAGATTGTGTGACATGGCAGTGCAATGACACACGGGGCGGGCTCCATTGGTCAACATGATGGATGTTGAGAAAATGTTAGGTATCCAAGTTGTGTCAACTCAGCAAAATACTAGTCCAATGAGAACGTAACACGTGTTGTGTTTGGCCCACCTTGCATAATTCTTCCTCTTTCCTCTCTCCTCCGTCCATTACCTTTTCCTCCCTCTCCTCTCCCTCTCTTTAGCACTTGCTTTTCCCTCATCTTCTCTATTTAGCACTTGAATTTCTTCTTTTCTCTTGCCTGAGCCTTGAGCCCCAGGCTCATGGCTACCTTGGCCATGGAGCTTGACCTCAAACCCAAAGCTTGGGATAGCCTTGGTCACTCGAGTTTCAAGCTCAACCTCAAGCTTGTGGCAATTGCCACTTGAGCTTCAACCTTGTGGCCATCGTTGCCCGAGCTTTGAACTCCCGTCCATGGCCAGTAGGTTGAGACACTCAAGGACACGAATCTTCAATGTCAAGTTTCCAGCTTCCATGGTCATGAAATTCGAGCTTGGTCCATAGTTGCTAGCTTGAACTTGAGCTAGCGGTAACCATGGCAGCTTGAGCACAAGGTTGCAATCATGTTTGCCATATCTTGAGCTTACGGCCATGGCCACTTGAGCTTTGGCATCTTGTCGCCATGGTGCCACTTGAGTTCAAGCTAACGGAAGCTATGGCTTTTGGAGCTTTGGGCATGTAGTTATGGATTTTTCATGGGAAAAAGCAACGGAGAAGATGAGGAAAAAAACAAGTGATAAACAAAGAGAGAGGAGAGGGAGGAAACCGTAATGCATAGAGGAGAGACAACAGATGAAGATTTATGAAGATGGACCCGATACGACACATGGTTCCCAATGAATAAACTGATTTTTAGCTAAGTTGGCGCAACTTGGATACCCAAAATTTTCTCGATGGATGTTGGGACACGTCGTGGAAAACCTCACAAAAAGTGTGCGCGGCAGAAAATTCTAGCCCAACAAGCAGCTTGCTCGAAGTGGACTTATTCATCTTTGTGCTAATGGCTCCTCAGAGGGTAGAAAAAATTTGAAGAGCAAAACGTGGCAAGACTCACCACCCTACTCTTCCAAGAAAAAGAGAGTTCGTGTTTGGGAAGGAATTAAGGAGTATGTTTAGTTTTCAATATATATGTCTAGTTTTCAATATATTACAGATTTTTAATAAATTTAAAAAAATAAAAGAAAATAATCGGTCCAATTTGAGCGGTCTGGATGGGTGGCTCCACCCTTGGAATTAGACCGAAATTCATCGGTTCCAATTATGGAAACCGGTGACCTGGGAAACCGCCTAGAATCGGCTGGCTCGATCAGGTTAGGACAGTTCCTTTTGCTCATCCTAACCATTTATTACAGGGATATCTTCACTAGAAGTACTAAAACTTGTTATGAAAGTGCACTTGAGTCATAAAACTTATAAAAAGTGTAATTAAATCTTAAAACTTATCAAATTGGTATTATCGAGTCCTTTTATTAATTCCGTCCATTTAGACTAATGGAAATGCTAAAATAGTTTTTTAACAGTTTCTCTTTCCTACATAGCAATGACGTGGCTAAAACATGAAACACAATGCTAAAATGACGTCATTTTGAGTTAAATTTTAATTTTTTTAACCAAAATCTTAATTAAATAAAATAAAAAATTTAAAAAAGAACACAAAAACAAAAGGAGCAGGGTAATGGCCCTTGCCCCCCGTCGCCCGAAAAGGTTCAGCAGGAGCTTGGCATTGTGCTTTAGCATTTTTTTTGTCTTTTTTGTGTTTCTTTAAATAATTTTTTATTTTATTTAATTTATATTTTTGTTAAATAAATTAAAATTTAATCCACATCATCGTCACACTTGGAGAAAAAATATTTAAAGAACCATGTCAATATTTTTCATTGGTCTAAATGGATGGAACTAACGGAGTGACTCGATTGTATCAATTTGACATTTTTTTTGGAAGTTATTGAGTAAGGGTGAGCAGGGTTTTAGGGTAAAGCCTGAAACTTGAGAATTTGACCGATAAGAACTTATCCGGTTTTAAGTTCTAAAATATGCAGGATAGGTTTCAATTTCTGAAAATTGAGGAACCTATTTCGATGGATAGATTCTAGGTTAAGTTTCTGTATTTTTCTTGATCTATGTTTTCGTGCAATCCAACGGTATTCCATAGTGTTTGATGATGAATAGATAATTCAAGCTTTCATTTTTTTACTAAAACTTTTATTTTGTTAATATTTCATATTTTTCGCGTTTCTAAAAATAAGTTATAATCAGTAAATTATAACAGTAAGTGGTGTTTTTTTAAAGGTGAGAATTCGTTACAATTATTTAATAAGTAATAAAAGTGGAACCTAAGTAGACCCTAAAAATGACCACGGAATCTGTAACAGGATAGGTTCTAGATTCTAAGGTATGAAGAATATGTTCCAAGTTCTAGAAAATAAGAAACCTATTATAACAAGTGAGTTCTAAATTCTAAGTGAAACTTTTATAGAACTTGGAGCTACTAACCTCTAAATGCACTTTTGTGACAAGTTTTAAGATTTTCAGTGAACATATCTCTCTATTATATGTTGCTTATTGACGGCTTAGACCGTAATTTTGGCCCAACCCGACCACCTATATGTCACCGCTAAATCAGGGCACATCCAACACAAGATAAGTTGGTAACAACTACAAGACCAGAGCAACCCGGGGAAGACGACTGTCGCAAAACCTGAAGTGCAACTTCTGCTCACCGACGATGGCTGAAGCTCTCATTGAGCTCGAGCAAGTCCTCAGGACCAAAAAGGTAACCATCGAGGGCCTCGCCCTTCTCTCTCTGCGATGCATGTTTTCGCTCAATCGTGTCCGATTTCGTAGATTGAGCTTGGGTTGAGCTTTATTTAGCTACTAGAATGTTCAAACCTAAATACATGTCGAGCCTCGCCCTAGCTAGATTTGAGCAAGGGTTGCCTCATCGACAACTAGTGAGGACTTGGGCTGCCCATTGAGGGCTTGTAGGTCGTCACCCCTAACTCAATTTTGTGTAAAAATTAAGTATTTTTGTTAATTTCTTCCCACTTGACTATCGAAAAATATTGATGTGGTTTTTCTTTTAATATTTTATCTCTCCTGTGTGGTGTCTTATATTGCATTAAGGCTGACAAAAGCATTGAAATCACCTCATTTTGTTCGGAAATCCCTATTTTTACACAATCTTGATTAAGTTAGGTTAAAAAAATCCATAAAAAAATATAATCAAAAAAGAAAAAGAAAAAAGGCTAAAACTTTATGAAAAAATTATACACAAAAAAGAAAACAACCAAGCCCTCCACATGTGGCTGTCGCCCCATTGCTAGTGGGGCATCGATGATGGCCAGCATCGCCGATGCCTCAACGAGGGCAGGTGACCCTCGCCAACTAAAAGCAAGGGCCTACTAGTAAGGGTTGTCGGCGACCCTACTGGCCATTGCTAATGCCCCATCGACAATGGTTTAGCGGCCACAGGTAGTAGGGCTAGCTTTTTTTTTTTTAATCTTTTTAAAAAACTTTTAGCTTTCTTAATTTTTAATCTAATTAAACTAAAATTTAGGTTCAAATTATCTTTGGATAAAAATGCCCTTAACCGGCTAGAATATTTAGGTCATATTTCATAGCTGATCAAATAATATCTGATTCTATTCTTGTTCTCCAAAACAAAGAAACAAATAACACAAATCCATTTGACAACTTTTTTATTTTCGAAAACAATTGTTCTTGGAATAGAATTGAACGGAATTAAGAAGTTAAAAAAAAAAATTACGTTTTTGTTTTTGGGAATAACTTCTAAATCAAGCCCATTTTTCTTTTTTCTTTTTCTTCTTCCTCTCGCTGGTAGTCAACCTTCGTGATGGCCAATGACTGGCCAAACGAGGCATTCTCATGCTATGGTTAAATACACGTGGAGTTCGGTCGGATGCACATGCTACGGAATAAAAAGCGCTTTATTCCGTTTCTAATAATTTTTATCTCGGGACAAGAACGGATTCGGCATGTTTCGCGTGGAAGTACCGCTGCGGGGTTATAGCCTACAGGGAAATCGCATGTTAGTGATAGTGCGAAATGGTTATGGTAATAAAGATTTCAATCATTTCTTGACATTGTTCTCCTTAGTGGGACTAATGATTATGATTGAAGGAGGTTTAGGTAAAATGATAATATCTGTTTAAAATGATTAAATGAATATAAAATTGTCGGTCGAAAGCGGATGATTCTATATGAGATGGGTGTGTATTGTGTTTTGGTGACTTCAAGTGAATGTTAAACGCGACATATCCATGAGTATATCTTTCTCCACCCAAATCCAAATGTTCGAATAGAATTTACCAAGTTCATATAATAGTCGATATTACGAATAAGAGCATGATAAAAAAAAATACTTAGTTGGAAATTTATATGCATTGAGAAAGCATCATTTTGCATCAATTGTTACATGAATTTCACTGAAAAAAAAAAGAAATAAAGTTATTGATCGAAAGTGAATAATTCTATGTGAGATGCGCGTGATTTGTGCTTTGTGACTTCAAGTGAATGTTGAACGCGCCGTATCCATGTGCATTTCTCCACACAAATTCAATTGTTCAAATAGGAAATACCGAGTTTATATAATATTCAATATTTACGGATAAGAACATGATATCAAATACTTAGTTGAAATTTATATGGATTGAGAATGCATCATTTTGCATCATTGTTACATGAATTTCACTGAAAAAAAGGAAATAAAAGAATGACAAACGATTTGAATAAAACCTCTCGAATTTGATGTGGAACGCAAAAGTCACAAAATAAAATTCTTTCACAATAATGGAACCAAGACGTGAAGTCCATGTGATCGAACTTTCTCAATAAATCAAAAGTATTTTTGTGGTTGATAGTTGTTGGGGCACTTTTATAAATCTTCCGGGATTTGTCCTTCCGCGATCAGTGATCTGTAAATCACAATCTGGATCGTCTGTTAAAAATTCTTTGAAATGTTTTTGAGGTGTGACATTTCAGACACGAGACACGGCAAAATTCTCTAGGTTACGACATTGTCAAGTCAGTCGATCAAGTCCCTTGAGCGACTTTGGAAATTCCATCAAGTATATTGAAGTCGCGCCTTTGATATGGCTCAAAATTTACATGATGTTTTGATGGATGGAGTGACAAGTTAGCAAAGTAGGAAGCAATCACTAGTCACTATCCCTTTATTAGGGTGATCGGTTTCCGAACGGTCCGGTTCCAGCCTAAGAACCAGAAATCGGACATGTGGTTTTAGAACAAACCAATTTATCCAATTTAGTTTCCTGATGGCTAAATGGAAGTAGTGGCCCTAGTCCAAGTTACTAGTAAATCCCGAGTTTGCTAATACAAAAACCTCCACCTGACAAGAAACACTTTTTATATACAAATTTACACCTGAGTGTGCAAATTATCTCTGGACTAGGCATTATATACGAGGCTCTGATAAATATAAGTACAAGAGAGGGTATGACATGGCAGTGTTATGATACATGTGGCGGGCTCTACTAGACAACATGATGGATGCTAAGAAAATATTTGGTATCCAAGTTGCGCCAACTCAACAAAATACTAATTCATTCATAACGTGACGTATGTCACGTCAGGCCCGCGTTGCTTAAATCTTCCTCTTTCCTCTATCCGTTACTTTCTCCTCTTCTCATCTCTCTTTCTCATTAGCACTTACTTTTTCCTCATGTTCTCTGTCCCTCATGTTCTCTATTTAGCACTTGCTTTTCTTCTTTCCTCTTCCGTCCACCATGGCTAGAGCTCAAGCCTAAGCCTGAGGCTCATGGCTGCTTTGGCCATGGAGCTCGGCCTCGAACCTAGAGCTTGAGGTAGCCTTGGTCGTTAGTTTTGAGCTCGGCTTCAAGCTCATGGCAACTACCACTTGAGCTTCGACCTCATGGCCATGGTTGCCCAAGCTTTGAACTCCTATCCATGGTCGCTAGATTGAGACACTTGGGGACATGGATATTCAATATGGAGTTTCCAGCTTCCATTGTCACAAAATTTGAGCTTGAGCCTAAAGTTGCTAACTTGAACTCGAGCTAGCAATAACCATGGTGGCTTGAGCACGAGGTCGCAATCATGGTTGCTGCCATATCTCGTGCTTACAATCATTGCCACCTGAGCTTTGACATCTTTACCATGGTGTCACTTGAGCTCAAGCTCACATAAGTCATGGCCATTGGAGCTTCGGGCGTGTGGCTGTGGATGTTCAATGGGAAAAAGCAACGAGAAAGATGAGGAAAAAGCAAGTGACAAACAACGAGAGAGGAGAGGAGAGGAGAGGAGGGGGAGGAAACCATAACAAACAAGGGAGAGAGGAAAATCTATGTAAGGTGGATCCGACACGACATGTGTTGCCCAATGAATAGATTAGTATTTTATTAGTTAGCACAATTTAGATATTCAATATTTTCTAGATGGATGCTCGGACACATGGTGGAAAACCTTACAAAAAGAGCATGCGATAGAAAATTCTAACCAATCAAGTAGCTTGCTCAAATTTTCAATGGACTTGTTCATCTTTGTGCTAATGACTCCTTAGAAGGTAGAAAAAAATTTGAAGAGCAAATCATAACAAGACCCATCACCCTACTCTTCCAAGAAAAAGAGGGTTTATGGTTTGTTTGTGAAGGAATTAAGGACTACATTTAGTTTTTTATATTTTACGAATTTTTTATTAAAAAAAAAATTGATCCACCTAGGTGATCTGGGTGGGCGGTTCCATCCTTAAAATTGAACCGAAATTCACCGGTTTCAATTTTATGAAACCACGACCTCAAGAACCACCCAAAATCAGCTAGTTTGGTCTGCTCCGGATGGTTCCTTTTGCTCGCCCCAATTCTTATATATATATTGCTGACGGATGGGCTTGGGCCGTAATTTTGGCCCTATGGGCTTGGGCCTCAATTTTGGCCCGACCATTGGATCCGGGCCGGCCCAGCCCATCGACTACCTGTAAGCCGCCGCCGCCGCCGAATCGGGGCACGTCCAACACAAGACAAGCCGGTAAGTGGTATCTCCTACACGACCGGAGCGACCCGGAGAAGACGACCGTCGCGAAACCCGAAGCGCGACTTCTGCTCACCGGCGATGGCGGAAGCTCTCATCGAGCTCGAGCAAGTCCTCAGGACCAAAAAGGTAACCGCCGACGGCCTCGCCCTTCCCTCTCTCCGGTGCGTGTTTCCGCTCGATCGTGTCCGATTCCGCAGATTGAGTTTGGATTGAAGCTTCATTTCGCTTCCCGAACGTTCGAACCTAAGTACAATGTCGGGCGGCGAGTTCGTTGGGTTTTTTTTTTTTTTATGATCGCGTGTGAAAGACCCGACTTTGAGCGGTGCGTTAGGACTGATGATTGCGCAATCGCGTTGGGTCGGTTTTGAAATTCTCCAATTTTTTTCTGCTCAGGCGACGATGACTCTCGAGGAGGCCAATCTTCTGTCGGCGTGCAAGTCGAAAGCTTTGGACAATTTCGGGTACGGCATCGGGTTCACCTCCGTCATTGTATGGGCAGGTTCGCATTTCGCCTCAGCTTACGATTCTTTGTGGAGTTACCGTCGGACACTCAGATTTCGATGCCGTGTGGGCATCTCTAGGCAGGAGATGTGGATTAGGTGAATTCGTATGGGTGATTGATTTTAGGAGGGCTCAGTCTATCGGTGATCGACCATTTTTGAAGTCGCGACGATTTGGGCTCGTTTACTAAGGATTTGCGGAAATTGAGCATCTGATTGCTTAGAGGGCTTTGTCACTATGTTGATTGTATCCTTGGATTTCAAGTAAAAATCGACTGGAATATATCTTTGAAATACAGAATGCAGGCGCTTATGGTCGATACAAGGCTGGCTACACAGAGTAAGAGTGTGTCAGATTTGGATAGATACATCGGATGATTATCAATGCCACTGTACACTAGACTCAGCAGCATGTCTATTTTAGAGCAACGTTTTCAGTCATTTTTGCTCCTTCAGGTCTTTGATTATTGTACGGTATATCAGATTGAAGACTACTATATGAGATATACACAGATTTAGAATTTTGGTTTTACGTTAACACAGGAATTTCACATTGCTGATATGCCAAGATCCTATTTAGAGAGATTTTACTTCGGCGTATTGAAATGCCTTCTAATTATGCTTGTGTTGCTTGAATATAAGTCAATGCAACTTGGCATCTAGTTAATTTCAGAGCATATATGCTGCCATTTTAGTGTCCTACACTTGGCCTTGGTTATCCGAAATACTATCTGTTATATGTTAGAACACCTACTGACCAGCATCACTAGTCACTACCCTGAGTTGAGTACTATAAAGAAAGAAAAGATTCTCCAAAATTGGGAATGACAATTATGTTCTTTAAGCCACTACCCTGATTAACTCTAAGTAGATTATAAACAAAAAGGTTTTTCAGGAAAGAATTTCACTCACCTTTTTTTTTTGGCCCAACTCACATTGTCATTGAGCATTTCTAACTGAGTTTCACTGAATTTTTACAATTTCTAGGATTCTTCAATGAGTATTGATGATTCAGAATTTAGATTGTAGTTTCCCAATTGTTTTACTTTAGGAAAGTAGATTTATGTTAAGTGGCAGATCTAGGAAGAAAGTTTGGCAATGACTGTGGTGTGACTCTATTTTTAGATGTAGACCTGTTAGAGAATCAATAGAAGACAAAACTCTGCCAATGTTAGCAAAATGACATCAGATTTAATATTAATTCGTCGTTAAGAATTTAAATGATAAGCATTGTTAAAATAAATGAGGTATGTGTCTTGTGAATGGCAAAGCCTAAGATAACTTATTACGTTGGTTAATATCTACTGTGATTTACAAGAAAAAGCATATGAGAGCGAGACTAAGTTGCACATGACCTTTCAAGTCCCAAAATCCCCATTCATAGCCCTGAAAGGAGCTCTATATGGGCTCTCTCTGCTTACAGGAAAGTATCCACTTATCATGTCAAATGGGCTTTCTTGAGTGATTTCATGTTTCCTTTGCTAAGAGGGCAGTTTAGGATTCTTGAGTGGCTTGACCCCTGCTCTTCTCCTCTTTTCTTTCTATGGTAGTCTCTTGATGGTCAGCACATTTCTGCAGCTACAGGGAGGTTAAATCATTTGCTACGGGTTAGCCTGTCAGTAGGTAAAGGGACTTTTCATGTTGATTTTGGTCATTTAGTTGATAGCTTTATTTTGACACTAAATGTCTCTTCATTTTCTGTGTAGGATCCGCTTTTGCCTGTGGTTTGTGGAGATTGTCTAAGTCATTAGATTCTTGTGCTGACCATATTCTTGCACTACATGGCAGTCGGATGCAAGAGGAATTAGCAAATATGTAATTCCGCTCTGAAGATTTTTATGAATGCCCATGCTGGGCTCTTCCGGTGTCTGCTCTACACTTAAGCTTTTTTTAATGTCACTAAAGACAATGTCAGGACCTGTGATTTCTGTTCTAAGCGAGTACTGGAACCTGGCTGAGTGAGATTATTAGAAGTAACTAGAGTCATGTTGCTGGTTTTTCTCCCAATTTATTAAAAATAGAGTACTTGCACATGCTACATAATCAAGACGTAATGGTTTCTACAGTTGGGACTGTAAGTATTTTGTTTGAAATTTGGTTAAGAGCGTTGGTCTAGCTTGTATTGGGATGTTCAAATTGTTTCTGATTAACCTCTAAAATATAAATAATAAGCCTTCCTTTTTTTCTGTTTATAAGGTTTGAAATTTTTTTGGTATCTCCATGGTGTAATTTTTTACATTTTAATTGTGCTCTAAAGTAAAACTCATGAGAAATGGTATCTTCATTCTTGGACGACAAGAAAAGGCATGCAAAGCTTTATTGTCATATTTCTAGACATTTGCAGTGTGGGGTCTTCAACAATATCTATCTTTCCCTTTCTCTGCTGCCATAGTAATGCTATGTGGATTCCTTGTCAGTCATTGATTGTCAAGATGAACTTCTTTGGACTCACTAAGAAGTTTATCATAGTTGTGTATTTTGTAAAAATCATGAATGGTTTGTTTGTTATGATGTTTGGCCATTGGGTGATATCCTTAAAAGCACACCAACCAAAGATCGATTTTTGGTTGGTCTTCACACATCTTAATCAAAGTTTTAAACATGCATGCGCTGCCTTAGTGCACTTGCTCATTCACATGGGGCCTCCACATACATGCACATGCACATGCAAAGGATTTGAAAATGCGAACTCACAAAGATGTAACACTTGCCTGTTTATGTGTTGACGCAGGAACACACTAGTGTGATCTTGATATTAAAACACTTGGTTAATTTCATCTTTGGTCATTCATGGCATTTTAAGTCCTTACCCAGTTTCTGTCAGATAGGCTAATATATAAGTTGGAACTTCTACATGAGCATGAGAATTTGAGGAATCACTAGAAGTATTGGTATGGGCAAAACATAGATGAATTACAGAAAGAGTTTTTCATTTGCGCTTTCAAATTCAAGGTGCATGTTTTTTATCCCCACAATCCCACCGATTGTACCTAATGTTGTAACTCCACATTTGTGATGAGATGGATTGGTCATGTTTGGTCCTTTGGCTTCATTCGATATACTTTATTTCATGTTAGTTAGACCGGCGCTTGCGTTCATAACCAGTCTCTTAAATTTCATTATTTTTTGTGCCACAGAATAGTGAGGAGATATCATCACGATCAAGGAAAAATGCAGCTTCTAGCGAGGCATTTCTATTCTGAGCAAGTATTTGATGATTCCACTTCAGATCAACCAAGGTTGAGGTGGCGTTACCGGAATAGTTATAGCGATGTTGTTGCTTATGGCCGGTTGACCCATGAAACTGACATTCACAGTGGGAAGAGTCAACAGTTGCATGACAATGACTTCAACAGAAATACGGGGAACAATTCCTATGGCAATCCCCAGAACGACTCCAAAACCAACTTGGCTGACTTTCCGAGCGACGCTGACGTCAATAGAGCAGACTCCGAGTTGAAACACAATTCTGTGAGTAAAGCAACTGACCTTTTTCTTCGGGTACTATTTTGCCACCTATTTCTGAGTGTAATTTTCGATAGCTTAAGGCACAATCTGTTTATTGTTAAGAAAGATTCCCTGATGCACAGAAGTTTTGATTATTGAAAATCTCTATCAGTTAAGCGTGTCTAAGTTCTGCTGCTATAGTATAGGAAAAGATCCTTGGCAAATTAGTTTCAATGGCGGAAAAGACATAATCAAAAGTAGATTGCAGGATTATAGGAGTAAGACATAATTAATGCGCTCATGCTTCATTACTTGCACTGGTTTATATAAAGAAAATTTCCCAAGTAATCTAAAATTGAGTCATTTTCTTTATTATACAGTCAACTTTGGTGCTTCGATTTAAATGACATACCGTCCACCAAGGAGTCTATGTAGGCCTTTTCTGCCTACTTTCCTGCATACAAGAACATGCTACTCTCAATTGCATGAAATTATCAGTTATGTGAGAAATATCTTGTAATGACGACAACTAGATTTGCTGTGGGCTGCTCTATTGAAACCCCCCTCTCGCGGTTGCAATCAGTTAATACAAAATGGTGTGTTTAAGGGAAATCTGCTGGCAGCAGCCTTGTTTTACTGACATGAATGTGTCAAAACATCACCGTGGTACATTCCTCCGTTACACTGAATGTTTATATCTATGTCATTTAGACCTCTCTGTCCATTACCATTAACATGAAGCCTCTAGCTTTTGAGCTTCTCCTAATGTTGTATATTGCCGTGTGAAGATGATAAGTAACAGTTGCTAGTTTTGTTAACAATTAGAATTGCCAATGCGTCATGCTCTGTCTGGAGTTTGAGATGTGATAGCTTTAATCTGTTCTTAATACGACACCATCATCATGTGGTCTAAATTTTGAGAAGTTCTTTGCTTCTTCCCTAGTCCATTCAATTTATGGTTAATATTGGTCCAACTCATCTCATTATAGGTGAGCTATGGAGTTGACGTGATTGGCGACCCTCTTGATTGTATTTTTGGAGGTGTGATGACAAAAGAGGAGATTCGTCATCCAGCTATCTCAAGTGGGACGAATAAAGTTCCCCTGCAAAGCCACAGAAGATCAAGGCGTAGACGCCGAATGCAAAAGCCGGAGGTTCCTCTTGATACTTAGCCTGATGCATCTCTGTGCTGTTTGTAGTCTAGGAGAGATTTAAGCTGTAGAGGCTTTTAAGCTTTGGAAGTTTCTAGATGAGCACATGACCTTCGGCATGTGGAAGGACTTAATAATTCGTTCATGGGTCGATTTTTATTGACCTGGAGTCGCTCTTATTTTTCAGATTGCCGGGCTATAACAGCAACGCTTTCCCTTCCCGATAGCAGTCCCTAAAGTTGGTTGGGTCTGTGTTTGTTAAATCACCTCGACTAACCGAGAAAGAAATTCAATATTTCGAGATGTCTAGTTGCAAGTAAAGCTGCTAGTTCTGCAAAATGGTAGTGATGCAACACCATTGCAGCATGGATGAATCTAGAGGTGATCGGTTCTCGGTTCGGTCCGGTTCTAAGGTGTGGGACCAATTGGTATTAGGACCAGGAACTAGACCGTACCATTGATCTGGTCCAATCCAATGAACTTGATGACTTATTTTTTCCATTACTTTTTGTCCCACTACTTGGAAACGGATCAAGATAATGTTTACTTCACATTTTACTAATGATTTCGAAGAAGTAATAAAATAAAGAAGCATAGTTAGTCGGTTTGATTTAGTTTGGTTTGGTTCTCCCTTGGAACGGAGAATCGGACTACTTGGACATTGATTCCATTTTTAGGAACCGGAAATCAGACCAACACTTTCCGGAACCGGATCAAATCAGTTGGCTCGGTCCAATCCAGGTGGTTCTTGATTCGGGTGGTCCATTTTGCACATCTCCTTGAATCAAATGGAGGCCATTCGCAATGGACCTTTGTTTGCTTGTGACTTCTGAGGCATGATCGAACCGCTGTGCAGTTCATCCTTTCAGCTATTTTCATGTGCGAAAATGGAACATTTTGAAAACAAAACGGGTTGCTCTATAAGTCGTTATCAATTTCCATCATTGATGACCTACGGCTTAGTTTTGTGGCCAGAGACCCGTGGCTCGGTTGAAAGTCTCTAGCTACTGTACTGAACCCGAACAACGAACCAAGTCGTCTTCTGTCAAGAATACGTTAAGAAAAGGATGGCGGTTCCTTTCCACCAAGCATGCATGGGGATATGCCGCGTCATTTTCAAGTCCCAGAGCTTTTCAACCAAGCCTTTCCTTGCTTTCCTCGCGCGAAATTCGTTGCAGACCAAGCTCGTTTTCAGCAGACGACGCGTGTCAAAGCGTGTCGGACGACGACGCTCGAGGCGACTGACCCGTCCGAGCTCCCGACAGCGTTGTAATTTCGCGTTGCCTAGCGCATTGAACGAAAGACGGAAAACTTCCCGGCATCCCCGTCACGAATCCTTTTGGTCAAGGTAAAAGAGAGAAAGGTAGTCCTCGGTCGTCCGCCGATGCGGTTCGCATTGGTCTGTGGAGAGCAAAGGCGCGCATCGCAAGTAAAAAGGTTTGCTGTCCCTGTTGCTGTCTCCACGAAGGACCCCACCCTCACGCGTTAGGCAAATGTAGAGGGTGAGGCCTTCGTTTTTCCTTGAATATTTTTTTGGTGGGTTTTTATGGGTTTGAAGTTTTTGGGGGGATTCGCCAAAATGGTTCTCGTCTTTTCTAGGAAACATCCTCGCAGCTTCATCCATTCTTATTCCAAGTACCCATCGTTGTCGATCGAGGGGAAAATTACAAAAACAAAAAACAAGCCTTCAATTTATTTGTAGTTGCGTCACTTCAATTCAAAGCCTTATAATTTGAATAATTTAATCATAAATCTTTTGAAAAATTTGTTAATACAGTCCATCGGACCAATTTTGGCCGGAAACCATTGTAACAGACGTGGATCGTCCTACCTAACTTAGCATGTGGACAAAATTTTTCATTTTTTAATTTTTTTGAAATTTTAATTAGTTTTTATATCATTATTTTATTTTCTTTCTTTTTTTCCCCCTTAATCCTCTATTGGTTGCCAAGCAGCCAGCTAAAGGCAACTACCGACGAGGGTTGCTCCAGCCAGCTAAAGGCAACTACTGACAACTACCAACGAGGGTTTCTACAGCCAGCTAAAGGCAACTACCGACGAGGGTTGCTCTTGCCGAAGGCTAGCGAGGGCCTGCTTTGAACGAGGCTCAACTCTTAATAGAAAATCTGAGGGGTTGGAACATACAAACAACTAGGACATGTGGTAATTTTGGGGCGGGCTGCCCTCGGGCGAGGCCGACCCTTGCCGGTTGTACCCGTAGACTAGTGAAGGAAGAAGGAAAAAAAAAAAGAAAAGAAAATATAGATATAAAAATTAATAACTATTAATAAATTAATACAATTTGTTCATATAGAGCAATCGGCGTTAATTCATGGTGATTTCCAATCAAAATTAGTATGATGAACTATATTGACAAAACCTAAAATTGTTTAGGTTTAAATTGATATATCTGAAAAATTTAATATTAATTGGTATAGGGGCAATGCTTTTTAAGGGAATTTTTCCCTCAAGCTCAAGCGAGTGAACAAGGCCATATTCCATGTAGCATTTGAACAGGAAGGTACGGAGCGCTGTCTCTTTTAGCTTTCCGCGGCACATGAAACTCTCGCAAACATGTCAAGAAAATCCCCAAGCTGCATGATGGAAGCATTTCGCTCTGCTTACGGCTCCTTTGGGAGAGTACCGCATTCAACCCCACATGCACAGACCACGATTAAGTGGAGGCAAACAGCCATGCCCAATAGGTTTCGTGACTTTCGGGCAATTGCGACGCGGTCACGTGGCATCATCGTGACCGTTGAATCTCGTATCGAATGGTTATCACCATGTGCAAATATTATAAATATCTCTTTTGCGAGCTTGATTGATGTGGACATGGGCTGATGGTTACTGATAATATCGGAGTATAATCCCCTTTAGTAGATAAATGATTCAAGACGAACACTAGAGTATAATCCCCTCCTATGGATATATGATTCAAGACGATCTAGGTACATATTGAATCTTATAAGAGCGAGGAATGATCACCGAGGCGAGAGATCTCGAATAAGGTACGGCTAGTGCCATGCTTTTAGAGTGGTGAAGGAGAGAGAATACCATCTACCCATCAAAAAGTTCTCAAAATTTTGGAACATAGAACCTGTCATGCATACAGGATACATAATTTATTCAAGTTCTACTTGTACTTTTGATTGAACGATTGCATTGATCACAATTTATATTTAGACATGAAAAGATTATGAAATATCAAAGGTTCCCTAAATTTTAGAACATAGAACCTACCATACATACTGATTTTAGGGTCTACTCAAGTTTTACTTATACTTTTAATTGAACAATTGCAGTTATCACAATTCATATTCAAACATGGGAAGATTATGAAATATTAACAAAATAAAAATTTCAATCATAAATATTGTTGGAAATAAAAGTTCAAACTAGTGATTTTCAAAGTACATGCTCATCACTGTGTTAAGTGGTCTTATGCCTTTCTTAGCCCAAAAGTGAACTTAAAAGCTAAAGCTTTTCCTCGTACTTATAAATTGACTACTGGCCCTTTTAATCAACTTCAACAATTTTCGCCTAGCCTAAGTCGAAGAAGGAACGATCCATAACTCTCTCGTATGAATATTGGATCCAAAGTTGTTCACAAAATGAGCTCTGATACTAATGTTGGATAATCTTGGGCATTTCTTGCACGGAGAGTGAGATTTTCCATCATATTAACAAATTGACCACTAGCATTTTACACAATCTCAACACATTGAATGTCATGGAATCATGTAGGATTATGTCAAAATATATAATAAGAAAAACTCAAAATTTTGTTATTGAAATCTACCCATTAAAATATGTTTCTCAATTTTTAGAATATCAAATTAGTTCGGTTCTTAGATTTCTAGTTCGACCCTAAAATTATGCTCATGTCTATTCGATTTATATGAATCGGGCTGGATTGTCGCAATCATGAAATGCGGTTTTCACATGGTCTTTGCTTCCACGACCGATCTCGTGCGAAGCGTCGATCCTGTCCATGCGAATCGATCATGCTTCGGACTCACTCGAGCACCGAAGTCCCATCAAAGCTATATTATTATTGCTTTTTTACTTTGCCCCCGATCTATCATCCTCCCCCGGATTCTGTTAGTACATATTCTTTGTAACGAAATAAAAATAATTGAGACCAAAAAAGGAAAAATAAATAATAAAAACTGAAAAGTGTCTTTTCCAAAAGGAAAGTAAAAAGAACATCGTATATAAGTTGATGATGGCGCTGTTCCCATTTACTCGTCGAGGGGGACCTTGCGAGTCTTGCAAACACGCCGTTGCTTTCCTCGTCCGAAACGCGCTTGACAGGAAGTCGGTCATCGAAATGTTTTCTTTTTTTTTAATTGAAATAAAGTATATAAAAAATTAGAAAATTTATCACGAAAGTGTAACTAAGTTCTACCACTCCGCGATGGACAAGTTGGTTCGCGCTTTAACCCCCATCCGGAGGGGTAGAGGTTCGAAACTTCTCGCCCTCATTGTGCGACTTAAGTGGGGTGCGGTGGGAGGTGGGTCCCCGCGCTAAGATTTCTCGAGTTTACGTTGCCCGCTAACCGTACGGCGGTTCCTGATTATCAAAAAATAAAGTGTAAATAAGTTCTAAAATTTTTAAAAAGTACAACTAAATCCTAAAAATTTATCACGAAAGTGCGGTTGAATATTAAAACTTTCAAAAACTATAAATTCTAAAATTTGTCAATTTATTTCAATCAAGTCTTTCTGTTGATTGTATTTTTTTGAAAATTTAAGACTTAATTACATTTTGATGACATTTTTAGGATTTTTATTGTACTTATCCCTTTAAAAAGATAAAAATATTCTCCATTTGTTTAGCGAAAAATGAATTATTCAAAAAACAACAATGAAATTTTTTTTCATTATAAACAACAATTTACGTTTAGATTTTTTCATGAACAATGAAAATATTTTTCCTTTATTTATTTTTACAAGCGACTCGAGTGATGGGATAAATTAGATGAATTTCCCTTATTGAGTTAGTAATTACAGTTATATATCTAGTCATAAATTCGAATCACAATTAAACTAAAAGTGTGTATTCTCATCATAGTCGATAATTCGATGATTTGTCTTTGTAATTGCTTACGTTTTCTCTTGGGGTGGTTTGTCCAAAGTCAAAACACATACGCAAAGTAGAAATTTGATTGCGACAATTTGATCAATCCTATTTTTAATCAGTATATAATAATTCGCCTTGAATTTCTATTTTTCTAATCATTTTAATTGATAAATAATCCGAATAATGTACGGCCGCATGACACACAATAATCAAAGCCCTTTTAGCCAGAGACCTTCGGTCATTTAAATCTTAGTTTATGCTGTCGTTTTCGTGCTAAGTAAGCACCTTCCCAAAAGTAGGAAAAAAGAAAGGCTAAGATTTCAAATTGATGAAAGAATTTTCGACAAATGTATGGAGTCGAAGGCCTCTGATGTTCAAAAAAGCAAAGAATCTTATCAGTAATTGCGGAAATTCTGAAGAGAAGAAATACCCTCTCTCTTTTTTAATTATTATTATCGATTAGTTGCTCTACTGTGGACGTAATTTATATTATATTCACATCTTTTAAGTGGCTAATTTTTTTTCTTGCGAATTGGGTTTCTGCATGCAAATATTATATCTAAATTGAGTTACAATTGTGTCAATTCAGTCCTAAACATTTTAATTTGATCAATTTAATCATAAAATTTTTGAAAAGTTGTAAATATATTCAATTTGGCCAATTTAGACTAGAAAGTACTGACGTGGACAAAAATTATTAATTTTTCCATATTTTTTCAAAATTTTAATTTACGTATTTTTCTCTTTTTTTCTTTCCTCTCTTTTTTATTTTTATTTTTCCTTTCATCCTCTACCAATTGTCAGTCGATTGGCCTAAGGCAACTACTAATGAGGGTCGCCCCTGCCGAAGACCAGCAAGGCACGCCTTGCCGGCCTTTGGCGAGGCTTGATCTTATTGGATCTAGGGGTGCCTCTCCCATGGCCAGTGAGGGAGCCTCACCAGTTGTATTCTATGGTCGATTGTCGGCCATCAACAAGGCCTTGCCATTGGTGAATGAAGAATAAAAAAGAAAAAAAAAGAAAATATAAATATAAATATTAAAAATGCAAGAAATTTAATAAATTAATATTTTTTTTTTTTTTTTTTACGTCAACATCGCCCATACTATATAGGATAACTGATATTTACATCGATAATTCCCAATCAAAATTAGCAAAATGAACTACATTGACAAAATCGGAACTTGTTTATATTTAATTCGACACAATTGAAAGATTTAGCATTGAAATTATACGGATGCAATATTCCATATGCACCGGGAACGACATGTAGCATTTGAGCAAGAAGGTACGGAGCGCTGTCTCTTCTAGCTTTCTGTGGCGCATGAAACACTCGCGAACATATCAAGAAATCCCCACTCTGTATGATGCAAGCATTTCGCTTTGCTTACGGCTATTTTTCAGTGTACTGCATTCAATCCCACATCCACAGATCCACGAGTAAATATAGGCAAACAGCCACGCCCGATGGGTTTTTCTGACTTTTGGGCTATAGCGACGCTGTCACGTGGCATCATCATGACCCTTAAATCTCGTATCGGATGGTTATCACATTGTGCGATTATTCTGAATATTTCTCTTTCGAGCTTGATTGATATGGATGGGGGCTGATTGTTACCGATAATATCCGAGCATAATCCCTTTAGTGGTTATATGATTCGGGACAAACTGGGTTCATACTGAATTTTGTAGGAGAGAGAAGTGATCACCGAGACAAGAGATCTTGAATAAAATGGCCCTTGCTCGGTTTTTTAGGATGATAGAGGAGAGAGAAAATACTCGACTACATATCAAAAAGAAAAAAGCATAACAAGCAACAGTACATTGAGGAGGCGGTATGATGGAGTTTGTGACCTCCAAAATCCCATGTCATATTTTTCTACAGGAGGTTTGGTCCTAGGGGTAAGCAATTTCGAATTCCATTCCGCTTGCTTGATTTTTGGAATTTGGAATCTATCATGCATATTGGTTTAGGATCAATTTTAAGATCTTGGTTCTAGGGGTAAGCAATTTCAAATTCCATTCCAATTGTCTGATTTTTGGAATTTGGAATCTACCATGCATATTGGTTGTAGGATTGATTTTAAGATCTACCCATATTCCACGTATACTCTTAATTGAATGATTATAGTGAATCATTACCTCTAATGACTACAATTTGCTACAATTCACTTTTCACAACTCATAGCTCAACACATAAAGATTATCAAACATTAACAAATTAAAAGTCTCAATTATAAATTCGTCGGAAATGGAAGTTTGGATTAATGGTTGGAGATTACACACTATTGCACGAAAATATATAACAAGAAAAACACAAAAAATTGTTTAAGGTTGAACCTGCCTTTAGAACCTTAAACTTACTTTACCTTTTTGGTAATCGGGAATTAGTTTTCATTGGTTTTATTCTCAAGTTTCTAGTTCTATTCGAAACTATGCTCATCCCTACTTGATTTACATGGATTGGGCTGGATTGTCGCAATCATGAAACCACTTTTGACATGGTCTTGCTCCACGACCGATCTCGTCCGAAACGCCGATCGTGTCCATGCGAATCGATCATACTCCTGAGTCACTCGGGCACTGAAGTCCCATCAAAGCTATTATTATTTGCTTTTACTTTGCCCCCGGTCTATCATCCTCCCCCAGATTCGGTTGGTACATATGCTTTGTAACGACAGCCCGGTTCATGGGCTCTTCTGTTTCTTCTCGAAATAAAAAAGAATTGAGACCAACAAAAGAAAAAGAAATAATAAAAACTAAAGAGTGTCTTTATCAATAGAAAAAAGAAAGAAAGAACATCCTAAATAAGTCGACGGTGCTGTTCCCATTTACCCGTTGAGGGAGAAGACCTTAGCCGATTTTGTAACACGCCGTTGATTTCTTGGTCGAAAGAACTTATGCGCTTGATCGAAAGTTGGTCGACCCAAACGTCAAGGAATGTCTCTTCTATTTACTTATTTATTTATTGAAATAAGTATGTTAAAAATCTTAAAATTATTCATGAAAGGTGGTGCAAATGAGTCGCGAAACTTATTAAAAATATAATTAAATTTTAAAACTTACCATGAAAGTATGATTGAGTCCTAAAATTTACCAAATTTTGAAAGTTTTAGGGGTTTAATTATTTTTCAATGATAAATTTTAGGACTTTCAGTGTAATTTTCTCTTAGAAAGATAAAAAAAAAAAATTCTATTTGTTTTGCAACAAATAATATTAAAGAATATATTCATTCCTGAACAACAATTTATGTTTAGATATTTTCATGAACGATAAAAATGTTTTTCATTCATTCATTTTTTTTAAGTGACATGAGAGATTATTTTATTTTGCAGATCATTCATTTCTCACAAGATAAAAATAATCTTCTTTTGGGATAACATGGATCCATTTTCTCTTCCCTAATTAATTATTACAATTATGTAATTACTCAGAAATCTGAATCGTAATTAAATTAAAATTATATATTCTCATTATAGTCAATAATTTGATGATTCGCGTCCGCACGATTTGTAGGCGCTTCTGATTGCTTACGTTTCTCTTGAAGGCGGTTTCGAAAAAGTCAAGACATATGCAGAGGAGCAATTTGATTGCGACAATTTGATCAATCCTTATTTTCAATCAGTATATAATAATTCGCTTCGATTTTCTTATTTTTTAATCATTTCAATTGATGATATAATCCGAATAAATGTACGGCAGCGTGACACCCGCTCAATAATCAAATATATTAATCTTAGATTTTTTTAATTATCTTAATCTTAGTCTACGCCATCGTTTTCGGGCTAAGCATCTTCCCAAAAGGAGATTAAAAAAGAAGAAGAAAAAGCAAAATCTCAATTGAGGGTGAGAACTTTTGACAAATGTATGGAGTCGAAGACCTCAAGTACTCGAAAAAAGCAAAGAATCTTATCAGTAATTAGGAATTTGCAAAGAGAAGAAATACCCTCTCTCTTTTTGTTAATTATTATTATTATCGATTAGTTGCCCCACTGTGCACGGAATTTATACTATATTCACATATTTGATGTGAGTATTTTATTTGTTTTGAAAATTTTAGTTTCTACATGCAAATATTATATTGAAATATTCACTTTAATGTTTACTTCCGAAGTGGGTTTTTTTATATTATTTTTATATTGAATGGCTTTGAATTCCGCGTACACTTCGCATAACAAGAAAATCTAGGGTCCTCACGGTTTATTCCCTTTATCTCGAGGTAGATCACAATTAATGGCGGTCATCGCTCGGACAATGAGTATCCATCAAGATAGTCAATGATACCGTTTATTTGATAAATAAATTAATGATATAATGTATAGTTCTTTAAAAAAAATGGATCCACAATGACTTTGATTGTATCGGTTGAAATAATTAATTAATAATTTATGTCCAGACATTTTTCTTGGACGATGAAAAATATTTACGTTTATTCATTTTCATAAGTGATCCGTTCTCTAAGTCATTTATTTTCCGGAGTGTTGAACGGATTTAGGCGTTTGGACATTTTGCCGTAATAAGTGAAAAATCTTACATTAATCCTACCTCGCCAATGCCTTTATACCGTAGCCCCTTCAAGATCGGATTGGTGCAATATTATCGCTTAAGAATTACATTTATTCTTACTGTTATAAGCGTGTTTCATGTATGACAATATTAATTGTCCCGTCAATTAAAGTTCCATTTAACTCATCTATAAGTAACTTTGATTAGGGTGAGTTTGGTTCGTGTAAATCTTTATGATGATGAAAATATTTTTCATTGAAATAATTTTCAAAGAAAAAAATGGTTAGTCTTAGTGACATAAAACATTTTTGGATGCTTGAATCTTGATCCAAATAAAGAGTATTGGAAAAAGTGTAAGAAGTGAGCGTTTGTTAACAGATTTGTAACACTTGCAACAATGATTTTCTCCGTATAAGTATGGGAATTTATTTTCTTAAAAGTTTTTTCCTTTAACCAATCATTTTCAGCGGATAAAGTCCATAAATGCCTGAAAAAATAATTCGCAGAAAACTTTCTTAATTTTTTTTTTTCCTTTAACCAATCATTTTCAGCGGATCAAGCCCACAAAGGTCTGAAAAAATAATTCGCAAAAAAACTCTTTCGCTCGCCGAAACGAATCCACCCTTTTTTTTTATCATCTTTTCGTTCAGTAAACGATCTCAACCTTTGAACGGATTAATTATTTTTGTGAGTGCGCGCCTGACGTGTGCTCCGGGAAAGAACCAAATCAAACCGTCAAAAAAACAGAAGTAAAAAAGAAATACATATTTTATAATTTCGCCAGAAGAAACAAGAATAATGTAGATATCCAAAAGAAATGGCCAAAAAGAAAAAAAAAAAAAAAAAAAAGAGACCGCCCTTTTTTTTCATGGAAATTTCCAAGAATTGCAGGGGCAAATGGTGAACACCATCCTCTCTTTTCTTTTATCAACAAAATGCCAGAATCCCCCGGTTGCCTCTGAAACCCCAAAAGAAAAGAGGTTTCTTCTTCATCACCATCATCTCCCTCCCTCCCTCCCTCATTCATTCCCTCCGTCTCTCTCTCTCTCTCTCTCTCTATCTCTTCAGCACTCAAATCTTGCAGGGAGAACAAAACCCAGATTGAAGAATAAGAATCATTCACTGTGGAAATCTCTCTCCTTCTCTCCTTCTCTTTCTCTCTCTGTGTATCTTGATTTTCCGTCCTTCGCTTTTCTTGGCCCCCTTTGCTTTTGATGCTTTTACCTTTTCCACTGCTCATCCCCATCAAGATTTGGATACCCACTCGCCCAATATTCCTTTTCTTGCTCTTGATATCCCTCCATCCCCTCCCCCTTCCTTCCTCCTCATCCCCCACCCACCACCACCACGTATAAATCCAGCGATACCCACGAAGCCCAGAGCCTAGCCGGAGCAGCAAGAACCGCCCCAGCCGCAGCCAGCCGCAGCCAGAAGGTCCACCCTATGCCCCCAAGAAGAGGAACATCACCCTCCAGTACGTCCCCAGGAGCGCCGCCTCCATCGAGGCCCAGGCCCTCGCCGGCGTCGTGGCCGCCGCCGCCCACCACCACCACCACCACCACCAACATCACCACCACCACAAGAAGCTCCGCCGCCTCCCCCACATCTTCAGCCGCGTCCTCGAGCTGCCCTTCCGGGCGGACGCCGAGGTGGAGGTGGAGGAGCTGCCCGGGTCCTTCCGGTTCGTCGCCGAGACCGAGGGGATCGTGGCCGGCGTCCGGGCCCACACCGTGGAGATCCACCCTGGGGTGACCAAGATCGTGGTGAGGCCCAACGGCTCGCTCGAGCTGCTGTCCCTGGACCAGCTGGAGCTCGACATGTGGCGGTTCCGCCTCCCCGAGTCGACCCGGCCGGAGCTCGCCAGCGCGGTGTGCGTCAACGGGGAGCTGATCGTGACGGTGCCCAAGGGCGCGGAGGAGGACGACGACGACGACGCCGTGGAGGGCGGCGGGAATGGCCGCGTCGGTGATGGGGATGTTTGGGGAGGAGGTAATGGAAACAGACTTGTATTTGTACAGTAAAATAAAAACCACTCTCCCTCTCTTTTTACTTTTAATGGAGTTCCCCGTTCTGCCCCCGCCTCAATGCTGTTGTTGGGGTGCTGTCCTTCTAGTCTGCAAGTTAGCTTTGACTTTTTAGAGGTTGGTGAAGAAACTGGAGCTCTCTCTGTGATGTGTCGTTCTACTGAATCGAAGATCAAAAAGAAAAAAAAAAAAAAAAAAATTTATGAATGTTGCTTCTCTTCTTTATCATTCTGTTCATAATTCATACAGTGTCAGCTGATGATGATAGGTCGGTAGGTTTCCATTCTTTCTTGAGATGATTTCAGTTTCGGGTGTTAAATATTGGTATGTGCGGTTCTCATCTCGTGTCGAGTGGCATTGACTTCAGTTAGATTACCAGAGGGGAATGGCTTTACAGGGCAGTGCCTTTTCTGGGTTGTTTATATCCTACCCGACCAATCAAATGCTCATTAGTGCGCATGATCGGGAAAAGTTTTAACTTAATCCATGATGATCAAGACAATGTAACGCGGCTTCATCTTATGTAAGTTTGTGGATGCACAATGTTTCGCTTGGTCGTGCCTGAAAGTGCTTGATGATTATGTGCCTGATCGTTTTCGGGGGTTCTCCATTATATGTGTCTGGTAGGTTCCGGGGATTTGGCAGGAACCTGTATGGCCACTGAGCAATTTATTCATTGTATATTTCGAAAGTGCTTTGATGCCTTGTAAAAAAAAAAAAAAAAAGTGCTTTAAGGTAGGAATATATGCTGAATGGTCCATATTGAATGTTTGTGAGTGCAGTCTTTTTATTATTGATCCAAGTATATCATAGAGCACTTCTGTGATGCGCCTTTGCTCACGTAGAGTGGTGACAACTACATTCTCTCCTCAAAAAATTATATTATCCTAAGAATCTTTGAATTACCTTTGCATGTCTCTTCATGAACCAGGAATGTTTCGAGTGATGCTTGTCATATACAATCTGAAATGGGTCCAAGTTGGTGTGTCGCTTCATTTAATAATCTGCAGACTCACATCATCTAATGGTGCATCTAGTGCATGGCTTGTTATCTTCATTAGCATATTTGCGGTTGAGCACTGTGTCCAATTGGATCTTGATGGCAGGGGGAGCTATCTGACAAAAGTTCATTTAGGCCTCATCTAGGAAATGAAGTTCCGACAATCCTTACATTGCACGTGCTTAGTACTTAGAAGCTGCTGTTCTGGTTGTACGGCTAATTTGCAAATTTTTTGTATGTTTTCGTTTGGATTCGCATGGGCATACACGATGCTGTGTCTTTCATTGTGCTTGTGTCTATATGTTCATGTGAAGACAGGAGGTGTATGGACGATCCTTATGCTCCTCTATTCCTGGTGTGGAATAATGTCCAACCCTTAGGAAACCTTGTGACGCTGAACCTCAGTTTTGATTTACTTGTCTATGTAATTGGGTCTCATGCATGGGTATTAAGGAGTGTCGGCTAATCCTGTTAGCAGTAAATTCATAATGTTGCCATGCCTTACCATCGGCAGAAGTTGATGGAAAAGATGATTGTCCGTTTCTGATGCATTTCTTGTTTAGAGTATGCTTCTTCGACGATCATTTTCTCTTTGTGGGGAACGCTTGGGCGATATTCAATCTCTATTTGCCACCGTGGAAATGCCTGAAGGCTGAGTGCCAGCTGGTTTTCATTCTAGGTGATGGCATGAAGTTGTTGCATTTCTCAATTAGTAAATGCTTCTCGCCTTTCTCCCCTAATAATTCTGAGTAGAAGCAATAAGATCGCATAAATTTGCTCGTGTATGACAAATTGATTGAGAAGCTACATGGGGAATCCATTTTTCCGCGAGTGATTTCTGGCGCATTTGCTCTGGTTGTAAGATCCTTCTTTTCTCTTTTCCTCTTGCGATGAAATTTTATGGTCAGATGTTTCCCAGAAACAAAATAACCTTGAACTGACTCGTGCCCTGCATCATCCCTATGTTGCCCTATGGAATCGAAACCGCGATTTGCTGTTTCTCTGATGATAAATGAGGTGACAGCAAGTCAGTCTTCACCATATTCGAGTTGAGATCGAGGGTCTTTAGCACAAAGGCATCTCAATCCGAAAGACGTGTTCATGGTGCCAAAAGCCACACCAGGAATCAACAGATATTCGGTGAGGCAAAAGCTTTAGAAAAAAATTATGCTCGTCTGCATGTTTATTCAATGCATCATGCCATGTGACTCTTCCCGAAGGAATCATTTGCTCGACGGACTCGTGTAAACCTACCTATTCACGACCCTTGCAAGATGGGATTTTTCCTTTCCGCTCGTTATTCGAAAAGAAGATTGGAGTGAGGTGTGAAAATTCATGAGGGTAGATAAGCTTCCGTTGTTACCATAACGTACTTGGTGGCCGCGATTCTGTGAACGCCTGTTGCTACTTTTCTGGATGTTAGCAAAAAGGTTGTTCACAATAGAATGTTTAGGGGAGCTATGGAATCAATTCGTGAAATCACAAAAAAGTTTGATAACAGCTCAAAAGTCCTAAAGAAGGCGTGTTATTGTTAGGCACAATGAAGTTAAAGTAAATGTGTAATGAAAGCTATATGCCGACCGAAGAAGCGTGAACCAAATGAGTCATGAGGTGAAATCCCCTAGTTAATATTGCTTCATACTACCATTCAAAAACATTCGAGGACCGAGGAGTACACTTAATGATCCTTGGAAAACTATGCACATGAACAGAACGTCTCGACACTTAAAGGTTCTTGGAAAACTATGTACATGAACAGAATGTCTCAACAACGAAACCCAAAGAGAGACGGTGAAAAACGGGGCTAACCTCCCAAATTTGCATCTAAAGGTTGGCATGCACCGTTTTTCTCTCTGTAAAAGTCCCGTTATCGTCACCGAAGATTGATCCAAACATGGTTCTCGAGTTAGAAATTTGTCCTCAAACTGCATTCAAACAGCATTAATAGTTCTTTTTCATTGCAATCTAGCAGCTCAATCACCGAAATACTGTCCTCTGGCAGTTCAGCATCGTGTCTTCCAGGTCAACCAAGATGTTCAAAAGACAGGCAAGGGTCTGATGCATGTCATCGTCCTATTAATCTCGAATCACTTTCCTTCCGACTAAGCACATCATTCATGTGCTTCGTCTGTGTCCACATCTAAACTGAAATGCCCTTTCAGGATACTCTTCGGCGTCATTCCGAATCCCTTGGCTATTTCCTTCATTTCTTTGAGTTTCTCGACTTCACGCTTTATTTGGTTATTTCTGCTCAACACAATGTTCAGCAAGTCATCTGAGTTGGCAGGTGATTTTTGACATGCCAGTTGGGAGCTCTCTTGCTCAAGTTGCTGGTACAGATTGTGGAGGTAACTCTTCTGAGCATTAAGCTGTTCCTCTGCTACTCTGTATTCCAATTCCTGCGACTTTCTCAGTGATTGGAGAATCTGATCAATCTCATCGTCAAGTTGTACTGATGTAGTCTGAAAATCAAAAGAGATGGACTCGTCTGCCAAGAGATGTGTCCTGAAATCTAGAGCATCTTGATACAGTGTACCTTCTAGAGAAGGATCTCCATTGCTGGAGACAACTGTGTATGACATCCAATGCACCGGGTGAACATCACACTGTGAATGGCTCATATACGTAAATGGGTTTATTGAAAAAAAAAAAAAGGACAAAGGTTTGCATATATGTTGACTCCATGTTTACATTTATGTGTCATTGCTGTGCATGCATGCAAGATCATTAGAGTTGTTCAACTTCCAGTAGTTCATGACTATCCAAACATGAAAGGATGAAAAACGGTGCAGATTTTTGTCAACATATGTTCATAAAGTACTTGCACAGAGAGAGAGAGAGAGAGAGAGAGAGAGAGAGCTGGGGAAGTACCTGATTTGCTTTCATTTGTCTGGATATTGTCAAGACGAGTCCCACATCTAAGCTGTTGCAGACATGAAACGGTCATTATGCAGATTGTGTAAGCGAGAATTGCTAAAAAACTTCAAGGAAATACTTTTACCTTGGTCAAAGCAGATTGAATACGGTTAAGCAGTATCTTAGCACTCGTATTCAGTGAACCGCGCAAGAGGCAGCTGCCGAGTTTTAATGCCTTCTCTTGTTCCTCCTGAGAATCGATAGATTTACAAGCCTCAAAGAGCCTAGTAACATGAGAAACTAGTTCAGTTTTTGCATCACAACGACGACAATAGTACTGCGCATCCAGTCCAATGCTTCCACCAACAGTGCCAGCCATGTAAGCTTGGAGAGCACAGTCCAAGTGAGCAAGGTGCCCACATATATGACCCTCGTCAGACAACGCTTCACATTTGATGTAATTATATCCTCCATTAGCTGATAAGATGACCTTAAAACAGAGAATACAGCAACAATCTCGACAAAACCCAGGTTCAATGCAGCAAAAATCACAAGGGATAGATGTTCTGGCAGCTTCCTCTGGTTGTTCAATTAAGCTACTGCACAACTTATTTCGAGCCTTACATCTTAGGGCGCCAGAGGGAGAATCTGATTGGGAATGGTCACCTATCTCTTCATGATGCATAGTAAAGAAAGGGCGCCTCTCCATGACTCCTATAAAATGAGAGCTTAAACAAGAAGCCTCAAGGAATAACAGATAATTACAACATATAACACAAATTCATAGACACGGACTGCAAACAATGAGGTTCATATGTCATAATTCATACGGATGTAGACAAGATCAAGAAACCTTAATTATGTGCTGAGCATGACATATCACGTCAGACCAGTAAAAGGAAAAAAGCAAATAAAAAGTACTCATAAAGTTTAAATAAAACAATAAGTCTGGGTCTTGTTATGAAGATTATTCGCTTCACTTTAGCAGCCGCCATATTTTTGTTTAACCAAGTATCACATGGACATACCCAAAAGGGCCCACGATCTCATCAGACATGGCTACAAAGGCAGAGGAACTACAAAAATTAAGCTTGTCCGAAGCAACAAGACATTGAATAACATGACTAAGATGCTCCGATAACAAATTAGTATACAAAATCAAGGAGGAGTTGATAAGTTGAAGCTGACCACTTGGCAACAGCAGGTTCTTTGAGGGGACTTTCCAGCTAAATGAGGCGAAGAATGCATCGACATCTACATTGGGGAATGTAGTGCGGATGTACCGCTCAACGGAAAGCTTACTCGCAAAGGGACGTCGTAATGATTGGTCTTGGCAGTGGAGTCTCTTAGGAAGGTAAAGGTATCTATCTTTATAGTCTCCAGAAACTGCCACTCTCTTCCCTACCCTCCACCTCCATTTATCACCGGGAAGAGGAAAATCCTCAGGGGCATATGGTAGACCTTCACCGGATTCATCACATAAAATTGGTAGAAGTTCCTCGGCTGTAGAGACGTTCCCACTGCTCTCGTCAGTAATATCTATCTCAGTGCATTCCTGCAGCATCTGACAAGGCATGATAACAGGCATATCTCCATTACTGTCATTAGTGCTATTGATCTCTGTAGATTCCCGGTTCTCACAAGTCACTGAAGCATGTACATTTCCATTGCTCTCCTTAGTCATATCGATGCCCATGGATTCTCCAACCCGGTGAGGAGTCATACAGACGATTCAACTGCAAGAAGCATCATTCGAAGAACATAAGCATCTAGCACACCCAGTGTGGCAAGATCACCAAGAGCAAACTCTAAACAGTCCAAACAATTTTAGCTTATTTTGCAGAAAAAAGAGAAAATAGTGCTCTAAATAAAACATGACAAAACCTTTCATAATTGCATCTCAAACTTTGGATCCATATTTGGCTCCCATGAACTTAAACAGAGAATCTAACATGCATATACCCCAAAGACATTTCCTAAGCGACAGGTTTCACCTCATTTCTAAATCACAATGTTGAAAGATCACAACTTTTTCCTTGAGTGGGCATTGAATCGCCCAAGCCCATAGCCAGACTTCTAAACTTCAGGTATTAAACCAAATCGCACAGTTATACAACAATATCTCAGGACAGAGCTGCCGAAACACCATATCCAATCTTGCAATATTGGCAAAAACTATAACTGACCAGACCAACCATCGACAGGCAATTTACTTGGGACACCAAGGATAGTCGAACAGGAAAATTACTGCTCCGAAAGAGCGAATTCCAATGGATACCAACTATTGTAAAGTAACGCAAAGCAACAATTTCTGCTGCATTTGCTATGTTGGCCCAAATATACGAGAAAACTGCGGGAAAACATATCATAAAAAGCACCCAAATGGGTAGTCCTACCGACCCAGGAAAGCTTTCGTAACACACTAAAATCCAGTCTTCTATTGAAGTCCCACAGAGCTTTCTCTAGGCCATACCAATGACTCAGCAACAGATCAAGAAAATATACTCAGTCAATGACTTTGTCGAGAAATTCTTGAACAAATCTTTTTCTTTTTCCCGATAATTTCTGGGGTTAACGAAGGAATCAGTTTCTTCCGATTCGTTTCTTATGACTCGCATGCAAGATCTACTTCGCCCCCATAAGAAAAAAACCAACTACAGAGCAGCGAGAAAGAAAAACAAGAACGTCAAGAAAGGGTAGTAGAGCTTCAACCTGAACGCCAAGAACTAAAACCCAAACGTCCTCGGCAATCAAAACATGACCCAGCAAACTTGAGCTCTTCAAGCGGCGGATACGAGGAGAGAACTCGCTTCAAGCTGGCGTTTGGAGTCGCTCTCGGCGAAACAGAGACGCGGGCGGTCTCTTAACCCTAGTCTTCTCCCCTCCACACGCCTCACCTCACTTGCCGCGAGAAGAAAAAACAGAGGGACGATGGGAAAAGGACGACGTCTTTGCTCGTTTTCTGGTCAAAAGCGAAAGCAACCAAGAAAAAACGAGCTCCCCCACTTCCAGGACGCGACCCGCGTGCGCTCGGCGAAGTGATGAGCAGCACGGCTAGTAGCAGATCGAGCGGAAGTTCCCAACGGCTGGCGAGCGGCTTGGGCGGGCTGGGGGAGACATCGGGCCGAAAGAATCGGCGGCTCGTCTTGGAGTTCGAGAAACGGCTTGTTTTCTTGGCGAGATAGGAAAGATCCTGAAAGGACCGCGAAGAAAACTGAGACGAGACGTGCTTGACAACATGAACGGGTTTTAACTTGAAGAGATGGCCATTTCTTGTATTCCCCGCTAGTCCACCAATCTTTTACTTTTGAGATTTGCTCAGGATCTAGAATGATTGGGATTTTGGGTTAGATGTTCTTGCCAAATGTGGAGTGCTGTTTTTTAAATGTGAGATGGATTTTTGTCGAGCATTTTCGTGTTGGTGTAATTTAGTCAGTCACTTATTTGATTTCTGCGGTCGAGTTCTTTTTGTTAATACCTTGTTGATTTGTTTTGGTGACAGTGTTTAGAGCTAGTTGTTCCATAACCCAACCCCATAAAAGAAGAAAATAAAAGATGATACGATTTGTAAACATATAATTTGGTCATTATCAAGAAATACACTCATGCACATATGTAAGACATCGTTTATTTTTATGTAACATCATTTGAGATTTTTATTATTTTGGGAAAAAATGGATATGAAATCTAATTTATATGAAGTTTAAACAGGCCAAAATTTTATTTGCTATTTCTTAAAGAATCTCAAAGGAAAAAGAAATTGAGCCTTAAAGCTAAGGATGAATTCATTTTAGGCGTTTGATTGTTTATTAAAATTGAAATGCTGGAAAAAGGGGGAAAATTCTAAGGAAATTATCTCAAACATATTTTACTAATTTTTGCATACAGACCGCGGCTTAATTATTTTGCTGAAAATATCTTTTATGTAAGGGATAAGGGACTTGTGAGTATTTTGGGAAAAAATAAATAAATACAAACTATAATAAGTATGAATATGCTCGTGTGAAAAAGTACTTTATAGTTTTCTTCCAAATTTTTCTTTAAAAATTTTCTCCTGGTAATTTCGAATAAAATTTTTAAATAAATTATTCAAGAAGTAAAAGTAAATACTTTATGACATGGTTTTATATTAAGAGTAAAGCATGAATAACACGAAGAAAATTTTGGGAGAAGTTGAATTCAGTATAATGCTCTCTTTATTTAGCGGAAAATGAATAATTTAAAAAATATCTTTCTAAAATTAATAACTTGTATCGCTTATAAAAATGAAATAACGAAATATAGTTTTGACGTCCACAAAAATGTTTGTGCATAAAGTGGTATTGCTAATGAAAATATTTTTCCAACAATATAACCAATCACTTTTAGGAAAATGTTTTCCAAAACGTGAATTTTCCGTAAAACAAACGCTTTATAATAAGGTGAGCGATTCTAGACTCCGTTTAGATTTCACCTAGAACCTAAAACCCATATATTGAATCAGGTTTCCTAATTTTTGAAATCTCAAACCTAACCTTCATACCTAGAAACCCGGAACTTATCATGTTACAGTTTCCAAGGATGGTTCTAAGATTTATCCAAATTTCACTTATACTATTGATTAAATGGTTGCAGTAAATCGGTACTCCTAATGACCATCATTTTCTATAATTCACTTATCACAACTCATATTTAGACACGTGAACATTATAAAATATTAATAAAGTAAAAATCTCAATCATGAGTAATTTCAAATTCTATATTCACGAAAATATATAAAGACTTGTTTCAGGAATCTGAAACCTACCTTTTAGAACAAATTCATCAAGTTTTGGAACCTAAAACCTACCCGATATATTTTATAACCTTGAACTGGACCGGTTTTCACCAATTTAGTTCTTAGGTTCCCAATTCTACTCTAGAACAATACTCATTCCTATCTATAAAAGGTACAACATATAATGCCCAATTGAAGATGCACGAGGTTGTGGACAAATTCGTTCATGTAAACAGCAGATGAGGTCGTAATGTGACATAGCATCGCCAAATTGAACGAGAAATGGTCGAACACCGGCAATGTTAAATGTTAATCCAATTTACACCCACAGAGAGGACAATAAGGTATTGGGGGAAGAAGAGTAGGTTCGAAGAGAGAGGTGTCTGTTCCAAAATGAAGCGAATGGCATGTGGTTAAAAAGAAAAATGTCGTTGTCTACAAGGCTGCAACATTGCTTAGAGATAACCAATTTTTAACCAAAATTTAAGAGAATATTTTGCCAATAAGGATGTTTGCATCCCGATCTCATTCAGAGAATTATTTGTTTCCATGCGAAGAAAAGGAATGTCTACAGGGGAGGAACAATGCATGCAGGAAAAAAAATTTGGAAACAAGCAGAGGCCCACCAGAGTCACCAGATTCATCACAGGTTTCAAGTCCATGACCTTAGGTTCCTGAACTGAAAGCGTTCCTCTAGCACACTGCTCAGAGCCTCCAGAACAAAATTTGCACAACCTCAAAATTGTTGTGCCTCATTCTGCTCAAGCAGCACCGCACCTCCCTTATTTTCTCTCCCCTGTTTTGCACGGTCACACTTATCACCTAAATGATCCTTCGCCACTTTCTTTGCTTCAGTAGCTTGACTCATGATCTTGCATAGCGCCATATCAAGTTAACCGGAGTTTCTCCTGTTTACAAGGCAATGTCCATACGAGAAAGAAGGAAAATGCAGGAGGCCCCTATATTGATCTTGGATCACCAACTCCCCCACCGACGAGTATCACGGGCTCTGATCGTCCCTGTCTAGACCGAAATGCTCTCTCAGGATACTTCTTGATGTCTTTCCAAACCCTTTTGCCACTTCTTTCATCACCTGGAGTTTATGGACTTCCTGCTTGATTTGATTATTCCTATTCAACACGACTTTCAGCAAGTTGTCAGAGTCATCCGATATTTCTTTACACGCCAATTCAGAGCTCTCCTGCTCCAGCTGCTGGTACAGATTGTGAAGATAATGCTTCTGAGCATGAAGCTGTTCCTCTGCAATTCTATATTCGAGTTCTTGTGACTTTCTCAGTGACTGGAGGACCTGATCAATCTCTTCATCAAGTCTCGCAGATTGAGTCCGATGATGAAAAATAATGGACTCATCAGCTGATGTGTGTCTACCTTCTAGAGAAGGATTTCCATTATCAGTCACAGCTGCGTATGACGTCCAACACCCGGGTGAACATCAAACTGTAAATAGCTTATCCATGTAAATGTGGTTGAAAGTGACAACAAGAATAACAAATGCATTTAATCCTATTGAGATGAATGCATAAAGAAACCAGTTGTTTCCTAGGGAAGCTATCTAAGGGAGTCACACAGTTCAATCCTTAATCATTATATTGCCAGAAAAAGGAATGAAAAGAGCAGATTATTTTTATACATAGAATAACCAAAGTTATGGAGATGTGTAGAAAAGTTCTCAAAAGAGAGAGCAAGGGAACAACCTGAACTGACGTCTGCTGTTGAAATTTCATCACGAGGAGCACATTTTAGCTGACGTAAATATCAAATAGTCATACTGCAAGTTTTGAAGGTGAGAGACACAAGTACTGCGGCAAAAACAATAAGAAATCAGTGGTACCTTGGTCAAAGCAGACTCGATTAGTTCGAGCACAGTGTTGGCACTGGTTTTTTGAGAACCGCGTAAGAGGCTGAAAGCAAGTTTTAAAATTTTCACATGTTCATCAGAAGAATCAATAGATTTAGAAGCCTCCAACAGTCTGGTAACATGGGGTACTAGCCCAGTTTTCACATCACAACGTCGGCAATAATATTCGGCATCCAACCCAATTACCCCTCCTACCGTTCCAGCCATGTAAGCTTGAAGAGCACAGTCCAGGTGAGCAATAAGCCCACAGATTTGATTCCCGCCAATCAATGCTTCGCATTTGATGTAATCACACCATCCACTAGCTGGACTAACGGTCCTCCAACATAGGATGCAACAACAATCTCGGCAAAACTTGGGTTCACTGCAACAATGATCACAAGGCCAAGATGGGCTGACAGGTTTCTCTGCTTCTTGAAGTAAGCTAGTGCACATCCTATTTCGTGCCTTGCACCTCAAACTGCCACGATCAGAATCTGAATCAGAATGCTCTGCAATCTCTTCAGTATGTACAGGAAAGAATGGATGCCTTACAGCAATGCCTGGGAAACGAAGCAACATTAAGCACGAAGAAGTTTCAAGGTGAAAAGACAAAAAAAATTACAGAGAAATGGTCCACATGATCCTGCGCCTAGATTTAGTATAGGCACTGTTTAACACAAAGCAGACAAAAACATCGGTCATCTACAGTTATTTAACAGTGATGGAACTCCATTCATGTTGTGCAAAAGGAGCATCAACCATCAAATGAGAGCAGGTGGGATGAGCTGTATATGAGTCACCAAATCTGAACTTCCAACCTCCAGCAGTGAGGCATCAGAAAAGGATCTAAGTTATTATGAGTAAACATCACTTTATGGAGTGAAATGAAGCAAAATTTAGGAGCGAGCAAGCAATTGAAGGAACAGAGTGTAATTCAGAACTTGGTGACTGAACAAAACAAATTTAACTGGACGAACAATACTGAATGCGCGTAAGATAAAACAATTTGACTATGAAAAGTCTCTAGGTGATCTAATATATTCTGTGAAAAATTAAGTAAACAACCAAAAGTTTTCTCAGATTAAATGAATGAAACACCGCAATTGACATAATTGTGATTTGATGGTGAATAGTCCTACATGTCATTTTTTCCGAATATGGTATGTAATAGTACTCAAGCTGCTCCCTGAAAACACTCAAGGAATGACTCTTATATAAAAAACATGGCAGATAAGTTGTTAACTGATTACCGTGTACCAACGGCAGTTTATTCGAGGGGATTTTCCAGATGAAAGATGCGAAAAAGGCATCAATATCCGCATCAGGGAATTTGGTTCGGATGTACCGTCCAACTGAAAGTTTACTCGCAAAGCAGTACTTCTTGCACGTCATCTTCTCAGACGCACGGAGTCGCTTAGGAAGATAAAGGTACCTATCCTGATAGTAGCCAGTAATGGCCACTCTCTTCCCCACTTTCCACCCCCATATATCACCAGGAAGAGGAAAATTCTCAGGAGCATAAGGCAGACCTTCACCAGATATATCGAATGAAACTGGCTGGAGATCACCATTTTCCTTTACCTCAGAACTCTTTCCATTACTCTCATCAATGATAATAATCTCCGTTGATTCCCGCATCTCCTGACAAATAATTGGACCGTGGATGTTTCCATCAGTCTCATTAGCGCTATCAATTTTCAAGGATTTCGAGGATTCTTGCTTCATCTGAAAAGTCGTAAAAACAGGTCAATTATAAGAAGCAACTCTGAAAACCACAAGCACTACAAATACCAAATGCACAAACTAACTCTTTAGGATCCCAAACATCACATGCTTCTCCTAAGTAATGTCCTAAACAAGTCAACATACGCATGTTAAGTATCACAAAGCTTTCACGAAGTACATCCCACACCCACTTTTCTTTTCTCGAATAAACAGCATATCTAAAAAGAGTCCCAGCAACCGAAAGATTCAAGAAGATCGCATAGTTCTAAGCAAATGACAACAAAGATACAGGTTATACCGCCAGACTGGGTTTCCTAGTTAGGGACATACTCTTAACAAAAAGCCCGCCAAAATCTCATTGCCAAAATCGCGTTCCCGAGTAAGACACACCAGCCCGATATCCCGAACCGGGCTATAGCTATTTCGGCAAGCTAATAACAGCGGAGCCGGGCTTCCCACTGCAACAGTCAATGAGAACCCAAGAGCATTTGACACTCTATCCTAAGGTGGACTTGCCATTAGCATCAAATCGGTCACCTTCTGGAGCAATATCAATATCAATATCAAAAAAATCAACCCGAACAAAGAAAAGTTTCAAACGGGATTTCGTTCCATCACCCAAACGCATGCGGTCACGGGATTAAGACACGTAACCGAAACCCAAATCTCAAATCGAAACAAACAGACAAATGGGTCTTCGAAAAATCATCCCTTCCCTCCAACTTCCCCCACACAAGCGCGAAAACCATAATCCGACAAACCGACAATCAACAAGACGCGACGGAGCTCCATACCTGAAACGGATCAATCTCTCCAGAACTCGAACCGGAACGTCAAAAAAAAAAAACAAAAAATCAAAGGGCCTAAATCAGCCGACGCGAGCTCCGGAATCGCGCACACGCCGCCGCCGGCGATGCATTTCCCTCCGCGCCACGGGTTCAGCGTCGCGGAACCGAAGAAGCGAAGATGGTTGCGAGCGAATGCGTTCTGCAACTCTCGGTTAAACCCTAGTTTGGTGCCGAGATCTCCGCATGCTGTTCTAAAGATCCGAACTTTAATCTGGGATTAGGGGGAGCTAATCAGCTCACGCGTCGTGACGGCGCGTGGCGCGGCGAATGCTTCGAATGGAAACCCCACGTGGCGCGTGCGCTTTCCTCGGTTTGCTCTGCTTTTCATTTTTAATGATAATAAAAAAAGCTCTCTGCATAATCACGTTTATACGGCCAGCATTATTAATTAAAATATTCGAGCAATTATAAACTTTGTAAAACTTTGTAATGTAGTGCCCGGTCATTTGTTTAAAAGGTACCATTTTTCTATTGTGGCCAATGAACTTGTACTTTATATAATTGATTGAAAATACAAAAATTGAATTTAATACGGAATTAATGGAATTAATCGGTTCACGTGTCGTGGCGGCGTATAACGATGATGGCTTCATATTGAAACCCAATTGATACCGGCAATTTCCCATTTTGCTTTTTTTTTTTTTTTTTTTTCCACTTTCAATAATAAAAAAAACTGTTTGCATAATCACTTTTTATATTGTCGACATTAGAGTTAGCAATATCTGAGCCATTATAAATGCTAACAATTTTATTATGATAGTTGGCAGCCGATTCTTATAAAGGCATTGTTTTTCTAATGTGGTCGATGAACTTGATTGAGAAAACAAAAGTTTGAACTTTAATTTGGGATTAATGGAACTAATCAGATCACGCACCACGTGTAGTAATAATGGCTTCAAATTGGAACCCAAATGGCACAAGCACTTTCTTGTTTTGCTCAGTGCATCATCACGTTTTATATTGTCAATATTAATGTTAACAATATCTAAGCAATTACAAATTATATGAATTTTACAATGATAGTCAACAATCGGTTCTTAGAAAGGTATTGTTTTTCTAATGTAGTTAATGAATCTGTAATTTATATAATCGATTGAAAATATGAAAATTCAAACTTTAATTTGAGATTAATGGAACTAATCAGTTCATGCACCATTACGACACATAGCGGTAATGACTTTGGATTGGAACCCAAATGGCATAGACACTTTATTGTTTGCTTTTCTTTTCATTTTCAATAAAGAAAAAAAAACTCATTGCATAATCACGTTTAATATTACCAACACTAGTGTTAACAATGTCTTAAGCAATTATAAATGACATGAATTTTACTATGATAGGGTGTAGTCAGTTCTTAGAAAGGCATTGTTTTTTTAATGTGGTTAATGAACTTATACTTATATAATCAATTGAAAATACAAAAATCTTAACTTTAATATGAGTTAATGGAACTAATTAGCTCACGCGGCATGACGATGCATAGTTTTGATGGCTTTGGATTGGAACACAAATGGCATGAGCAATTTCTCCTTTTGCTTTTCTTTTCACTTTCTATAAAGAAAAAAAAATCTTGCATAATCACCTTTTATATTGCCAACATTAATGTTAACAATATTAGAGTAATCATAAATGATATGAATTTTACTATGATACCGCAGGTCCGATTCTTAGAAAGGCTTTCTTTTCTATTGGGGTGATGATCTAGAAATTTATGTAATTGATTCAAAATACAAAAATTCGAACTTAATATGAGATTAACGGAACTAATCAGTTCATGCTCCGAGACGGCGTGTGGCAATGATGGCTTTGGATTGGAACCCACATGGCATAGGCACTTTCCCGTTTTGCTTTTCTTTTTCATTTTAAATAAGAAAAAACTTTGCATAATCACGTTTTATAATGTCAACATTAGTGTCAATAATATCTAAGTAATTATAAATGATATGAATTTTACTATGATATTGCGAGTCGGTTTTTAGAATGGTGTTGTTTTAATTTATATAATCAATTGAAAATACAAAAATTGGAAAGTTGATGAACTTGTAATTTATATAATCAATTGAAAATACAAAAATTCAAAAGCCTGGGGAACGCAACGGTCTCCTTCTTCTTTGGTAGTAGGTGAGATAGACGGTACTGCACTGGGGCCATGCGAACCGGCCACGATCGGCCCCACCTCTGCATCGTAGCTGTTGGTTTTTCCATTTTGGGGCCTTACGGACAAAGGCGCTGGGCACGGCCAACCGATTCTTGAACCGACAGGTACGGCCGTTGCTTTATTGCTCTCTTCAGCTGCTGGTTTTTCCATTTTGCCTGAAAGCTCTGGACACGGCCAACCGATTTTGAACCGACAGACCATGGCTCTGGAGCGACCCTGGCTCTGCGACTCTGGCTGCTCTTGGCGGTTCCAGCTTTGAATGCAGAAACATTACTGTTCACCTAAATCAATTACTGCATCCCAAATATTGTAAATTTAATTATTACTTCTTCTTTTTCGAAATGGGATGAGGTTTATCGTGGAGCAATTGAATTCGATGGATAGAGAGATTGCAATTGTAAGGTCAAACGAAGAAAAATAGTGTTAATCAGTAAAATTCTAAATCAACATGTAACTTGTATAGGATGGAGTTTGTGATGTAATGTGAAATACAAAAATATCAACGTAGAAATCGGCACGATCTTGACATATACCAACCCATTTTTCACTAGGATATAAAACCTAATTAAGGATACTCAATATTTTCTATTGTACCGCCGTACTATATGTAATCAGTGCTTTGGAATTAATTTTATTTTTTTATAGAATAAAATGATTAAATAGTGCTTCTGGAGCACTTGTCAACAAAACCTTTGTTAATAAAAGTTTTGTCGAGTGAGGTGAATATAAGTTTTAGCTATTTCAAAATGTGGAAAAGAAAGTATTTGACATAAACACTATAAACAACGTAAATTTGTCTCCGCAATACGTATGTTCAAATTTCATCAAATTAAAATAAAAGGAAAAGTTTTATTTGGGTCACATGAGTATACATTTTGTTCATGCTCTTAGTAGAGCGGGATAGATTTTCATGTAAACTCACAAATTTAAATAATGAATGAAAGCAACTTTTTCTCTTTTTGTTTTTTTTTTTTTTTTTTTTTTCACTTTCAATGTTATTATCATTTTCGGATCACGTTACTATTAGACCGAACATTTTATCACGTAATTCATTTGTGTTGAATGTTTAAATTTATAAATGAATAAAACTGAGACTTTTTTAATCCAATAAAAAATTGAAAAAATTAGATAGTACATGTGCCCTAGAACTTGTGGAACCGACAAATTTTAATAATAATTCTGAGAGCCTATAGAATAGTTCCAGGTTCTAAAAACTTGGAACCATGCATACCTATAAGGTTTTTCCAGGATAGGACATGTATTCCATCCACTCTCAACACCTCTGATAAATACATAGGTTTTTGAAGACCAAAAATGATAATTGTGAGAAATAAATAAAATAGGTTGCAATCTTCAGATTTTGAGGAAATTGCCGGTGATAAAATAAGCATCGCAAAAATTGGATTTCGTTAGCAAGTGCCCATTTTTAGTACGTAATCTTAGAAGGTTTTAATAAACTAGTGCATTTTCTCTCTCAAGGTATGCGTATTAGTTCATTGGAACCCTAAATATTTCTGTTATTATAAGTATGGATAATGAATTTTTGAGAGCACTCATTGGCAAAACCCTTCATAATTTAGTTTAAGGAGAGTTTCAGTGTTTTCTAATGATTAAGAAGGGTGCCATGCCAGAACGATTTATTAAGAAAGAAAAGGTTTAAGCAAAGAAAAGTTAGGCTAAATAATTTTTTTTTCATTTATTACAAAATAAATTTTCTTTTCATTAATGAGGTGTTTTCTAAGTTTCAAAATAGTAGGCGTATAGCTTAAATCATATATATAGCCACCTAAGTTTGTTCTTATTTTAATCCAGAAATATAGTCAACGCTCGGTAGAAAAAAATTATATCCTTGCATTAGTATTACATGTGCATTTGACATTATTAAAAAGTTGTTCAGTACACACCAACCAATTTGAAATTATATATATTGAAATAATGTCTTTCTCTGTCCAACGCAATATGTTAATATGTTGAACATGACTGTAAAGATACTAAGATGTGAAGCAGATTGAATTTCTTTTGTCCAGGAGATTTGTGGCATGAAAGAATGAATTAAGTTTCAGAGATTAACAAAGGAAAACAAGAACTAGACACGAAAAGAAAAGCTGTTTCTGTAATGAGCAAGGGAGAAGCAAGAACTTCAATCAAGTAGCCTTAAGCAAAACAAAAAGAGAAAAAAGAAGAAGAAATCTCTGCATTTTTCTGCCAATTCGATGATATATAATAGAATGAGTTTTCAAGTTCAAAGACTAGTAGGTTGTAGACATTACAAGATCAATTAGCCGATTTATTAGATTTTGGTGGTTTGAGAAAAGCAAAACTTTTCACAAAGTGGTGACTCGAGCTGATGAATTACATGCCATGGCAAGCCAAATTGGATTTTATCCCTTTCTCGCGCATTAATTGACTGATACTTCAAGCTACATTGTGCATCCTGTTGCAAACAACAGCATGTGAAATGCCAAAATAGCGACAAAGTTGTCAAACAGAGACAATTTCGAGAGATGTGCAGTGAATTGTGATTCAAATTTTGTTTTTATTAGTAGCTGTTTCCAATGACTCTAGCAATTCAAATCACACAACTGGTGACCTTGTTAAACCGATTGAACTAAGCTTTCATATCCACATCGATTCAAGAAAACATAGAGAAAATTCCATTGTAAGGAATGAAAGACAAAAGCTATAAGGCATGGTTAATGCTGAAATCGTTAGTTGTCGTGCAAAAGATCTATTTTAGTCATATTTCTCCAAGGAGAAACCTTTGAGAGGTGCATACCTGGTGAGAATCTTAGCCATTCACTTTTCGGCATTTTTCTCTTCATTTTTCATATTGGGACTTCAGTAATGGCATTCTGGATCTCTTGCATGACAACTGATACAGAGTTCACTATGATCTCTTGCTCAACAGCCACCCGAACTTTCGCCTTATTCGTTGAGTCGATGTCATGAGCAAGTTCAGCTTTCCTCGACTGAAACTGTGCAATTTGTTCATCTATTTCTCGCACAATAGATGATTAGGAATCTATTTGAGACTGCAATTGTCCTTTTGCCTTCTCCAGCTCACCAAACTCTTTCTTGAAAGAAAAATCTTGTCCTTTATGGTTTGAAGATCTCCTAAAAATTTGGTAGCCTGCTCAGCAATCACCTTAGCACGTAGAGACCTCGCTTACTTTGGGAATTTCTTCGACTGACCTCAACTTAAGCAGTTGATCAACGGTCAAGATGGGATTGGCCGCGAGCTTCTGTACTAAAGAAATAATCTCCTCTCGGTACTCTGAGGACAGCAAGCATGAGAAATCTAGGGCAAGAATGGAAGAAAGCTTCTTGCGGTAAGTAGACATTTTCTTTGCCTGACTAGAATCTTCATAAGTGGAAGGAGTCTGCACCTGAGCTTCATCATTGTGCTAAGAAAGAATATGATCCAAAGACTTTAGACAACCATCAACATCTTCAAAAAATTGAGTATGAAGTTCTTAAACATTTTGCACATCTTGTGCCTTGAAATCCTTGGATGCATAGTAGCTAGGACCGATGTTTTGTTCAGGAGCAACGTCCTCAAGATCAGTTTGTGGCTTGGAGCCTCATTTTGAATATCCATTTTCATCACTTGTACTGTCATCCAATAGGTCACACAAGTCAATCATAGACTCGTCATGTTTGGTGTTGGCTTGAGCTGGTATTTTGTAACATTGTTGGGTGCTGCGCCTAGGTAAGGCTTGTGACATAGTCGATCCTACTGTTTTCATCCTCTTGAAATTACAAAGGGCTTCTTGTCTCCTCTTAGATGCAATTTCAATCGATGGTACCTGTGGAGAGAGATCCGGATGCAAATTTGGAAATCGGAGCGATAAAAAAAAAAAGATCGGGACAACTATGGTATTTTAAAATTTGCTTGTCTCGACTCAACATTTTTACACATACATGGCAACTTGTATACACTTCTCTACCAGCAAAGTCATTAAACTAGAATACATGAATAACATCTATTACCTCTAAGAATGTACAAATGAGTTTTCCATCAAAAGTGGTAAATGACCAAGTCCTTAAATTTTCTGACCTTAGCAATATGTACTAGCAGTTACCCAAATTACAGATGGTGTGGTGAAACATAGAGACTTTCATTTACATCACTTCTCACTAGAGGAAATGCTAGAATTCATACTTGACTATATACCCTTTATACAGAAATAGTAAGGCCTTGAAGTATTTTGAAACTTCATATATTTGGCATTCTCAATGCAGATAGCAAAATGTAAATATAAGATTTTAAACCAAGAGGATTAGTCATTTCCATGAGTAGCTTGCAGTTTGTTATCTTATTGTCTTCAAAACCCTAAGTAGGGCTCATCCTTCTCCTTTGTGATATTTTTGAACTCCTCATGCTCCCTTGGACTTGTCTAAATTTTCTATTTTCTACACCATCTTCTATCGTATAACGATCTAATGTCCTAAACATCATTTTAAATCAATTTAATGCCATAACTTACCAAACAAATGAACAAACAAGTGATTGCAAACTAGAACTTATACAAACATTATGACCATTAGAAGACCTTCCACATTCCAAAACATGGACTTCTTTATTGAATAACAGGCTAATAACAGATTACCAAAACTTTGTAAGAACTAATCATACATTCGCCCCCCCCCCCCCCAACATCTACATTTGGAAACTATGAAGAGATGTATTGTTTGAACAAAGACTTGCTCCCAAATCTATAATTACCGCCATGGACACGGAGATGCTTTGGAAGATATAAAAACCTGTCTAGAAAGAAACTAGATGGAAAGGTCTTGCAACCGACTTGATGAAGCTAGTACGAATACCTAAAGGGGTGAATAGGTGTTTAAAAGAAGTCTTGACAAATAAATGCGAAATAAAATAAGTTACGAGCAAAGTCTAAATAAAGATCAGAGTCTAATAAACGAGCCACCGGACTTCTAGTAAATGTTCAGAATCAGTTATGCAATGAAATAGACTTTTGAAATAACATGTAAGTGTGCAGCAGACTTAAATAAGAAGATTTTGGGAAGGAAATATTGCATACAAAATTTATAGCAGTTTGGCTTAAATCAAGCCTATGTCTACTCTCCCACACTAACAGCCTATTGGTGGGATTCCCCTATATGATCAACAAGAGATTGCAAATTTGAGTGCAAACACTCAGTGGTAGATCACACTATCTCACTAAGTCACTCTTTTGGTATTTCTCTTACGATCACAAACATTTAAACTCATGAAAGATAAATGTATGATCGAAATTCGCTCAGACTTTATAATTCTAGATTCTACGCTCCGTCTCTTACTTGCTCCTCGATCCTTAGTCTTCTTAAATACTCCTCCACTTCCAAACTAGCCATTGGACAACATCTAGAAGATCATCTTCCAACCTATTTGTTATAAAAAAGATTCAGCAGCCGTTGAGTGACAGAAGTATAATCCCAAGTTGATTCCGATTGCCCATACAAACAGAATCTTGATTTTCATAAGTAGAGCTTTTTCATTTAGAAAGTTTTTGTCTTCAAGATCCAATTGTCAATCAATTATATTGAGTCAATCAAATTTATCTTGGTATGAAATCCAAACCAGATCACTAGTTGCTATACGTTGGGGTATATGGTACGTTTTGTCAAGTTGTCTCGTTTTGAACATGCTTCGTTCGTAACCTAATACGTTCTGAACTTATGTCTCATTTGGACCTTGTCACGTTCGGGACTTGTGCCTCGTTTGTATGTAAAGTCCGAGTGTGATCTGTCTGAAGAAACTTTTCAATTTGGACATAAGTCTGAACATATCAATCCTTAGAGTCTGTTGTTGAACAAACTTAGCCTTAAGGTTTATACACAATCTGAATAAGTTCAGCTTCAACATATAGTCTATCTTCTGGTTCTTCCAAGTATAAATCTTGATAATATCATTTATACATTTTATCATCTACATAGTCTATTACTCAACCATTAAACAAGTTAGTAGCCTTTGATTTATTTTGTCATCTTCAAAACATCATAAGGGATTTCCTTAACATGACCAACCAACGCCAAGTGTCGCGGAGTTTGGCCAATCTATGGGAGCATAAGGCAAACCTTTGCCCGAACTATAAGGTTTGACAAGGTGTAGGTCCAAGTTGTTCGTCTTCATTGCCTATTATGTTGAAACTTAATTCCCCATTCTTGCTTCCATTTCTCCATAATGCTCTTGAGTTAATGTAACGCGGCGACCTGGCAGAAAAGAAGCCTTCTTAGAACAACATAAAACGTGACAGCATAATGCTAAAATTCACTACTTACTAACATAAATACCTCATATCATCAAAATGCCCTAATCCACGCAAGTATTTGGTCAAAATAGGCTCTTGAAATGCAAGAGACAAGAACCCCATCTACCAATTCAAAAGAAAGATTGAAACAGCAAGGTAATCACTAACAAGAGCGACAATATTCAAGTTCGAATGTCAAGACCAAGAAAAATGAGACGACAAACAAAAATGCCCACAAATTTAATGTGAGGAACGAGTTAAAGCCTAAAACATTCTTTCACTTGGAAAAAAATAATAATTCTAAAACGCCAAGAAGAAGTCGAAAATAAATGAGAAAAGAAGTACAAATGAGACCTTTAAGCAAAGACCTAATGATGATGAGAAGATCACGAGTCAAGAAAGAACATAGAAGATATTTGGTCAAAATAGGGTCTTGAAATGCAAGAGACAATAACCCCATCCACCGGTTCTAAAGAAAGATTGAAACCTTAGCAAAGTAATCACTAACAAGATGGCTTCTGGTTTTGCTGGCTGACGACAATATTCAGGTTCAAAATGTCAAGAACCGAAGGAAGAGCTCGGGCGTAAATGAGGCGACAAACAAAAATGCCCACAAATTTAATGTGAGGAACAAGTTAGAGCCTAAAACATTCTTTCACTTGGAAAAAAAATAATTCTAAAACGCCAAGAAGAAGTCGAAAATAAATGAGAAAAGAAGTACAAATAAGACCTTTATGCAAAGACCTAATGATGATGAGAAGATCACAGAATCAAGAAAGAACATAGAAGATCATAAAGACATAGGCAACGGGTCCATTGCAAAAACTTTTGATTTCAAATCGATTTTTAAGCCGTAATGGCCTCTAAAGATGGACACGGTCGAGGTTTCGATTCCCGAAAAGCTTGAAATGAAGACCTTTACCTTGAGACTTTGAGGTTGAGGGAGGTTGAGGATGGTTGAGAGCTTTCTGGGTTTGTGTTCTAGCTTTCGTTTCTCTTGAGCTTTTTTTAAATTAAGATGGAGACAAAGATACTTGTCTTAGGGTGCGTTTGGTTCAACTTTTTTAAAGGGCTTTTAGTCTCTAAAGTCTCTTAGGAAAATGTTGGACTGTTTGGCACTTATTTTAAAGGAGCTTTCACTTCAAAGTCAGCATTGAGAAGGCTAAAAGCTCAAAACTAATCTCAACTAGCTTTGGGCCTTCAATATTTAACTAAATGCTGAAAATCATTTTTTTCTTCCAAAACTACCCTCATCAATTTTTCAAAACTCCAATTTTGTCCTATATTAGTTTTTTTTTTTCTTTCTAATTCAAAAAGGACCAATCCCTTTGCCGAACCGGCGAAGGGCTATGGCCGTCAATGAGCTAGATTTGGTGCCGACGGCCGTCGATCGAGGTCCCTCGACGTCGGGAGACCTCTAGCGAGGGTCGCAAGGTCGTGTGACCTTTAGCGGCCCTCGGCTGGGTCGCGTGACCCAAGCGACGTGCAACCTAGGTGACCGCTGCCCGAGTCTCGCGGCCTCAGGTGGCCCTCACCTGGGTGTCACAAGGGTCGCACGACAACGACTGTCGATCATGCGACACCCAGGCGACGGTCGCCTAGGTTGCACGACCCGAGCGGCGTGCGACCCAGGCAACCGCTGCTTGGGTCTTGCGACCCTCGCTTGGGTGTGGCGAGGTTTGCGCAATGGCAGCCGTCGGTTGCGTGACCCTCGTGACACCCAAGTGGCGGTCACTTGGGTCGTGCGACCCTCGCCGAGGGTCATGTGACCTTTGACGACCCTCGGCTAGGTCACATGACCCTCACTGGAGGTCACCGAACATCAGGCAACCTCGACTGACGGCGCCAAATTTGGCTTGCCGGCTGCCGTAGCCCTTCGCCAGTCTGGCGAAGGGTTCAGTCATTTTTCGGAAAAAAAAATATATATATATGTATATATAATATCCAAAACCCATTGCAATTTTTTTTTTTGCTAAACACACATTCAACTTAAAGTCCATTTGCAAAGAGGTTTTGATCAAACACAATTTGCATTTCCTCAAATAACTTTTACTTGTAGCATTTGCATTACATCCAAAACCCATTTTTTTTACAAAATAGAAACAATGAATATAACCTTTTAAACAAAGCTCAACTTTTGGCCTAAGGTTCTTTTAGGTTTATTTTCAACTTTGAATAATTTTTTTAATTATTGCAAACCACTATTGATGACACTTTTACCCCTACACGGGCATGGCTATTAGCCAGGGTCTTTTTTCCACTTGTGGGGCTAAAATCAATTTTAATTTGCAGTGAAGTCCGAGTAGACACCAGAAAGGTATCATGATTTTTATTAATGAGCTTCACGACAATTCAAGTGACATCTTTATCTTTTGTTCTTGTTTCGACGATAAGCGGTTACCGATGAATGGCACTAGTTGAAAATCCACTTGCAATCCCTCTCTTGATCTGGTTTTTTTGGAACATAGTTGGGGTTGCAGAAAGGCAATTATTTTCACAGATTATTGATAATGTTTGGATTTGATTGATGTAGATTCACACCGGGAAATGGAAAAAAAAAATTGTCAGCAAACAACATGACTCGACATCCATTTGTGTAGCCACTAGTTGAGAGAATGAATATTGTTTGCTTATCCTCACCCTTTGACTAGGATGCTCAGTTGAGGGAACCTTCATCTAGCTGAATGAAGCGAAAAATGTTTCAACACAGCTTCCAGAAATTGCGAATGGCTTGCCTGTGAAGACATACATAGTGAAATGGTCACGGAGACACACAAGAAGACATACAAACCTATCTCGATATATGTGTATTCTAATGGTACAGTAATAGAGACCGGCAGGGACGTGAAAATTCTATTTTGCCCCTTGCATTGGTGATGTTGCAATAGCTTAGTTTTCTAAGAGAGGCCAAAAACAACTCTGGGAAAACCTTTTCTTGTATCATCAAATTTGTTGACATTGAAATTCACAGAGTCTGGTCTAGGCAATTTCCATTGGTTCAACCAATAGGACTGGCTTATCTTGTAAGTGGTGTGGAGAAATTTGAAAACATATGAAACTAATTGAACTGCTAAAAGTTCAATTTGTTCGTTTGGCTTTTCATATTGTGTCGATTCAGTTTGGTTATTGGAGAAAACAAAAAGAATGATATATCAACTTTTTGTGTTACCGGTCGCTATTGTTCAGCAAAAGTGGATCTTGCACGAATTGAACAATCTGAATACCTAGAAGTCAATGGCAGATCAAAGATTTCAGATAGTTATCTAAACCTTCACCAAATTCAGTATCAAGTCCCAGGACTTCCCACAGGTCATGTGCCTCACAAGCATTGGACGAGTCGCAACTTTGGTCAATAGAAATCTCCTTGCTATCATTTTCGAAGTCAGAGCCACAAGTTGAATCCGCGCATGTATCACTTGTACTGTCGTCATCTTCAGTTTCAACGAAGATAAGCCAATTAAATAGTATTATGGGCGGGCCAAGATGACTCTGCTGTGGCAAGATCAATTAGAAATCAGCACGACCTCAACACAAACTGATCTAGATATCTTGCGGCAATGTAGACTTCGTGAGCACACTAAAGGCTATTGGTTCTATCACCAGCCCAAAACGAAAAAGTCTTGTGGTCTGTGCTGCAGTGCCAAATTATCATAAAGTAACCGCTTTTCATAGCAAACATCGACATATGCTAAAGCAAAGGGACATAACAAGCAGCAAAAAATTACATATTTCCCTTGTTTTCTCTTTCTCTGCGCTCTTTAATTGATTCCCTTCGAAAACTTGCTACCAGATTTGGCATTCGGAAAATGCCTCTCATGATCCATCCACCTTGCAAAATCAATTTGGTCTGATCTGAGAATTTCCCTAATTGGAATGTGACACTTGTCGATCTTGTTAATGTTGATGATAAGCAATTGGTTAATGAATTGAATTCGCAGGAAACTTAATCACCCGCAAAACCTTTTTGTATCGAGTTTCCTTAGAACAAGAGGTGGGGGTTGGAGAGTCGCATGTTCTAATGCAAGAACTAACAATGTCCTCGCAAGTAATCTGCAATGCAACATTACGAGTTGTTCTGCTACCTGCGAATTGTATGCACTCCTTTCGCTCAAATACATTGGAGTGTCCATCCTCTGTCTCTCTGTCGGGCAAGTTCTCCAAGTCCTCAACTTACAAAGCTTTACGCCAATATCGGATGAAAACCCGGATTTCTAAGCATGACTGCCCGCAATTCACTTCATTCTTAAGCGGGAAATCAGTTGATTAAAGTAAACTATATATCGAGAAACAGCCCGAGAAGTTTCAAGAAAGCTGATGAGCTTACTACGAAAATGTCGACTTGTGGAATTTGTTGGAGACCTATGGTCTCTTCCTTCTTCGGTAGCAAGTGAGATTAGGTAGACGGTACCGCAAGTGGGGGAGGAGATGCGAAATGGCTGCAGACCAACTGATTTTTGAATTGACAGGTACAGCAACCACTGGTGTTTGCCCCAGTGATCACCCTTCTAACATGGAAGAGGGAAGTGAGGGGTTCGAATCCCCACCTTCTCAGGGGGTTGGGGTGGGGATGATTTAGTTTCAAGCGTGGGTTCAACTCCCACACTCTACAAAGAGGCAGGACAAAAGTCTAAGAGTGAGAGTTAGAGTAGGAGTAGAGTAAGATTGACAAAAAAAAAAAAAAAAAAAAAAACTGACAGGTACGACCATTGCTTTCAGTGCTCTTTCGTCATGCGCCCTTCTACGCCCGCCACCCACGCGACGCTTCAGCTTGCAGGTGAGATTAGGTAGACGGTACCGCAAGTGGGGGAGGAGATGCGAAATGGCTGCAGACCAACTGATTTTTGAATTGACAGGTAGAGCAACCACTAGGGTTTGCCCCAATTACCACCTTTCCAACATGGAAGGAGGAAGTGGGGGGTTCGAATCCCCACCTTCCTAGGGTGGGGTGGGGATGATTTAGTTTCAAGCGTGGGTTTGACTCTCACGCCCTGCAAAGAGGTATGACAAAAGTCTAAGAGTGAGAGTTAGAGTAGGAATATAGTAGGACCGACAAAAAAAAAAACAAATGATAGGTATGACCATTGCTTTCAATGCTCTTTCGTCACATGCCCTTCTGCGCCCGCCACCCACGCGACACTTCAGCTTGCAAGAGAAGGTTGAAGAAGCTCAAGGTGGAATGCAAGACATTACCATGGGGAGCTGCCCCCGTTAACCTAAATCAATCTATTGCATGCCAAATATTGTGAATTTAAGTAAATTTTTTTGTTCGGACTAGTGAAATTCTTCACCGAGCAATTCATTTAGATCAATAGAGAGATTGTGCTTATGAAATCACATGAGTAGAAAAATTTAGATTAGTAAAATTCAAAATTGATACGTAATTTATAGAGGATGAAAATATTGACATAGCATGAAGTATGGGAATATTAGGCTGCGCATGGTAACGTTTCTGTTTATCCCAATTTCTATTCTTTTGTTCCTCGGAATAAAAAAAGAACAGAAATCTGTTTGTTAACGCCAAGTTGTTTTTCTATTCCCAGAATAGAAAGTTAGCTCGAAATAGATTTGGAGCAGAAACCGAAACAAAAACAAAAAAAATTGCTTCTGTTCCTGGAACAATTTCTAGAAATAAGCTAGAAATTTTATTTTTATTTTTCTTTTATTCCTTTCTCTTGCCGCGGCCACCTCCAACCGCCGGAGCCACCGCCGACCACCGGTCCGCCGCCACCGGTTGCTGGCCGCCACCGGTCGCCGCCGGACGCCGTCGGTCACCGCCGACGCCGAACGCCGCCGCCGACGCCGGACACCGCCGATCGCCGGCCGTCGGACGTCGTTGGCCGCCGCCAATCGCCGGCCGCGGACGCCGGCGAATGCCGATCGCCGCCACCGGACGCCGCCGTCCCACCGCCCGCCGCCGTGAGCAAGAATAAAAAACAAATAAATACAAAAAAAAAACCATTTGCGTTATCAAACACATTTCTATTCTTTTTCTATTCCAAGAGTAGAAATTTTGTGTAGTTACCAAATGCGTTCTTTTACTCAAAAATTATTTCCCGGAATAGAAATAGAAAATAACTATTTCTGAAAAAAAATCATTCCCCAGCCAAGAAGCGTTGTCATGTGCACCCTTAATGTCGAGAGTCCCAAGACAACTCTACAGGGGCAAGATTCAGTAGAAATTAGCATGACCTCCACTCACATTCGGATGTATTACTGCCTAATTAAGGGAAAATTGGTCAACCAAAAAAATAAATGCAGTATTTTTTTTTTTTCATGATACGTGTAATCATTGCGTTAGAAATAAAAGTTGTGCAGTATTTTATTAAGTATGATAATCAAAGTTGTGCATTGAGAGCACTTGTCACCAAAACCTTCGTCACTAAAACTTTTGTCTAAGTAAAGTGAATATAAGTTTTAGTTATTTTTAGCAAAATAAAAAAAGTAAAGTGTCTTTGGCATAAACGCTATAAAACGACATAAATTCGGTTCCGTGGAATTACGGGATACTTACGTGGAAATTTCAATAAAATAGAGCAAGAGGAAAAGTTTCTTTTCATCAGAAATGAAAAGAGAAATCTGAAAGAAAATGGAAAATATTCAGAAGCGTAACGGAACAAAGAGGAAGAAGGGAGAGGGCATCCTACGTCCTGTCTCTAAATCAATATTCAGCTGATTTGAGAAATGGGAAATATAGCTGCCTAAACTCTAGATAACTCATATTTGAAATAAAATATTTCAATTCCTACAAAAAAAAAATATTTCAATGGCATAATTATCTTTAAGATACATCATTAGCTTGTCCCGTATCTATATAGCTTTAAATTAAGTGGACTTAATTTTCTTTATGAAATTTTATTCCCACTGAGGGTAGTTAGGTGTTTCAAAAATTCGGAGCCATACTTACAAGATATGTACAAAGATAGGATAAATATTCTGTCCACTCCGAAACGTGCACACTCCTAACAAATACATAGATTTTCGAAAACTTAAAATGACAATTGCAAGAAATACAAAAAAAAATTGGGCAGCAAATTTTAGAATTTGAAGAAATTGCCGAGGACAAAATACGCCTTGCAAAAGTTGCTGCAATGCTGCTTCTTCCACATGAACCATTATTTTAAATTGAATTTCATTAACAAATGCTCTAATTAAGCACCTAATAGAAAAATATTTGTTATTTTCAATGTGTTGTTTTTCCTTTGTGTAATGCATAAACCGATTAATTGGAAATATATTTCCAATATAAACATGGTTTATGAGTTTCCGGGAGCATTCATTAGTAAGACTCTTCAGAATTTAGTTGAAGGAGAGTTTGCGTACTTTTTATTGATTAATAAGGGCGCCATGCCGGATGCATTTATGAGGAAAAAAATGTCTTTTTTCAAGGAAACAAAATTAGGCTAAAATAAACTCTTCTCTAATGAGGTGTTTTATAAGTTTCAAAATAGTGGGTATATAGTTTCAATTAAAATAATATAGCTATCTAAGTTTGTTCTTATATTAGTCCAGAAACAGAGTCAGCACTCAGCAGAAAAGAAACTATTTCCTTGCATTAGTGATACATGTGCGTTTGAATTTAGAAAAATAGTTGATAATACACATGCCATAATGAACCTTAAGTTATATATGCTGAAATAGTTTCTTACTCTGTCCAACTACCCAATGATATTATGTTTCATGGTAATATGTCACCAGTCTTGTTTTTTTTGAGTCGAAATGTCACTAGTCTTATAAGTCGTAAAAGTTAAAGATAATTGTGAGTAAGCTACTAAGATGTGAAGCAGACTCCAAATTTATTTTCGTCCAAGAGATTTGTGGCATGAAAGAATGAACTAAATGTCAGATATTAACAAGAAAATATCAAGCATTTGACAGAAGAAAAGAAAACCCGTTTTTGCAATGAGCAAGGGAGAAGCAAGAATAAGGTTGAACCAATTAGCCTCAAGCAAAGAAAAAAAATTCTCTCAGTCTTATATAACACATTTTTCTGCAAATTCGCTGCATATCATATAGCAAAAAGAGTTCTCAAGTTCAAACACAAGTAGGTTGGTGAGAATCGTTCATTACAAGATCGTTAAGCTGATTTATTTGATCTCGGTGGTCTGAGATAAGTAAGACTTGTCACAAGCCGGCGACTCGAGCTGATAAATCACATGCCTTGGTAAGCCAAATTGATATATCGCTTGGTCGCAATAGAATCTACTGATATTTCAAGTTACATTGAGCATGCAGTCGCAAACAGCAGCATGAGAAGTGCTAAAATGGTGTCCAAGGAGTTGAACAGAGACAATTTCGGGACATGAGTTGTGAATTGCGATTCACATCCGAGTTTTTACTAGTAGCTCTCTCTCCTCTAGCAATTCAGATTGCACAACTGGTGACCCTATTAAACCAACCGAAATAACCTTTCATATCCATGTCAATTCAACATAACACTGAGAAGATTCAAAAGTCAGGATTGAGACACAAAGGCTACAAAGCATTGTTACCCTGAAAGCATATCGTTGGCTTGTATTTCAGTTTCAGCCCGATTTCTCAAAGAATAAATCTTTGAGATGTGCATACCTGGCGAGAACCTCAGACATTTCCTTTTCAGCAGTTTTCTTCTTCATTTCCCATACTGGGATTTCAGCACTGGCAGTCTGGATCTCTTGCACAACAGCTGATAAAGAGTTTGCCAAGATTTTCTGCTGAGCAACCACCTGATCTTTCTCCTTATTCGTCAACTCGAGGTGACGAGCAATTTTGGCTTTCCTAGATTGAAGTTGGGCAATTTGTTCATCTATCTCTTCCACAAGAGATGAGTTGGATTCTATATGAGATTCCAACTCTCCTGCTCCCTTCTTCAGCTTGCTGACCTCTCTCTTGAGAGAACAAACATGGTCTTTTATGGCTCCGAAAAATTTGTGAGCTTGCTCAGCAATTCCCTTGCAATGCAAAGAAACCTCGCTGGCTTTGGAAATTTCTTGGACTATCTTCAACTTAAGCAGTTGATCCACAGTCAAGATGGGATCAGTCAGGAGATCCTCTATGGAATAACTAATCTCTTCCAGGTACTTTGAGGACAGCAAGCATGAGAAATCCAGGGCAAGAATGGAAGAAAGCTTATTGCGGTTAGTAGATAATTCCTCTGCCATATCAGAACCTACATAAGTAAAGGAGTTTGCACCTGAGCTTCATCATTGTGCTGAGAAAGAATGTGTTCCAATGACTTTAGACACTCATCAATATCTTCTTCACAAAATTGAGCATGAATTTCCTCAACTTTTCGCACATCTCGTGCCTCGGAAGCATTGGGTGCATAGCAGCTAGAACCGATGCTTTGGTCAGGAGCAACATCCTCAAGATCAATATGTGACTCAGAGACACTTCCTGAATATTCACTTCCATCACTTGTGCTACCATCCTCCAGAGAACACAAGTCAATCACAGACTCATCATTTCTAATGTTGGCTTGAGCTGGCATTTTGAAAGATTGTCGGGTTTTGTGCCTAGGGAAGGCTTGTGAAGTAGCTGGTCCTGCTTTTTTTATCCTCTTGGAACTACAGGGGGCTCCTTCTCTCCGCTTGGATATAATTTCATCCATTGGTACCTGTGGAAAGAAATCTGGATGCAGTTCTGCATGTCAGAGTGATCCAAATATAACTACATCAGAACAAAATGTCAGAACTTTTCTTAAACATTGGACAACGAAGAAGTGGAACAATATCCTAAATTCTGCTAGTCTTGGCTCTAAATCTTTACGCATACATGGCAATGGGTATATACTTCTCCGAAAACAAAATCATTAAACCATAATACATAAATAAGATGTATACCTCTGAGAATGTAGCAAACAGGTTTTCCATCAAAATTGCCAAATGAACAATCAGGATTTTCTCTGAAAATTAAAATGGAAAATACTGTATATGAAGTCCTTAAATTTTTTGAGCCATACGCGATACTTACTAGCAGTTACCTAGATTACAGACTGTATAAGGAAACCTTCATTTTAACGCTAGAAGAGATCCCCCTTATAGAAATGGCAGGTTCGTTGAAGTATTTTGAAACTCCGCATATTTGGTGTTCTCAATGCAAATAACAAAACGTAAACTTAAAGATTCTAAACTCCACAAGCAGGGCACAGGAATATTATTTTCTTCTAAACCCCAAACAGGGCTCATCCTTCTCCTTTGTGACTAAATATTACTAATAGTTGGTCCAATAGATCGGGCAATTTTGAAGTCTCTATGCTCATTTGGAATAGTCTAAATTTTCTATTTTTTGTAGCATCTTCTATCGCAGAAAGATCCGACCTTCCAACCAATTTTACTTTCTAAACAATGTTATAGCCATAAGTCACCAAAGAGATGAACAGAGCGTGTATCCAAAAATGCAGCTTGCACAAACATTATGACCATACTAGACCTTCCAAATTCTGAAGCATCAGACTTGCGAATCGAATGATGGGTACAAAACAAGATAACGAAATTAGGACTTAATTCTCACCTTTCCTTGAGTAATGCCTCATAGAAGGAACCATCCAGCTAAAAGAAGCAAAGAACTCATTGACATCTGCGTTGGGAAACTGCAAAGAGATATAGTGTTCAAGAGAACACTTGCTCGCAAAGCGAGAATTACAGCCCTGGCCATGGAGGCGCTTTGGAAGATATAACAATCTGTCTCTATAGAAACCAGAACGAGAGGTCCTGTTGCCAACCCACCAATACCAAGTATCACCGGGATTTGGCCAATCTACTGGAGCATAAGGTAAACCCTCACCCGAACTATTATGTTTGACAGGGTATAGGGACAGATTGTTTGTCTTCAAACCCTTATCACCAGATGCTTCATTTCCCATTACTCGCTTCCCCTTCTCCATAATGCTCCTGAGTTAGCGGCACAACGACTAGCAGAAAAGAACCATCTCAGAACAAAACAGGACGCAGCAGTGCTGCCGATCACATAACTAGCTCCTATCACCAAAATATCCTTATCCATATTTTGTAAAAACAGGCTTTTTGAAACGAGACAGGAACCCCATTCACCGGTTCATGGGAAAGATTGAAACTTTAGCAAGATAATCACTAGTAGAAGCAACAGTGTTCAAAGTCCAGAACGTCAAGAACAGCAACGACAAACGAAAGTTCCCACAACTTGTAACGCGAGGAGAAACTTATGCCTGACCTGACCACGTGCTTCCACGTAGAAAAAGATCTTAAACGCCAAGAAAAAGTCGAAAAGTAAAAAAAGATGGCAAGCAAAAATGAGACCTTTATGCAAAGACTTGGTGATGATGAGGAGATGGTGGAGCCGTGCAAGAACAAGAAGATCATAGAGCCACAAGCAATGCGCACGCAGAAAGAATTTCACCCAGAAAGCTTGCAATGAAGGCCTTACCTCGCGACTTTGAGGTTGAAGATGGTTGAGAGTTTTATGGGTCTGTCTGTGTTCTCGCTTCTTGCTTTTCGTTTCTCGTTCTTCTGAGCTTTTCTGAAGCGAGGGGGAGAGGAGATTTGCTAGGCACAACGAACCGCAATGTCCCTTTTATCCCTGCATGGGCCGGCGTCTTTCTTATGCATTTTTGGAGCTACAAGTGATTTGGTTCGCCGTGGGGTCCGAGCAGACCCAAGAAAGGCATCGTTAGAGAACTTTAGAGAGTTGTCCTAATGAAGTATCATTGGTTACACTAATGCAGTTTTCTCTCTAAAAACCCTTCGAACATCATACAGAATGTTTTGATATCTTATAATGAAAAATCATGGAGGGGAGGCAGAGAGACTGAATCTTCGTCTAGGTACTTTTTGGTAATTTGATTAATGTTTTGTGCCTGCACATATGGTGATCATAGGGTGTTGCTGTGATTAAGAATGATATTCGGTGAGTGACTTTCGTTTTTACCTTGAAATTTTAGTCACCTAGTAATGTGACAACGTACAAATTAAGTATTCAAATGGTAAATCTTTCTCTTGTTGAAAGCCCTTTTCATTCGTTCTTAAGGAGATCCTCTGTTAATATTTTCCGGTACTTTCTTTGGCGTTCATTGTTAAAGATGAAAGTGACCAATAAGGGATGCTCCACTCTTCCTCTCAGAACTAATTTTTCGTCTGAATAGGAAGTTCACCTTTTGAAAGTACTTTGTGTTTGTCTTTGTGAAAAAGATACTAGTTTTTGCTTTTGGCTAGTATTCTTGCAGCATTGCCACTTCCTTTCCGAGAGTGCAGTCTCTGTGTACCAGCCATGAAGGAATCTTCGGGAAATACGAAATGCATTCACGTGATTCGCATTATAATGTTCCAGACAATGCAGATTTTTATCAATAATCAGCCGATGGCTATCAACAAATTGATCTAAACGGACAAAAACATTTTTTCTTATTTATGAAGCCAAAAGCAGCAGAGAAGAGGATCTTGTAAAATCACAACGCTTGTGTCCAATATAAGAAGGAAACATTATGCATATGTTTTCCTCATCAGTGCTCATCATCTTTTCAAATATACCATCATCACACCTCTCCGCTTTTATATTGATTGTCTTCAAAAGCTTTCTTCGAGATTTCTCCTTCGATATCAAGTAACATCTTTATCTTCTGTTCTAGTTTCGATGATAAGCAGGTGCTCGTAAATGGCATTAGTTGGAAATTTATTGCAGTCTCTTTCTTGACCAAGTAAATTACCCCTGGTGACAATGGTCGGCGTCATTTTCCAATTTTTGTGGCCATGAAGTATGAAGGCAGAGCGGGGGAAAATTGTTCAATCAGTCCTAAACTTATTATACAAGTGTCAATTCAATCATAAACCTTTTAATTTTGTTTTATCAAAAAAAAAAAAGTATGAAGGCAGAGCAGACCCTGCAGTTTTTTCAGTGGTGCACGACGAGCAGTACCTCCAAATGTCCATAATCCCTCACATTGCAGTGGCTGTGACGATTTTCATTTAAATTAAATTGCTTTTCTCGAGTAATGCATTTACTATGCGGATGTTTGATATCCTGTAATGGGAAATCACAGAAGAGAGCCAGAAATTTATCAGTGCACCTCCTGTGTTTTGTTTGTGTAGTCACATGTCGTAGCTACGGCCAAGATGGACATTTGGCGAGCAATATCAACTGTCGCAACAAAATTTCAAATTAAGATTTACCAGAAGAAATTGTGTTCTTACTCATGAAATAGGACGTGCAACCGGTGATGGTATAGTGGTCTGTATAGCTGTGCCAAATAATCATCAGTAAAATGCCGGTGTTCATATCAAACATCGACATATGACCAAGCAAAGGGACATGACATTATTTTTCATGTTTGTCAAGCCAAAAGCGAATAGGGATCCTGTAGAATACAACATGCTTGTATACTAAATAAGCAAGAAAGATTCACAAGTTCCCCTCGTCATCTCTATCTCTCTGCTCTGTAAGTGATCCTCTTCAAAACCTTGCTACCAGAGTTGGCCTTCAGAAAATGCCTCTCAAGATCCATCCATATTGCAAAATCGATTTAGTCTGATATGAGAATTTCCCTAAGTGGCATGTGACACTTGTTGATCTTGTTAATTTTGATGATAAGCAATTGGCGAATGAATGGAATTAGCAGGAAACTTAATCACTTGCAGTCCCTTTTGGTATTAAGTTTTCTTAGAACGAGAGATGGAGGTTGGAGAGTTGTATGTTCTGATGCAGGAACTAGCGATGTCCTTGCAAGTACTCCGCATGCAACATCATGAGTTGATCTGCTACCTGCGAATGGTTGCACTGGTTATGTTTAAATACATCGGATTCTCCGGAAACAAAAGAAGTGAAAACTCAGGCCATTACACAGTACCTCCTCAATGCTTCCATCCTCAATCTCTGTGTTGAAAGAAAGCAGCATGCATTCGTGGAGAAAATTCTCCAAGTCCTCAACATAGATAGCTTCTGCCAAGATGGGACAAAAAACCTCTTAACTTCTACAAGGAATTGCACGCAATTTCCCTTCATTTTAAAGCGGTAAACTGGTCAATTGAAGTGAATTAGTAAATTTGCGACATCTTGATGGCTCAGTCCCATGCAGATCATACTTGTATTGGTTAATTTGCAGGGCGAGTTGATACTTTAGTAGAAATTTAACCATAAAGACTATCAGTGGTTCGTATGGATGGAATTTTTACTTTCACTTAATTTAAAACTTGTGACTCACGCACTTTGACTTTATCTAAACTGAAACTCTTGAAACTGTCACAATATTCCAAACATTACATTTTGAATCACATGTAATTTATTTCTTCATTTTTGGAAATTCAAATAATATTCTAAATTTTTGCAAAGAACGTTAAAAAGTGTCGTTTGTTCTCCTTTGATACAGACCTTTCGAGCAAGAGAAGCACGAGAGTATATCGGCGACAAGCTGATGAGACTTCTTGAGAGAATCTGTGCCGCCCCATTGGTTCTCAACGGCTAGTTGAAGGCCGCGCCACCGCGATAGGAGCGCGGCGATCCCTTCCTGAAGGCGGGCCACGGCCTCGGGCTTCTCGTGGCCAATGCAGCACCGTTTGGTCGCAAAATCGGAGTCCACTGGGGCAGAAAAAAGCAGCAATATGCTAGAGAGAAAGAGAGGAGGAGCTCTCTCTCTCTCTCTCTCTCTCTCTCTCTCTCTCTCTCTCCAGTGGAGAGGGGAGAATGAAAAGAGAGAGTTGTGAAATTCATGAAGGGCATTTGCAGACATGAAGGATTAGAGAGGGAGAGAGGAGTGAGTTTTGGAGCGAAAAGTTGGGATCTGAGATGAGAATGGTGAGGATGCGAGTGCTTTGAGGCATTTGCAACAAAGTTAGTGGATGAATAACCATACTCTCTTAATCCCTAAGATTTTGTTAAACGATATACTTTAGTCCAAATAATTATTTATGAAAATTCTGTAATTTCCATTTTATTGTCCCTTTCTTTTTTTCGTGTTATGTGTAAGAGTCGCATTGAAATTTGGACACTTTCTTATTAGCAAGCATTGCAAGAACACTCGTTAAAGAGATCCACTTTAAATAATATTTGCACTATTCTTTTATCAAATTTTATCGTATCACGCGAACAATCATAATAAATTAAGGGTGAACCAACCATCAACTAATGTACGATAATGATTAGTTAAGTTGGAAGTGTTTTAGACATGAGAGAACCACTTCGAAAATCATAAATCAATATGACCAGTTGGTTTATTGGTTTCAAATTCGGAGCCAATGTTCTTTTTAGGATAGAGTGACTTTTTCTTTAAAATGATAGTTTAATTTAATTTGATTATCTTGGAATTATTGAAAGAAATAAAAAAATAATCAATTCTATGATTTTGATATCAATGATAGATTATGATTGAATTAATTGAGATTCTACATAATATTTCGAGAAGAAAAGTCTCAATTCCTAAAAAACGCGTAGGGCCAGTAGATTGGATGTTCAATTTTTGTTATAGTGTTGCCTAGCTCATGTACAATCCTAATTATTAGACAGGAAGTATTCAACTTTTGAAACTATAATATTTATTCCATAAGGACTTATTTGATCCAATCGTACCATGTAATCCTTCAAAGGGTGTTATGAGATGATGTGTATTGTATGAAAATTAGGGTGCAAATGATAACATTCCATTTCTCTATTTTTATTATTTTTCTACTTTTGAGAACAAGTTTGGAACATAGATTCATTGGTAAAATAATTTTATTTTTCTATTTATAGAACAAATTTTTAGTTGTGAAATAGGTTTGGAACACAAATAAGAATTAGATAATTTCCACTTTTCTAATTCCGAAGCAAAAATAAAAAATAAAAACCCTTCTTGTCTCTCGCTCTCGCCACTCATACCGATTGTCTGCTGTCACTGTTGACATCTAAATTTTGGCTATTTCATATATTCATAAGAAAATTAGGGTTGGTCCGATCCCTAAATAAATAAATAAAAAATTGAAATTACATTGCATGGCATAGCATACAGAATTATTAATTTGCATCAAGCTTACTGCAGAGTAGCAAAACGGACAAATTCACGGGGTAAAATTCGGAAACAGATGGCCAGTTGGGTGATAAGAGAAATTCAAAGGAAGAATGCTTTGCGGATAAAAGATTGCATTCGATCGAAGGCCACGACCTCTCCCTTTCCCCGGTTTAAATTCGTCGTCGCGGCGATAACAAGTCCGCGCGGATAGTAGAGTTCAAAATTTGATGGGAAAAGGGATATTCGTAATCGTTTCTTGAAGGAAGCAACCGTTTGGAGTCTTCAATGAAAAGATCAAACTTGAAGGTCAGCAACTTCGAAAGCCAATCCGCAGGTTCGAGATCAGATCGAGGAGTGGTAAATGTTGGGGAGATGATACATTGTCATCTCTAAAAATTCTTATCAATAAAGAACAACCCTTCTTGTTTCAATGTTCCCATATGGGGAGTCCCGTACGAGGACGTGCTTGTTCTTTGCTCTTGGTTGCTACTGCTGCGTTGCTGTCGTTTGCTGTTGTTTCTCACTGTCGACCGCCATTGCATCACTGCCTTTCGTTGTCTTTCACCGCTGCTGCTCGTGGTCGTCTGCTGTCCAGTTTTGCCGCTGTTGCTCGTTGTCCTTGGCCGTCCAGTTTTGTAGCTGCTGCTCGTCCCCACTGTTGTCCGGAGATCATCTGCTGCTTCTTGCTGGTTACCGTCCAATCTTGGGTGAATTCGGGGGTTTCGTTGGCCGGTTTTTATCACTTTTGTTGGTGGACGAACCAATGTCGCTGTGAGTGCATCGGTTCTTTGCTGTCGTTTACACTAGGCCAGATTACACCCCACATCGGGACGTGATTTTTCTTGGGGCTGTTCTCTAATTTCTCTTTGGGTGGGTGCTGTCATTAGCGACAGAAAGCCATGACCGATTGTCCGTGAGAACCGGAGAAAGTCCATCGAGGTAATTTCCTATAGCATGCGCTTATTAGAATATTTATATTGCCTAATTTGCAATATAGATGCTAACATCATCTTCTCGAGATATTAGGCATATTCTGATAAGGTGAAGTTCTTGTTTTAAAAGATCTTAATAATCAAGAACATTAAAGGCGCGTTTGGTAACGATTACATTAGGGGCGATTCGACTAGAAATGATTATTTTTGATTACTGTTCCTGGGAATTGATTCGAGTAAAAAAGCGCGTTTGGTAACTCGTCCAAAATTTTGATTACGGAATAGAATTGCGTTTGATACCGTGCTAATTGATTCTGTTTCAAATTAATTTCTTTTAATTTTTAAATAATTTTTTTTACTTTTTTACCTTTTCTTTTTTCCTTTTTTTTTTTTTTTTCTTTTATTTTTTGCCCTTTTCTCCTATTCTTCTTCTTCTTCTTCATTTGGCCGGTCGCCGGACCGGCGGTGGCCGAGCAGCCGCGACGCTCACCGGAGCGTCGCCGGCCTGAGGTCGGCCCCCTCGTCGGCCGAGCCTCATCGGTGGTCGAGCCGGCCTCGCCCGGCCCGGGCGGCCCGGCCACCGCCGCAGCTGGCGAGCCTCGCCGGGCGGGCGAGGCTCGCCGGCCGGGCGAGGCCGGCCGGCCACCGCGAGGCCGGGTGGGCCTCGCCCGGTTCGGGCGAGGCTTGCCCGGCCCCGCCGGTGGCCGGCCGGCCTCGCCGGTGGGCGGGCTTGCCTCCGGCGAGCTCGCCGGACCTCGCCCGGCTTCGGCCGCCTCCGGCGAGCTCGCCGGACCGGCGGACGGCAACCGGCGGCCGGCGGGCGGCGGGCGGCGGCGGCGGGCGGCGGTGGTGGTGGATGGCAATCGCGCGATGTCGGAAGGAAAGAAGGAGACTTTTACTGTTTTGATTCTTGTTTTGATTCTCGGACGGAGAATCACATTTTTTTTTATTCTCAATTCTCTTCCCAATCTGTTCTCGGGAACAAATTTGTTCCGGGAACAAAAATTTTACCAAACGCGATTCTCGTCCCAAATCGATTCTAAACAAAAAATCGGGAATCGGCCTGTTTGGCACGTTACCAAACAGGCCCTAAATCGAGAGACGTCGGATTGGATTTTTTATTATTTTGATTTTTCGTCATGGGTTGGGGCAAATTATGTGCTCTTTATGGTTGATCACATTGCTAGGGTTGATTTTTAGTGAGCTTATGAACATTATTAGGCATATCCTAATTATGTGAAGTTTTTTTTTTAAAAAAAAAAATCTTAACAATCAAGAACATTGAGCTGTGAAATATCGGATCAGATTTTTTGTTATAATGATTTTCTGTTTTGGGTTGGCTATGGTCGATCACATTGCTTACGTTGATTTTTATGATATAACACCTTGTTTAAGGGAAATATTTTGTGATATTAGATTATCTTTATTTCACAAGAGTGAGAATGCATAATTATATAAATTGGAAATACAAAGCATTGACCACATAAATGTGAAGGATAGGCCAAAAGTACAAATTCACTTTTTATTTTTCTGACAGGACAAGTCCATGTGCACGGGCAGACCCCCGCGTGAAAAAAGCTCTGAACTTCGCCTTTCATCAATTCTTACCTCTCGATATCTTGATGACGAGGGTCGAGATCTTCTCGGTAATTGATGCTGCAATTTCACCGATGTTCGTTGTCTTTCACCGTTGCCGCTCGGAGATCTCGGAGATCGTTTGCTGCTTCTGGCCGACCAAGGGTTACCGTCCACTTTTGGGTGAATTCGACGGTTTTTTTTTTTTTTTTGGGTCGATAAAAGCTTGGATTTATATAGTGAAAAGAGTACAACCAGATGCTATAGCATCTTCATACACGAGATCCTGCAAAATAAAAGGAGGAACCAATATTTCTGTGAGTGCATCGGTTTTTTGCTATCGTTCACACTCAGGCCAGATTACACCACACATCGGGACGTGATTTTTCTTGGGGCTGATCTCTAATTCTCTGTGTAGATGCTGTCATTAGTGACAGAAAGCAATCGCCGATTGTCCGTGAGAATCGGAGAAAGTCCATCGAGGTGATTTCCTAATCCGATCGCTTATTTGAATATTTAAATTGCCTGATTTGCAATATATCTGCTGCTAACGTGATTTTCTTGACATATTAGGTATATCTTGATTAGGTGAAATTCTTTTGTTAAAAAATCTTTAATAATTAAAAATATTCACCCGCGAGACATCGGATTGGATTTTTAATTACTTTGATTTTCGATCTTGGGTTAGGGCAGATTTTATGCTCTTTATGGTCGATCATATTGCTTATGTTGATTTTTAGTGAGCTTATAAAAATGTATATATGAAAAATTGCATTGCATGATAGATCGAATCACAGCATTTCATGTCGGATAAGCTTTGTCATTGGTATCGGATGTTTCTGATCACGTTGAAACTTAGGAAATTTCATAGGTTAAAATAGATTTTGATTATTCCCCAGTCTAGAATAGGCCATGATAAAAATGAAGTAATTTCTTATTCTAATAAAAAAAGTCATCAAAAATCATAAAAATAATGTGCATATGCATAAAGAATTACTACATTGTTCATCCCACATCATATAGCACATGCATATTTGAAGTCACATAAACTAGATTGCATACATGTTACATTAGTTCGAGTTATGTCATATGAATTGTATCTCACACATCAATTTGATAATTTGATAATTTCCTTTTCTTACGAGGATACTCTTTAACAATATCTCAAATAATTTATCATTTGGGTTAATAAAATGTAAAATCCTAAATTATTACCCTTGTAATAAATTTACTATAAATTAATTTTTTTATAATAAAAAATCTCAAACCGATACACCTTTGATAAATTTATTAATTCTTTATTTTTGGCTGATATTAATACAATTTAACGGAAATTTTTAATGGAGTTTAAATTTATCAAAATTGTTGGTACTAAAAAAATTAGTTTAGCAAATTTGTCATAAATATATTAATTTGAAGTTTTTTTATGATAAAAAATTAATTTAAGATAAATTTATTGTAGATATATCAATTTAATATTTTTTTTATTATATTAACACATCTTTTTATGTCACCGGAGTGAAAAGGCATAATTATATACATTGGAAATACGTAGCATTATTGATCTCTTAAATACGAAGAATAGGCCAAAAGTACAAATTTACCTTTTTCTTTTTCTGACGGGGCAAAACCATGTGCACCGGGGACCCCACCTGAAAAAAAGCTCTGAACTTCGCCTTTCTCCAATTCGTAACTCTCGATATCTTTGATGACGAGGGTCGCATTCTTCAGTACTTGATGCTGCAATTTCACCGCTGTTCTTCGTTGTCTTTCACCGCTGCTGTTCGTGGTCGTTTGCTGTCCAGTTCAGCCGCTGTGGCTCGGCGTGCTTGGCCGTCCGGTTTTGTGGCTGCCGCTTGTCACCACCGTTGTCCGGAGGGTTACCGTCCAGTTTTGAGTGAATTCTGTCGTTTTGTTGGCCGGTTTTTATCACTTTTGTTGCTGGACAAACCAATGTTGCTGTGAGTTTTACGGGTCTGCTCTGATACGGTTCTTTGCTGTCAATCGCGCCCTGGCCGGATTACACTCCACGTTGGGACGTGAAGTGATTTTTCTTGGAGCTGTTCTCTCATTTCTCTTTGTGTAGGTGATGTCATTAGCGACAGAAAGCCATCGCCAATCGTCCGTGAAAACTGGAGAAAGTCCATCGAGGTAATTTCCTAACCCGTTGGCTTATCTAAATGTTTAAGTTGTCTGATTTGCAATATATCTTCCTTCTAACACGATAATTTTCTCAAGATATTAGGCATATCCTGATTAGGTAAAATTCTTGTGTTAAGTCTTAATAATCAAGAATATTGAGTTGCGAGATGGAGAATCAAGAATGCAAGTTTTCTATCATTTATTGCATCTCTAAGTTCCTAGGATTCTTTAATTTTATGTAAAGTTTCAAGAGTCAAAGTTTTAAGTTTCTGGCCATTATTATGCTTCTTAGTTCTTGTGTCTATTAATGGTCGGGTAGGTCGGATCGGACTTTTGATTATTTTGATTTTCCGTCTTGGGTTGGGGCAAATCATATGTTCTCTATGGTCGACCACATCGCTTGTGTTGATTTTTAGCGAGCTTATAAAAACTCTTAGACATATCCTGGTTAGGTAAAGATGAAGTTCGTGTATTGAAAAATCTGAATAATCAAGAATATTGACAAGAATATTAAGCCGTAAAACATGGGATCGTATTTTGATTTTGATTTTACTTTAGGTTGATTATGGTCAATCGCATTATTTATGTTAATTTTTAAGGTCAAAAAGTTAGTTTAAGAATTTTTTTTTAATGGTATTTACCCTTTATTCAACAAGAGTGAAAGACAAAAAGTGTATGAATTGGAAGTACGCAGCACTGATCTAAAAAAATGTGTAGAAATTCACTCTCTTTTTCTGACAGAACATGTGAACGGGGGGACCCGTACCTGAAAAAAGCTCTGAACTTGGCCTTTCTCGAATTTCAAACTCTCGATATCTTGGCGACGCGGGACGCATTCTTCGGTACTTGATGCGGCCATTTCGCCGCCGCCGCCGCAGAAGATGATCGCCTCCGCCGCGGGACATGACCGGCCACGCCGTCGACTCCCTCGTGTCCCTCCTCTCCGCGGCCGTGTCGGCTCGCTCCTCCCTCCTCGGCCGAGCCACGCACGCCCGCATCGTCAAGACCCTTCGCCACCCGCTTCCTGCTCTGGTCTCCGACCACCTCACCCACATGTACTCCAAGCTGGACCTCCCCGGCTCGGCCCAGCTCGTCCTCCGCCTCAACCCGACTCGCTCCGTCGTCTCCTGGACCTCGCTGGTCTCTGGGTCTGCCCAGAACGGCCACTTTAGCTTCTCCCTGCTTATGTTCGTTGACATGCTGAGGGAGTGCATTCGGCCTAATGATTTCACCTTCCCCTGCGCGTTCAAGGCCGCTGGCGGTCTTTGCATGCCCGTTACGGGGAAGCAGATTCATGGGATTGCCATTAAGGTGGGTGAAATTGTCGGTGTGTTCGTTGGTAGCAGTGCTTTTGATATGTACTGTAAAACGGGGCTTAAAGATGATGCGAGGAAGCTGTTCGACGAAATGCCCCAGAGGAACAGAGTAGCGTGGAATACGTATATTTCGAACGCGGTGCTCGACGGAATGCCCCAGGATGGTATTAGCGCATTTATTAAGTTTAGGAGAGTGGGTGGTGTTCCTGATTATATAACATTGTGTGCATTTCTCAACGCCTGTTCGGACACGGCAAATTTAGAGCTTGGTCACCAGCTCCATGGGTATGTTCTTAGGAGCGGGTTTGAGGCGGACATCTCTGTAGCGAATGGATTGGTCGATTTCTATGGGAAATGTGGGGAGCTTAGTTGTTCCGAGATGGTGTTTGATGAAATTCGCGAGCCAAATGACGTGTCTTGGTGCTCACTAATGTCTACGTTAGTGCAGAATCATGAGCAAGAAAAGGCTTGCATGGCTTTCTTAATGGCTAGGAAAGAAGGGATTCAGCCGACAGATTTCTTGGTATCCTCTGTGCTCAATGCCTGTGCTGGCTTAGCAGGGCTTGAGCTTGGTAGGTCAGTTCATTCACTTGCTATTAAGGCATGCGTGATGGGAAATATTTTTGTCGGCACTGCACTGGTTGACATGTATGGAAAATGTGGATGTATTGAGGATGCGGAAGGTGCCTTCCATGACATGCCACAAAGAAATCTGATTACTTGGAATTCTTTGATCGGTGGTTATGCACATCAAGGGCTTGCCGATATGGCTGTTGGTGTGTTTGAGAAAATGCTGTCAAGTTGCGGTGAGATGATACCAAATTATGTGACCTTCGTGTGTTTATTGGCAGCTTGTAGTCGAGCAGGAAATGTAGAGCTTGGTATGGATATCTTCGCATCAATGAGAAGAAGACACGCAACTGAACCTGGGCCAGAGCATTATGCATGTATTGTGGACCTGCTAGGGCGGGCTGGCATGTTAAAGCAGGCATATGACTTTATCATGAAAATGCCATTTCGACCCACAATATCAATATGGGGAGCCCTCTTAGGGGCCTGTAGGATCCACAGGAATCCAGAACTTGGTAGAATTGCAGCTGAAAACTTATTTCAACTTGATCCGAAAGACTCCGGCAATTTCGTGGTTCTTTCAAATTCATTGGCAGCTGCTGGAAGGTAATCTTATCATTTTAAAATAATGGTGGAACAACTGTTCTATTTTTATTCCTCAGAAAGTGTTCTATAATTATTTTTAAACTCTTATGTGCATATTCATGTATAAAGCAGACAGAATCATGGGCTGTTGCTAGTGAAGAGTTCTTTCTTTTCTCATATGCAAATGCTTCAGGATAAGTGGCAAACTGTGAAGTTTTGCCTAGTGAAGATTTAGAATCCTACTGGCTATGTTCACACTTTGTTTTATATGTATTTCTGCTTGAGGTTTTGATGGAGATATCGGAAGATGTTAACTTTCCCTCTGTGTGATATCTGTGGGGGCACACTTTATTTCATCAGAACCGCTTTCTTGTTTGTGCTTCCTACTAGATTCACCATTTCTACACCCTAAAGGAACGGTTTGATATGTTAACTAATGGCTCCAATTTTATCGAATAATGCAGATGGGAGGAAGCCACCAATGTGAGGAAGGAGATAAAGGACATAGGCCTGAAAAAGGGTACTGGCTGCAGCTGGATTGCTGTGAAGAATGAAGTCCATATTTTCCAAGCGAAGGATACTTCTCATGAAAGGAACTCCGAGATTCACGCGACTTTGTTGGAGCTAAAGAGGGATATGGAAGAGGCTGGCTACATAGCCGACCCGACCTACGCGCTGTATGACTTGGAGGAGGAGGAGAAAGTCTCAGAAGTGTGGCTGCACAGCGAGAAGATTGCCCTGGCCTTTGGCCTCATTTCTATCCCCCCAGCAGTTCCAATTAGGATCACAAAGAACCTTAGAATGTGCGGAGACTGTCATAGCGCCTTTAAATTCGTTTCACGAATTACTGGGAGGGAACTCATTGTGAGAGACAATGCCCGGTTTCACCAGTTCCTAGCCGGCCGCTGTTCTTGTAAAGATTTTTGGTAATCATCATTCTTTCTTAACAATTCCTGGATCAAGTTTATTGAATGTGGTCATCTAAGAGAGAAGATTCCAAAGCTGTACTCTCCTTCCAGTTTTTTCTTGGATATATCTCTGCCGAAGAAAACTTTCAAGCTGATTTCTCAAGAAAGAAACCTTTGAGATACGTGTACCTGGCGAGAATCTAAGCCATTCGCTTTTCGGCAGTTTTCTTCTTCATCTCCATAGTGGGATTATTTTAGCACTGGACAGTCTGGATCTCTTGCACGACAGCTGATATAGAGTTCGCCATGATCTTCTGCTCAGCAACCACTTGAACTTTTGCCGAAATTCGTTGACTCGAGGTCTCAAGCAAGTTCGGCTTTCTTGGATTGAAGCTGTGCAATTTGTTAATCTATTTCTTGCACAAGAGATGACTTGGAATTTATCTGAGATTGCTATTCTCCTGCTCTCAGCTCATTGAACTCTCTCCTGATGGAAGAAACCTTGTCCTTCATGGTCTGAAGATCTCTGAAAAATTTGGTGGCCTGCTCAGCAATTCCCTTAGTGTAGACTTCAACTTAAGCAATTGATCGACAGTCAAGATGGGATCAGCTGCGAGCTTCTCTACCTAAAAAAGTAATTACCTCTAGGCACCCTGGGGACAATAAGCATGAGAAATTCAGGGCAACAATGGAAGAAAGTTTCTTGCACATTTCCTCTACCATATTACAGCCTACATAAGTGAAAGGATCCTGTACCTGAGCTTCATGATTGGGCTGAGAAAGAATATGTTCCAAAGACTTTAGATAGTCATCAACATCTTCTTCACACAATTGAGCATGAAGTTCCTGGACATTTCACACGTCTTGTGCCTTGAAATCCTTGGATGCATAGCAACTAGAACCGATACTTTAGTCAAGAGCAATGTCCTCAAGATCAATGTGCTGCTCAAAGCCTCATTTCCATTAGGGAACACAAGTCAATTACAGTCTCGTCATTTTTAGCACTGGCTTGAGCTTGTATTTGTAAGATTGTTGTGTGTGCCTCGGAAGGCTTGTGCCTATACCCTAGGTAAAATTTATTCTGTTTATGCGTCACTTGTGGTTTTATAATCTTCTTGTTCTTTCACGTCTCTGCGATCTCCTCATCATTTTCAACTCTTCGCATAAAGGTCTCATTTTTACTGGCCTTCTTCATATATTTCGACTTTATGTTGGTGTTTTAAATTTTGTTCTACATGGAAACAAGTGCTCAGGTTCTGAACTTGTTCCTCACATTGGATTTGCGGGGATTTTTGTTTATCGTTACTGTTCTTGACATTCTGAACTTGAATAATGTCCCTCTTACTGGTGATTATCTTGCTAAAGTTTCAATCTTTCCGCTGAACCAGTGAATTGGGGTTTCTGTCTCTTGCCTTTTGAAAGCCTGTTTTAACAAAATACCTGACTGGAAAAGGATATTTTGATGATAGGAGCTAGTTATGTGATTGGGTATTGAATTTTAGCATTATGCTTGTTGCGTTTTATGTTGTTCTAAGATGGCTTTTTCTTTTTCTTTTTTTTTTTTTAGCTAGATCGTTGTGCCGCTAGCTCGCAAGCATTATGAAGAAGGGCAAACAAATAATGGGAAATGAAGTTCCAGGTGAGAAGGCAGTGAAGATGAACAATCTATGCCTATACCCTATCAAACCTATTCGTTCGGGTGAAGGTTTACCTTATGCTCCAGTAGATTGGCCGAATCTTGGCGATATTTGGTGTTGGTGGCTTGGCAATAGGACCTATCATTTTGGATTTTATCAAGACAGGTTCTTATATATTCCAAACCATCTCCGTGTCAGAGGCCTTACTTGTGGGCAAGTCTTTGCTTAAACGCTATCTCTTTGCAGTTTCCGAACTCAGATGTCAATGAGATCTTTGCTTCTTTTAGCTGGATGGTTCCCTCTACGAGGCATCACTAGACAAAGGTGAGGATTAAGTATTAAATAGCTTTCGTTATCTTGTTATTGACCCATCATTCAATTCGGAAGTCCGACGTTTCAGCACATGGAAGGTCTACTGTGGTCATAACGTTTGAATTAGCTCTAGTTTGGGATTGCATGATCTGTTCATCTCTTTGGTCAGTTATGGCTTTTGACATTGATTTAAAAAATAAATTGGTTACGAAGTTGGATCTTTATGCGATAGAAGATGCTACAAGAAAAAGGAAAATTTTAGACGAGCCCAAAGGAGCATAAAAAGTTCAGAAATGCCCAGATCTATCAGATAAAATTTTAGTAATATTTATCACAAAAGAGAATAAGTTGACAAACTACAAGCTACAATCTTTATGTTTACATTTTGCTATCAGCATCGAGAACAACCAAATATGTGGAGTTTCAGAATACTCCAACGACCCTGCTATTTCTATTAAGGGAATTTGGGTCAAGTAAGAATTCCAGCATTTCTTCTAGTGGGGAAGTGCTTTAAAACGAAAGTTTCAGATTTGTTTTACTATGCCACCTGTAATCTAGGGAACTACTAGTAAATATCATTGAGGCTTAGAAAATTTAAGGACTTGATATACTGTCTTTTCCAGATCAATTTCCATAGAAACCCCTTTTTGTTCATTTGCCACTTTTGATGGAAAACCCGTTTATGTACAGATCACCAGTTGAGACTAGCATAATTTAATTTCAACTTCTTGGTTGTCCTGATGTTTAGAAAAGTACTGGCATTTTGTTCTTATGTAGTTATTTTTGGATCACCCTGACATGCAGATGTGCATCCAGATCTCTTTCCACAGGTAACACCGGATGAAATTGCATATAAAAAGCCCCTTATAATTCCATGAGGATGAAAAAAGCGAGACCAGCTATGTCACAAGCCTTCCTTAGGTGCAGAACGCGACAATCTTACAAAATACCAGCTCAAGCCAGCATTAGAAATGACGAATCTGTAATTGACTTGTGATCTCTAATGGATGATAGCACAAGTGAAGTGGATATTCAATTGTGGCTCTGAGCTACAAATTGATTTTGATTATTGTTCTTGACTAAAGTATTGTTTCTACCTGCTATGTATCTAAGGATGTCGAGGCACAAGATGTGCAAAATATGCAGGAACTTCATGCTTAACTTTGTGAAGAAAATGTTGATGACTGTCTAGAAGTCTTTGGAACACATTCTTCCTCAGCACAATGATGAAGCTCAGATGCAGACTCGTTTCACTTACGTAGGTTATGATATGGCGGAGGAAATGTCTACTCATTGCAATAAGCTTTCTTTGATTCTTGCCCAGGATTTCTGATGCTTGGTGTCCTCAAAGTACTTGAAAGAGATTAGATTTCAGTAGAGAAGCTTGCGACCAATCCCATGTTGACTGTTGATCAATTGCTTAAGTTCAAGTCGGTTGAAGAAATATCCAAAGCAGTTGAGGTTTTTCTATGCACTAAGGAACTTTGGGAGCAAGAGAATTGTAGTCTTGGATGGATTTTAAGTCATTTCTCGTGTGAGAAATAGATGAACAAATTGCGCAGCTTTAATCCAGGAAAGCTGAATTTGCTTGTGACCTCGACTCGACGAAGTAGGCGAAGGTTCAGGTAATTGCTGAGCAGAAAATCATGACAAACTCTATATTAGCTGTCGTGCGAGAGATCCAGACTGCCAATGCTGAAATCTCACATGGGAGATGAAGAAGATAAAACAAATATTTATATATTAGAACTTTGTTTAAAGTACTTTTTTTTCAATGTTCAAGATTACCCCTAAGGCATTTGTTGAGGGTCATTCTTCGCGCTTTGGAATAACATGTCAAAATTTAAATATGTTCTTTTTGAATTTTCAAGACTTGCAAATGTGCTTATTAACTTAATTTTGTAGTCTAAGCTAATGACTCGTGCGACACTTGTTAACAAGATTTTCTTTATTTCTTGCTCAAATTAAGTGACAAAAGTTTCATTTAAATAAATTTTTTTACCTTAAAAATAGTAGCATACTTATGTTTTAGATATAGCTTTCGAGGTTGAACAATGCCCGCCCTTTCTACACATCAAAAAGCCACTAAACGTAGAATGATAGTAAAAAAGTTCAATTTACAAAATCCAATTAATTTGACATTATTAACGTTCAATTTACAAAAGCTATATGATAGTGAACTTAATTTTTTTTACGTTAATAAAAATCATTGAATTGAAAAAAAAAAAGACCAAACCACATGGGTTTTATACATCGTTTAAGAGTCCATAACCAAGGTATCGTATCATGTGATTTATCCCTAAGATGCCGTGTGGCAGGTGTTCTTTCCCATTATTTACAGCTCTAGAATTTAAGTTCATTGTGCGATGTTGTTCTTTGATATAGAATTTTGTTTGGTATGATGATCCTATATATCGGTAAATCCTTAATACAGCCCTTTTTTATTTGCCCAAATGACGAATCAGGCGTTGTTGTTACGGCGTGGAATATTACGTGTCGACTTGGAGCGAGACTTGGTAAATCGGTAGAGCAAATGAAAAGCGAGGTGTGGAAAAGCGGAGGACCTTGCGGACAGAGGGTCGCTGTAGCCTGTCGGTTCATGGACTGGGCGCACCGTCATCCACCTGACGCTCCAAACATCAGTCCAACCATCCATAATATAGTACAACTCTCATTCATTCATCTTAACAAAAAAACTATATGATTAAAAACTCTGGTAACCTCCACATGATCATCAATCATCTTCTTGACACAGATTCCATCCAACCATCCATCATCAACATCAGCATCTTCTTCCTCCATCAGGAACAACGTGAACAAAGAGCCACCTCCTCCATTATTGAAGAGGGAGAAACGCCACCCAGCCCACCCCTCCATTTTTCTATGCTTTCCTCCCTGACCAATCTTTGACGCAGATCTATATGCTTTCCTCCCTGACCAATCGTTGACGCAGATCTATCTCTCTCTCTCCCCCACTGTCACCCCTCCATTTTTCTATGCTTTCCTCCCTGACCAATCTTTGACGCAGATCTATCTCTCTATCTCTCTCTCCCACTGTCGGTGCTGCTGCTTCTTCTTCTTCTTCTTCTTCTTCCTCTTCCTCCTCCTCTCTTTCCCCGTTCTTGATTTTCTTCAATATTACTAACATTGGGAGCTGAAGCAGACCCAGCAGTTCCTCTCTCTTTCGTTCTGCATCGACAATGTCAAATTAATTTGGCCATGTCAAAATTTTATGAACGTTAATAAATTTTTTTGCGTTAACAAGATATAGCTTTCAAGATTCAACAAATGCCCGCCCTTTCTACACATCAAAAAGCCACTAAATGTAGAATGATGGTAAAAGTTCAATTTACAAAATCCAATTAATTTGACATTATACAAAAAATTATATATAGGGATGAGTGAGGAGCTTTAGTTTGTTGGACTACCACTTTTGTATTTTATCTCAAAATTACAATTTACTTTTACATAAATATGTTATAGATATATTTATATCGATGCTCGCAAAAAATTCATCAAATACACACAAATCTCACACTTGTTGTTAAATGTTCAATTTTACGCATGGTATCCAGTCTATCTAGTACTCGAAAGGTTTAAGTTTGACGAGCTTATCATTACAACTCCAACATCTATACGAAAAATTGGAAAGTCTTTCTACATAAATGAACATATATCCAAGCATATTACTCGTGAAAAATGGTCTAAACCTATACCCTCATGGAAGATAGTTGACTCATTCAGCATTAAAGTATCACGATCAATATTGTTTCAAATCATTCGGTTGAGAAATTAAAAATCAAACTCAAAAGTCGTGTTTCGAATAGACGTGATCAAGAGCCGATGGTAGCCCCTGAGCCCGTCGAGGCACCCTCAAGCCAAGCTGGCACGAGGGGCACCCATTCCATTCAACAAGAGATTCCGGCCCGGCCTGACCCGACCTGACCCGAAGCATCGAACATCACTCATTGGGCCAAGATCTGGACAACTTCACTTGAAAACGATGTCGTTTAAGGTACCAAAAAAGCACTGAAACACCAATAAAATATCAAGAAAGAACGAGAAAGAACAAAAGCCGGAGCGTCTCTCTGGTTCAGTCTCTCCCATCCACTTCCTCACCGGACCAGAAACCGACAAACCATGGCGGCGAAGGGAGCGTGCCTCAACCACGTCTCGCGCGAGTCCTCCGACATCCGGCGCTTGGCCGAGTTCTACAAGGAGGTCTCTCCCCCCACCGCCACCGCCGATCGGGTCTTTCTCCATTTCTTTGTTGGGTCCTGAATTGGCTTCCTTTGCTTGGGTTGCAGATTCTTGGGTTCGAGGAGGTGGAGAGCCCCGACTTCGGGTTCAAGGTGATATGGCTGAGCTTGCCCTCCACGGGCTTCTTTTTCCACCTCATCGAGCGCTTGCCGGAGGCCAGGCTCCCCGAGGGCCCCTACAGCGCGAGCTCGCCGACCGTCGACCCCAAGTACCTCCCCCGGGGCCACCACGTCTGCTTCAGCATCTCCAATTTCGATTCTTTCGTGCAGACCATCAAGGTGAATTCTTTTCTCACTCGATCGACAGGATGTTGCATTTGATATCTTGGGTGCGTTCGAATTCTTGAAATTGGAGCGATGGTGGTCGTTTAGGAGGTCTGGTCATTGTAGTAGCCCTGATAGGCAGATGGGCAGTGTTTCGATATGAATTAGATTCATATGTCTGATGAATGAAGTGCTTGCGGATGCGATTTTGGAGGGCATCTTGATCATGATCGTAAGCTTTGCTGTTGGCGCTTGGAATTCTTCCGGGATGGTTGTTGCGCTGCTCGATTTGATTTCAAATCAATTTGGCTGCTGCCAAAATAGTAGGGGAAGTTTCAATTTTAGATAGTTTGGCACGAACATTTTGGCATAATGTTTGGTGATGTTTTATGTTCGAGTTCAGTACGTTCTTTTACGTACTCTTTTCGTCGAAATTCATTTATCGATCCATGGTTGTGTAGGAAAAAGGGATTGAAACTTTTCAGAGGGCTCTGCCGAATGGCAAGGTTAAGCAGATCTTCTTCTTCGATCCGGATGGTAAGCTCTTCTAGCTGCATTGTCCCTCAGTGCCACTGAATTGACATCTTGGCTTCCTCTGCGAAACTATTTTCTAATAAACAATAGAATCCGTGAGTTGTGCGTTCCTGTTCGGGAAATAATTTCAATGTATCTTTCCGTGTGCAGGCAACGGTGTGGAAATTGCGAGCAGGGAGGATCCTTGATTGGTGGTTGCTGTTCGTCGAATGCAGAGGAGGTCGGGATGTGGTGGTTTGTATGTAAGAAACTATTACAAGACTTGTGAAATAGAATAAGTAGTACCCGTGACCGATCATCCTGTGAACACAATTCTATCTTTCGTGATCCCGATTCGCAACACAATCTGAACTTGATATTTGTATTGCTCTATGATCACTTGCGGTTGTGCATCATGCTGTTTCAGTGCAACCAAAACCAAAATCCATTCGATACAAATGAACAAGTATGATCCCCTTGGGGTGTACATATCATGCCGCCAATACATCGAGTTGGCTATAGCAGGCTTTGAGAATTGCTGGTCCTTACATACTTAAACTCTGTTTGGAAAGTTATGAGAATGGGTAAGAGGCTCGTGGGAGTAGACGGGGTAGGGATGGCTATATTTCCACGAAGTGTTTGGCCTGCCTGTGCCTGGAAAGAAAAGGGGCTAAACTCCAGTTCTTCCACTTTCATTCATTGATTCGTCGAGATACAAGTTTGTTTATGTCGCAAAAAGTTAGGAATACAACGAAAGATCCCATTTTGAAATCTAAGATCCAGGAGTTATTGAAATTTACTCATTCAGAATTTGTTTGGTTGAGAAAACAAACATAATTTTCTTCATCACATATGACTCGATAAGATATATAAAGGGTGGGGCGAGAGAATTTGAGGAGAAGATTATCAAATATCCCCTCCCTCCCCCTTTCACAACAGAGTACCTCTTGTTCTCCATCTGAGTTTTCGTCACCTCCTTCACAAAATAAATAATTTTTTTTTTAAAAATAATAATTTTTATTTTTAAGAAAATATTTTTAAATCATTTATTTTTTATGAAGTGAATACTTCCTTCCGGTTAGCGACACACGTACGTCGCATCGGCTTTTTGAAATGAGACGAATTTGAATCCTATTTTTTGATGAGATGAACTTGGACGATCTATGATGTGATCGCAAATAGCCAAACTCCGAACGATAGCAAAAGATCAGGTGATTTCAGGTTTCAATTTGATCCGATATTCTTGTGTGTTTTTCCCTTTCTGTGCCGCCATCCAATTCCACTTTTAGACTAAAGAAGTTTCGCTTGAAGATGAGTCTTATAATGGACAGATTTAGGGTGTCCCCTTGCAAAATGGTGCAACTCGATGCCTGAATTCATCTTTTGCATTCAACACCGACTTTATTAATTTGTCAGAAGTAAAAAAGAAAAGAATGCGAAAAAGTAAAAGGCCAGGTGGTTCGCCCGAAACGCGCCACGTCCTCTGAAGTTCCATGTGTAAACATTTCGGTCGGCGAGTCTCGAGCAGCCACGTCTGCTCAGTGCGGCCACGTGTCTTGCCACGGATCGCTCCCAACCCCCCACGACAAAAGCCATGTCACCGGAGCTCTTCATAAAGGACAAAACCGCCAACGTTCGTCCGTCGTGGAACGCGAGTCAACGTGGTTAGCAAGCGCGCCATCGACGGTGAAAATGAGCCAGGACCAGCCGCGGAGGCCGGAGCAGGGCCAAGCCGGCCGCGAGCCCATCAAGTACGGCGACCTCTTTCCCGTCTCCGGCGACCTCGCCTCGAAGCCTGTCGCGCCGCAGGATGCGGCGATGATGCAGACCGCGGAGACCGTGGTCTTCGGCCAGACCCAGAAAGGCGGCCCCGCCGCCGTAATGCAGTCCGCTGCCACCAGGAACGCGCGGGCCGGTCTGGTCGGCCGCCACGACGCGACGGATGTCGCCGCAGACCAGGGCGTCACCGTCACGGAGACCAACGTCCCCGGCCAGCGAATAGTCACTGAATCGGTGGCGGGACAGGTTTTCTATCACCTATCCACTTGCCTTTTACCACGAAAGTGATGGAACCGACGATGCACAGGGATCACACATGAGTCGGTGCAACATGGAATGTTAATCAATTCTCACGGTTTCTGTTGTGATCAGGTTGTTGGGCAGTTCGTCGAGCCCAAGCCGGTGCAGCACGTGGCATCGGCAGCCGTGGTGGAGCAGAGCGCGATCACCATCGGCGAGGCGCTCGAAGCGGCAGCCCAGACGGCGGGAGACAAGCCGGTGGATCAGGGCGACGCGGCGGCGATTCAGGCGGCGGAGGTTAGGGCGACTGGCAGCAATGTCATAAGTCCCGGGGGCCTAGCCGCTTCCGCTCAGTCCGCGGCGGCTCACAACGAGGGGGTCGACAGGGATGAGGACAAGATCAAATTGGGTGCCGTCTTGACGGTAATGTTCAAGAGCTTTGGGAGAAAGAAACTGACGCGATGTACTTAGGCACGCTAGTGTCGGAGAAATAAATCAAAGGGTAATTCACATGTGGAATGATCCGTATTAGTAATGAAGAAGGTTCGTGTTTGCTTCCCCTTGTAGGGTGCGACGGACAAGCTGCCGGCCGACAAGGCGGCGACGAGGCAAGACGCCGAAGGGGTGGCGGGTGCGGAGATGAGGAACAACCCCGACCTGGTGACTCAGCCGGGGGCGTGGCGGCCTCGGTCGCCGCCGCCGCCCGACTCAACGAAGCTGTCAACCTTTGAGAATAAGAGTCCGGAGAGGAAGCTTTGCGACTTTTGATGAAATGGGTTCGTGCGTTTTGTTTTCTTTTGGTGTTTTTCCTTCGTTCTTTGGGAAGTGAAGCGGCTCGATGTAAATGTCGGATGCAACATCTATCCGCCTGGGATGGTGTTTTTTTGGGGGAACTTTTTGCTTCCTCTGTTATCTTTGTTTCGATTGCAGTCTTTGTATTCAATCTGCAAGTGTTCGTTCATCCTCATTCTGAATTTGATATTAAGCAATTCAAAGGAGAACTGGTAAATCGAACTTAGCTCCTAGCCTCATGGGAGAAAAACTTATAAGTCAAATAAGTTAAACAAGTAAAGAATTGCAAATCTATTTAAAATTTGATAAATTTAAGGCATATTATGAGAGATACAAAAGTTGGTAAACGATAATAATATTCCATAAATTAGAAAATTTAAATAAAGGTCCATGAGTAACTCAAATAAAGATTGATAAATTTATATAAGTGTTGATCAGTTAAGGCGTTAGTAAAAATATGAAAAGTTGATATTTGTAAACGATCCAAAAGTGTTAATAATTTCATCAAAGTTACGGTATGTTACCGATAAACTATATAAAAATTAGAGTGCTGGTAAGTTTATTAATAGGGTTTTATACTCATGAACTATTTTAGAAATTTACAAGCACATAGAGAACATTCTATGCTCCAATCACACGACAATTTTCGACTCCCTTTGCTTACGCTAGACTTCCGAGCACATCGACTTGAGTTGATCCCCAATCGAATTTTGCTCAAGATCGAAGCACAAGCACATAAGAGCGTGACCTCTTTCCCGATGCTGAATTATTGCAGAAGATGTTTACTGTGGAGCCGGACATCTACCTACCCCTGTAGCAAATCGCGTACCGCGTGCAGTAATCCCGAATATTCAACGTCGCAGCTGAATTATCTCTTCGGTGTCGACACGCATGCCGCGAAGAGTTCTGTCGCCAGTGACGGAAGCGGTACCGTCTCGACTGTGCTCGTGCCCATATGCGCACGAGACGTTCACGCACGTGAAGCAATATTCCGGTGCGAGAAAGATCGTTCGCACAGTGCGCAGTTACTGGTTTTCCATGAATGCGGTCATTTGTCACATGGAATACGCCCTTTTCGAATGGCTTCTTCTTCTTATTCAGGAGCCTCTTTGGCGTGCGAAATGTGAGTATGGTGGGGCGGTCTTTGATAATTCTGACTTCCTCTTATGGTTTTGGCAGATGATTAGTTGCCTTGAGCGTTCAAATTACTCTTCGTGGGTTTTGAAATTTATCGGAACTAAAAGATGCGTTCGAGATGAATGTTGTCGGAGGCGGGCAGCAACCAAGAGCATTCTCAGTAGTGTTTTCCCCTTGATAATCAAAGGTGCGAGAAGGGGGTAGATAGCTTTGGTCAACCCTTAAGCGTTATTGTTTGAGTTTCGCATTGACCATGAAGTGTTCGGTTTCAAGTCATTCGAGGTTGTCCCATTTGTTTGTAAGAGTATAGCTAAGGTAAATCCTACACCATTGCACGATCAAACCTGTGCCGTGAATTATAGCCGAGACTTCCTGACTTGGAGGGGCAATTAGGCGGTTTCGAAAGCTACGAGGCTAGGCCGCGACCACAGCATCCTCAACTTGCTTCTTGGAGCGATTATGCACCAACCTAGGGCCTCTATCCTAGTCCAATCCGATCCATTTCAAGAGCAGACCGTTCGTACAAAAGATTACAGATCATACGTGCGTGAAACCTACAAGATTTTGATTAAGATTTGAACATGACGTGACAGCTTCTCGACCCACATTCAATGCCAATCATCGGTCCATCACTCCACAGACTTTTTGGATTTTAAAATTAGCTTTTACCAGCATCGGCTCACTTTACACTAATTTGCTCTCGAGGGCTACCTTTTTCCACGCTCAAGGGATGTAAAGGTCATCTAATCTAGTGCAATCCGCCAGATTTATCATGATAATCATGGTTCAGATAAATCCAGAACTCGATTCATGCAACCATTTTTATTTCCTCTATTACTAGAGCTAAGTTGACCATTTTTTGTTCCGAAATATTAGCAGCTTTCTAGGAAAGAAAATTTTTATGCATACCCCTTTAATTTTAATTACACAGCCAACATCTATCACAATGAATTCGGATAATTGGTCAAATTTTCAAATTAATTACTTGGACTAATTATGATGTAAACACACACATTCTTGGCTCATGCACAGCTTTTTGAAAGTGCGAACAAACGATGGCCCCTGTAATGTGATCTGAATGGGGACTGGGGAGTGCAGGGGCATGTGCCGACTCGGGCTTCTCTCTCTTTGAAAGGACAATAATTCAGCGGGAAGCATAATCTTCTAACAGTGCAGTGAGAACCTCCAGTACAGCTTCCATCTGCCTTGCTTGCTGCGCCCCTAGCTTTGACTATCAGTCTGACGTCCCTTAAAGATCTCATGGCTCTCTCGTGATCTCTTGCGACCCGTGTCGTCAATGGAAAGGACCTGCGTCGTGAGATTCACAAGTTCGAAGAAAGGGACTGGCCATTCGGACGGGAGAGAACGTGGCGGATTAGCGGGAGGCGGAGGGAGGGGGAAACTTACGAACTTTGTAGCGACTGAGTACAAAGCATGATCCTTCATTGGATGGTTAGAGTTTAAGTAAAGCGGTTTTGCTACGTCCAGTTGATCCGGTGATCCAATTTCACAAGCAAGATCATGTGCGGCTAAGCTCATAACTCGGGCTCTCTATCGCGATCAAGAATAAGGATCAAAGGGCGGTTTGGCTCGTGTGAAATTAAACTCGACGGATGAGTATATTAGAGTAGACAGAAAATTTGATTTCTCCAACAATTTCCCGTCATGTTCAGACTCATCCGGCTTAAGAATCTCGATGAATGATACTCAGGCATTATATTTAAATTTAGTATATCGACCCGACCTGGATTTATTGTCGGCTAATGGGGTATCCACTGTGTTCACGTAAAATGTTCCGTTTTGGGTACATTTGACGAGTCGTGCACATGAGCGATTGATTGATTGATGTGCCCGCAAAGGAACTGTGGGGTTTCCTTTGGGCACGTGAAGCGATGGGGGCATTCTAGCGTGGATGCACTTGTTTTCTACCGCATTTTAGCATCCACCGCACAGGGAAAAAATGCCTCTTCGGGAAGAAGACGAGAGAGCCTCCTCTCGGTCGTCTCTCTGCCTTCGTTTCAGCCACTTTAAAAGAAGGGGTACGCATCGTCTCGGTTTGGTGATTTTGAAACCCTAGCTTTTCAGTCGAGTGACAAGGAGGAAGCACCCCTTTCGTGCCCCGGGTGAGACTTTTTGGAATGGAACCTCTTTTAGGAGATTGAGATTCGATCCCAGGTCGAGCGAGTTCACGCGATGAAATGTCTCGGACGATTGTGGAGTGGTGAGAGACTGACCTTGGTGATTTATATGTTCAAGATCCCTCTTGTCTATCGGGTGTCGTGTGCGAGGACGGGGTGGCTCGAATGTAGGCTTCGTCTAGGGAAAAGAAATCGGGTCCGTGAGGAATTTCGATTGTATGATCGAGTCATCCGGAGTGCGCGCGTACAATGGGTCTCGAGAACTCAGTATGAAATACATTGAACTGTTGCGCGTTCATAAGTCAAGTCCAAAAATATATTTCTTCTCATTAGATTAGTTCACCGTTGAGTGATGCATAAAAAAAAAGATTAATGGACAGATTGTCACCAATAACAAGTATTTGTTCTTTTCCTATATTTAACTTCTTTTAAAGTTGACCCTGGCAAGTTAGTGGATGCATTTATTCCCGGCGGTTTGCTTCGTCATTATTTTCAATTCTAATGTCTATCGAATTGATCTGAAAAACGCAAGAGAAACAACGGGCGGCTGGACTGGCTTTGTTTATCACCCAAAAGAAAAACCAATACACGAAACTACCGAATCAATAATGGAAGGGGAGTCAAAATCTAGAATGCTCAGTGCATAAAATAAACAGAATAGAATAAGATAAAGATAGCCACAAAAAGTGTCGCTCTTGAGACCTTATAACCAGGCTCGTGGTCCGCCGGGTGCGAAAAGAAAAGTGCGATCTGGAGAGAGCACATTCGATGCTTCCGCTTGGTCATTACGTGTTGTCACCATTCGCTTGCTTTCTTTTCATTTGTCTTGATATCGACATTCAAATCGACATTAGGTAGATCGCTCCCTACTCCTTTCTTTAATATAATCTACTCATTCAGAAGTTGCCGGTTGGCTGAGGACGGAATTTGACATTTTGGGTTGCGACATGTTATCAATTTTCTTCAATTGCCAGCTAGTTTTATATATATTTGAGCTGGAAGTCTAAAATTTGCCATGAAGGTGCAATCGAGCCTTAAAACTTTTAAAAAGTGTAATCAAGTTCTAAAACTTATCATGAAAGTGCAATCAACTCCTAACACTTTTAAAAATACAATCAAATTCTAAAATTTGTTACAAAATTGCAATCGAGTCCTAAACTTTTTAAAAAAATATAATCAACAGAAGGACTTGATTGGACTAATTTGATAAAATTTAGGATTTGATTACACTTTTCAAAAGTTTTATGACTTAATTGTATTTTTGTGATTAGTATCGTTCAATTGCACTTTTCAAAAGTTTTAAAACTCAATTACATTTTCATGATAAATTTTACATCTTTCAATGCATATATATCTCTTTTTTTTTTTTTTTTAACTCAAGAAAGTATGCTAGCATTTTATGCGGGTCTACGCGATTAGCTCTAGACATGCTTTAGGGTTCCAATGTTCTCGTCGAATCTTGTACTCAAATAGCTAGAAGAAGTTGGAATTTGCAAAAATTAAGGGAGTTGAAGCTTCGTAGTGACCGTGTCAATACTTATTAAGTGGCTGCCCCCCCTTATGGCATATGCTATGACAAAAGATCAAGCACAGTTCCACACGCATTATTTTCTAATCATAGACTGTACAAAGACAACATTGGAGTCCGAAAAAAAAATAATCGAAACCCCGTAAAAATATTGCCCGAAATGGAGCGTTGTCCAATGCCCCCAACGCTCCTTGCATAAAAGAAAACTACCCCCATTCCCAAGCTCTCTTCTCAAACTACGCACTTTCCTTCTCCTCCACACGTATACGTTCGCTCCCTCCTAGCCCTCCTTCTTCCCTCATCATTGCTCCAAAGAAGACAACTCTTACAAACACGTCTGAAGAAGAAGAGTAAATGAACCCACCAACTCCATCCTCCTCCCTTCCTCCTTCAATCCTCAGTAACCCCCATTAATGCCCTGAAAAAAAACCCTAGAGCTTCTCTCCCTCTTTCTCTCTCTCTCTCTCTCTCAAGGGAAAGATGTCCTACATCTTGTGGAAGAACATCCATCGCTGCTTCCCCGTGTTCAAGCGCCTCCCTTCGCCGCCGCCGCCGCCGCCCTCGAAGGATCAAGACGACTCGTCGTCCTCCGTTTCCACTAGCACCACCACCACGCCGACTTCCGTCCTGGCCAAGCACTTCAACTCCATCTACGACCTCACCTCGGATCTGTCCACCACCTCCAAGTCCTTCACGCCCTCCACCGCCACCGACGACCTCCTCTCGTCCTCGGACGACTCCGACGTCGCCCACTCGCCGCCCGACTTCGCCACCATCTACGCCTCGCAGCGCTTCTTTTTCTCCTCCCCTGGCCGGTCCAACTCCATCGTCGAGTCCGCGGCGACCGCCGCCGCCCGCCGCCGCCGCTCCTCCCGAGGCGACCTCCTCCGCTGCTCCCGAGGCCGAGGACAAGACCGAGAGCCTAGCGGAGGCCGGCGGGGTCGCGGTGCACAAGTACTCGCCCGACCCGTATTTGGACTTTAGGAGATCAATGCAGGAGATGGTTGAGGCAAGGGATTTGAGGGATGTGAGGGGTGACTGGGAGTACTTGCACGAGCTTCTCCTGTGTTACCTCAGGCTCAACCCTCAGCACACCCACAAGTTCATCATTGATGCTTTCACCGACCTCATCATTAGCATGATGGCCCCACCGGAGGCCGATAAAAGCCGGAAACCGGGCCGGCGACGGAGGCAGCGCGGTGGTTCGATGGGGTAATAAAACACTGACAGTGTCGACAATGTTAAGGAGCGCAAAAAAAAATTGAGAAAAGGGTAAACTTTGGGTAGTTTTTTGTTTTTTGGACGGTTTCTTCCATGGGTTGATCTTTTGTCTTTTGTGTAAAGTGATGCTTCATCCATGAAGACAAAAAAGAGCAAAATTACTTGGACATTAGCAGTCCAAGGAAGCGTGGGATGTTAATGTCTCGATGCACGTCTTATCTCTGCGATTTTCCTATGTTATCTGCCCTATCTTTCTATGTAAAAAAATTGAATGTGTTGGAAAGACAAAACTGTAACTCCTCTCGTTGTGTCCGGCGAAGCAACGGAATTATCGTCTTGTCGTGCTTATTGCCTATTTGCAATCTATTTGTTTATTTTAATGTTGGCCTGGGTCTTAGGGATAGCACGTGGGTTTTCATTTCATGATGTTTTGTGTGTGGTCCTGGAGTGGACTTCTAAGCAACTTATCAAGTGACCACACATAATAAACATGTTGGGGAGCCTTGTGTGCACAATCACGAGGGACACTTCACACATACCATTATTTGGGGCTTTTGGTGTGGTGGGACATTGGAATCCTTACTCCAAAACGGGAATAACATCGAGACCTTTTGGGTTCATTACTATTACAATGTATTGGATTGTCATACCGGACGTTTTCACAATTTAGACGACCCTTCTTCCCTGAAATTAGCACGAAAATTGATTCAAACATATGTTCAAAGTTTGGATTTGATTGTGCGAAATCAGAATCAGAAAGTGCTATTTCTGAAAATCGACGACAGTTTACGGGTTTCGGTTGAGCCAGAGTATATGGCCATTTGATGTTTTCGTGTGGTTTTACCTCACGAAGAAACAAAAGTTCAATTTGCAATTTGTGACCTAAGAAAAATTTCGACGAACATGAGATACGTAGGTAGCTTATTCTAACCTTCCGAACCACATAGTATAGAAGTGGGACACCTAGACTTTGGCCAACCTAAAATAAACGATATCGGAATGGTCAAAACAGATTTCTAGTTCTTGTTTGTTTCACGTGCTCACGATGTATTAGCAATCTCTACAGTAATAACTTCTACGGTGCATGCATAATGTGGAAGTTTGTGTTGAAAATTATGATGAAGGTGGGCTTAAATAGACCGTATAATATTTTATTTCATGAAAGACCGACCATTATAAAATAAATAACATATACGAGACAATGTCAGATAGCCCGAATACAGTTGTGTGATCATATCATATTGGGTTTAACACAATGTGATTGGTCGGTTAGTGTTGATCGGTATTTTGTCTTTGATCATCCATGATGAATAGACTTGTCAGAATTTACCTTATAAATAGACTACGGTCACTTCATATGCAATTATTGATTAGCTACATAATCTATTATATCAAATTCGTGATAGAAAATGTGTTTATTATATCAAAAATCATATTATCTAGATAAAGAGACTCATCTGACGAGTCCACTCAGTCCACGACATTTTTTTAGATAAAAAAGGCAGAAGGGTCGCTTTGCTTTTTCTCTTTCTTTTCCTTTTTCTATGAAGAACTGACAAACTTGGTGGACAAACCCGGGAGGATCCTAAGAAATTTGATATTTAATAAGTAGGGTTAAAGAATTGACGAATATATATATTTTTTGTTTGCTTGTTTTTTTGGCAATAGAATCCCAGCAGATTGGTCACAAGGTAGTTGCTTCAAGGTTAGGTCATCACCAGACCATTTGTCGGCATTTCATGTGTGTGTCTTCATTATTTAAATCTTTTCCATGCTTTTGCAAAAGTCTCCTGGCGTGGTAATGACATTTGGTTTGTCCTAAGGAGCCGTAGTTCCAGTGCGACAATTTCGGTTCATGTGTCTTCTTCTAGATCAAAGAGCTCCATCGGCTTTGATTCTATGTCAATTTGGGCATAATTTGTCTTAACATAGTTTAAAATAACAAAAAATGATCTGTAAAATAAGGATACCGTACTAAAAGTCCCTTTCGGATTCCTACTTAACTACTCCAACATTTAGAAATTCATCAGCGATTTCATTTGCGTGATTCAAACAATGAAAATTGGTTTAAAAAGAAAACGTCAAAGTGAAAACAAAAGAAATGGTTGGTTTTCTCAAACGTGACATGTTAACACTAATTTGTTGAAATGCAATTGACTTGTAGCACCGTGAAAGCTGCGCCAATGTTACGTAAAAGCCTTACTCATCTTAGTGGGTTTTGCAATGCCATACTCTACTACGGCATGATTCTTGATTGAAGTTAAACAAGCACAAGAAAGCGAATAAACCTGATTAAAGTTGATAGGAATGAAACCAAATAGTGTTCCCCGATTTAAAAACCATGCGTGCTGGTGTTAATATATTGAGCTGTTAGACTATTACTACATATAAAAGCAATTAGAGATTCGGCTATGAGCATCTAACGAAAGATTGGCCTCCCCCAGATGAAAACTTATCTAATGAACAAGATTCATCTACACATGTGGAAAAAATTGATTATGCTGCGAAAAAAAACATAATGAACTGAGGATCTGTATCTCAATTATTGTAAGAGAACTCGACTGATGATAGCGTGAATCATCATTTCAGGTGGTGCATCGTGACTTTTGCACAAGAGAGATTCTCAGAGGAAACAATATCTAGAAAGTGGGTCCAAAGCATGTGGAGATTAGTACACTAGATGAATAAGATATGGAGCCATAATCTTGTAGACAATGACTTGGGGATTTCAGTCGAGGGGTCGCTTTTGCCATTGTCAGACGATGATGGATCCTTCCTTGTCTTGCTCCATAGGTTATGGTTTTCCATAAAGTGGTAAGGACCATATTAGGGAGAAAAAACTATAACTAATGCATTCGGGTCATTGTCAGGGGGCACACCTAACGGGAAAATCTCGCCCTTGGTTTCTTGCTGAAGAAGGGGTTTCAGGATGTGGAATAGACGGAAGAGACGGCGAGAGTGAGGTCGACAATAACTCGATATTCTATGTGCGAGATGAGCTATTCCGTGAGGACAACGCAATCAAATCGAAACTCAGGAAGTCAAATTTGAAAGTGTAATTTGTTAAATGAGAAAAGATGTTGTATTTATAAGCTCATCGAAACTGCACATGTAGAGAGCACGATTGTATATTCATTGACTATGGTCGGATTGAAAACCTCGTTAGTCCGAACACAACGTCAACGGTCGAGTGAGTCTCTACAAACACTCATCCAAATAGATTTTCCCCAGCGATGAACAACACTCGTTTTAGATTTCATTTCAAAACACCCCACTTACGATCTATCCTGAAGATCACCCTCAAAGTGCTTGGACATGCATGCTTTAGCAGAAACCGGAGATTCTCAAATTTGAAATGCCTCAGAGATAAAGAGGATCTTGAAATAGCTCCCATCATGTCGATATTATTGGAGATTCCAGTCGTCCATGATTGGGTCAAATTCCAGATTCGTCACATCAGGCCGGTCGGTCTGATGATGCTGGCGAGCGCGACATGCATCACAAGCTCAAGACTGTTCATCATCAGATAGAAGAAAGAAACAGTCCCGCTTTCGTTGGGTTTCTTCTCTCCTCGGGAACGGCTAACTTTGCCTACAGACAGATTACTTTAAACTCTTGCTGCTCGCATGCACGACGACAAAAGGATTGCAAGAGCATGCCGAGTTTATATTCCTTCTGTACGTTTTTACCACATCCCACAATAAAAAAGAAGAGAGAGATTAACATGCATGGGTTGCTGTTAACGATGAAGGGGCACACATGTCGTGAAAACTAATGCCAACATCCTTCTCGGGTGAAGATTTTGAGAATCATGTCCATATCATGAGGTTGCCTTTTTTCACTGTTTTTATCTTTATTGGGAAACGGTGGTTACTGTCGTCCTGCGTTATTAGTTTAGACTAGATGTTTTGGCAGCAACTTGGGAGCTAAAGGGTAATTTCATTATGTTGAGAACATTACTAGGTTTGTCATATTTAACATTATGGGAGGGGATAAAAAGGTGAGATCGTTCAACGGGTTAATCGCATTACGAAGCATCAAAGTTGCTCTTTTATTTTTTTGTTTTCCCAGTAACGGCTTTTGCAAATGTAGTGTGTCGAAATTCTGCTGCAGGTTTGTAAAAATAATGTTCCATTACTATGCTTCGCAGCATATTCAGAGAAAGTGAAAGAAGCTTGGTTTTTGGCTTAATCTACTCCCAGAGATCGGTCGAAGATATAAAGGGAGCATAATTTCAAGCCATTCTATGGTTCCTCAAGGGATCGATCACTTGTTATACCCATTAAATTTAAGTTCACGTTCTCATTAAAGTACCGTACAATAATAATTCGTATAGAAAGTTATAACACGATGAATTTGGGCATGCCAAGGTATGGCGGTAAGAGGGAGTGGTTTAATTCGCTCCCATAATTGAGTAACAAGAAGAAGTTTTGCATAACGACTGCAACCATGCTGACTGTCTATTTTCCTGTATTTTTGAAATCTTTCCACATGCACCTTCAGTTTTTTGAACACTTTCTTGTCCCCAAGCGATGTTGCCCAACGAACCTAACGAGAAGAAGACAAAGGGAAGTAATAGCTTGTCTCGCCAGGACTCTCAGAGAGGTGTGGGAAACCAGCAGGTGATAACTAATTGGTGAATCCAATTTGGCGCAGCTTGCTTCGTATTACCAAACATTAATGGAAGGAATCCATTGAGTACAGTGACAAAACTGAAAGGTTCAATAATTCAATTTGTACAAACTGAAAAGTAACATCATCAGGGCCTACTTCTGTCACGATTCCTTCACTTTCGTTTCTTTCTCAAAAGCAACTCAAGTCCTAACTCCAAGTTAAACAGAGCGCTCCTCATCGGAGCCAGGTAACAGATCGAGCTAAGCTTAGGAAGACTGACGAGCCGGTGCTGGAAAGAGATAATGAGGGTTAGATGGAAACCCTCAATGCCACCATAGACAAAATTTGCCTGCAGAAATTTATGTATGTATTCAAAGATACTTCGCCTTCATGTTGTATTTCGAGGCATCCCTTTTATAGACAAACTCGACCGGTTCTTATTTCTTTTTCGATGATAAACCATGAGCTACACTTGTGTTACAAGAGGGCAGGTCGTCAAAAAAATGGAGCTTATGCATTCACTTCACAAGGAACTGATAACGGAAGACAACTCTTCGTTAGACCATAAAAAAGCTCTAAATATGATTTACCTGTCAAATCTATGATAATGTAATTTCAATCACTAGGATTTGTGTCAGTGGCCACACTTTCAACATGAAAGAGGGAGGTGGGGGTTCGAATCCCCACATTTTCGCCAATTTAGTTTCAAGTGTGGGTTTAGGCTATCACGATAAAAAGTGTTAGAGTAGGAGTCATAATGTAATTCATTGCGATAAGGAGTAGATAAACATGATTCAATCATATTAAACATGACTCATTACTGATGAGAACTAGCCAAGATTAGCCATGCGTGCTACAAAGTCAAACTTTCGCAATTGCCTAATCTCTCAGCCTTTTGAAATTCCTTCCCAGGTTCCTTATGGGAACCGGTGGGTACCGGTCCGGTTCCCGGTTCCATGGGCAGATCCGCCTGCCTGCCTGCCCGAATCGGACCGGAACCTTTTTAATATTAAAAAAAAAATTACTAAAAGAAACCCTGGATCTCATCTCATCTCACTCCCTTCGTCTTCTTCGATTCTTGAGTGTAAGGTCTAGCTGTAGAAGTTACACGTGTATTGCGTTGTATGCTAGGAAATGAAGAAACAAGGAGTTGAAGAAGATCGTCTCTAGCCGCTGAGAGATGTTAGTGGTGCTTTTAGGCTAGGTGTGCTAACAGCACTAGTAGGCGTTAGGTTTGTAGTACTCGCAGGTGAGATGAAAGCAGTTCACCGTCATGGATGCTTCTTCGTCTTTTCTCTCCTTTTTAGCTGAAGACCTAGAAGGATGTCTATCTTGAAGTCTTGTCTATTGCGGCAATTCCAGCTGCTCGGAACCTCAACCTGCTTCGGTCCACTCCATTCCAGGTCTGTTCCATGAAGGAATGACAGCTCGGGGACCGCTCTGAGTCAACTCCCAAGTAGTAATCTTTTTTTTTGGTAAGACCCAAGCAGTAATCTTCATTTGCGTTAAGTCTATTATTTCAAGAAGATACATGTATGTAACATCACTCGTACAACGCTCTTGTGCGGAATTTGTAAATTACATCCCGCCGTCCGCATCTCCACGTACTTAAATTTGATTTTTCTTTCTTTGGTTTGCTTTGATACAGCGTAGTAATTTCTGTTAAAATTGTTTCGCAAAATTCGGTTCTGGATCCACCGGGAGGCCCAACCCGGACTATAACAATTAGGGATCCCTGCCATTTTTCGGAACCGTTTTAAGATAAATCTCGATATTGAAAAACAAGATTAATGGGTATTAGTTCAGTTCCAAAGTCTAAAGTATATATGGTAGGTTTCGGATTCTAAAAATAGGAGAATCAATTTTGACAGGTAAGTTCTAGATTCTTGAAACTTAGAACTTGGAATAAGTTTTTGTGTTTTTCTTGTTCAATGGTTTAGTATAATCCTATAGTAATCCATGACATTTGATGATGGGTACGTAATCTAAAATCATTAATCTAAGTTTATATTTTCAACAATATAAATGATTATAATTTTCACTTTGTTAATGTTTCATATTGTTCATATGTCTAATATATAAGTCATAATCAATGAATTATAATAGCAAATTGTGATCATTAGGGATGATTTATTGCAATCATTATATTAAGAATACATGTGAAACCTAAATAGACCCAGACGATGTGATAGTTGAGTTTTAGATTCAAAAGTATGTAGAGTAGCTCCTGAATTTCAAAAACTAGGAAAACAATTCCAATAGGTAGGTTCCCTTGAGTCAATCCTACAACCGTTCATCCCTAATGATGACATGACCAATATCTAGGATATGTGAGAATTCAATTGTTGATTGGACTTTTGCACCTTAGTATAAAAGCTAATGCCTCGATGAATAAACCACGAAAAAGGAAAAGCATAAGAACTCTTGAAGGCGCCTTATTTGGGATATGCAGGAAGAGCTAGCTAAGAAATTTTATCTTTTGACATTGCCTCCGCCATCTGAACCATTAAGGCTGACCCTTCAACACAAGCGCTGACCCTTAATCAGTGCTTCAATTTTAAAAACCCAGCTGAAGTAGAAAATAATTTCAAATCTGCTTCAATCAGACAAATCACAGTTTTTAGCTGTAAACGTTTGCATAAGATTACCTGAGGTGAGTCATCATGCTTGTGAAATAAAATAAGAAAAGGAGAACATTACCACATGTTCTAACCTTCGGCACTCCCAATCAAAGCACAAGCACAAAACCAGATCACTACAGCATCGACTTCCAAAACACAGTAAAAGAAAAGAAAAAGTTCATGCTTGTATAAAGAGAGGAATTATAACTCACATGCAATTCTAAACAACAAGATTAAAAAGGGAAGACATTATCCTGCTTTTCAACTAGCAGGGCCCACAAGTACACCCTGAGAAGAACCTTCCTTCCGGCCACCATCATCCTTCATCTCACCATCGGACTTCCGTATCCTGATCTTGTATTTGGCCTCAAGATCAGCAATTTCCTTCTTCTTCTTTTCGAGGGCCTCATTCAACCTTGTGATTACCTCCTCGAGTCCCTCTTTATTGCGCTGAACTGCAGGCAGAACCTCTTTGATGGTTCTCTCGACCAGCACACCTCCGATCATTCGGTAGCACCGTCTTGAAGGGTCGAGTGGCTGGATAGCACTCATGACCAAAGAATGTTCACTCACCTCCATCTCTAGCTCTGTGATCTTCGAGTAGATTTGGTTAAGTTCATTCCTTAAGGAACCATATATAGTTGCAACTGCTTGCTCATTTACCGGTTCACCTTCAGGTCTAGTGGCCATATTTCACTGCAACAGAAGAAATCAGGAGTATTTTGGTAAGAGGTCACATGATGAAACTTTTTAGGTCTGAAAAATCTATTTTTGAGTGTAAAAGAAAATAGATAATGAGAAAGCAAACAGCTATGGTGCCTCGACTATTCATGTAAGTAAGGTGAGTGGAACAATAGCACATGAAAAAGGGCCAAGTAAACAGTCCAACCTCAATCATTCGATGCTATTCACCAAATATAATCAGAAATTCACAAACATTGAACCAAGGAAAGTTCAAATCAAATGACGAAGCTCTCCGAAATCAAAGCTTACTATGCATCTAACATGCAACCATATAATCTCTGTTTCAGCTTTTCTGTATGGGATAAATAACACATGCTAAAATTTGAAATTAAAAAACCCATCAGATATTCACAAACATTAAACCAAGGAAAGTTCCAAACAAATGATGAAACTTACCAGAATCAAAGCTTACTATACTTCTAACATGCAACCATACAATCTCTGTTTCAGCTTTTTGTTTGGACCAAATAACACACGCCAAATGTGAAACACATTACCAATATGCAAAGCATTGGGGAAAAAAACTTGAGTACAATTATTGTGAAAGCAGTATCTACATTGTTATCTTTGAGGAAAAGAAACATCACAATCTTACAAAAGGCATCACTACCGATCAATCTAGATATCATCTGATAGGGAATGTTTTAAAAAAAAATAAGGTACCATTATCATCTAATAGGAAGTATGTTCTGTGACAAACAACAAGATCTCATGATGAGAAGAGAATGGCTGATGTGTATCCAAAGAGAAGAATAATGACAGTCGTTTCCTATAGTAGGAAAATTTTTAAGAGGTGATACACACTCATGTCGTCCAGTAAAAAGAATACCATAAACAGCCTCAATTCGAGATGGAGGGGAAAGAGAGCAGAAGGAAGGATTGGAAATGTGCAACTGGTTTTCCTTTTTTGGCAAGAACACGAGCAACCAGTTAGAAAAACAGGCATACAGTGTGTGACGATAGGAATGGTACACAAAACTAGTAGATCATCAATGCGTCATCCAGAAAATTTGCTTTAAGTGACAAAGAGCATAGGATGTGATCAGCCACAATAAACCATTAGTGTCTGTTTATCCAAGAATCTCATTAAATACTGTGGCATCACACAAGAACGATTAAATAACATGTAAACAGTACAAAAGTTCAATGGAAAAGGTAAAGATAATAATCAAAGTTCCAAAGACAAACAAAAATCCCATAAATTAACAATATACATGGAAGAAAAAAAGAGCAAAAGACTTGCCCAATCACCAACTACCCACCCACCAACAACCCTGTTTGGGCTTGAAACTTCCTGTTTCCCTTCCCAGTTTCCTGGTTCGGACTCAGATATACGTGCAAATGGCCTCTTTAGCTCTTTTCGAAGATTTAAAAAACAGAACAGAAAAGATTACCGCCACCAAAACCATGCAATGCAACTGTCTCAGAACAGGTCAGGAGAGAGGCAGAGACTCCCTTAGCATTAAAAGGCCAACAAAAAAAAATCAGAAAACTTAAAGAGGAAAAGAAGAACAATGAAGCATCTGCTATCAATTGTAATAATTTAAAGGTGCCCATGGCTACATACTCGCACCACACTATCCCACTCATCATTCATATTGAAAATCAACCTTTTCTCACACAGGACCGATCAAAAGCCATCTCAAGTATAATCAGTTTGATCAGCTCTCTCACTGGCTATCGCGGAAATTTTCGAATAATTTCGGGCAATCCTTGCATTTCATGACTGCCTCATTTGCCCCTCTTTCGGTGGCTTATTCCTACCAATCCACCCCGACTGAATACAAAACCACCATGAACATCATTACCCACGAAGCATCCTCATCACCTACTCCTAAAGAACCGTTCCCTTTCCTCCCACACACGCATAAACCAGACCCACCGCCGGCTTCAAATCCCACACTACTAGAGTACAACGACCGAAAGATCAAGCACCGAGGAGTAAAAAAGAAGACCGTACGGCACCCACACCTCACCTTCGCTTCACTCGAGGACTCGCGAGGCGATCAAGATCCGATCTTGGCTGGGTCAGAGTCGGAAAGAATGGAAATTTCCGTTCTGGGTTGCGCCGAAACGCCTCGACCGGCGATGTGGTCAGAGCACGGAAGTTGAAGTTCAGCAGTTCGCGCTCTTCGCGATTGAAGTCGTGCAGAGAGAGAGAGAGAGAGAACCCTAAACCCCCAAATCGGTCGGTTCTGCTGCTTTGAGGAGATCGCGGAAAGAAAGCCCCCGGGCCGGGCCGGGCCGGGCCGAGCTCTGCCACGTGGCATGTCGGCTCGCCCGAAGTTTTAAGGGCTCGGGCCGGGTCATTGTCTAGACGGGTTTGGGCCCCCGAGCCCGCTCTCTTCAAGCCCGCCTATCGTTTCTGTTTTAAGGTAATTTTTACCGGCGGTCCATGTATATTTAGCCGAATATCGAAAATCACCCGTCTACATCTCTTTTATTCAAAAGCGACCCTTAAATTTTCAAATGTCTCACATTAGTCCTCCTGTTGCACTCTTGTTTTACATTGTCGGTCGGTTTTTGCTAACACAAACTATTGAAATTGTTGAGTTAGAGTTTGAAGTAGAGTTATTGTGTCATGATTTTTTCAAAAATATCATGTGGCACCAAGGCTCCGCCACATCGGGCGACATGTACAAATTCAAAAAAGAATTTAGAGAGAGAGAGACCCTAATATGAGCTCTTGAAGTCATGGTAGCCATGGTCGCTTGAGTTCTCGGCTCTTGGCCATCGCCACCAATTCTCAAGGTCATTGCATTAGCCCTCAAGCTTTGAGCTTTGCGATTGCCATGATTTCTCATGCTTGAAGATTGTGGCTCTGCTCATCATTGCCATGTTAGCAAATTCAGAAAAATTGAAGGATGATTACTAGTACCTTTTTAAATGTAAAGGGATTCTTTCAAAACGATTTTGATTTTCAGGCATAAACACACCAGTCAATGATAAGATTATACCTTCCTACCCACCTTTTCGAGAAACTAAATTTTTGGCTCTTAAATTTGGTCTTGTAAATTCATTTGTCCATTGAAATTTATTTTGCCACGCTGCCATCTATGGTGCAGTTTCACAACTTAGGTCAGTTGCGGCTTTTTTTTGGGCATGAATGCAATTAGATTGTCAGGATCGATACAATGGCTAAAACATTGAAAATAAGTATAAGGATTTGAGTCTAATTGATGCAGCTCTTGAAATTGTAAGGAGCGAAGTGAAAATTAATAAACATTGAGCAGCCAACTGGAAAGAGGAGTGTTGTTGGGGGGGGCAAGGTGTGCTTTTTCCTATCGTTCCTGTTTCTTCTCTTTGCCTTTAAGGAACACGTCATTTCAAATCTGATAACATCCATAAAAGAGCTTGAGGCTAAAGAGAAAGATAATATAAATCTTGATGACACTACTTAATGGCTGTTATCTACGAAGATCTTAACAAAAATGGCCCTGGTCCACGAAACCAGAACGATGCCGCGAAACGTAAATTGAACTTCAGGGTATTCTTACTCAATCAGATCAAAAGAAGTCACCCTCAAGTCGAGGCTGAGTTTTTCGTAAACTACAATTAAACGGGTCGATGAAGGTTTAAGCATTCCTTCTGGTTTTTTTTTTCCCGTTCTTTAAAGAACAAACTTGGGGTATAATTCGTTACTGAGATGAAATAAAGCACTTTGCATTCATTCTATAAAAGCATAGGAAGATGCCATAAGCATAGACATTGATAGGTCAATCATGCTTTATGAGTGAGCCACAAAGTTAAGGCAGCAGTTGGGCGAAAATCCCGACACTGCATAACTTTATATCGATGAAATCAAAAGGTTGTCCACAATTCTAATCCCCAAACAGTACATGAGAAAGCAAAAGAGAAGCTCAATGAGAGATTCATCTGCACATCTTAATGCCCCAGAAAAGACTAGATGCTTGTTTAGTCTGGAAAAAGAACATCAGTCCAGAAATGCTCAGGGCTCAAAGGTCATGTTCTCTGACTCCTTTCTCACTGACTCGAACAGCACAGAAGAGAGATATCTCTCTCCAAAGCTCGGAAACACAACCTGCACCAATTATTTCATTCTATCAACCAGTAATTCATACCCATTATCAGTTCAAGCACCTCATATTAAGCCCCACAAGTAAGTTGAGGCTAAAAAGGGAGCCTGGAGCTATTGTCTAAGCAGCGGGGGTCAAGGGCCTAAGAGAACCCTGATCATGGACTACAACTATCCATCCCCTGGCTATTTCGCTCTAAGGGGAAGACCGGTGAAATTTTTTATGACTTGTACATGATAACTCGGCAGCGCAAACAAAACCCCACATCATTATTTGTTTCTAAGGAATGGTCAATGAAGAACGGAGGACTTACCACTATTAATTTTCCAGCATTCTCTGGCCTCTTGGCGACTCTAATTGCTGCTGCTGCGGCCGCACCGGAGGAAATTCCAACCTACATTTTAAGAATTGTAACATCAGAACAAAAGACAAGACTTCTACCATAACCCTCAAATGTAGTTGAAGAGGTTTGCTGTTGGCCATAAATATAAGTAAGAGGGACAATCAGGAGTGATAGGTGATGGGAACTTACAAGCAAACCTTCTTTCACTGCAAGAAGCTTTGCAGTTTCAATTGCTTCATCACTTGATATCTGCAGGAAAGAATACATATTTGGTCTCAGGAATTACTGATGAAACTGATGAAATGGAGTAAAGTTGATACGAAAGGTCGAAGTAAAGCTTGGCGATGACAGCGAGTAATCTCAACTGGTTCAAAAGCATGGCCTTTGAAACTTTGCCACATGCCTAGTAATCATCAGAGATAAGGGTTACTTTGTTCGACCAACATAATTCTCTATGTATGACCTTTAGATTGTGAAGGTGGAAAATTGGACAGCTTACACTATGAGATTGCAGCCTGATATCCGTATGTTGAATATGAATATGATTATTGTCTATCACAATTCCTAAGTACCCATTGCAAAATAAAGGTTGCAACAATACATCAACAACAACATAAAACGGTAAGCTAGTGAAAACACATTTTGTGGAGGTCAGCATTGCGATGGCATTTGTTTGCAATTGCTTGATTTAGAAAATACTTCTAAACCTCAGGAACATCTTAGGTCTAATCGTTTTCATATCTGACCAGTGACAATAGCAGATGAGAAATCAAAGATACAGGTTCCACCTGATGTCAGCATGACTAAAGCTCTCAGTGACACGTAAAAGAGCCTATCACATCACTTCAAAAGCCTGTTGTTACCACGAAAGGTTTGCATTTCATAGAATCTCATAGATTAAGAGAAGAATTCTTACTGAATAACTTCATCAATTAGGTCAACATCCAAGACACCTGGAATGAAACCAGCACCTATCCCTTGGATCTTGTGAGGACCTATTAGAACCAGTCAGCAGCAATCTATGAGCCAACATAAATCATCTAAACAAGAAAAGTTTAAATCTGCCACTGTAATATATAAGAGAGATTAGTGCTTGTTTTTCAAACAAACATAGAAGATAGGTGCTATTATTTACTTATTCTGAAACTGTTTAATATGGCTACAGATGCAGCAGAGATGGATGTAGATGAAACCTTTAGAATTTTCAAAGTTAATAGAACCCATGGTAAAGTCCACATGCCCCAGAAGTTATAAGGCCTTGAATCAAGAAGCTCCATTGACAACATATCAGAATGTAAAATGAAATATGGAAATGAGAACACCACTTCAAATCCAGAACTTCTGCTAGAAACATTGGCAATGTGCCATATATAAATCTTGGGACTATATTTAACCCCATTTTATATATGAAAGAATTGCAGCTCTTTTCATTTTTGATCAGCCTATTTACATTGACAATTTATCATCTCATATTTCATCTTTCTGCAGAGACCGCTTCTCTCTCTTCCCATGCATTGATGTGAAACCATGAGCCTTGAACTATAAGGACTAGAAATGAGACCCCATCATATCAATCTCTCACAAGTCATCAACCAATCTTAATGAAACAGAATTGGATAATTAACTAGATTGTGCATGGAGATTTAATAATCGCAAAAGGTATAATATGTTCAAGGGAACTAACCAGGCTTCCCTCCAGCTAATACAGGGCTTTCAACAGGTTCAACACCATAGAGCTGATGAATAAGAGAGAACCAGTAAGGAACTTAGACTAGAAGGGAGAAAAAGAATAACATGCAGCTGATGCAGTGCTCTCAACACAAAATGAATGCACGAGGTTTTGTTATTTAAGGCATCCATAGTTGATAATCACCCAAAATGGATTATATTTTGTCTGAGTTCAACACATGACAAACAATATCATAAAACAATCTACCTTTATGTCCGGGTTTTGCTCTTTCAGAAACTTTCCAGCACCAGTTATAGTACCACCAGTTCCGATCCCAGAAACAAAGGCATCTATTTTGCCTCCCGAGCCTTTCCATATCTCTGGTCCAGTTGTTTCATAATGTATCTAAATAGAACAATGACAGCCAGGCTCAAGTTAATGTCATCACCTGCATATACAACCGACTAGACATGACAGTTGACCACACATGTACCTTTGGGTTAGCAGGATTCTCGAACTGCTGAAGAATGTAAGAGTTAGGTGTCTTTTCCAGTATCTCCTCTGCCTTCTGAACAGCCCCCTTCATGCCCTTGGCAGGATCGGTGAGGACCAACTCAGCTCCAAAAGCACGGAGGATGATCCTTCTTTCCAAACTCATAGACGCTGGCATTGTAATGATTAGCCTGTAGCCCTTTGCTGCCGCCATGAATGCCAACCCAATGCCAGTATTGCCACTTGTAGGCTCAATCAGTACACTCTTCAGTGATTTGGAATGAAATAGTCAAAATGAAAAATCCATCAGCACAAGAGCTTTATTTCTATATAAATTCATTTGTAACTGTGCATAATAGCAGGTATATCGAATATCACCACACTCGGCTAAGGGTCATAAAAACGAACAAATAAACCAAGTGTTTGCTTCCTATCATTAAGACTAGGAATCAATTCGTTGTGAGAAAACAGACCAGTGTAGTTCGTAAAATATTGCACATGTCAAGAATCAACACCGTTACAGAGTTCTGGTCATCCGCCATATAAAAACAAGAGATTGGAAGTATTTTGCAATCCACTAACCTGACCAGGTATGATAAGCCCCTTGGCCTCAGCATCTGTAATCATACTATAGCCAATCCTGTAGGAATCATGCAGCAAAAAATTTGCAGAAGTTAAGACTCAAATCAAAAATCACTTTGCTCTACAAAGTCATAAATAATCTCTCCATTTCAGAGCAATCAATAAGTTCTAAAAACACAATCCTAAACTAAAGATAATATTTTGATCCGAAACTTGTGATAGCAGAAGCTATACCTGTCCTTGACACTAGAGCATGGCTCCATCAGTTCAAGCTTCGCCGCCATGAGCAACGCAGCCATCAACTACTTTGTTGAGGTACACCAACGGAGTATTACCTATCAACTGTCACCCCAGACAGAATCATGAGCACAAAAATATGGATCCAACGCGCGCGCGAAATCACACAAACAGCACCAAGGCATCATAACCAATTTGGGCATACGCACCTCGGTGACGTCTTTAGCGATTCCAGACTTCTCATCGGCCATGTTTCCAGATCACTGCAAGCAAACAGCAAACTCAAGCCTTGAGAAACAAAGACCACCCGTAATCCTCAGCTCTTAAAGCAATGAAGAACGAGCGAAAGAGTTATAAAGACCTCCTCGAAATCACCGAACAAGCGATATAATCTAAACAATCGAAACTTCAGCTCTATGTGGGTTCACGAGTTCGATGATGTAATGGCCGTTTCTTGTCCTCTGGCAATATAATACACTAGATAATATATAAATACCAAACACCCATTTCACGCTGAACACCAATGATGACCGACACCTATGCAGCGATGGCACCTGGGTGATTTTTTTAAGCCCCAAACAGCAGGCCCGTGGAACATGCTTTGAATCGATAACAACGACGGCGACGGTGTTCCCGCAACCAACATTAAACTAAGCTCACGGTGCACACGCAGCAGTGACGAAGAGCAGATTAGCATTGACCTTAGGATCGCAGGGAGCGAAAATCACCTTGAAAATAACCCAGAAACGAGCTGGAAAGGATTTGACTCGCCCCTGAATGAATCTCGCGCAGGCCTCTGTCAGAGCCACGAACACAGGAGAGACTTTAAAGGCATTAATTATATGGGATTCACGGGGATTACGCTAATCTGGGAAAAGGGTCCTCGAATTTCCTAAAAATTTCGCTCCTTTTCGAGGAGATGACAACTGGGTCGTTTTCAGAATTTTTGGGCTCTTTCTAATTTTTGCCATGGAAGCAAGGCCAATCAGAAGATTACATGGGAGGCTAGGAAGCTTGAACCTGACCTGATTTCAAGGCTACGTTAACAGGGAATCGATCCTCACCCGCGGAAGAAGATGCCGAACGAATCAACACCATTCATTGAAGGGATAATCTCTCTCGAAATTTCCTTCCATTGACCTCCACAATAAGGACATAAAAAATGCTTTCCTTTTCATAAGACGTGCGATGTTCGAAGACGCTATCGTGGTCATTTACATCACGAGATCACAGATTGATGGAAAGAGATGTTGGAGGCAAGCCAGCGAATGTTTCCACGCTGTTGACGTGGCGAGCATGGTTTTTTAAATGGGTGGTATTTCATTTCTGTTTTTTTTTTTTTGGCAAGGAAAATTGATTATGTTACTCTAGACAGGCTTGGAATAATGTTATGTTTGAATCAAAGAGATAGGGACCGAGATGACAGTCGATATAATCTTTAAATTTGGGTATGAGGGGATACAATTTTTAAAGTCAGACCAAAATGATAAAAGGAAGGTTTGGATGTTTCTTTTCAAAACTTGTGGAACAACCCACCCCACGATCTAATTGAGTCCGCTCGAGGCTTTTGACCAATTTATATAATCTTACTATAAAATAGTATGCACACAGTTGGTAAACTCAAACAGGTGATCTCCATGTTATTACCTAAAAATGGACGGATGCCCTCAACTCACTGGGTCAACCTTGGGATTACGACAAAAGAGAAAACTTTCGGATTAAGTTTGGTCATACTTTGTCTTGGAAAGCTCATGAGCAAACCAATGGATGACGTCTTCATTTAAGCACTGAAAGTTGATTCTTCAAAAGTCCAAGGATTTTGCAATGCTCCTTTTCACTCAAAACAATGACCGGATTTGGGCTTTTATTACCATTTTGAACAAACGACACTTAGAAGCCCGTATCCTTTACATATTGAATTAACAGAGGGAAAAGAAAAACAAGAAAATGAAGAAAATGAGAAAGGAGAAAAAGTAACAAAAAGGAGTGGGTGCTTTCTTCTTCTTCTTTTCAAGAGAATTTTATAATCATTAGCAAAATGGTAGATGAAAATATTAGGAAATCACAAAAGTCATCATAACAAGACAAGTCTGTAGAGCTCCAAAACAAAAAGCACAAATGAAGGTATATTATTAGAGCATGATTGATAGAGATAATCACATATTTGTCCTTCAAGAACATATATCCACAATTAATCACTGAATCACATATTATCATTAGTGATAAGCACATATTGAGATCTATATCTATAACTACTTTGCCTTTTGGTGTTATGTGCTTGGGTTTGGTGTCTCAAACACTATTATTGTATCGAGACAACATAAACATGTTGAATAAGCTTAAATTTGACACCTATGAGAGCAAACCCTTTAATTTGTGCAAGGCGTCAAAACTTTTAACAAAACATATGGGGGACGGCAGGGGATTATGTACGGTCAAGCGCGCGAGGTGTTATTGTACCCGAGATATGTCCGGTCTCTATTTACTATCTCCACTCAGGGGATAGAGAGAGGTTATGAAGCTTAGAGTTAGAGCTTGTTAATTGAATTTTAGGTACCGTCAAGCACGCAAGGTGTTATTGTACTTGAGATATGTGCGGTCTCTATTTACTATCTCCACTCAGTTAGTCTATAAATTTTCGCCATGTGTCAATCTAGCACAACCTAAAAAAAAAAATAAAAAAATTACCAGTTTCTCTCTCTCCTCTCTCCCTTCCTTCCTCAGCCCTATTGAGGTCACTCCCAACCCCTTCGACGCACGTTTGCACAAATGTCAACCGTCGCACGACATTGCCGATGCTTGTGCTGTCACACTGCCGCCCGCCCATGCCGTGACAACCATCGTTTGCCTCAAATTTGGTCTGACTCAACTCGACAGATGCGAGAGAACTCCCCCTCTCTCTTTCACGTTGCTGCCATCATTGATCAAGACCAGACAGTGGGACGACGAGGCCGAGCCGACATCGAGGCTTGGGTCGTGCGCGAAATCTAAAATCTCAGCCTCAACAGCCCTCGATCCAAGGTCGAGGACCTCCTATCATCCTTATTGAGGTTTGTTGGAATTAGCGATTGTCCTAGAAGGACGTTCGCAGGTCCGATGCCCCAGCTAACCATGGGAAAAGTTGGGTTTGCAAAAATAATGCTGAAATCAAATCCAAATGTATTATTGAAGATATCCTATATATTATCTTTCAATTGCTTATATTCGAGACTGCACATCGTCAATGTCTTGAAACATTACTTGATTAACTCAAATGGCAGTGAGACATTTTAGTCTTTGTTTTGAAAATTTTCATCTCACTATTTCTTCTAAGGTTGTAATTTATATATGATTGAGATGAGTGTTCTGAAAAATTTACATAAAAAAATCTAAGTAAGAAATATCCTAAATTTATACTATATCGGTTTGTGCCAACTTCGAAGAAAATCCGTTCGAAGCATGGGCAAGGACACTAGCTTCATTCTGAGATAAAATCATTTTACTTACTTTCAGTAACTTTTCAACTTTATATCCCATATTTTTTTGGTCTTATGTGTTCAATTTCTCATGTTCACCGGATTTTAGGAACAGCGCCTGACGGGAAATGCTGGAAAAAGTATGTTTGTTATGCAGTAAAATTTGGGAAAGGTTGCCCTTTCGGCTAACGCGAGCATGTTGTCTTCTTTCCTGCAGGAAGCTCCACGGATATCGACAGTTGCTATGAATTTGAGAAGTCTGGGCTGAGGCTGGAATCTGACACTGCCATGGCGGGGCCACAGACGAATCCTTGCGAGGACGAGCGTAGCTGGAGTATGAAATAATGGATGTTTACCTGTGCGCACAGAGAAAAAAATTTAGTGAACGTTTAAAGCAAATTTCCAAGAAAATTGTTTATGTGAGGGTGATGTTATTTGTTGCGTGTGAAGCTGAGAGATTAATCCGCAAGAAGGGATATGTGGCACAGACTAGTTCCTGTGATGTGTATGAATTCAATTAGAAAGCGAAAACCCGTGCATTGACTAGTGCTGGAGCAAAAGTTGGCTTATCCATCACAAAATGAGTGAGATTGGAAGAGCCATTCACTGAATGAGGAGTCACTTTCCTTTCTATATCTCAGGAGTAGAACAACCCACATCATGGCTTCCCACTTAAATATGAGTTCTCCAAGGAGAGAATACCAAAAAAGTCCTAAATCTATTGTAATTGTGCCAATTTAGTCTTAAACTTTTTTTTTTTTGCTAATTTAGTCCTAAACCTTTTATAATTGTGCCAATTCAGTCCATCCGACCAAAATTGGCCGGCCGGCGACGTGGGCCGGCGGGGACAGCCGGCCGGCGAGGCAATTTTTTAATATTTTTTAATATTTTTCGAATTTTTAAATATTTTTTAAAAAATTATTTCTTTATTTTTATATTTTTTTCATCTTCTTCTTCCTCTCGGCCGGTGCGAGGGTCGGCGAGGTCGCCTCGCCTGCCATTAGCGAGGCTCGTCCCGCTTGGCGGAGGCGGGGCCCCGCGGGTGAGGCCTTGCTAGATCTGGCGAGGTCATCCTCGCCGGTCACTGGCGAGGGTGAGGCCCTACCATATCCGGCGAGTCGGCCCTTGCCAGATCCGGCAAGCTCCGCCCTCGCCAAGGCCGGGCGAGGCTGCTGTCGCCAAGGGCTGCGGTGAAAGCGGGGAGGGAGAGGATGAAGAGGAGGAGGAGGACGCGGCGGAGCGAGCGGCTGCGGAGAGGCGGAGATGGGTGCTTTGCGGCTGCACGGCGGCGGCGAAGCGATGGGGGCGTTGCTCCGGTGCCAAACAAAACCCGACATCCCCGTCGTTGTCGTCGCCGTCGCCGTCGTCCCCGCACTCGTACATAGATCTCCGCCCCCACCTCGCTCTCCCCGCCGCCGCCGCCGCCGCCTCCGCAGCCGCAAAGCCCGGCGTTGGCAAGGGCCGACTCACCGGATCGGCGGGGCCTCACCCTCGCCCGGTGGCGGCGAGGTCGGCCTCGCCGGATCTGGCGAGGCTCGCCCCCGCCGGCCCTCACCTCCAACCGGTGGGGCAAGGCCCCGCCCAGGGCGAGTCGGCCTCGCCGGCCCTCGCGCCGGCCGGAGGAAGAAGAAGATGAAAAAAAATAAAAAAAATAAAGAAATAAATTTTAAAAACATATTAAAAAATTCAAAAAAATATTAAAAAATTGCCTTGCTCGCCGGCTATCCCCCGCCGGCGTCCACGTCGGCTTCCGACCGGCCAATTTTGGCCGGATGGATTGAATTGGCACAATTATAAAAGGTTTAGGACTAAATTGGCCAAAAAAAAAGTTTAGGACTGAATTGGCATAATTGCAATAGGTTTAAGACTTTTTTGGTAATTCTCCCGTTCTCCAGGACAAGAATTGCACCATAACTATTGATTCCTGCGTTGAAGTATGATGATGCTTTTGCCACAATGTCAAATCCCAAGTTATGTTAAGGGTCTCCTTCTTAGCAAAACCTGAGTTTAACCATATCTAAGATAGGGAGAGAAAAAGAAATTTACAGTCAATTCTTATCATATTAGTCGATTCTATACACGAGAATGGCATGATCAATTGAGCTTACGACGTTTAAGAATAATTAAAAATTAAATCACGCTTTCGTCTAATAATTTAAACTTTTAGAACAATTGTCAGTGGTCTTATAAAATCTAACATAATATCAAAATTAGAGGTCTTAAGTTCAAAATTTTCTAGGCCCTAATTACTTCTTCAATTAAATGTATTCATGCTTAATACTAAGCAAAAAATTACCTAACTAAGCATGGGATAGCATTATAATAATTAAATATTAAATCATGCTTTCATTTAATAACTTAATGTCATAGTTAGAAAAATTTGCATTATTTAATTGTTGGAGGAAGATAAATATATAATAAGTCAAATTAAGCTATATAGGAGGTTTGTAGGGTGACCAGTTACCATGCCTGCGCAAATATGTGCTTTATCTGCATGTATTGGTATTTTACAGTTATTTTTTAATCTGCGTTAGCACATAGTTATTGTTGCTTATTATTTCTATGAATGTGTTGGATCTATATTTGTGTGTGATAATTTTTTTATATAAAAGATAGACATACACAAAAGAAAAATGCTTAAAAATAAGGGTTAATATTACAAAAAATCCTAAATTGGTACATTTGTAACAAATTTACCAAAAAGTAATTTTTTGATTGCTAAACTACTTGAACTGATGCACCATTGACAAATTCACTAAAACAAATTTTTTGACCTCCAAAAACTTAAAACTAGTACACTTGTAAGAATTTACTGTCTTTTCGTTTCTGTTAAACCACACATCGCAGAAACAAGACCAATGTGTTCTAGTCTTAGGCCGTGAATAATGATCCTCCTCGTTCTTGTGTCGGTGATAGGATTCTGAGGACCCAATTTCATAATTTGGCCGCGAAGATTTCTTACCTTTGTAAAAAATTGACTCACACACAGATCTTGTTGAGCAATGGACAAAAGGTCGTCCTCCAGCTTTTCGAACTTTGCGTCATTCGTCTTTGCGAAGAGATACTCTTTGCATCCTTTATGTGTTGCACGAACTCATCATCAACTATTGCTGCAACCACAAACGTGATTTTCATTTCTTCAGTTTGGTGTCGTTGTTTAGAGGTGTAGTTTCACCTCCTTTAACGACGTTCCGAATCCCAGCCAAAAAAGTATGGCTAGAGCACGAACGCTCCAATTATTGTATAGAATGGTTGAGCTTCTCCATATTGCTACTCACGGCAGAAGTATACCCCAAGTGTCAAAACTTGGCACGGAATGACACTTAAGTGCCAAAAGTTTGGAAAGTGACATTTAAGTGCCAAAATCGAAGCAAAATGGATTACTTAAGTACTACTCCAGTCAAAATGCCGACGTGGCGATTTCCGGCGAAGGAAATGCAAAACGACGCCGTTTTGCATGCTGACTTAGCTAAACAATACAAAAACGACGTCGTTTTGGTGCGACGTGGTAAAAAAATTAATTTAAAAATTAATTAAATTAAATTTAAAACTAAATTTATTTAAAACATTTAAAAAAAAATAAAAATATTAAAAAACTAAAATTTAAAAAAAAAATTTAAAAAAAAGGGGCGGCGGCCGAGGGTTGAGCCCTCGCGCCGCCGCCTCCCCACTGCCATCGGAAGGGCCGGTCCCCCCCCTTTTCTTTAAATTTTTAGTTTTTTTTTTTTAAATTTTAGTTTTTTTAAATTTTTATTTTTTAGTTTTTTAATATTTTTATTTTTTAAAAATTAGTTTTTTTAAATTTTTATTTTATTTAAAATATTTTTTATTTTATTTTTGAAAATTTTTTTTTTTTTTAAAAAATTTTTATTTTATTTTTAAAATTTTTAAATAAGTTTAGTTTTAAATTTAATTTAATTAATTTTATACTAATTTTTTTTTACGGCGTCGGTACCAAAACAACGTCGTTTTTTATTGTTTAGCCACATCGGCATGCAAAATGGCGTCGTTTTTGCACTTCATTCGCCGGAAAATAGTCACATCGACATTTTGGCCGGATTTTGGTCGGAGTGGCACTTAAGTGATCCATTTTACTACGATTTTGGCACTTAAGTGTCACTTTTCAAACTTTTGGCACTTAAGGTGCGCATGACAATGCTTCTTGGTTGGGGAAAAGTTTTTTTTTTTTTTTTTTTTTCAGAAATAGTTCTTTTCTATTTCTATTTCGGGAACAATTTACACTAAAAGAACGCGTTTGATAACTACACAAAATTTCTACTCTTGGAATAGAAAAAGAATAGAAATGCGTTTGGTAACGCAACAGTTTCTTTTTGTATTTATTCGTTTTTTTATTCTTACTCACGAATCGCCGGCCGTCGACCGCCAACCGCCCGCCGCCGCCGCCACTCGTCCGCGGTCGCCGTGCTCGCCGGCCATTGCACGATTGCCGCGCCGCCGACCGTCATCATCGACCGCCGCCGCGCACCCACGGCCATCGGCCGCCACCTCCCGTGGCCGCTCATTCGCCGCCGCCCGCGCGACGGCGGCGGGCGGGGGTTGGCAACAAGCGGCGGGCCGGCCCGGCAATGGGGCGGTGGACGGGCGGCGGCGGGGGGCCGGCAACGGGCGAAGGGGGCCGGCGACGGCGGCCGGTGGTCGGGCGCGATGGGTGGCGGCCGGCGACCGGCGGCGATGGCCGGCTTTCGGTGGGCTGCGGGCGGCGGTTGGCGGTGGCTCCGAGCGGTTGAAGGTCGGCTCAAAGAAGAGAGAATAATAAAAGAAAAAAAAAATTGACTTATTTCTAGAAATTGTTCCCTGGAATAAGAAGCAATTTTTTTTTTTTTTTTTTTTTTCGTTTACGCTTCAAATCTATTCCCGAGCTAACTTTCTATTCCGGGAATAGAAAAATAATTTGGCGTTACCAAACGGGTTTTACTTTCTTTTTTTGTTCCTGGGGAACAAAAGAACATAAATTCTAAGAAACGAAATGTTACCATGCGTAGCCTAAGTGTCCCTCCGTGCCAAGTTTTAACACTCCGGTGTCTGTACCTCTGCTACCCGCCATGGTGACTTGATGACAACTCGTGACTTTTCATTTAAATCCTTCCGCCTTTTCTACTTCTCCCTAGGGTTTTCTCCTCTCCCTCTCATCTTCCACAACCCTCTTCTTCAATCTCCATGGAAAAGAGTATTTAAGTTAGATCTCCCCCTCTCCTCCCTTTCTCTTTTTTATTGGTTGATTTGGTTCTCTGCTTTCATTTTTGTGATATTCTCCCGTTTTCTAGAGCTTTTTCTTTTTTGACCTAGTCTAGATTTAAAAACTCCTGTGTCTCGTTTCAAGAAGGTTTCTAACCCAATCTTGTTTAAATCTGTTTTTTTTTTTTAATGTATGATTTCGAGATTTCGCTTCCCTTAAATTTCATTGGTGTACAAGTCTAGTTTTTAAAGAGATCAAATAAGTCTCGTGAAGGTTTCACTCTCACAAGTGTCAGATGTGTACTGGCTAAATCTTGTTACCCTGAATTAAGATGATATTGGGGACAATGAACCTAGGCGAGCACCACTGGAAGGCAAAGTTGTAGCAGCAGTTGGAGATCTTGATAGGTCAATCACAAGATGCTCCTTGAGCGAGCACAAAGATGAGGCAGTGAAGTCGGGCGAAAATCCCGATACTGCATAACTTTATGTTGATGAAATCAAAATGTGGTCTGTAATTCTAATCCCCACACAGTACATGAGAAAGAAAAAGAGAAGCTCATTGAGACATTCATCAGCACATCTTAATGCCCCAGAAAAGACCGGATGCTGCTCTAGTCTGGAAAAAGAACATCAGCCTGGAAATGCTCAGGGCTCAAAGGTCAAGTTCTCTGCCTCCTTTCTCACTGACTCGAACAGCACAGAGGAGAGATATCTCTCTCCGAAGCTCGGAAACACAACCTGCATCGATTAATTTATTCTATCAACCAGTAATTCAAACCCATTATCAGTTCAAGCAACTTGTTTTAAGCCTAACAAGTAAGTTAAAGCCAAAAATGGAGCCTGGACCTATTGTCTAAGCAGTGGGATCAAGGGCCTAAGAGGACCCTCATCATGGACTACGACTATCCAGTCTCTTAGCTATTTCGCTTTAACAGGAACACCAGTGAAAACAATCTCGACTTGTCCATGACAACTCAGGCACCGCAAAAAGAACCCCACGTCATTATTCGTTTAAGAGGAAAGATCAATGAAGAACGGGGGACTTACCTCTGTTAGTTTTCCAGCATTCTCTTCCCTCTTTGTGATTTTAATTGCTGCTGCAGCTGCTGCGCCAGAGGAAATTCCCACCTCCAGTTTAGAATCGTAACATCAGAATAAAAGACGACACAGCTACTCCTGCTACTCTCAAATATAGTCGCAGGGATAGCTACGACTTCTATAACTATCAAATGTAATTGTAAAGGATTTGCTGTGGGCCATAAACATAAGTAAGAGGCACAATCAGGAATGATTGGTGATGGGAACTTACAAGCAAACCTTCTTTCACTGCAAGAAGCTTTGCAGTTTCAATTGCTTCATCGCTTGACATCTGCAGGAAAGAATATATATTTGTTCTCAGGAATTGCCGATAAAAATGCTGATGCAAAAGGTCGAAGTAAAGCTTGGCAGTGACTGCAAATAACCTCAACTGGTTAGAAAGCATGGCCTTTGAAACTTTGCCGCATGCCCAGTTATCACCAGAGTTAAGGTTGCTTTGTTCAACCAACATAATTGTCTGACTATGGATGACCTTTAAATAGTGAAGGTGGGAAATTGGACATCTTACACTACAAGATTGCAGCCCTGTTATCTGTGTTTTGAATATGAATATGATTATTGTCTATCACATTTCCCAAGTACCCAGTGCAAAATAACGATTACAACAATACATCAACATCTACATAAAACGGCAAGCTAGCAAAAACACATTTTGTGGAAATCAGCACAGCTTTGGCACTTTGTTTGCAATTGCTTGATTTAGGAAATACTTCTAAACCTCAGGAACTTCCTAAGTCAAATCGTTTTCATATGTGACCAGTGACCAATAGCAGATGAGAAATCAAACATATTGGTTCCACCAGAGGTCGGAATGACTAAAGCTCTCGGTGACACGTGAAAGAGCCTGTCATATCACTTCAAAAGCCTATTGTCACCATAAAAGGTTTACTTTTCATCGAAATTATTAAATGAAGAGAAGAATCCTTACTTGAATAACTCCATCAATAAGGCCAACTTCCAAGACACCTGGAATGAAACCAGCATCTATCCCTGGGATCTGGTGAGGACCTACCGGAAGCAGTCAGCAGCAATCTATGAGACAACGTAAATCATCTAAACCAGAAAAGATTAAATCTGCAACTGCAATATCCAAGAGAGATTAGTGCTTGTTTTTCAAACAACTATCGAAGAGAGAGAGGTGCAAATATTTACTCATTCCAAAACCGTTTAATAAGGTCATAGATGTGGCAAACAAGGATGTAGATGAGACCTTTACAAATTTCAAAGTTCATAGAAACCGCCTTGAAGTCCACATGCCCCAGAAGTTATAAGGCCTTGAATTAAGAAGCTCCATCGACATATCACAATAGTGCCGCAAATTGAAATATGGAAATGAGAACACCACTTCAAATCCAGAACTTCCGTTAGAAATATTGGCAATGTGCCATACAGTAAATCTTGGGAGTCATAACCTTTATATTTAGCCCCATCATTATTTGAAAGAATTGCAGTTCTTTTCTTTTTTGATCAGCCTATTTATATCGACAATTTATCATCTCATATTTCAGCTTTCTGCATAGACCGCTTCTCTCTCTTTCCATACATTGATGCGAAACTATGAGCCTTGAACTATAAGGACTAAAAATGAGACCCCATCATATCAATCTTTCACAAGTCATGGACCAATCTTAATGAAACAAAATTGGATGATAAACTAGATTGTGCAAGGATATCTAATAATTGCAAAAGGTATAACATGTTGAGGGAACTTACCAGGCTTGCCTTCAGATAATACAGGGCTTTCAACGGGTTCAACGCCATAGAGCTGACAAATAAAAGAGAATCAGTAAAGAACTTAGACTAGAAGGGGAGAAAAAGAATAACATGCAGCTGATGCAGCGCTCTCAACACAAAAAGAATGTTCAGACACAAGGTTTTTTATTCAAGGCATCCATAGTTGATAATTACCCAAAATTGACTATATTTTGTCTGAGTTCAACACATGACAAACAATATCATAAAAACAATTTACCTTTATTTCAGGGTTTTGCTCTTTCAGAAACTTTTGAGCACCAGTTATAGTATCACCAGTTCCGATCCCAGAAACAAAGGCATCTATTTTGCCTCCCGAGCCTTTCCATATCTCAGGTCCGTTTGTTTCATAATGTATCTAAACAGAACAATGATAGCCAAGCTCAAGTTCATGTCGTCACCTGCATATACAACTGACAAGGCATGACACTTGACCACACATGTACCTTTGGGTTAGCGGGATTCTCGAATTGCTGAAGAATGTAAGAGTTAGGCGTCTATGCCATCATCTCCTCCGCCTTCTGAGTAGCTCCCTTAACGCCCTTGGCAGGATCGGTGAGGACCAACTCAGCTCCAAAAGCAGGGAGGATGATCCTTCTTTCCAAACTCATAGATGCTGGCATTGTAATGATTAGCCTGTAGCCCTTTGTTGCTGCCATGAATGCCAAGGCAATGCCAGTATTGCCACTTGTAGGCTCAATCAGTACACTCTTCAGCAATTTGGAATTAAAAACTCAAAACTCAAAATCCATCAGCAGAAGAGCTTCATTTCTATCTAAATTCATTTGCAACTGTGCATAATACCAATACATTGAATATCACTACACAAGGCTAAGAGTCATAAAAACGAACGAATAAACCAAGTGTTTGCTTCTTATCATTAAGACTGAATCCATTCGTTGTGAGAAAACAGACCAGTGTAGTTCGTAAAATATTGCACATATCAAGAATCAACACCGTTACAGAGTTCTGGTCATCCGCCATATAAAAACAAGAGATTGGAAACAATCCACTAACCTGACCAGGTGTGATAAGCCCCTTGGCCTCAGCATCTGTAATCATACTATAGCCAATCCCATAGGAATCATGCAGCGAAAAAGATGCAGAAGTCTAGACTCAAATAAAAAATCACTTTGTTCTACAAACTCATAAAGAATCTCTCCATTTCAGAGCAATCAATAAGCTCTAAAAATGCAATCCTAAACTAAAGATAACATTTTGATCCGAAACTCGTGATAGCAGAAGCTATGCCTGTCCTTGACACTAGAGCATGGCTCCATCAGTTCAAGCTTTGCTGCCACACGAGCAACGCAGCCATTTACTACATTGTTGAGGTACACCAATGGTGTTTTACCGATCACCTGTCACCCCAGAGAATCATAAGCAAAAAATATGGATCCAACATGCGCGAAATTACACAAATGGCACCAAGACTATATAATCAATTGGGCATACGCACCTCGGTGATGTCTCTAGCGATTCCAGACTTCTCATCGGCCACGTTTCCAGATCATTGCAAGCAAACGGCAAACTCAAGCCTTGAGGAACAAAGACCTGGCATATTAACTAATTTAGTTTCTTTTATATATTTTGTTGTAATTGTAAGAAATCTCTTGTTAATTATTTAAATGTAATATTGATACATAAAAATGTGAATCCTTCTTATTTTCACAGTTGATTGATTTCTATGAGAAAATGTCATATCCCTAGTATTTTGAAGGTTATATTTTGAATTTGTAACGTTAAACTCTTGAAGCAATGAAGAATGAGCAAAAGAGCTCTCAAAACTAGGGGCGAGTATGGTTTTAACGTTGGAGCTGGAATCGAAGAACCTGTCAAGTTTTAAGTTCCAAAGTATGCAGGATAAGTTCTGGATTCCAAAAATTGGAAAAACCGTTTTGTTAAGCATATTTCAGGTTTTAGGTAAGTGGAATATGAAACCCGGAACCTCGAACTTGAAATCTAGAACCTGGAATAAATTTTTGTTTTCTGCTTGGTCTATGTCTTTGTGTGCTTCTGCGGTATTTCATGGTGTCCAACGACGAGTGTATAATCCGGAACTGTTAGTCTGAGTTTCCATTTTATGATCGAGACTTTTATTTCGCTAATATTTCATTTCGTATGTCTAAATAGAAGTTATGATTAATTGATTTTAACTGTAAGTAGTGGTCATTAAAAATGATGATTCATTGTAATCATTGAATAAATAATTTAGGTGGAACCTAAGTAGAACCCAAAATTGATTCTAGAACCCGTGACATGGTTAGATTCCAAGTTTGAAGATATATAAGGTAGGTTCTAAGTTTAAAAAAATAATGAATTGTTCTAATAGGTAAGTTACAGGTTTTAAATGGAACTTATATGAAATTTGAAATTGCTCTCCCTTACTCAAAACCTCCTTGAAATCACCAAATGAGCAAAAAAATCTAAACAATCGAAACCTTAGCTCTATGTGGGTTCACGAGTTCGATGATGTAATGGCCGTTTCTTGTCCTCTGGCGATATAATACACTTAATAATATATAAATAACAAACACCTTTTTCCCAGATTAGCATTGACCTTAGAATTACAGGAAGCGAAATCGCCTTGGAAATAAACACAAACGAGCTAAAAAAGATAGGGAAAAAGCCAAAAAAAACCCCAAACTTTGTTTTGTGACGTGAAAACCCCGAACTTTGCAAACGTGTGACACATTTACCCCATTAAGGGTATTTTCGTCTTTTCTTTATTATTTTCTTTTTCTTTTTATTTTTTTTCTTATTCTTCTTCCCTCCGCCGGAGCCGGCGGAGGGAAGCCGGCGTCGGGCGAGGCCGCCCTCGCCGGCGTCGGGCGAGGGCCGCCCTCGCCGGCGTCGGGCGAGGCCGCCCTCGCCGGCGTCGGCGAGGGCGGCCCTCGGCTGGGTCGGGCAGGGTGCCCTCCGGCGTCCGGCGAGGGAGGCCCTCGCCGGCGTCGGGCGAGGGCGGCCCTCGCCGACGTCGGGCGAGGGCGGCCCTCGGGCCGGTCGGGCGAGGTGCCCTCGCCGGATCCGGGCGAGGAGGCCCTCGCCCGACACGGCGAGGGTGGCGAGGGCACCCTCGCCCGACGCAGCGAGGGCGGCCCTCGCCGGCGTCGGGCGAGGGCCTCCCTCGCCGGATCCGGCGAGGGCACCCTCGCCCGACGTCGCGAGGGCACCCCTCGCTGCGTCCGGCGAGGGAGGCCCTCGACGCCGACGAGGGCCGCCCTCGCTGCGTCGGGCGAGGGGTGCCCTTGCCGATGTCGGGCCACCCTCACCCGACGCCGGCGAGGCCGCCCTCGCCGGACGCCGGCGAGGCTTCCTCCGCCGGCGAAGAAAAAGAAAAAAAAAAAAAAAAGTTTTTAAAAGTAAAAAGACCAAAATGCCCCTATGATTTAGGGTAAATGTGTCACACAAATGAAAGTTCAGGGGTTTTTGTGTCACAAATAAAAGTTTGGGGTAAATGTGTCACATTTGTAAAGTTCGGGGTTTTTCACGTCACAAAACAAAATTTGAGGTAAATCTGTCACTCGAGGTAAAGTTTGAGATTTTTTTGGCTTTTTCCCAAAAAGATAAAGACTCTTTTCTGAATGAGTCTCACGAAGGCCTCCGTCAGAGCCACGAACTCCGGGAGAATTTAAAGGGTTTAATTATATGGGATCCTCGGGGACTACGCTAATCTGGGAAAAGGATCCTCGAAATTCGGAAAAAAAAATTACTTTCGAGGAGATGACAACTGGGTCATTTTCCGAATTTGTACTCTTTCCATTTTTTTTTTTCCATGGGAAGCAAGCCAGTCAAAAGATTAAATGGTGGGTGAGGAAGCTGAATCTGACCTGATTCCCAGGATACGTTAACAGGGAATCGTCACCGGTGAAGACGCCGGATGAATCAAGGCCATTCATTGAGGGATAATTTCTCTTGATATTTCCTTCCTTTGCCCTTTACAATAAGGAAATACAAATGTTTCCTTTCCATAACACGCGCAATGTTAAAAGATGATATCTTGGTCAAATACGTCGACGGAAAGTGATGTTTGGAGGCAAGCCAATGAACGTTTGCACGCTGAAGTGGACTCAATTGTTGATGTTTCTTTTCTGTGTTTTTGCAAGGAAAATTGATTATGTTACCTTATATAGGCTTGGGAATTAATGTTATGTTAGATTCAAAGAGAAAGGGACCAAAATGACAATAGATATAATTCTTTAAATTTGGTTATACGGGGTGATATGATTTTAAAGATAGATCAAAATGATAAAAGGAAGGTTTGGATTTTTTTAAAATAAAAAATAAAATCTGTGAAACAATTCGCCTCACGAACTAATTAAGTCCACACGAGGCTTTGACCAATTTATGTAATCCTAACCTAAAATAATCTGCACACAATTGGGAAACTTAAATAGGCGATCTCAAAGTCATTACTTAAAAACCGCTGGATGCCCTCAACTCATTGAGTTAATGCTAGGATTAAGTTTGGTCATATTTGTTTTCGTAAAGCTCATGAGCAAACGAATCGATGACATCGTCATATAACCATTGAAAGTTGATTTTTCAAAAGTGGAGGATTTTTTTTTTTTTATTTCTTTTTGTCCATCATACTCTAATTCTCAAATCACCATTATACTTTTGCCTTGCCTTTTTACAAAGCGTGAGAGTTGAGACTTACACTTGAAACTAAATTTACATTTGGTAACATTTCTATTTCGAAAAATAATTTTATTTTAGAAATATATATTTTTTAATTTCAATTCCTTGAAATAATTTCTAAATAAAAGAATGCATAATTTCTATTCTAGGAATAGAAAAAGTATGGGAATGTGTTTGGTACGACTCAATTTTTTTTTTTTGTAACGTAAAATTTCTTTTAATTTTTAAATAATTTTTTTAGATTTTTCTTTTTTTCCCCTTCTTAGTGATTGCCTGCGACTGGAGGCCGATGTTCACCCATTGGCGGCCGGTTGGGTGGTAGTGGACGGCAGGGGTAAGGGGTGGCAAGAAATAAGAAGAAAAGAAAAAAAAAAGAAAAGAAAGAAAATTGTTCCCGAAAATTAGAAATCACTTTTTTCTACTTCATGTTTCTGTTCCAAATCTACTCCTCTACTTCATGTCAAATTAAGCTCTAGAGGAGGTTTATGGAGTAACCAGTTACCAAGCCTGTGCAAATATGTCCTTTATCTGCATATAATGGTATTTTACATGTTATTTTTCAATCCGTGTTAGTTTATAAATATTGTCACCTCTCATTTCTATGATTGTGTTAGACCAATATTTGTGTATAGTAATTTTTTTTTATAAAGATAAACATACAAAGAAGGAAAATGCTTAAAGATAATTGTACAAAAGGCAGCAAGTAAGTTAAACTTAAAGTGCAGTTGAAATTGAAATATGATTTAAAACATTAGAAGAATAGTTTGAAAACCATTAAGGTAATTGTAAATTTTAGTTTATTCTTGTTATAGAATATGGTTGTACTTATTTGGTACCATATTCTTTGGATGAAATTTAGTATAAGGAAAAACTCGAAACTATCTTTCTTTATCTTTATTTGAGGTGAATCGCTAGTTTATGATAAATAGATGTCAAAAGTAAGAACAAATGCATAAACAATAAAATAATAATATGCTATTTTTTAATTGTTTAAATTCCATTCTGAGTTTATTTTAAATGGTTCAAGGATTAAAGAAATAAAAAAATAATTATGAATAAGTTACACTCAATTATTATATTATATTATATTATATTATAAAATATTATATTACAAGTGAATTCTATATAATTTTCACTTAATAGTAGATATACTTCATATCATACAAATTTTATTGGGAGATTTTTTTTCGTATTAATATTTTACTTTCATAAGGTGCAACTTTTAATTTTTAATTAATTTTATTATCATCTATAATAAAGTAAGTTTATTTAGTCATGTAATGATATAAGATATATATTTTGTTGGAAAATAGTTTAGTAAGAATATTCCTTTTATTTTGTTTGATTTCCATTTTCTTTTATAGACATATCTTTTGAAATGTTCTTTAACCAATTTCAATTTAATACTTTATTAAGCTGATATCAAATGAAGTTAAATCAAATCATGAAAGAATCTATAATTCAAATTATGAATAGTTCATAGATGATTCATGTGTATTATTTGTTATGAGCAAAATGTCCTCTCTAGCTACAAATATGATGATGAATATCTTAGAAAATTATCAAAAAGTCATAAACCTATTACATTTTTAATAACTCAGTCTTGGACTTTTTAATTTTGCCAATTGAGTTCAATTTTTTTTTATAATATGACAATGTAGTCTAAGGTATCCAAAGAACTTTAGAGAAATCTAATATAATTAAGTTTTATAATCCATTTAATCTTTGATTCGTAGGAGTAAAGTAAATCTCCCAATACTTTACTTAGTTCCTAATTGACCCACTAAAAAATATTTTAGTGACGGCTCCCAAACAAAAATGATCTTGCATGTTAAATATTTTGAACCTAGATGTGAATTGGTATGGGCTTGAGCCTAAGCTAGTTGCAAGCTTAGAAAACCTTTAGCCAACCCCTTTGGTGGTTTACCTTTGAGAGGATTGCAACAGCTTAGAGACTCGCTGGGGACATGAAAAAATCTTAGTAGACTAAAGCTGATTTTCTCTTTCTTAACAAATATTTTTGTCTACTGACGAGGATACAAAGTACAAAGTTGTTGATTGATTAGTTAAGGCCCAAAAATGTAATGCCCTACCTTGTAATTGGGGCTCTAGACCTCCTCAAACCCTCCACGATCTTCTTTGCTTGAACAGTCCTTTAAGTTTTATTCTTGACCAACACCCAAAAAAAAAAAAAGAAAGTAAGTCTGGTCCCAAACCAATCAACTTCAAAAAGTTGGTTTGTGCCATGATGCGCTTTTCCAATGTCCATCCCATTTGACTTGGCCTCAATGAATTGGTCCTCAATAATCGAATTTGACCGATAGCTCCCCATCTTCATTTTGTAATGGAAAAGGATTCACTGGATATCTCCCATATAGCTCCCCACCATCCAGCCTTATTATTTGGTGAGTATTAGCCTAGATAAGTAAAAGCGTGCATGATAACTATTTTATGTATGTTCCAAAATAATTTTTCTATTCCGACTTATTCTTGGAATAGAAATTTGTTTGGTAAAATTATTTCATTTTTCTATTTTTGAAATAAATTTATATTTCATAAATAGGTTTGGAATAGAAATTAGAAGTAATTTTTTTTTTACTTTTCTATTTTTGGAACGTAAATGAGAAATAAAAACTCTTTTCATTATTTGTCATTGCTATTAGTTGATTGCTCATCCGTCGTCACTGGCCGCTGTGTGATGCCGTTCGCCATCCGTTGTTGCCATTCCCCACCTGCCGCTACGGCCAGCCGCCGATCTTCTGTTGTTGGCTGCTGTCGAAAGGGAGAAATTTTATGTTGTCATCAAACGAATTTCTATTTTAAGAATATAAATTTTGTATCGTTATCAAATGCGTATTTTTACTTAAGAACTCATCTAAGAATAGAATTAAAAAAAAATCTTTTTTTTTTCCAAAATTAATTTCTAGTGAGAATGGTTATCATTTGCGCCCCAAACCTTGATTTCAAATATGATATGCACATCAAGAAATCAGGTCGACATACCAACGTCCGAACAAGTAAAAAAGATGGGCTTATTATCGGGGCTCGACAGCCCTCATCAGCGTCTTGCGTTTTGAATCAGGACTTGGAACATCTGGTCGTGGGCGACAATTTTAGGGCGCTTACGGCTGAGTTATCTGGAAAAAGAGGCGGTACTATCTTTAGGATTCTTTGCTGCTACATATTGGTACTTTGCCTAATCGTCCATAGGAATGAATACAATCCTGCTCCTGATTCGAGCTGCCCCCATACACAAAGTGTGTTCTGCCAAACATAACTATCTGGGACCTTCACTTTAAGGGGCTCGTGGTGCTAAAGGCGGGAGTGAGAGGGCTGCAAACTTCTCTGGTCGTGCATTAGATGGCACTTCAAGGAAACCTCTGGCTTCTTCAGCCTTCGACGAAGATTGTTCTAATTTGCGAGAAGCCTTTAGTGATGTTTGCACAAGCTACCGATGCAACTGTTGACGTAGATTTCAGTCTCTGGATGACTAGGGAATTTACTTCCACATGTAATCGACCCTTGATTTTCGCTATGTCTATCCGATAGTGCTTCACATTGGGTATCAATGAGGGATGTAATTGGAAGTTTGGGTCCCACTTCAGTTTAAAACCCACCTTAGGGCTAATGCAATGTATGCTATCTGATCTGACGTGTGATTTATAGCAGTCCATTCATAGAAAACAGAGCATATTAAGAGATACAGAGAGTTGAGCAAAATGATCTCCGTTCAGGGACTTATTACTTTCATTCCTCTCTTCCACCTCCGGTCCATTCATAACAGTCATCCCCGTGGCTGTTCATTACCCTCATAGCCGTGCCGGAGCTCCTCTGTTCGCTCGCCCCTGTTTTCGAGTCAATGTGCCCGAATTACCTTGGACTCGTTTGTTCTACCATCTCCGACTCCTATTTTCGACGCTGTGGTTTCCAAGACCTTCTATTACCAACCTAACAACCGATCGTGACCAGAACAACAACTCATCAAGGTATTCGTCTACTATGCTTTGTTCTGATTTGAATCGAGCATGTTTCAGTGCACAATGGTCTCTCGGCCGGCCTCAGATTCATTGATTCGTCTTTGTTAAGGTTTATCTTAGCTTCTCTGACCTTGTTTGTTCGTTAATCACCTCGCTTATTAAGATCGCCACCTGTTCGATAGTTTGCTCCAGGAGTTTGAATTGAAAATTTTTATCTGGTCTAAGAGCTTAGCGTAATTTTTTCATGCCTTGAAAGTTTATTTAGCCCGTGGCTCTGTTTCTTTAGTATTTTGTTTGCGCATGAGATGGGCGGTGATGCTAAAATATCATCCCCGCATTTGTCATATTTTGGACTTTCCAATATTAATCATGTTAATAATAATTAAGGTATTTCGTATATCTTAGATATACATTTGAAATAGGCATGAGAATCTTAAGATATCTTTAGAGCTATGTAGTACATTGATATCAACTATTGGATTCCTTAAATGAGTAGGGATTGGGACTAGTAAATCATGAAATTTCTATATGGTGATTATAAAAAAACAATGATTATTCATTTTGAGAACATTAATTTCGTGTTAATCAATCCCTCTAAATTATTTAATAGTCTTAAAATCACTTTCTCATCAATCGGGGATTAGAATGGGCACCAAAAGTTTCATATAAATAACTAAAATATTAGTTATCATCACAGAACTTAATATATTCAAATGACTAAAATCATTACATTAGCATCACATCACCGACTTTTTCATCATCCATGACGTCCAAATCTAGTATTTGCTAAAAATAGGATGTGCAATCAGTCCAAATTCAAGAAGTTGGAAGATTCATCAGCCAGTTAGCGAATGACGATCTTCGTGATTTGGTGGTTTAATTGTATGCTAGAAGCCACTTTGCTTATCCTGCGAGCAATGTAGTGGGGGAAAATATCACTTTAAGAAAAGTGATCACACACCTCAAATCATAGGCTTCTACGGGAGACGTATGTCTAAGGGTGAAGCGGTAGAAAGGAGCGGTGGTGGACCGGCTGGAAAGGGTTTACGGGGTGGAGGGTGTCTACGGGGTCGTTTAGGTGGAGAGGGTGGACAGGGTGCAGGGGGTGGAGCAGGTGAACGGGGTGGAGAGGGTAGATAGGGAGCAGAGAATGGAGCAGGAGAACGGGGAGGAGCGTGTTTACGTCCTTCATCTTTCAGTAGTCTGGTGTCACTATGAGTTTTTAATATTTTGGTTCCCGCAAAGTAGTACTTCTGGGAAGCTCCTTTGGTCCCGCTCCTTGAAATTAATATAGCAGCTCTAATGACGTAGTCGGTGAAGAGCTGTAAAAGACAAGAATGGTATCCAAGTGGAATGAAGAAGGCAATGTACAGAATCAATACAACGAAGATGGCAGTGATTCCAAAGATTAAGACAACAACCGCGATCCAAGTGTGTTTGCTTATGGTCACATAGACCCCCACCATGTAGGTCACGGACATTGTGATAAGAGCTATGAGCAGCGGTAGCCTTGCATATCTAAGGGTATGAGGCGTCGCATGTGAATCATTGATCTGCATCCAAAGAAGGATCACAACTGCAATTATCGAGGTGTACATGGCGATGGAGTTGCAGATCACAAAGATGTCATAGATCGGTTTGTTCAACAATGTTGCGATTCCTGCATTTGGTTCAGAGCTATTATATCCTCCGGGAACAGAAAAGCCAGCGGTGAATGTCACACTAGCAATGAGCGTTGCCACGGACTTTCGGCACGCCTCTTCAGTGTATCTATGTCTGGAGGCTCTCTCTGCTGGCCTAAGCTTATTGTCTATGAAATTGCTTTGTCTTTGCTTCTGGGTGCTTTGGCAGATATTAAGATTGTCCGTGTTAACCTCTGGTTAGGAGTAACAGAAAAAGAAAAAAAAAAAAAAAGACTGTCACTTTCCATAAAGATGTACTCACAATCAAAGGTTTAGTATTCAAAAACACAAAACCTTCTCAAATGATACACAGACTTGCAATTGCAATCTTTCTAAGCTTACGCTAGAAACTTAATTCCACTTGGTAACTTTAGGGAGAGTTCAACGGGTCAAAATAAACTTTAGTCTTCATCTCTCCGAAAAGGAGGTGACCAAATCAATAGTTAAAGGCAAAAGTAGATAACTTGTTAATTTATTTGCCGATATCATTACCAGGTGAAGTGGAGCATTGATTTCTCTCAGTTCCTCATCGACATTGTCGAGAGCCGTGAAGTTGTTGTGGTTTACAAGCCTAAGATTGACTCTTTTGTCCCGGGTGAGAGAGAGCAAAACCTCGAGTTGCCATCGTATTGTGGCTACATGGAGAGGTGTATTTCCGTACTTGTCTTTTGCATTTATAAGCTTCTTAAGCTTGAAATCACCAAGTATGCACTTCACTACAGAGGCCATTCCGTTTTTTGCTGCAATATGAAGTATATTTTGCTCTTTGTTTAAAGTAAGCAACTCTTCTGGTTCTAACCAATCTTGCCAATGTTGATGCAGCACCTTAATTGTTTCGAGATGACCCTTCTTACATGCAACGTGAATTGGAAAATAGCCCTTTATATTGTGCTTGAAGGCGCTCGAAGTGAACTCATTGACCAAGAATTTGACTCCATCAACATAATTCTCCCGTGCTGCTAGATGGAGGGGCGTATCCTCTCTAGCATCTTTTAAATCAAATAGCTCTTTCTTCTTCTTTGACATCTCTTTCAGCATATCTAGGTCGTTAGAAAGTAGGAAATGAAGTCATGCTCATGACGAAGGTTTTGGTAATTTTGCCCTCTATCCATTATATTTTTCTTAATATTACATGGAATACATAACTGAATTCTAAACTTTTGGGGGATAATTTCAGTATAGACATTAGAGATTGCTTCAAAGCATGGAGACATTCATCTCCCAGTAAAAAATTTACCTTATGCGAGTAATCAAGGGCAACCATGACATGAGCCTCTTCCTGTTTTACAAAAGGTCCTTGGACAATACTATAAGTAGTGTAGTATCTACAATGGCTTACACTATGACTATCGACTGATGAAGTAAAGTGATGACAATCTTCAAGGGAAGTCTTGCCGGGTCCAAGCCCAAAATTTATGGGAACTCTTCTATAATTGATGCAGGGTCTAGGAAAAGGTCAAACCATTCTAGAAGAAGAGTAAAAAATGTAAGGTTAGCTGTTTTATGAAAAAGATTTATAGGTTCGACGATCTCATATGGATGCAAACTAGACACACATTAATGGACTGGCTAATAAATTCACCGAAGTGTGAACCGTAAGTACAATCACTGACCTATCCTTCGATGCACCACAGCTCCGTGAACCGGAGACATGCCTTCAATCCAGGAGGAAAGAACTTCATTCCCATCCACCACTTGCAGTAAAAGCGAGAGAATCTCCAAGTTGTGTGTCTCAATCGCCAAGTACAGGGGGCACTTTCCCTCGTTGTTCTTCTTATTCACCGATTCTGAGCCTTGATGCAGGAGCCGATTGGTCAACTCATAGTCACCGTTTTTCACAGCCTGATGCAAAGGCCTGTTCCCCGCATTGTTCCATTGGTCCACAATTCTGTCGAACTTGAGGAGGCGCTTGGCCATGTGGTTCCTGCGGGCTCTTGCTGCGACGTGGAGGGCTGTTTCTCCTCTGTTGTTTGCCTGGGCGACGAGCTTCTCGTCATCAACGACCTCGAGGAGTGCTTGGAAGATGTCGGCATTCTCGATACTCGCTGTGACGTGGAACAACGAGTTCCCACTTGGACTCTTTGTGCTAATGATGTCGTATAAAGAGGCCGTCTCTTCAGCGGAATACTTTTCGAGGGCTTTGATGAACTCGTCCAAGTCGCCTCCTTTTGCAGCGGTGTATATAGGTGCAAGACTTATGAATTCTACTTGGCGTTGTCGTCTTTCTACCGACTCTAGTGCTCTCAATTTGTTTATTTTCTGCTCCCATTCAGGATCGCCCATATCTATGCTTGCGGTATCGCCATTCATCTGTAGACTTTGAAATTTGAATATGGTTTCCTCCAGAATTAAGACTTTTGCGGGGTCTCTTCTCCAATATTAATTGCACAACCACGACTTGGAGATTTTTTCTTCTCTAACTGTCAGTGCACACCGCGAGTAATTCTTCAAAAAATACATCCACCACACAATTAGGAAGATTTCAAAATTGAAATATTATGTATTGAGTATAAAATTGAAAGATTTTATTGCATTTTCTTCATTTATGTTGCTTGCTGTAATATGTGAGGACATGCACATACTCTTGTTATTGAATTCTTTTATCACAAAACGGTGGTGCATTCCAATTTCGAAATTAAGAAAAAGGGTCAAATACAATAGATCGATTTTAATTCACAAAGTCCTATTGAAATTTAGATTTGCAAGTATTCTCTTTTATTTGGAAGATAAATCGCAAAAGGCTAAAGAAAATTAATGGGGATTTAATGACAATAATTAGGTTAGATGTTCAATCATGGAACGTTAGTTGTTTAGTAATCAAACATGAATGAATTGTTCATGCAAGACATTACCTTTGTGTCTGCACTTTGGCAATAAAAAAAAAAAAAAAAAAATTAGCATGGATGTACAAAAGTGCAGATAGACAAAGGATTCTCGCTCACGGTCTCTGCTAATCTAGGGCATGATGTGGGGATGTAACTTGAAAGCAAAGACAAAGCGTGGACCTTAATATCCGATCAACAGAAGGTATCTTTTTTCTTTTTTCTTTGTTCTTTTTTTTGCCTCTGTTATGTATTATTCTTATATCTTGTTCTTGTAAATGCTTTCTGATATGTTTAGACACACTTTTAAATTAGATATATGTTTTGCAGGGATTAGTTCCAGTTATTTTAATATTTGATCAACAGAAGGTCTCTTTGAGTGATGAACTGGACGTAGATATAACTTGAATCATCTTAAGATTTGGGAGTGTCCTGCAAAAGTGAGATTATATAATTCAACATTAAGTAAGTTAGAATCCAAAACCACGTAGTATTATTTCGTATCTTACCCGGATCATTCGAAAGGGTAATTGATTTTATAACCCCAATTGAGGTATAATAATTGTGGAATCATAAACAGTAAAATTTCTAGATTTGGACGTTACCACAAAGGATGGTTACCCTTGGACTATTAAGGATAATAGTACAATGGAAACCACCGTATTGTTGTCTTTGCCTATACCACAGACTGAGCCTGTTGAGGTACATGATACTATCATTGAGACAGTTCATGATGAAGTTCCCTAAGCCTCTCTCACGTGCAAGATGAGGTTGTAGTAGCTCTACTTAAAAGATCTGTTAGGGAGAGGTGATCAACTATACTACTAAACTATATAGTCTATCTATGACAGTATAACTACGATATCTGCTGCATAGTTATCTAGTGACTTATATAGATATTTTTTCTTGTCCTCAATTAAATTTGTGATTAGATGCGATGAAAGACAAGATGCAGTCTATGAAAAATAATGGTATTGGGAAGCTTGTTTAGTTGCTTGAGGGTCACAAGCTCATCAGCTACGAATGGGTGTATAAGACTAAAATGGACTCTAAAGAAAGATTGAAAAATTTAAAGCTAAACTGGTAGTCAATGGTTTCACTTAAAAAGAAGGAGTAGATTGCAAAGATACATTTTTTTTTCCTAGTTTCTTCTACATATTCTTTTAGAGTAATAATGGCATTAGTAGCTCATTTCAATATGGAGCTAGATCAAATGGATGTTAAAATTTATTTAAAAATGGAGACATTGATGAGGAGATCTATATGGTTTAGCTCGAAGATTTTACAGCAAATGATTCATATAAGCTTGTTTGTAGACTGAAAGGTCTATTTATGGCCTCAAATAAACCAATGATACTTGAAGTTTCATAATGTTGTCACTTTGTTGAATTTTGTTGAGTCTATATATTATAAGGTTAATGGGATGAAATTTATTTTTCTCGCACTTTATGTACATAATATCTTGCTTGTGAGCAGTGATCTTAAATTACTGCATGAGACAAGACAAATATTGTCAAAAACAAATTTTATATGATGGAACTTGATGAGGCGTCTTTTGTCATTGACATTGTGATCCGTAAAGATCGTTCTTCGTTACATATTGGGTTTATTGTAGAGGACATATGTTAATCATATTTTGGAAAGATTCAGTATATAGCATTGCGAGCCAGGTATTACTCCTACCATTAAAAGTGATGAACTGAATCCATCATAGAGTCCTCATTCAGACATTGAGAAAACCTAATTGAAGGATATACCTTATGCTAATACGCTTGAAAATATCATCTATGCTTAAATTTGCACTAAACCAGAAATTGCTTTTGAGACAGGACTTCTAGGCAAAAATCAATAAAATCCAGGATGTGATCATCGCGTTGCTACTAAGAAGGTCTTGAGGTACTTAGGTTGCGTTTGGGAATTGCTTTCCCAAGTACATTTGGACACCTAAAGGCCTTCTGGCCAAGAATTAGGTGTTTGGAAAATTTTTTGGAAACCCCATTAAGCCAAAGCCAGCCTTCTGAAGGCTGAAAGCCCAAGGCATCCCAAGGGCTGCCTTGGGCTTTCAGCTTTGGCTTTGCGCTTCATTCTACTGTTCATCTTCTTCATTGAGTTGTTCATCTTCTTCGTTGAGGTAGACGTTCGGATTGTGCAGGGCTGTTGAGGGCGGGCGATGGACTAGCGAGAGGTCGGTGACGGTCACGGCGACCGTTGCCGTTGGGTCACGCAACTTTTGGCGGGTATCTAGGCCGCACGATTTGGTCGTACGACCTAGATCCGGGTCGCCGGAGGTCACGCGACCTCGCGACGACTAGATATGGGTCGCGCCGGTGCCGGAGGTCGCGAGGTCGCGCGACCCAGATTTGGTCGTCGCGAGGTCGCGCGACCTCCGGCGGACCCATATCTGGGTTGGGCGACCTCCGTGAAGGGCCGCCGGGTGTCGCCCAACCCCAGGCGGCCCTCGCTGGTCGTCTCCAGGGGCTACTTGAGGCCGGCAGCGGCCGCCTGCCTCGTTGGCCAACTTTTTATTTTTTATTTTTTATTAATCACCAAAGTCATTTGTAAATTTATTTCTCCAAACACTATTTTACACAAAGGTATTTCACAATGGACTTTCAAACTATAATTTACCAAACACAATTTGCATTTTGGAAAACCCCTTTAACTCAAAATCCTTTGCATTTTTCCAAAGGCTTTCCTCAAAAGTCCAACCAAACGCACTCTTAAAGAGGATAAAAGACTATATACTAATTTACAGACATATCTAAGTCCCGTAGCTAGTAGAGTATTTGGATTCAAACTTTGCTGGCTATCAATATGAGCATGAAGTCGACAACAAGATACATCTTTATGTTAGTAAGAGATACAATATCATTGAAAAGTGAAATTCAGAAATCAATGTCATCCTCTACCCTATAAGAGGAGTTTTATCCTACTTTTCAACTACTATTTAGACTATTTAGCTTCAAAACCTAATTAAGGAGTTGACTATGTCAGACTTTGTGGATAGGTTCATATGGTTGTATTGTGACAATAGCTCTACAATGTTGTTTATTAACAACAACATATGTCTTAATGGGTCTAAGCATACTGTGGTCAAAGTTTTTGACCATGAAGTAAATAGTTTAGAATTATGACGTTACAATAGAACATATTTTCACAGATAATATGGTTGCAAATACACTAACTAAAGGCCTTCGGCTATATATTTCTAAACAATGTGCCATTTGCATGGGCTTAGAAGAATCATAGGGAACTATTGTTTAGTGGGAGCTGTTTCAATTTTATTCTAAAAAAGTTTATATATGTATTTGTTACATTTAGTAACATTTTTGTATATGTCAACTCTTTTGCATTCAATAAAGTGATTGTGAATGCATTATTATACATATATTTGATGAAAATCTCAAAGCATTGTGTAAACTTTGAGTAAAGACTAGAGGCATCCAATTATTAGCATTAATGATACATCTTATTACATTTAAAGAAAAGTTAACCATTACGATAAGATATATGTAGGTTCATTGGAACCATAAAGATATTATTTAATAACACATAAGCTTTTTGTGACACTTAAGGTAAAAGAACTAAAACTGACAAAGAAGATGACACATATGGTATTACTCTTTATCAGGTGTTATCCATTTACCATACTACCATTTTGAATCTATATCAATAGAGTTAAAAGCACTCATAACCATAAAATGCTCTGTGTGTATACATATAGTTATTGCAATGATTCGATGTTTGAGTTTTTATGGAATCGAATTGACTGTTAAAAATTATCTTTAGACCAAAGGTATGCACATATAGTACAATTTCAATTAATATATCCCAAATGGGAGAATGTAAGAGTTTTTTTTTTAAACTTTTATGTAGACTACAATAATTGATATTGTAATTTACCATCTTACGAGATTGGTCTAATAAAGTGAGATATAAAGTTTATTAATTAGTCTAATATAAAGCTGGCTAGTGTGTGCTGAGTTGAGCTCGGTTCCTGATAAGAGCGCTTGGCTAAAAACTTTATAAATGGTGCTCAAGTCTCTCTTTTAACTGTAATGCACAAATATACTCACATAAGGAACATTTACCAAGCGCAAAGGGTGAGGGGCAGTCCCGTTGAGCCAGTAATACAGAGGGTAGTAGAGGAGAAGCTCTTGATTTTGGATTGTTACTATTCCGCATCAAGAATGATGGATTCCAAATTAGGTGCACAAATCTCTTTACTTAATTATATATGTGTTATTGAGCAAAAAAAAAAATTATATGTGTGTTATTGATTTTAGCTACGGAGATCTAGGGTGCACTTTCGCGCTTACACACAATACTCATGAAAACATAGAATTCATATTTACAATTTCACAGGACGCATAGTGAAAGGAAAGTTGGATAGTTGAGCGTGTCAATCTTCTTCCTCTATTTCAAATATATTAAAGATATCGAAGCTCTGCAACTAATTTCTCCTTTTCCCACTAATTTCTTCACGTTCTCAATAGTTGTTTTCTCGACTTCATCTCGATCTTTACTGCTCATGACTTACTACATGCCTTATTGTAACTTTCCGTGATCTTTAGGTGTTTACTTGTAGTCCTCCGAATCATTCAATATTGGTGTGAGCGCACGTGCAAGGCGAAGAGAGAGAGAGATGTGTAGCTTTTGTCTTCTTCTTCTTCTTCTTTTAATATTGGGTGTATTACTTATTCAACACTATATCAGTGCCATTTGTTCTCGAAGAAAATTGGGACTTTTTCTAATGTGGCACGGCATCTAACACCACTTGTGTAATAAAAAATGATTAATATCACGAAAAATCTCAAATTGATATATTAATACCTTGTTGACCCCCCGAATTAATTTGATGTAAAACAAAATCTCAAATTTGTCCAACCGTGACAAATTTACAAAAATCTTTAGGCAAAAATAGGAATTTTAGCGTATTTTCAAAAAATTAGGGAGCTCTTGGGGCTAAATTAGTAGATTTTAGCTGATTTCTCAATGTCAATTCATTTTCTTCAGATTTGGCTTTCTCAAAACAACACCGTGAGGTGACCTATTTATGTTGAATTTCCGAGTCAGATTCATGTTACTCACTAATCATTCAAATTGTTTGACATGTAAATGTTTCCATGTCAACAATTTAACGAGATGTTGGACATAAGCAAATGAATGGTAGATTTTTTTTTTTTTTTATAGGTATACTAGTTTGGGATTTTTTTTTTTGTGGCACAAGAATTGGTTTGGGAAAATTTTGGCACAGTATATTGGTTTGCTATTTTTTGTGGTATCAACTCTATTTAAAAAATGACTTGTCAGATTTTTGCAAAGGTCAAAATGGATGGAGTTGACGCATGTAATTCATTGCACTCTTCCGTGATTATCTTCTGTACATAGGCAATGTATGGATTTATGCACAAGCACTATTTTCGGGTAATAATCGTAGGGTAGACTTAACCATAGTTATTTATATGGTGGCAAAATCGAAATTAGCCAAATTTTGAAGTTGAAATATCAATGATTAAGTATCAAAATTGAAAAACGTACTGCATTTTCTTCATTTACGTTGCTGCTATAATATCAAAGCACATTAAATTCATGGGAAATTTACAAAAAAGGTCCTAAACCTATTACAATTGTTTCAATTCAGTCATAAATCTTTTAATTTGGTTGATATAATCCTAAACCTTTTAACAATTTGATAATATAGTTCATTCGGCCAATTTTGGACAGAAAGCATTAACGTGGACACCAACTATCTAACTTGACACGGTCAGCACTGATGTGAATAATTTTTACAATTTTAAAATATATATTTTTTTCTTTCCTTTTTTTTTTAAATGAGGTCGGCAACCGTTGAGGACCTCACCTGGCAACCCTCATCAACTTATGGCCCCTTGCTCAGTGGTTAGCGAGGGCCGACAAGAAAGCATCTTGGCCATCACCGAGAAAATAAGTTCCACAAAAGTCCAAAGAAAAGTAATCAGATCTAATGACGATAATCAATTTACATTTTGAGTAATGGAACATTAGTTGTTTAGATAATCAAACATGAATAAATTGTTCATGTAAGGCATTACCTTTGTTCAGAAAAAAAAAAAAAAAAAAAAAAACAAGCAGCATAATCCCTTTTCTCAAAACTGCAGGTAAACAAAGGATTCTTGGTCATGGTTTCTAATATAATAGATAATATGGGGATGAAAATTGAAAGCCAAGACAAGGGATGACCTTAATAGCCAATCAACAAAAGGTATCTGTTTTTTTCTCTTTATTATGTAATTATTCTTGTGTCTTGTTCTTCTAAATGTCTTTTTATATATTTAGATACACTTTTAAATCTGATATGTTTTGCAGGGAACCTTGTTCCAGCTATCCAAGAGCTTTTAGCCTTAGTGGAACGCAGAATATGCATTAGACATATTTAGGCGAGTTGGAGGAAGAATCACAAAGGCAAGGCCTGACAAAAGCGCTTATGGATATGTTCTGAAGGAAGCACATTGTCCCTATATCCATGCTTGAGGACATAAGAATCCAGGGGATGAGAAGAATTCGAAAAAAGATGTCAGTTGCTGCAAGATTCAATTAAGAGTATTGCCCACGAGTTACTGATTGAAATTAGAGGAAAGCAAGGCTGAAAAACGTTGTTGCCATGTGGATTGGAAAGGCAAAAAAGGGTATGAAGAGAAGCACAAACCAGACAAGTTTGTGGTTGACAACTTAACATGGAAAAGCAAACCTGCTCTTGCAGATCACGGGACATATATGGTATACCATGTCCTCCTGCAATTTACAATATTTTTACAAGCAAGAGGAACCTCAAAAGTATTTGTCTAACTGGTACAAGAAGGAGAGTTAACCAGAAACATATTTGTTCACCTTAGAGACTGCAAGTGGTAAGGTTTATGTGCGTTCGCAGGACTAGTGCAATGGGGAAAGAGCTATCTATCCCCGGTGATCCCACCAAAGTTTAGGATTATGCCAGGGAGACCAAAGACAGAAGAAAAAACAGCAGGACGAGCCAAAGAATTCCGAGAAGATGTCCAGATCAGGTTTTCGAGGGGCTTGTAGGTTATGCAATCAACCTGGTTATAAAATCAGGACATGCCCAATGAGAAAGAATAATTATAATGATATTGTAAGCATGTTATAAATTTCCTACCTGCGTACTTCGATTATATATGATATGCTCCAATTTTGCAGGGACAGAATGAGGGCAAGGCTGGCGAAAAAGGAAAAGGAAAGAACAAAAAGAGAGAACATCATTGGGCTGGCAATGGCACTTATACAAATCCCAACTCCGATATCATAATCCTAGGAATGAGCATGCTACATGGTATGCAGGATAACTTCTATGTTCCAAAAATTGGAGAACCGGTTCGGACAAGTAGGTCACGGGATTCAAGTCTTTGTGTTTTTCTTATCTATGTCTTTGCAGAATCTTGTGGTGTTCCATGGCATCCAATGATAAGGTGTAATATGAAACCACTAGTTTGAGTTTCCATTTCTAGTGATATCCATGACTGGTATTTTTACTTTGTTAATGTTTCATATTCTTTATGTGTCTAGATATGAGTCATGACCAATACATTGTAGCAACAAATGGTGGTTATTAGAGATGACGATTCACCTGTAAACGTTAAATTAAGAATATAGGTGGAAACTTAGTAGATTTTGGAACCTATGACGGGGTAGGTTTCAAGTTGTAGAGTATATATGATAAGTTCCAAAAATTTAGAAATCGATTGCAAGTTCTAGGTGGAACCTGAACTGACCTTGGAACTTCTCACCCTACTAATCTTCATTATATATGTGGGCTAAGTGCACTAGAAATTCTAAAACTTGTAAAATAAGTATAATTAAATCTTAAAACTTTCAAAAAGTGCATTCAAATTCTAAAACTTGTCAAATTGATCAAATCAAGTCTTTCCATTAACTTTACCCAACTTGCCTAATAGTAAATGCTGCCATGGCTTTTTATTATTATGATTATCATCTCTCTCCTATCTCGAGAAATTCCCTCCATTTATGATCCCCTTGATTCAATATGGGTGCTCGTTATCGGCGCAGGAGTTCGATCTTATCAAGATTAAACAAAGTAGCCTTGTTGAACCATATTGGTTCTTTCTTTTCATCCTGCTTCTTAAGGAGCTCCCCACCACTCTCTGTAGGTAGCTTCTAACATCTATTTCTCTAGTAAATCCATTTCTTTTTCTGCACTCCTTATCATGATTGTTTTGTCTTTGTTCTTGGCTTTCCTGGCTTATCTTTGTGCCTTCCATTAGACTCTTTAGAGCTCATCTCTCTCCTCTCTCTTGATATGGTGTATTTTTGTCATTTTGGTTTGCACTCAAATACCTTGTGTACTTTTCCTAGCACTTGTTTGTAAGAATTATTGTGACCCACATGATATGATTTATTATATGGTTTAATAATTATTGAAATGCTATAAAATAAATAATTATTGGTTACGAGAAGTTGCGACTATAATAAAATGAAAGGGTATATTGCTTTGATGGAAGGCACATTTTCAACGAACGTATAAATAGAGTCCGGTCCTCTCTCCACCCAAAAATGAACAACAATAACATAAAGGAATTGGGTATTCTCTCCTCCATCAATTGAATACATTAAGGAATAGTGGGTTAAGGGAGAGAAATCGGATTTCTTCATTTGGTTCGAGTTCTTTGGGTTTGCTACAACGATCATCATCAAGTGTAGCACTATGGATAAAGGTATGTCTTCATCTATTTGTGAAAATCATGAAGATCAAAGATCGTTGTTTTACTTTGAATTTCTGCGTCAAAGTATTGTATATATAATCTAACAGTTGGTATCAGAGCGTGATTTATGATCTCATGATTTTCCGTTTATAGAAATATTATGATTTATGTATGATGATTCGTTGAATGATCCCGTTCGTAGTATTTGTTGTTGTTGAAATGTTTTGGAAGGTTTTGTCATTGAAACCTGAATGATGGAGTGTAATAAAAAAAAATCGAATGAAAAAAAAGGATGAAAATGGAGGAATTCGGATTTTTTGAGGCAAAGTGAGAAATCCGCCGGTTCCGGGTAAAATCCGGCAACCCACCACTTGATTTCGGACCCACACCGTCGCACTGCCATGAGGAACATTAGGCATGAGTTTTTTCCGGTATATTGGCGTTTGCCGGAGGCTAATCGAGCGGCGGAAGTCGCGGTGGTGGAGTTTTTGTGTTCTGAGAAATTTTGGTTTGATTTGGGGCCAATTTCTTGGTCATTTTCGCTGAAACTTAAGCCCATGTGGTCGTGCCGGCATACTCTAGAAAACCCATCATTTATTTGTGTCTGGGATGGGCTACTGGAGAAGAAACGGCGACGAAATCGCGGCTGAAAACGGCGCAAACCGGCGAAAAATCGCATCTGTGCGTGAGGAAGAAGGCACGTGGGCTCCACGCGCGCACTGCAGTTGCAGGCGCGTGGAACCCAAGCGCCACGCGCCATCATGCGCGCGCAAGCACTGCGCGAGTGGGGGCTTCCCGCGCAATTGCAGGCGCGTGCGGGGCACGCACCTGCGGGGGGGATGAAGGCGCGTGACGTCCCCGCGCGGCCTTTTTTTTTTTTTTTTTTGCCCCTATACCAATTTTAAAATTCTCATTTTGTCCTTCTCGCAATTTATTTACTGTTCTGCCCCTGTTTAATTTATAATTACGATTCTACCATTGTTGATTATTTATCATTTTTCCCTGGATATTAAATTTATGGTTATGCCCTTATGGAATTATGATTTTACGATTTTGCCCTTATGCTTTGATTAAGTTTTTTTCCTTGTGTGCAATTTGGTAAATATTTATATTTTACAATATTAAAAATTCATATTATGAATGGTTTGTTAGTCACCAAAGTGGCCGAACCTTGAAGTTTTTTTGAATTTTTGATATTGTAAATTGTTTTATTCAATTACCCTTGATTAATCGATGTTATATATGAAATTGATATGTTTTATATCATTATTAGAGTTATGGGTATATTGAAGTTCATTTATTATAAGAACATAGGGATTAACCCAAAGGTTAATTATTTTCTTATAATTCATGAACATGATGGTTGATAATTAGTATGACTTGTTAAATTTGTTTGTATATCCAAAGATAGCAAATAAATTTTAATAAGAAATATTTACAATTACCAAATAAAAGTTATTAGCATCATTATGGTTTATATATATTTGTATATCATAGGATCGCCTAAAGGAGAACTATGATGTACATGTGTAGTTTAGTTTGAATCTGATTAGGTGATATTCTCAAAGCATTAATGTATGAGTATTTTCTTGCACATTTGCAGTATATGTACCTATTTCACTCCATTCGCACGCCTCATCTGTTCCCTTATTCAATGGGATATTTTCCTGATTGGAGTGGACAAGTCCAGTTTCACTTAGGTGTCCTGGATCTTGATTTAGCGCTTCAAGCTGAGAAACCAGCTACTATTACTGATGAAAGTAGCGATGATAAAAAGTCTTTCCATAAAGCTTGGGAAAGATCAAACAGACTGAGCTTAATGTTCATGCGAATGACAGTTGCAAACAACTTAAAGACTTTTCTTCCCAAGACTAATAATGCTAAGGAATTTATGAAATTTGTGGAAGAGCGTTCTCAAACTGTTGATAAGTCGCTTGCTGGTACATTGATGAGCACACTGACCACCATGAAATATGATGGTTCGCGTACCATGCATGAGCATATATTTGAGATGACGAATTTAGCAGCAAAGTTAAGGACTTTGGGAATGAACGTGGATGAGTACTTTTTAGTACAATTTATACTTAATTCCTTACCTCATGAGCAATATGGGCCATTTCAAATGAATTACAACACTATAAAAGGATAAGTGGAATGTAAATGAATTGGCCAGTATGCTAGTTTAAGAGGAAACAAGGATAAAAAAAATCAAAAGGCTCATTCTGTTCATCTCTCAAGTCATCAAGAAGTTCGAAAGAATTTCAAGAGGAAAGGTGGAATGAGCAAGAAGAAAGGACTACACGTCCTGAATGACTCTGCAAAGGCTTCTCAAATCCACAAGAAGGAACACAATCTTATTAAGTGTCATTTTTGCAACAAAATTGGACACTTGAATAAAGATTGTCTGAAATGTAAGGCTTGGTTCGAAAAGAAAGGTAAGCCTTGTGCTTTAGTATGTTTTGAATCAAACTTTACTGAAGTTCCTCATAATACTTGGTGAATTGATTCTGTGCCACCACTCATGTGTCAAATATGATGCAGGGATTTCTTACGATCCAAACTATAAAACCAAATGAAAGTTATGTGATTACGGGGAACATAAACAAAGCTCCAGTTGAAGGCATTGGCACTTATCGTTTGATCTTAGATACTGGACATTATTTGGATTTGTTTCGAACCCTTTATGTACCTACATTTTCTCGCAATTTAGTTTCTTTGCCAAGACTTGATGTAGCGGGATTTTATTGTAAGTTTGGATTTGAATCTTTCAGTTTATTTAAGAGTGACACTCTTATTGGAACTGGAACCTTATGTGATGGTCTCTACAAATTTAGACTTGATAATACTTTTGTTGAGACATTAATGACCTTGCATCATAATGTTGGCACTAAACGAAGTTTGGTGGATGAAAATTCTGCTTACTTGTGGCATAAACGTTTGGGTCATATATCCAAGGAAAGAATGCAAAGATTAGTGAAGAATGAAATTCTTCCAAATTTGAATTTTACTGACTTTGGAGTGTGTATTGATTGTATTAAAGGTAAACAAACAAAGCACACTAAGAAAGGTGCCACAATGAAATTATACATACTGACATATATGGTCCTTTTGATGTTCCATCTTTTGGTAAGGAAAGCTATTTCATAACCTTTATTGATGATTTTTCACGTTATGGTTACATTTTTCTATTGCATGATAAGTCTCAATCAGTGAATGCACTTGAAGTGTATATTAAAGATGTTGAGTGGCAATTAGATAAAAGGGTGAAAATAATAAGATCAGATAGAGGCGGTGAATATTATGGAAAGTATAATGAATCGGGACAATGTCCAGGTTCATTCGCTAAATTCCTTGAAAGATATGGCATTTGTGCTCAATACAGAATGCTAGGTACACCACAACAAAATGGTGTAGCAGAAAGGCGTAATCGTATTTTAATGGAAATGGTTAGGAGTATGATGAGTCATTCATCTTTACCCTTGTCTTTGTGGATGTATGCCTTAAAGACTTCTATGTATTTATTAAACAGGGTTCCTAGTAAGGCAGTTCCAAAGACTCTCTTTGAACTGTGGACGGGAAGGAAACCTAGTTTACGACACCTGCATGTTTGGGGTTGTCAAGCACAAGTAAGAATTTACAATCCACATGAAAAGAAATTGGATTCAAGAACGACCAGTGGTTATTTCATTGGTTATGCAGAGAAATCCAAAGGGTATAAATTTTATTGTCCTAATCATAGTACAAGAATTGTTGAATCTGGAAATGCTAAGTTCATTGAGAATGGTGACATCAGTGGGAGTGAAAGAATGCGTAATGCTTGCATTCAAGAAGTAAGGGTAGAAATTCCTATACCCAAAGCTTCTGAAGTTGTTGTTCCTGATATTATAGTACAGCCTAACAATAATCAAAAACAACAAATTAATGAACAAACACTCCATAATGAAGATGTCAATATTGAACCTCCAATAGCTGAGTCACAAGAAATAGCATTAAGAAGATCTCAAAGAAAAAGGAGATCCGCTATTTTTGATGACTATATGGTTTATCTATAAGAGTCAGAAATTGACTTAGGAATTGGAAATGATCCAGATTCATTTTCCCAAGCCATGGAATGTGAAGATTCTAATGAATGGTTTAATGCCATGGAAGAAGAGTTAAAATCCATGCATCAAAATCAAATTTGGGATATTGTTGAATTGCCTAAAGGATGTAAAAAGGTCGGGTGTAAATGGGTCTTTAAGACCAAGCGTGACTCAAAAGGCAATATTGAACGACATAAAGCCAGACTTGTTGCAAAGGGTTTTACTCAGAAAGAAGGCATTTACTATAAAGAGACATTTTCACCAGTCTCTAAGAAGGATTCACTTAAAATCATTATGGCTTTGGTGGCTCATTATGACTTGGAGTTACACCAAATGGATGTAAAAACCACATTTCTTAATGGAAATTTAGAAGAAGATGTTTACATGAACCAACCCGAAGGCTTTTCAGTTAAAGGAAAGGAACACATGGTATGTAAATTAAAGAAATCAATATATGGACTTAAACAAGCTTCCCGACAATGGTATCTTAAGTTTAACGATACCATAGCTTCATTTGGATTTAAGGAAAACACCGTTGATCGGTGTATATATATGAATATTAGTGGGAGCAAGTTTATTTTTCTAGTTCTATATGTTGATGATATTTTGCTTGCTGCTAATGATCTTGGTTTGTTACATGAAACCAAGAAGTTTCTCTCTAAGAATTTTGAAATGAAGGATATGGGAGAGGCAACATATGTGATAGGAATAGCATATTCCGTGATAGATCACAAGGATTATTAGGATTGTCTCAGAAAACCTACATTGAGAAAATTTTAGAGAGATTCAATATGAGTAAATGTTCAGCAGGAATAGTTCCAATTCAGAAAGGTGAAAAATTTAGCCTTATGCAATGTCCGAAAAGTGAATTGGAACGAGAACAAATGAAAAATATTCCTTATGCATTTGTTGTGGGGAGCTTAATGTATGCACAAACTTGCACCAGACCATACATTAGTTTTGCCGTCGGAATGCTGGGCAGGTATCAAAGTAATCCTAGAATGGATCATTGGAAAGCTGCAAAGAAAGTTCTTAGATACTTGCAAGGAACGAAGAATCATATGCTCACTTATAAAAGATCCGATCATCTCGAGGTGATTGGATATACAGATTCAGACTTAGCTGGATGTGTCGATACAAGAAAATCAACGTTTGGTTACTTGTTTCTTCTGGCTGGAGGGGCAATTTCATGGAAGAGTGCGAAGTAGTCAGTTATTGCTGCATCCACTATGGAAGCTGAATTTGTGGCCTGCTTTGAGGCCACAATTCATGGATTATTGCTGCGGAATTTTATTTCAGGGCTTGTGATTGTCGACAGTATTGCCAAGCCGCTGAAAATTTATTGTGATAACTCTGCAACAATTTTCTTCTCTAAGAACGACAAGTATTCTAAGGGTGCTAAGCATATGGAGATCAAATATTTGTCTGTCAAAGAAGAAGTTCAGAAATAAAGAGTGTCAATTGAGCATATTAGCACCAATCTTATGATAGCAGATCCCTTAACAAAAGGACTGCCGCCCAAAACATTTAATGAGCATGTTGAAAAGATGGGCATTATTGGACGTCATTAATGTTTGTATTATGGTTGTATTGAGTTTATATATTTGACACTTTGAGCTCACTTACGTGTTTCTGATATTTCCTGTTTTCTATTTAGTATACATTATGGAAATAGATGAATGTTAAACAAGATAGTTTCTAAAGAAACATTATAGTTGGACTATTACTATACTTCTCATTTATGGATCATGTTAAGTAAAGTGCTATAGTTGTAGTACATAGAAGGGACTATGTCGATTAATGACATTCAACCGCTATGACTCACATTAGTTTTCTTTACTTAATTGTGATTATTATGTGATTACCAATTTAATGAAATTTTATAGCATAATGTTATTGTGCACATTATAGTCTTTATTAAACCATGAAGGAAAATCATATGGGCCAAGTGGGAGAATGTAAGAATTATTGTGACCCACATGATATGATTTATTATATGGTTTAATAATTATTGAAATGCTATAAAATAAATAATTATTGGTTACGAGAAGTTGCGACTCTAATAAAATGAAAGGGTATATTGCTTTGATGGAAGGCACCTTTTCAACGAACGTATAAATGGAGTCCGGTCCTCTCTCCACCCAAAAATGAACAACAATAACATAAAGGAATTGGGTATCCTCTCCTCCATCAATTGAATACATTAAGGAATAGTGGGTTAAGGGAGAGAAATCGGATTTCTTCATTTGGTTCGAGTTCTTTGGGTTTGCTACAACGATCATCATCAAGTGTAGCGCTATGGATAAAGGTATGTCTTCATCTATTTGTGAAAATCATGAAGATCAAAGATCGTTATTTTACTTTGAATTTCCGCATTTAAGTATTGTATATATAATCTAACATTGTTGACTTAAGCTTTTCAAACTCGGATATCCACTCTTACTACTACTATGATGACACCTATGCTAAGGGAAGAAAGAAAATTGTCCTAGTGATGTGCCATGCTTAAACTATGATAGGTAAACATACCTTATGAAAGTCGGAATAGGATACTTCACTAAGGAAGTAGCAATGACGATTAACTATACTAATCATAGCCATTTTGAGTTGTGTTTGGGTATGGAATGGATAGGCCCTAAGTGACTGCCTCTCCTACTACGAATGTGTGTGGGCGGATCATCATCCCTCATTTGCTATTAACAAGACGGCACACGCAAGACAAGATGTCAAATCCATACTAAAACTGATCCTTGAAAGGTGTATAAAAGCCTTTTCCTTTTCTGCCGGAGAACACTTGAAGGATTCGAGGCATAACGCATAAGACTATTGATCGAACTTCTTAAGAGGGAACTGCTACTGCAGCCAATTTATTGAAAGTTGAAGGCAATGCCAAATGCAGATGCATAGCATAAGGCTAAAATGACATCATTTTAGATCCAAATTTTATTTAAAAATGAGCTAAATTTAAAAAATCTAATAAATTAAATATCCGATTTGGACTTTCCCCCTTTTTTTTCCCTTTTTTTTTGTTTATTGAGTTAGCTTATTTTTAAATATAATTTAAGTAAAATATGTATTAAAAAATCATATTTGAATGAAAACATCATTTCAACCACATCAATGTCACATAGGAAAATGAAAATAATAAATAAAAAAAGCCACATCAATATTTTGCATTAATTGATTGCACCAATTTGATAAGTTTTAGCACTTAATTGCACTTTTTGAAAGATTTATTATTCAATTGCACTTTCATAATAAGTTTTAGGATTTTCAATGCACTTATCCCTTAAAAAATTACTATTTATTGTGAGAAAATTATTTTTGGGTTCATTAGTCTCTCTTAATTATTTTGTAGTTCCAAAACCAAATTTATAATAAATTGGCGATTAGAACGACTGCAAAATGTTTCAAATGAATAAATAGTATATGAATTATCATCACAGAACTTATGTATTTAAATGCCTCAAATGAAAAAAATCATTGCATGAGCATGGCATTGCCGAATTTAACCTCATCCAAGACATCAAAACCTACTATTTACCAAAATAGGGTGCGCAATCACTCCAAATCCAATAACTAGGAAGTGTTATTTGTGATGCTGAAATATTATCCTTTTATCATTTCACAATAGTATTATATGCCTTTTTATATACATGTAGCATTTCTCCACCTAATAATTTAAGTATTTGAGTTGAACTTTCTAAATTGATATAAGAGCCAGTGCCCTTTAGCGTATGTACGTCCACCCTATCATGTACAAATTACTTGATCTCCTTTTCTTTTCTTTTTCTTTTTTTCTCTTTTTACTTTTGGGAGGTATTATTTAGTTCTCAAATCTGAATTGCCTATGTCTTCCTTTGCAATTGAATCAACTACTTTTCGAAGATTTTGTGTTTTGGTGATATATTTGGAGATTCTAATCATCTTAATGTCTCCTATAATCGGACTATAATTTTTCATCATGGCCGACAAATTTATGATATTTACCATAAATATCAGTAATTTTTAACAATTTTATGCTGCAATTTATCCAACAAACACAACAAGTTCGTTAGGATGTCACCTTTTTTTTTTTGGTCGAAGTTAGGATGTCACCTTTAATTGGCATCTATGTATTAATTTTTTTTTGGGGGTAATTCTTGGAGGGATAAAACCGACTTTATATTGATTTTATAGATAGCATAGTATTACTTATTTTTAAAGATGTCATCGTTGGTAAATTTTGTTGCTCTAAGATATATACTTGACACAAAATAACAGAAGAAATTATAGAGTCAGATTTCACGCCTATGAAAACAGGAGGCACCTAATTAATTAAATCGAAAGGAACATAAAGGAAAGTGTCATGTTTTTATTGAATGTTCATCTTCTTAGAATAATTTATTTCATACAAAAGGAGAAGTTAAATTGAAATTGAATTACAATTTGTTGTTATACTCAATACTATTCACATGACTCATGTTTTTACTGTCTAGCATGTGATATCCAAAGTTTATTTTCAAAACAAATATCTAGAGAAATTAACATTAATATTCACTAACAAAAGGACGTCCGATAAAATAGTAACAAGAGAATAATCATTAGGGTCAGATTAGATCCCTATCCAGGCAAAACCTATGTCCACTTTTGGCAAAGCTACTTAAATAAAAACTTGACTTCCAAAGTTAGCATGAAATCTCACCATAGATATGCCAAATATGGCCCCATCAAGTGACCGTTAATTAAAAGTCATAACACTCAAGTGATTGAAAAATAAATTATAGCACTCAAGTAAATATCATACAAGAATTATGGCATTTTGATGTTCTTATCCCATAATTTTTCACACATCTTCTCATTTTTTCAATCCCCACATTCTACTCTTCCTCTAGTGACGATTGCTCTTTTAGCCTCAAAGTCATGCTCCAAGTCACGACTTTCTTTTTGAGAAAGCCTTCTATGATCTTTTAAAGTTGACCAAACTATCTAATTCTTGTTATTACTTGGTAAATGCATATGTTGTTTTATTTCAATTTGCAATGATATAAAGGACCCTCTATCACCATCAATGAGTTCTAAATTGCAAGTAGAAAGGCTCGTCTAGAAGTACCTTAATAAAGGGTCAACAAGTTGGAGGAATGGTAAGTTCATGGAGTCTTGAAAATATCATAAGGGGAACAGATCTATAGAGCTGTTGGTCACTAATTTCCACCGGAAGATCAAATGGAAAGGTTTATGTAACTTGACCACCAACGAGAAGCTTAGATAAACTCACAAAGCACTAAAATGAGTAACTGGCTATATCACCTCCTATGAATTTGTGTCACGTGATACGTGATGACACATTTGAAGACCTAGATGTTTCTTTGACATTCGATCCAAGTCTCAAGGATTGTTAATGGCAAGCTATAGGCCTGGAACTCCAAAAAACATAAATAAGGGAGAGTCCAATCAATCCTCAATCATTATGGTGAAAAGGACTATTTCCTAATATAGGGATCTCTATTTGTGGAAGCTACAACACTGCTAGGTTCATTGTACGATGACTAGATCTCTAGGTGTTTGGGTTGTTTATCTTCAACGAAAGACTATAAGATTAATGCATGATAAAGAAATCACAAGTCAAGAGAACAACTACTACCAGAGAAAGCTTTACTTTTGATTCACTCATACTCTTGTTGCGTGAGAAAGTTCATTTAATAAGAGTGTTTGTCACTAATTGTAATCTCTATTGAGAAGTATACGAATAGTGTGATCTACTAGCTCCGTGTAACTAATTGTATTCTCTTTTGAGAAGTATACAAGTGTTGTGGTAGTGCTTGAAATTTGGTAGTGTAATCCACTAGCTTCATGTAGAAGTAGCACAGGCTCTTTTTAAGGAGGGTAAAATGAATATTTGGCTTTTGACTTGGTCAAAAGGGTAGGTTCGTAATAAAAATTTGACCAATCAATACGGGGCATGAACTTGCATATTTATGATGGGAATAGAAGGGAAAGGAAAGAAGAAGCAAAGAAAAAAGAAAGTAAATAGTTTGATATAAATATTTGTGATTAGTTTGAGAAATGGTTTATGAAATGAATTGCAAAGGGTTAAATGAACTGATTTATGAATTTGGTTTGTGAAATGCCTTTAGGGTAATGACATGAATTTTTGATTTGATTTGTGGATTATTGAAGGGTGGGTTTGGGTTTGATTTTCATTGTTGATGTTTTCTAAACCCACTTAGGGGTTTATGAGTATACGAATTGTTTAAGATCTCTTTGTGTGCCAAGCCACCAACGATATAAGTGGAGAATAGCCAAGGGGAATCTTGGTCAACTTTGTCATGGGGCATTAGGGTAGACTGCAATTGGATTTTGGGAATTAGATTAGTCGACGGAATAGACCATTGACGGGTAATTTCATTAAGATTGATCAATGGGATGGACTGTTGGTGTTTGATTTGATGTTCTTGATCAACTAAGAATTTCTAATGTGTAAAACCTTATTGAAATGAAATAACTTATGCTTGATTTGGTATGTATATCATATCATGAGTGCGAGTACCACATGATTAGTTGATTTGCTGATAATTTTTGTGAATAGAGCCACTTACAAATTAACATATGTCTCAAATAAAATAAAATAAAATAAAAAATAGTAATCTTGTTTTTCTTTGTCTTCCCCCTCCACCCAGCCACTATCTGTTTGTCCATCCACCTTGTTAGAATGCACATATGAGTTATATTACAGAAGTCCTACATCGGAGAATTGGTGTGGTGTGAAGCAATTAATAAATCATAATTGATCTATTAACTTATTTACTTAAGTTTTTGAGTAAAAGTCAGTCCAATTAAATATTGACTGCCTTAGATCTGTGCTCCCCCTTGGCGATCTCCACAATGAAAGTATTGGAATTCTAATGCGTACTCCCAACACAACCACTATTTGCCCAGCCAAATGAGAATTTGTTTCGGTCATCTGCACTGCCCAAGCTATCGCAACCTCCATCCTCGACGTCCTGCCGTGGCCACTGCACCCAGCACGATTTTTCCTTCTATACCTTTGTTGCCTCACCTCCCTTATGCCTCCAAATCTAGCCGCGACAATCCCCTTGGAGACCGCAAGCTTGACGGAAAAAAAAAAGGGAATGGCTCTGCTTGACCAAGGTCGCCGCGACGACCGTGGCCCTTGATGGAGCCAACCATAGAGACTGCAATAGAAGACAAAGCCAAAAACTTCCAGATTTGGCGAAGAACCTTGATGAAGCCGACTACAAAATCTACATTGTAAATAACAAACAGAGCCAAACTCATAAATCTGGCCATGCGTTTAGATATGACAGCGGCTCGTCAATGGTCGCGTGTCTTGCGGCGAGGTCAAGATACCATGGACGAGCTGCCATGATGGGCAGGACTGCGAACTGAGTGGATGTAATAAAAAAAATTCTTGCCACATTAGCTAGCGACGTGATACTTGCAAATCATTGAATATTTTCTCTATTTTTATGGTTTGACATTTGATATTTAGAGTATTATACACACGCATGTACATCAAAGAGAGATTAACATTATTACTGGCGCGAGAATAATCAATTGGTTCATTACATCCCTATCAAGGCAAAACATAACCGTTTTTGGCCAGGAGCTACCTAAAAATGAAACTTTGTTTCCAAAAGTTAGGGCTATAGAGCCTTCAGAGAACCAATAGAATGATGAGTAGCGTCTATATCTTCTAATATCCTTTCGAAGTCTGACTCGAGCCGTTATAGACGGTGGAATTCCATTTGAAATGGTACCATTTTGAGTGAAAGACTTTTTTTTTTATCCAAGAGAAGATCATGCACGATGTAATAATTATAGAGAATAGGGGAGAGTGTTTTACAAATTATTGCAATTACAATATTCTTTGACCTCTCTTAAATGTATAATTCGCTCATTTAGAACATTTTTTGGAATTCAAGAGAAGCTGAAAAGAAAAGTACGAGTGGAATGTTTATCCTAAAAATGACATTGCTTAATCTTGAAGCTCCATAATTGAGGCAAAAATCACTTTGAAAGTAAAGTGATCACATAACACCAAAACTAACAAGATGTTGTAATTAAATTATGTGAAATCACTAAAGAAATAAATGAGAGACAATGACGTCAAAGATTTATCTAATTTGGTTCAGTACCTACTCATGGGGAGAGCCAATAGTAAATAATCTATTATAATCAGAGAATTATAGTTACAATTGCTCATACACTCAAATATTTCACAACTAAATTAAACTCAAACATAAAGTATTTATAAATAAACAAATGTAAAAGACACGGCACAAATCCTCAGGTGTTCTAGCCCAAAGCAAAGACTTCACCACGCTTATCCATGAAGCATCTTTGTACACTTCTTTTCTTTTCCCTTCGTGCGGCTGTGGCAGACAAGAAGAACCAAAGCAAAACCCCTGCTTTTTATTTCTGTCTCTCGCAAAGATCCACCCATAAAATTAAATATATATTAATAAATAGAATATGTGAGTCCCTAATTTTATCTTGTAGTGCCAGAGAAATTTTCTTTTTTACAACCCAATCAAAACAAATCGCAACAATATATTTACATGTCCTTCAAGATATTCACTGAATTTCTTTCCGACAGTTTAATAAATCGATCCATGTCGTCCAATTGGATTAGGTTTCGTAAATGGTTGAAACTTGAAATATAATTTAACATGCCCAATGTCATGATTCTCCATCGGTGGCATTTGTTGATGGTGCCGGATCAAGTTCTAGAGACCTAGCACGAAGTTTGAGGGACCCAAGAGGATACTCAGGCTGCCACGCAGCCCTTTCTACACTCACACTTCTTGAAATTGATATACCAGCTCTAAGGATGTAGTCACCCAAGAGCTGGACAAGACGGCATTTGTACCCAAGTGGAACGAACAAGGCCATGTAAAGACTCAAGATAACAAATAGGGCAGTAATTCCGATGATCAAGGTGACAACGGCGATCCAAGTGCGTTTGCTTACGGTCACGTAGACCCCTGCCATGAAAGCCACGGACATTGTGGCAAGAGCTATAAGTAGTGGTTGCCTTGCCTTTCCAAGGGCGTGAAGCACGGCATGTGAATCATTGATCTGTCTCCACAGAAGGATCACAACTGAAATTATTGAGCTAAACATGGCGACAGTGTTGCAGATCACGAAGACGTCATACATGGGTTTGTTCAATAGTGTAGCAATTCCCGCATCTGGTTCAGTGTTATTATATCCTCCGGGAACAGAAAATCCAGCAGCAAAGGTCATAGCAGCAACTAGCGTTGCCACGACCATACGGGAATTGGCCTCGTCCTTAAGTCTATCCAAATCTGGAGGCTCCAAATCGCTCCCCGGGCCTAAGCCTTTTGGTTGGCAAATTGCTTTGTCTTTGCTTCTAGGTGCTCCAGCAGATAATAATATTGTCCGTGTTAAGCTCTAGTCAAGCATATAAACAAGACTGTTAATTATCCATAAAGATAGATTTGGAGTTTGGAAAAATGAAACCTTCTCAAGTGATACACAAACTTGCAAATGCAATATTTTCTAAGCTTACAGTAGAAACTAAATTCCACTCGGCAACTACCTAGGTAGTTCAAACTTTAATTACTTCCATCTCTCCCACAATAGAAGCAGCTAAAACAATAGTGGAAAACAAAAGTAGATAACCTGTTAATTCATTTTGTGGAGATCAATACCTGGTGAAGTGGAGCATCGATTTTTTTTAGTTGCTCATCTACAATGTCGAGAGCCGTCAAATTGCTGTTGTTTACAAGCTTAAGATCAACCCTATTGTCTCGGGTGAGAGATAGTAGAACCTCGGGTTGCCACTGCAATGTGGCCAGATGTAGAGGCGTATTTCCTAACTTGTCTTTCACATTTATGAGCTTCTCAAGCTCGGGATTACTGAGTATGTACTTCACTACGGAAGCCCTTCCATACTTTGCCGCAACATGAAGTATATTTTGCCCTTCCTTAAAATTTAGCAACTCTTCTGGATCTGGCCAATGTTGAAGCAAATTCTTGATTGTTTCGAGATGACCCATCTTGCATGCGACGTGGATTGGAAGATAGCCCTCTTTGTCGTATTCAACGACGCTCGAAGTGAACTCATTAACTAGGAATTTGACTCCATCGACGTAATTCACATATGCTGCTAGATGGAGGGGAGTACCACCTCCAGCATCACTTAAATAAAATAACTCTTTCTTCCGCTTTGACATCTCTTTCAGCATTTCTATGTCATTACAAAACAGCAAAGAAATGAATACGTGCCATTCTCATAACCAAGGGTCAGGTAACTCTAGCTATTATATTTTCTTAAAACGATAGAAAGAAAAAATGCGATATTTCATAGAATCCATAATTAAAATCTAAACTTTAGGGGTATAATTTCAGTATAGACAATGGAGAATGCTTCAAAGCATAGAAACATTCATTTCCAAGTAGTAGTTTGCCGCATTTGAGTAATCAAGGGCAGCCATGACATGAGTCTCTTCCTGTTTTACAAAAGGTCCTTGGACAAAAATAAAAGTGGTTTAGTATCTACAATGGATTGTACTATGAGTACCTGCTTTTGAAGTACTAAATTTATAATATTTTTTAGGGGTAAGTCTTGCTATTACCCAAGTCCAAACATATTGTTATCTGCCTCCTCCTAGGCCAAAATTTATAGGAAATTTTTAGTAATTGGTGTAGGCACTAGAAAGTACACACTTTATCTTGATTCCCAATTATGACCCAATTTTTTAATCTCATATAAAAGTACCAACTTTTAGTTGAGTCCTAATTTTGGCTCAAACTTCTTATTTGTCTCATTACTCTCGCTCTTATCTTAATTGGGGGCCCAAACTTTGTTTGGTATTATAAAAAAATAAAACACTTTTAGTTCAACGGCTCATGTGGAACCAAAGTAGACATGCATATGGTCCGAATGATATATTTATTGGAAGGAGAGCCATAAGTAGGATTACCGACCTATCGTTTGGTGCATCACGGCTCCGTGGACTGGCGACATGCCTTCCAATGAAGAGACTTTCTCTCCATCCACTGCTTCCATCAAAAGCACAAGACTCCTCAAGTCTCCTGTCTCGACTGCCAAGTACAGCGGGCACTTACGCTCTCTGTTTTCCTTATAAACCAAATTTGATCCAAGATTCAGGAGCATCCGGGTCAATTCGTAGTGACCGTTCCTCACAGCCTCGTGCAGTGCCGTGTTGCCTGCGTCGTTCGCTATGTCCACGATCCCATCGCAGTCAAGGAGGAGTTTGGCTGCGTGGATCCTCCCGGCTCTCGCCGCGACATGGAGCGCGGTGTCCCCTCGGAAGTTCGCCTCAGTGGTGCGCCGCTTGTCGGGGATGACCTCGAGGAGGGCTCGGAGGATGTCGCAATTCTCGATGCCTGCGGCGACGTGGAGCAACGAGTTCCCAGAAGGGCCCTGTATGTCTATGATCTCGGACAAAGGGACCCCCTCTTCCGCGGAATACTTTTCGAGGGCTTCGATGAAGTTGTCAACGTTGCCTTCTTTCGCGGCCGCTTGTAGCCGCGGACTTACACGCCATTTGAGCTCTGCTGGGCGTTGTGGTTTGTTTAACCACTCCAGCGCTTTCAATCTGGCCCTTCTCTGCTCCCAGATTTCATTATCCTCGATAGTTATACTCACGCGATGGCGATCCATCTTTAGACTCTTAAATATGAATATCGTCCCTTCTCTCCAAGATTTATAGCGCAGCCAGGACTTGGAAATTTTTTTCTTCTCTTGCTGTCCATGCACATCTTGTGGACGAGAGCAATTCTTCAAAAAGAAAATATCTATCGCGTGTGAAAACACCAGCCACCGAATTTATCGCCAAACACCTGGGTCCCACGAAATTGCACAGGGCATAATTCTAAATTTCTGACCACTTGGAAAAACAAATCCGATTCTGATTCGTCCGGACATTGATCAATTTATCAAGTCCATGTTTTTTTTAATTTAAGATGGGTTGGCAAAAACGTAGGTGAAAATTGAAAGAAAACTAAACTACTCGACTAGCAACGGCAGGGATAAGACTATTTTACAGTGAGGTCAATAAGTAAAATGCTAAATTGTTTTTTATTAAGAAAATTCATACATGAATCTAAATTTTTGATCATCATTAAAATTTTAAACATTGATATTTTAGTTTTTAAACTTAAATGTTAATTGGATCCACAATCTTCAGTTTTGTTAAAATTACCAATTCTTTCTCATGATCGAATTGAGTCACAACATAACTAGTTACCGAATTGTTCAAATAGTCTAAAACTAACTCAAGAACATTCTTTTAACTACGTTTAGACATATAAGAATTGTGGCAGCAAGTTATATGCACATAAATGTCACTAAGAAAAATTTGGCATAACAATTTAGTCATATGTGATTGAGCTAGATCATGCAATACAATTGCATTATTGTCATAAAGTCGCTCAAAGCTAACTAAAAGAGAGTTTTGTTATTAGTGAAGAATTGTCTTCGAGACACTAATTAAACATACATGATAAGAAATATTTCAATTTTCAAAACATTAATTACACATAATACAAGAGAAGTAGTGAAATACAATTCGTAAACTTTTTGTATGTGTGGCTATTTAATTATTATCTTGAGACTCTCATTAACAAGATATAACTTTAAAATATCCCTCAAATCTACCTCAGTTGAATGTATCATTACATAAATTCAATGCTATCCAAAATCACATCGTGCAAAAGTGAAACTTTTAAGTACAAAAGTGCCAAGATTTATTACATATATTTATTTTAAAACTAATTTGAAATTTTGAACATATGGTGGATTTTAAGTTTGAATTTTTCCATTGTAACTTGGGTTTCGAAGGTTTTAGTGAGGCCATTTTGCTGTTAAAATAAGTTAATTTGTTGAGGTCAAAATAGTGGGGTCAAATTAAACGATGCTTAAAATATTTATCCTAATAATTGAAATATCTGCAATTTGACTGGGGGCAATTACGAAAACGCGGAAATCATATTCGCAGGACACAGAGCGAAAGGAAAAGTGGATAGTTTTTTTTTTTTTTTTTTTTTTTTTTTTTTGGTCGTAAGGAAAAGTGGATAGTTGAGTGTGTTATCTTTATCCTCGGTTTCAAGTATTTAAAGAGATTGAAGCTCGGTTGACTATCTTCTCCTTTTCCCACTATTCTCTTCACGTTCTTAGTAGTTGTTTTCTCAACTCTATCCCGATCTTTACTGTCTCTATACCTTTTGTTTTCTTTTTCTTTTGGTATGGATCATTTTTCAATGTAGCAACTTGTTAGCGTCACGCTTCCCCCCCTCCCCCCAATAAATTGGGTCTTATTCTAATGCGATGCTACATGCAACACCAAATCGATCGGCATCACTTGTCCTTGAAAATATTAAAATGAATATTTCTAAGGAGGATACCAAATTCAAGTTTTTGGCTTTTTGTTAGAGAAAATATATGAATTTTAGGACTTCAATGGAACTTTTCAAAGCATAGAAGTTTAAGAATGTTTTGCACCAGCTATTTTCCTATATGTGCAATCGTCATATTACCGTGACTCTTAAAAGTACTTAAATTTCAAATAAATTGAGTTTGTTAATATTTTGAGATCAATAATTTTGAACTTACTTTTATTTAATATTATGAGATTTAGTTGAGCTTCCATCTTATTATATTTTATAAAATGAGTAGCAATAGTGAGTGTTATCGTACGAGCGTAGTCTCATCACCACTTTATTTCCCTTAAATCGAGGAAAGCGGGCCTTTTTCTTAGGGTCGAAGGAAAAAAAGAATCTGGTGATTGTTGGGAAGAAAGGTCATCGTCTCTGTATGCCAATCCTTTCTTTATTGGTTTGATTCATTGACAGGGAAGAGTAACCTAAGGCGATACCTACCGCGGAGTCAGAAAATATCCGGGGGAATTGCGACGTAGAAGCAATGAAAAGAAATAAAACCTAACACAAAAGACAGTGCCGTTCTGCAATCTCCAGACAGCTGCAACGCATTTAGAGTGGCAAAGAAGACCCTCCCGTGAAATTAACAATGAAATGATGGTCGATTCTTTTTCAAGCATATAGACAAGGCACTGGAAGAAACCGACAGAAGGATTTGACCAGGACCCACGAGGAGATCATCGCGTAGATTATCATCACATGCGGGAGTGGAACGCACCCATCTCGGCTTTCGATCACGCCAGACTATTGAAATGAAATCTGACAAGAAGCTAATGCTTAAGCGTGCCCGTGTTGTCGGCAAGATTCCTGTCCAAAGAAGCCCTCAAGGAAAGGAAAATACACGAGGATGCATTTAGTTGGCAAGAAATTATTAACCATTACTCCTTCCAGTTTTGGCCTCTCTTTTCCCGCGCTTCAGGAAATTTTCCTTCAATAACTAAACTTATGAGAAATGATAATGTAGATCCTATACTACTATTATTATAGGGACTTCACTAGCATACCAATTTTTTAGATACTGTAAAAATAAAATTTATTATGAGTTATAAATTCTTGAAGAAATGGATTCTATAATAATTTATAATTATTTCTTATTTAGTTCTTTGTAATCTAGCATAGACTCTCATTTACGCAGTAAATTAAATATTGGCATCCAATCATTTCTTTTATTATATCCACTTTCATTCTGACAACAATCTTAAAAGGAGAAAAAGGTAAGTGCAACTTATTTTGAATGCATTCGATCCTAAAAAATTAGTCAAATTGGTGCAATATAGCATCTCTGTTAATTCCATCTAATTTGAGTAACATAACATGCCGATATGAAGATTTTTATTGTTTTTATTGGACTTGGAATGCCTGAAGATCTACTTTCATTACTAGCATAGTTAGAAACAAATTTTGCCTAAGCATCAATTGACTTCCACAAACAACTTGTATTAGTTCTCTTATAATTAGACAATAAATAGGTTCAATTAATTTAGCGTTCCTATTCCTGTTTTTATCAATTTTGAGATTTTTTTGTGTAAAATACATAAATAGGGGTATTGCAACAGTGTGATTATTTTAATTTTAGTGTATGGTATTGTTGAGTGTTTGATAATTAATTATTTTTTGTTTTTATGTTGATGCAGCATATTCAATGTAAGAGTACCAATGAGTATGATAATTTAAATATTAGCAAGATAAATAAGGACTCCTTTAAAAGAAAATTTGAAAAGTGGGTAATTAACTCCTTTGTCCTAATTTCTTCCTTTTTCTTTTGGCCAATTCTACCTCAAAGCTGAACTCCATTACGCTATTAGAGTGGTATGTATGTGAGCGATGGGACCAAGGTTCTAAAGGAAATGCTATAGAGAAAGATTTAGCCTTTGAAATTGCTATTTGCAAAGTCAGACTGTGAATTCTTCTCACTTTAGAGTGGCAAGTAAAATGAAAATTTTAAAAGTGAGACGAATTCACAGTCTAACTCAAAATTATTAGATATCATTAAAAATAAAAAATTGAGAAAGGTCCATTTAGGATTTGGAGCTTTTTATATAAGATGCAAACGTTATCCTATTTTCCTCGGTCTGCGAACGTTAGGGTTGCTTTGAATTGTATGATGCGACACCTGCCCAGGAAGAAAGAGCTCCAAGAAATGTCAATGCAAAACAGAATCAACGAAAAGAACTAACAACCAAAATAAAAGACAAGCGCTGTTACGTTATACGTTAACCACGACGGAATGCTTATTTCAGTGGTTTTTTATTTTTTATTTTTGCAACATGGTATTCTTTTTGGACAACCTAATCTGCATAAGCAACTATTTTCAATATTATTTTAAAAAAATGCCTGTTGTTGGGCTAAGTCTGTCTGTTTAATTCTAAAAATGAGAAGAGTCTTGATCTTTTATAAGTTTTAGCAGTTTACTTTGATAAAGTTGTTTATCTTCCGGGTTCTTTCCTTTCAGTCTCCTCCTGGAATTGTCCCTGTGCTACCATTGACACCCGCACTATGTTTAACACTTTTGCAAATGTCTCAAAATAGCACATACCCACATGAAAAAACTGGATTTCAATTTGATCATTAGTCTGCTTTCACATTACCTTTGCGTCGGCACTTTGACAATGAAAGAAAAAGAAATCAGTATAATCCTTGACTCTTGGTAATTGATTGATTCTGCGTAATCTAATGCATCATATGCGGACGGAAATTGACAGCAAAGACAAGGGATGGACCTTAATATCTGATCAACAAAAGGCATTTTTTTTTTCTCATTGTTATGTATTGGTTCTCTTATGTCTTGTTCTCCTAAAACTCCGTTTGTTTCACAAAAAATGAATGATTTAAAAAATATGTTCTTAAAAATGATACTCATATCTCTTAAAATAATTAATCGATGAAAAATATTTTCATTATTTATAACAATTTATATTTAAACATTTTCATGGACAAGGAAAATGTTTTTCATTCATTCATTGTTGTAAATAATTCAAACAATCATTTTAAAAAAAAAAATACAAATAGTTCATTTTCAGTAAAACAAACTACATTTGGTGGAACATAAAGCCCTTAGGTCCAACTCAAAGCACCCATGATTTTGACTCATTTTTTCTGCAATAATCATTCAATTAGGTCAATAAAAGACCCATAGATGATATTCATAAGGTTTGATTAGCTTAATTGTATCTTAATTGTGCAATTTCTTCTTAAAAATGATAAAATTTCTTTTCAATTTGGTCCCTTAGGAGCCAAATTGCATAATTTTTTTACCCACAGGGTTCCCAAGTGGACAAAATAGCAGGAACCGGACCAAACCGGTCAAAATCAGGCCGAACTGGACCAGACCGGTTTGGCTGGTTTGACCAGCCGCCGACGAGACTGGTCGGTTCAGGCCCTTGCCAGCCGTTTCTTGGCCTCTGGCCATAAGTTCTAGAACCCTCTCAATGCCAATTTCACTTCTACACCTTCAATTTCCCAAAATTTTACCAATTGGTCCTCAAATTTCTTCAAATTGCAAATTAACCCATAATTAGACATTTTGATGCAATTCCCGATTTTGGCTTGGTTTTTTGCAAATCAAACCCACTCGATGAATTACCCAACACCTCAAGATCATGATGGAGTCTTCGAAATGGATTTTTGACCGTTGGATCAAGATTTCGACCGCTAAGTCGAATCGACGGCCAAAATCACTTAATGTGAGGAGTATATAAATGAAATTTCTTCCATTTTCATTGGTTTTTCATTTGGCACAAAATTCTCCTCTCTCTCTCTCTCTCTCTCTCTCTCTCTCTCTCTCTCTCTCTCTCTCTCTCTCTCTCTCTCTCCTGTCTCTCTTTTTTTGGCGCCAAGAGACTCGTTTCTCCCTCTCTTCTTTGATCCGGTCAATTTCCTCTTCCGACGACCGGATCGTCGCCGGTCCAACCCCCGCCATCTTCATTAGCGATCATCTCCCTTGCTATCCAGATCTTATGCTTGCTGGTTTGTGGAGGTTGGATTGAAGATTCGGCAAAAACTTTGATCGATTTCGATCAAAATCCGTGAAAATCGCGATAAAGGTGACGATTCGAAACTCGAATCCGTTGAAGCGAGTCGAGTTAGTCAATCGGGGCTAGGATTCAAGATTAGGAGCTTTTACATGCTTAAGATCAATGATTGTGAATGCTGCAATGATTTGTTGATGATTTTAATGATGATTGTGTTCTTGAGCCTAATCTGTGATTTTCGTAGGTCTATATCTAGGTAACTGTTTTGGCCAAAACAAAGTCCGAAACGACCTCATTTCATCTCAAGTTCTCTTAGGATTAGATAATAGACATCTCAAGCTTCGAAACGGTAGGTCGCACGCCCCAATCGAGCATCGTTTGATTATATCACTATTGTTGTTTAGACTCTGATCTTGACTACTTTACTTCCGCTTTAAATTTGTCAAAATTTGTTAAAATCACCTATTCACTCCTCTTTAAGTGATATTGCTATCTACAACAATATATAGTAAGGAAACAAACCATTATCTATTCTATCCACTTCTAAGTTCAAGAAAATGTTTGAGCTGGTCAAGCTTCTCCATTAGAAATCGAACTAATTGGTCCCCCTCGACAAGTGAATTTCCCTTTCATTGTCTAGATAATGAGGTCACCCTCGAAAACTAGCACCGTAGCCCATTTATCATCTCGTGCCTTCACAAACAAACATGGATCCGCAGATGCTACTCAGTAAACACTTTGAACTAGAAATCTTGGCAATCGTGCTGCACCATGCACGCACCGCTTGTTTCCCACTCATACAATGCTTCTTTTCAACTTGCGCACATAATCGACATTTTTTCTAATATTTTCAAACCCTTAGGTCGATCTATGTAGATCTCATGATCAAACTCTCTAGGTAGGAAAGCATTCTTCACATCTATGGACACTTGAATTTTTTTCGACAATTCAAGAGTTTATTTCAATAAAAATAAAAATCAAAAAGTAAAAAGACCAAAAAAGAAAAAAAAGAAATAATAAGCAAATTAACAAATAAATATGAAAGGTGCAAGTTCGATTTTAGGGCTAGGGCGCGTGAAGCCCATCTTGCGCGGCTCAATCTGGCAAACCCGTCAAGTTGAAGGAATTTCTCTCCCTCTAGCCCAGCTGTTAATTGAGTTCCATTGATTACCAGATTCTTTGATGTGGGCCTAGTTTTGAAAATTCAATTCGAAATACTCTCTAAAAACGCCAAAACAACAATAATAAAATAAAAGGCTTGGAGCTCGGCCCAAGTTTTTGAATTCCTCATTTTTTGGAACATGAAACTTGTTATATATACCTTAAAATCTACCTTATCATAGATTCTAGGGTGGTTTAAGGATCTACTTAAGTTTTATCTATATTATTAATTGAACGATTATAATGAATTATTATATTTAATGACCAACATCGATCATAACTCATATTTAGCCATATTAAGAATATAAAATATTAAGAAACTAAAAGTCTCAATCGTAAAATAGAAATTCAAACTAATGATGGCAAATTATACACTAATTATCAAACACTATAGAATTGTGCTAAAGAAAAAAAAAACAAAAACTTATTTCAAGTTTCAAATTCCACCAACCTAAAACTTACTTGTCTAAATAGGTTTTCATTTATGGAACCTAGAACATACTCTACATACGTTGAAACCTGGAACCAAACAGGTTTCACCATTCAACTTATTCGGTTTCAGGTTCTACTTTAGAACCATGTTTGCCCCTAAATATATGATCAAATGAAAGAGAATGCATTCCTTGACAAAGACCTCAGAGCAACTCGCTCACAAAACTATTTGGATCTCCCCCGAAGGATATTCAACAGAGCTCTCTGGCCATAAATGAAGCCAAGTTCTCTCTCAGCCAGCCTTCTCGGATTGTCCAGCCTCTCTTCATTCCGACGGACTTCGAAGTTCCTCGGCTTTGCTCCGACGAACACAGCTACTTTTGTTCAGTCTTTTGATTGCCGCAATGGAATTGAAGATAAGTCATCCCTTCTTCTCTGATTTCCATGTGCGATTCAATCCGTAATATTGATTTTCGATATCTCGCGTGTCACCAGCATTTGTATCATTCAGCTCTGATTCCACCGACGCAATCAGCTTAGGAGCTCAATTCTGGCAACCCTCTCGGAGAGAAGAGAGGGACACGGAGTGAGAGAGATCCGAGCAAGAGAGAGGTTCAAGAGAGAGCGAGGGAGCCTTGGCCGCACGTGAACCCCGTCCGACGATCTCTTCTGGTCGACATCCTCAGGCTGAACCGGTAAGCTCCTTTATTTTCCCTGTTCGGACCCTGTTTTGAACACGCCGGGCTGGAGCTCGTGGCCTTCCGCTCACGCGAGCTCTGGCCCAGCCGGTTCCCCATTGGGCTGCTGTGTGTTCTGGTTCACTTGTTGAGAGTCCCGGTCGGGATTTGAGTCTCGGTCGAGCCGGAATCTCTCGTTGCTCTAGCGTATTCCACCTGTTCGATAGAATGCCACAACGAGATCAGTCCCTGTGCCTTCGTCTTTGACCGAAATCTGGTTGTCCGTGCGCGTCGCACTCTATTGTGATGCTCCAGTGGTGTTGGGTGACCTTGTGCGTCGGCCGTGTGGTCGTTTGCCACGTTCCCATCGTCACCGTTGTTTGTTCGGTGTTTGGCCGAGAAGGGTATGGTCGGCCGACGAGTGGCGGTCACAGTGGACGACCGATGAGGGTGGTGGCTCAGCGGCGGCTTGAGCTTTGGCCGAGGCTTGTCTAAAAAAGCGAAGGAGCTTCGGGGGATGGACGTCGCTCGAGAAGGGACGTCGTGAAGAGACGACGTCGAGAAGAAGGGGTGAAAGAAAAAGAAATAAACAAATAATAAAAAAGAAAAGGAAAAAGACAAAATGGAGAGGAGTAGATTAGCATGGGCTTGATTGGTTTAATTAGGTTTGGGCTAGCCATAGGTTAAGTGGGCTAGGGCGTGCTTGGGCTCTGGTAGATGTGGGCTTAAAGTTAGGTGAATAAGTTTGGGCTTAGCTTGGGAATTTTCAGATATAGGCTTGGTCTGGTTTAAGTCGGATTGGGCTCCAATAGCTAAGCCCATTTCTTTGTTGGCTTCTCATGTTTAAGTTCTCGGACCAAGCCCGAGAGTCCAAGTTCAGCCCATATTCGGACTGGGCTCAGCAGCCCAGCCCGGACCCCTATTTTTGGATTAATAAATTTTAAAAAATATCTTTTAAAAATATTAAAAATTAAAAATTCAGAAAAAAAGAATTATTTTTTTCTAAAATCAGAAAAAAACTTAAAAATTAGGTTCAAGTAGTTTTCTCATAAAGTGTGGGAAAATCATTGATAAAAAAATTGGGCTCAAAATTGAACAAAGTCTTAGGGTTTTATGAAAAGGTTCCAATGTTTACTCTTTTTTTTTTTAGGCGAATTATCAATTGATTGCACGCTTTCAATATATTGATTGTGATTTCCCTTTAACCTAGTTAGTAATGGCATTTTTCTTATTTCTTAGCATTAAATTATTGCTTTTCCTTACAATTTATTTAATACTTTCTAGTTTCTAATTGTTACTTAAATGATTGCATGCCTGCATGCTCATTTCACATATTAATAGATAAGTTAAAAATTAATCTAAACCACCTGACAAGCACCTTTTTGAAATGAACGAGATTATGTACCGAAATGACATTAGTTGATCAATTACATAACCAAGTCCCAGCCCTAAATTCTCTAACTACATTGGAAATGAAGCATATTCCCATGTTTAATATGGTTTCTAGCCAACCCTAATAGGTTAGTGATGACTACTCATTAGAAAATCCTTATAATGTCAATTGGACCCAACATCGAATACTTCAACATCATGTGAGATATGAGTTTGGGAGAGCTCATGGTTAAACAAGGGCGGGGGCCACTGTTTAGGCGATACCCCTAAACTTATGTCTTCTCCCCTCTGGACAGAAAAGGAAGGTTGCAATAGGAATCATAAAAAATAAAATTATTCGTTATGAGAAGATTATTTTCGCGTTCATCAGTTTCTCTAAATTATTTAATAGTTCCAAAACCTTTTTCTAACCAATTGGCCATTAGAACAAGCACCAACCATTTAAAATATATAATCAGAAAATTAATTATTGTCGCAAGATTTATTCATTTAAATACCTCTTGTGACAAAATAATTACATTAGCATGGCATTATTGAATTTTACATGATTCATGACATCAATATCTAGTATTTACTAAGGATGTGCAGTCATTCCAAATCCAATAATTAGGAAGAGTCATTTGTGAGTTAGCAAGTGAGGTTCTTCGTCTTTATAAGGAGTAGACATGATAGTTTACTAACACGTGCTAACCACATGAGAAACTTAGTCTTAGCTTGAGGCAGCGTGCAACCATTATTCTGAATCTTTTTCTTTATGGAGGTATCGTTTAGTTGTCAAATCTGACTTGCATTCTTCTTCCTTTGCCATTGAATCAAGTGCTTCACTTAGTAGATACACTCAGTTCATGGTAACTAACATATATTTTAAGCCATTTTGTCCCTCATATGTTTATTTGGCATCTATCATAACAAGTTTTTTATTTTTTATTTTTTTATGGGGTAAATTTGGAGCGCTAAAACTGACATTTTTCTTAATTTATGTATAGCATAGTATAACTCAAATTTCAAAATTAAAGGAAAAACTGTCCTAGTTGGTAATCAATTTTCTTCTGTGATATATTGTTGGCAATACATGATAGAATAAATTAAAGGGTCAGATTTCTTGCCTATGAAAATGTGAGGCGCCTAATTAATTGAAGCGACGGGAAGCACAAATGAAGGTGGCATGTTTTTATCACATGTTCATCTTCTTAAATTGAAATCGAATTGGCATTTGTTTTTACCCCTAATACTATTCACAACACTTATGGTTTTACGGTCTAGCATGTGATATACGGAGAATTGTTTAAACAAAAAAAGCCAATAGAGAAATTAGCACTAATGTTTACTAATAAAGGATGTGCAGTCCCATACTAAAATGATAATAATATGTAGGGTGATAGTACATCCCTGTCAAGGCGAGATGTACCTCTATTTTTGGCATGGAGCTACTTAAAATAAAACTTCGGTAACAAAGTTAGACATGCAAAATATAGCTTCATTACGGCACAAATTTTCATTCACGTCTTCTCAGTTTTTTCAATCCTCATTATCCCTCTTTCCCCGCCCACACCTGGTAATGGTTCCGCGAAACCTTCGAGGATTTCGAGAGGGTGCTCAGGCAGTCGCGGCTTATTGTCTAAATTCTCGAGTGAGCAGGTGGTTCGGCCCTTCCTGGCGCTCATATATTGAAGAAATTGGTGTAAAAGCTGCAACGAAGTATTTCATGAAGATATGGGAAATACGATTACGATTACGAGGTGCCCACCGAATCGTAGAAAATGAGCCAAGGTAAAGTTTCCAGATATGGATGAAGGCAGTGATTCCGATGATCAAGGTGACAATGGCAATCCAAGTCGTTTGCTTACCATCACGTAGACCCTTGTTATGAAAGTCACGGACATTGTGGCGAGAACTATGAGCAATGGCAGCGTTGACTTGCTAATGGCCAAACGCACTGAATCCATACATTTATCTTTGCCCAAGGAAGGTTCACAACCGCAATTATCAAGCTGTACATGGTGACGGTGTTGCAAATCTGTTGTACATGGGTTTGTTTAACAGTGTAGCAATTCCAGCATCTGATTCAGAGCCATTATATCCAGGAATTGAAAAGCCGGTGGCGAATGTCATAGTGCCATGACCATACGGGTATTAGCCTCGTTCCTTAGTCTATCCAAATGCTGAGGCTCCAGAAATCTGCACGGGCCAAAGTCTTTTGACCGACAAATTGCTGTATCTTTGCTTTTGGGTGCTCCAAAGCGTACTAAGATTCTTGATGTCCTTCTCTGGTTAAAGCGCAATACAAAAAAGACCGTTATTGGCTGCGAAGATGGATTTTTTTTTTTTTTTTTTGGTTAAAAAGGAGTTTATAGCATTCTCATTCAAGTAAGAGTTTGGATAGTAGAAGCACGAGCTTCAGAACATAACAAATCCAAAAGACAAGAAGGGGAATAAAAAACCCAATTAGCTAGAAGGGGCCTTGACAACCCAATCTACCACTTTGTTGCATTCTCTTCGGCGATGGGTTATTTTCAGATTTGGGAAAGTTTTAACACGTGCCTGCGCTTCACATATCAACGCATCTATTTCCTAGTTGACTTGCGGCGTACTTTCCACCAAAGCCTTCGCTAGTTCCAAGTTGTCTGACTCCAACTCCATCTGCTGTTCTTCTTTCCCTTCAAAGTACTTAAGGGTTTGTAACACAATTTGTGCTTCCGCTTGGATTGTTGAAGAAGCTCTGACCGTGCATGCTAGTCCATCGACGAGGACGACTCTGTTGTCTCGGCAGACGCAAGCTACACCCGCTTCCCTTGTTTCTTGAAGAAAAGAACCATCAACGTTGATTTTGAGCACACTGTGCGTTGGAGGAGTCCAGATCTGAGGCGAGTTGTGCGTCGGAGAAGTCCCAGTCCGAGGCGAGCTATGCGTCGGAGGAGTCCCGGTTTGAGGCGAGCCTTGCGGCGAAGGATTCTATGTCTTCGACAAGCCATGCATCGGAGGAGTCCAAGTCTGAGGCGAGCCTTGCGTTGGAGGCGTCCAAATCTAAGGTGGGGAGGTCTGCATTTGCTCTTTTTTGGTCTGTTTTCCCACCCACCTGTTGAAGTTTTCTTCCATGGCCGTTGCTAAGGTGATTATGTGCTAAGGACTCAACGGTTTAGCTCTGAAACACCAATCATTGCGAGATTTCCAGATCTGCCACAGTAAGAGGGCTAGTCACTCAAAAGAAACTGAGGAATATTGAAAATTGGCTAGCCATTCCTCTATTCGAGTTACCGCGTGACCATCTTTTTGTATTTTCACTTCAGCGCCATCCCATATTTGGTTCGTTCATGAACAGAGAGGAAAAGATGCTTGACTGATTTTGGATATTTGTTGCAGATCGTGCATGTGGCCTCAGGTATAATATGTCTACGATATAAATTCTCCTTTGTTGCTAAAGGAAGAATTTGACTTTAGGCTGAATTTGGGCATCCCATATTCTATTCCACAATGATCGTGGTACTTGATAGGACGATGAGGCATGGTTTTGCTTTTGAATTTCTCCTTATGCCTTGAGCTTGTTATATGCACTCTTGACTGTGAATTGACTTGTTTTGGTTGGCTTCCATACCAATTTGTCCTTTGGAAATTGGGGGTTAAGGTGGATAGCTAGAATTTCTTTACACACTTCGTGGTCAAAAAGTTCTAGTACTCTATCTTCCTTCCAAGTAGTAGAGTCTCTGTTCATAAGTTCCGAAACCTGTGATAGATCATCTCTATTTGCAGGTCCTCCAATTAAACCTCTCGGTAACCACTGATCATTCCTAATACCGATTTTTTCTCCATTTCCAACCACCCACTGTGATGAATGATTTATAGCGTTTCTTCCCAAGATTAGACTTTGCCAACCCCAAGATGGTCTTGAGCCTTTCTCTGCATGTAATGCATCTGTGTGTCGAAAGTATAGTCCTTTGAAAATTCGACTCCAAAGAGAATTCGGATTCTGAATTAGCCTCCATGCTTGCCGACTCAATAATGACTCGTTGAATTTAATTAGATCTCGAAAGCCTAGCCCACCTTCATCCTTTCTTGATTTAAGAGTGTCCCAGTTTTTCCAATGCAAACCTACCATGTTCTTATTATTTTTCCACTAGAAAGTTGCTATTTTCCTTTCAATGGCTCGATAAATAGATAAGGGGATTTTAGAAATGGACATAGCATATTGCGGTAGAGCTTGCACCACAGTTTTAAGAAGAATTTATTTCCCTGTCTTTGATAAAAAGTTCTCTTTCCAGCCCTCCAGTTTCATGTTAATTCCTGCAAGAATCCAGTCGAACATTTGCTTTTTAGATCCACCCCAATCAGAAGGTATTCCGAGATATTTCCCTGTCTTTCCCAACTCTGGTACTCTCATTTCTTTAGTCAAGTTACTCCTCAGTTCTCTTGGACAGTCTTTACTAAAGAGCATGCCTGACTTGTTCAAATTTATAGCTTGTCCAGACACAAAGCAATATTGGTTTAGGATCATTGCTACATTTTGACATTTGACCAATTTTTCTTCCAAGAATAAAATTAAATCATCCGCAAATAGTAGATGAGATAGTGATGGACAAAATCTAATCAGTTTAGTTCCTTTAATTCTGCCATTCTCCATTTCTCTTTTCAGCATCATAGATAGAACATTTGCCACAATAATAAATAGGTATGGAGATAGGGGGTCATCTTGTCTTATCCCGCGAGTAGGCTTAAAAGAGGCTGAAGGTTCCCCGTTTACTTTAACACCGAATGATACTGTAGAGACACATTCCATGAACCAGGAGACCCAAGTATCGCAGAAACCCATATTGAGCATGCTTGCTTTGAGAAAATCCCATTCCACAAGATCATATGCTTTCTTTATATCTACCTCCAGCACTACATGAAATTTCTTTTTTCATTTTCGGATATGTAGCTGATGAAACACTTCCTACACTATTAGTATGTTATCTTGTATTTGTCTCACACTTACAAAACCACTTTACTCTGTTGCTATCAAGTCAGTCAGCCACTGTTTTAGTCCATTTGCCATGATCTTTGAGATGATTTTATAAGCAAAATTACAAAGGCTAATAGGCCGAAATTGTTCCAACCTCTTTGAATTGTGCATTTTCGGTATATGGGTGATATAGGTGTGATTCAACTCAGGATTAGGTGTTTCCGAGTTAAAGAAAAACTTTACATCCCTAAATACTTCTTCGTGAATATCATTCCAATGATATTGATAGAATTTTCCACACAAAGCATCTGGTCCAGGAGCTTTGAGGGCACCCAACTAAAAAGTTGCTGCAGTAACCTTTTGTGGGGTCACTTCTTCAATCAAGCCTTTGTTCATCTCCTCTTTTACAAGGCATGGGATTTGGTCAATAACTTGTTGGAAGTTTCTTTGCCCTGTAGAAGTATAGAGCTCTTTGAAATACTTGGCCGTCATCTCCTTTAATTGTATGGGGTCTCGACACCATTCATTTTGCTCATTTTTCAACATTACTATTACGTTTCTTTGTCGCCTTTGCACTGTGGTTGCATGGAAGTATTTAGAGTTTTTATCCTCCCATTTGTGCCAATTGATCCTGGATCTCATACCCCAATATACTTTTTCCTGTCTCCATAGCCTCTCTATCTCCATTTACAACCAATTCATTATGTGTATGTCATAATGTGAATTTGAGTTGTTTGTGATGACTTTCATCTCTCTTTTCAGCACTGAGATTTGTGTTTCTGCATTTTTGAACCTCCTTTTACTCCAACCCATTAGCTCTTCAACCATCTTTTTAAATCTAATCGATAGATCTACTTTCTCCCTTCCGAAAGAATTTCAGGTTTCCAATACAATCTGTTCATACTCCTCATCATCTACCCAGAAAGCTTTGAATTTAAATTCTTTTTTGCGTTTGACCTGTTGGGGAAAAATGTTTAATAAAATGGGGCTATGATCCGACCGTATAGCTGGCAAAGCAAAAACTTCCGCAGAAGGGAAAGAAACCCTCCAATCCATACTACACATGGCTCGATCTAACCTCTTCATAATCAGCTCGTCCCCTTCTCTGTTATTTGCCCAAGTATAGGCACAACCCTTACTTTCTAGATCTATAAGAGCGCAAGCATTTGTAAAGTCTTGGAAATCTTTACATCTATAGGTTTCAGCCACTCTTCTCCCTACTTTTTCCATTGATATAAGATTTCATTAAAATCCCCACCACATGCCAAGGGTCACGGTTCAGCCTAGTCATCTGATGAATTTCCTCCCATAGCTGTAATCTTTGCTGAAAATCATTCGGTGCATAAACAAAGGTGATGCGCATTCTTTGTTTTGTCTCTTCCAAATTGCATATTAAGTCGACAGAAGACATAGTGCTAGACATAATGGAAACGGTAACCTGTTCATTTTAGAAAACTGCTAATCCCCCAACCAAGCCTCTTGAATTTATTGTGAAACAATTATGAAACTTTAGTCTTTTCTGCATTCTTTTCATGACATCTTCTCTATTCTTCGTTTCCAATAAACATAGGACAGTAGGCTTTTCTTGAGCTACTAAGGCTCGTAGAGACTGAATTGTCAGGGGAGAGCCTAAATCCTAACCGTTCAAGAATATAACTTTCATGTGTAACCCGGTGACTTATAAGGGCTAGCCACCATAGCCCGTTTTTGTGCTTCTTCCTAGGTTTGAATAGGAGTCTCCATCAATTGAATTACATCTAAAATTTCATTGTTGGACTGCTGCACTTCATATGGAGAGTATCTCTTATGCTTTTTATTAACATGCGTCTTCATGTTTTTCCAATTTTTCAGGTTTTAAGCTTCAAGAGATCCTTGCTTGTTGCTTGATAAAGATGCTTCTCCACTCTCTGTCAGTTTTTGTGAAGGATTCAACACATTCATATTCTCTTCCCAAACCATGGGTTCCTTCATCTTGGCCTTTCCGCGTTCAGTTGACCTGCTGGTGATTGTATCCTGCAAATCTATTGATTGCCCTTATACACCACTATAGGTCCTGCATCCAGTGGTGTTTCAGGTATGATTTCTTCTGCCATCAATTCCTCAATCGACTTCCCATAAAATAGATCCCAATAAGGGCTAACTTCATTAGCTTCCGCCTTCAACCAGGAGCCAAAAGGCAGTTCTTTCATATTTTTAAATTTATCCTCAGTAAATGGAGACTCCTCACAGTGTTGAGAATAATGTCCCAATCTCCCACATGAGTAACAATAGTGAGGCAGTCTTTCATATCTAAAATCCAGCCATAGTTTCTTTCCTCCGTTGCTGAAAATCAACCGTAAAATCAGAGGGGCCGAGATGTCCAGCGTGACCCTGGCCTTTCCTATCTTGTAGGACATATACCCCATTGATTCAATCTTAACCTCAAAGACGCTGCCTATTTCCCCAGCCACCTTTGCTATCACCCTCTTTGATATCCATTCTATCGGCAAACCATGTATGTGCACCCAAAACTCACAGGTTTTAAAGTTGTAACATGCAGGAGGCATATTAGGCTCCCATAATTTTAGCAAGAGTAAATGATTCGCAAATGACCAGGGACCCTGTTGAAGAACCCTATCCCTGTATGTTTCCGACCAAAATTGGAATTCAAAAATGCTTTGGGCTATTGGGAATATCTCCATGTTTTCCATTTTCCAGACCCTACACATTTGTATTTTGAAAGGCTTGAACATTTACCTTTGGATTTTGATACAATTGACCGATTAAGGATGATCTACATTCTTCGATCTTCTCTAGGGTTATTTCATCATCCACTGTTGTAATCTTGTTCTTGGACCACAGCTTTCCCAATTGCTTGCAAAGGGCAGCAAGGTGGATTTCGGATTCTTCCAAGTCTTCCATAAAGAGGGCTTAAAGTGTCTATGGAAAGAGGCAATGGCTGAACTACGAAGCAGATCCAAGGGATGAAGATGGGAAAGGATTAGGGTTTTACGATGGAAGAGAGGTGGCGGGTTTAAGGTGGGAACAGGATTTTTGGGTAGCTATCAAGTGGGTCAGCCATAATCTCAAAATAAGGCAACGAAGACTGTGGGGAATGATTAGAGTTTTGGATTACAAGGGCTACCATAAGATAGAGGGAGCTCTCCTACGAGAGAGGAACTCTCCTACGAGAGAGGTGAAGATGGATTAACACAATCGAAGATTTAGAATTCCAAAAAATGTAACCTTCTCATGTGATACATAAACTAATAAGGTGCAATCTTTTCTGAGCTTATTTTAGAAATTTAATTCCATGTGAGATCTTTCAATTGCTTTTGCCTCTGAGAAAAAGAAAGTAGCTAAAATAATGGTGACAAAAAAAAGAAGATAAGATGTTAATCCATTTTGTCGATATCATCACCTCATGAATTGGAGCATCAAATTTTTTTCCATTCAGTGGCAATGTCAAAAGCTGTCAAGTTGTTGTTGTTCACAAGCTTAAGATCAGCTCTGTTGCATCAGGTGAGTAAAATCACAACTTTACGTTCACACTATGATGTGGCCACATGTAGAGGCGTATTTCCTTCATTGTCTTTCACATTTATAAGCTTCTTAAGGTTAGGATTGCCGAGTATGTAGTCCACTACAAAGACCCTTCCGTACTTTGCTTCAATGAGAAGTATATATTGCCCTTCCTTAAGACTTAGCAACTCTTCTGGGTCTGGCCAATGTCGAAGTAGCTCCTTGATTATTTCGAGATGACCCATCTTACAGGCGATGTGGATCGGAAGATAGCCCTCTTCATCACCCTCAAAGGAGCTCGAAGCAAACTTATCAGCTAAGAATTTAACTCCACCAACATAATTTACGTATGCAGCTAGATGGAAAGGAGTACTTCCTCCAGTATCTCTTAAATCAAATAGCTCCTTCAGCCTTGACATCCTTTCCAACATTTGTACATCATTATAGCAGGAAATGAATGAACTTGCTCATGGTCAAGGGTTAGTTTTTCTTAAAATAAAACAAAAATATGATCGAATAGACACCGGGAAATGCTTCAAAGCATCGAGACATTCATTTCTAAGGAGAAGATTACCACATTGGAGTACCGAAGGGTATCCATGATATGGGTCTCTTCCTGTTTTACAATAGGTCCTTGGACAATAATATGAGTAGTGTAGCATCTACAATAACTTATACTGAGTATTGACTGCTGAAGTATTAACTCGGTGACATTTTTCAGGGAGGTAAGTTTTGCCATGACCCAAGTCCAAAGATATTGTACCAGCCTTCTTCTGGGCCAAAATTTATAGAAAACTTTCAATGATTGATCCAAGCTCTGGATAAAGTTAAACCATTCTAATAGAAAAACAAAAGATGTGCATGAGACCTACAAGTTCAGTAGCTGGGATGGACCTAAAATAGGCACACCCATAAATTTGTATGGTCGGAAATGATGAATGTACCGTAGTTAGAGCCACAAGTACAACCACTGACCTAACCTTTGGTGTACCACAGCTCCGTGAACCGGCGACATGCCTTGCATCCTGGACCAGGGGACTTCATTTTCCTCCATCGCCTCCATCAGAAGCTTGAGAATCTCCGAGTTTCCAGTCTCCACTGCCAAGTATAGTGGGTATTTGCTCTCCTTGTTCTCCGTATACACCACTCTTGAGCCTCGACTCAGGAGCAGACAGGTCAACCTGGAGTAACCGTTCTTCACAGCCTCATGCAACACGGTGTTTCCCATGTCGTTCACCATGTGCACGATGCTGCCGCAGCCAAGGAGGAGCTCAGCTGAGCGGATCCTACTAGCTCTTGCTGTGACATGGAGTGCGGTGTCCCCTTGGTAGTTCGCCTCAGCTGCGAGCCACTTGTCATGGATGACCTCGAGAAGGGCTTGGAAGATGCCAGCAATCTCGATACCCGTTGCGATGCGAAGCAATGAGTTGCCAGAAGGACCCTGTATGTTAATAATGTCGGACAAAGAGACCCTCTCTTTGGCAAAATACTTTTCCATTGCCTCAATGAATTTGTCAACGTTGCGTACTTTAACAGCGGCGCAGAGCAGCAGATACACGCGATATTTGAATTTTGCTCGAAGTTGTGTTCCATTCACCGAATTTAGAGCTTTCAATCTGCCCCTTCTCTGCTCCCAGATTTCATGATCACCAATATTTATTCTCACATGATCACTGTCCATCTTAAAAATCTGAAACTTGAATATCATATTCTCCAAAGCTAGATGATGGTCTGTTGAACTCTTTTGTGGTGTCTCTTCTCCAATATTAATTGCACAGCCACAACTTAGAGATGGTTTCTTCTCTAGCTGTCAGTAAACATCTTGTGGCCAAGAGCATTTCTTCAAAAAAGAATATCTTTGGCGCGGGAAAACATCCACTACGGAGTTCTTCCCTCACAATTGTACTGCATTCATATTAAGAACATTGTCGGTGCAGACTATTCTACGCCAGTAATTCCTGAAAAACTGTTGGAGCTGCGAAATTGCAGAAGGAGTGAATTTAATATTCAGACGATTTGGAATAACAAATGCAATTCTGATTCGACCACAAAATGATTAAATCATCAAGTCTGTCTCTGGATCTGCGAAAGGCATGTCATCCCCTGAGAGAAGTGTTCTGAGATAATAACTAACAGCAATGAAAGTACTGCTTGAAAATTTAAAGAAAACTAAATTACTTGGCTAGCAGCGACAGAGCGAAGATTGTTTTTAAGTGAGGTCAATAAGCAAAATGCTAAATTGTTTTTGAACAAGAAAATTTATACACAATTCTGAAGTTTAGATCCTTTATAAGTTTGTAAACATCGACATTTAATTTCTAAACTTAAAAATAAATTTGATCCACAATCTTCATTTTTGTTGAACATATTTCACGATTGAGCTAAGTTACAACATACTAGTTACCTAACAGTACAAATAGTCTCAAACTAACTTAAGGACGTCCTTTAAACGTAGGGCACGCACAATGACCACAATTATATACACATAAGAGTCACCAAACAGAATTTTACTAAAAAATTCGGATCATAGCTCTTGCACATGATTGAACTAGATCACACACCACAATTACATTATTGACATAACGTTGCCCAAAGCTCGAGTGTTGTTATTTGTGAATGATTGAATATGGGACATTAGTTAAATATACATGATAAGAAATGTTTCAATTTTCAATGTCTTCATTACACATAATACAAAAGCAGCGCATTGGAATCCGTAAAACTTTCTTATGTGTCGTGGCTTAATATATAACTCGAACTACTCATTAATAAGATATAACTAAAAAGTACCCTTCAAATTTAGCTCAATTGAATGTATTGTAAGATAAATTCAATGCTAATGAGAGCCAAAATCACACTCACACAAAGGTGAAATTTTGAGAACTCAATTTCAAGTTTAATTATATTAAATTTTGTCCTAGTAACTTGAGTTTGGCTAGTTGGTTTTTAAGTTTGACATTTTTTTATTGTATTTATTGTTCAAAAATATAGTTTATTGGGGTGGGTCAAATTGATGGACGGCTAATATTCAAAATATCCGCAATTTGACTAGGATAAATTGTCCATGCTACCGCCGGCTGAAAACAAAGAAAATTAAAGCGCGAAACTGAAATTAAATTGCTGCAATACTAAATGAAATTGTAGTTTAAATGAAATTTGGAAATCACAGCCTACTGGGAATCTAATGGCCCTCAAATTATGACATTTAGGGTGTGTTCGTTTTGCGAAAAACATTTTTAAAGGAAACATTTTTCTCATTTTTTGGTATTTGGTTTGCTCAGGAAAATAAGTCAATGAAAAACGTTTTCCTAATCAACAGAAAATGTTTTCCTACTAAAACTTGAATTTAGGAAAATGATTCCCCTTTAAAAGAATCGAAAAACATTTTCCGAATCTACCAAAACTTAGATTCGGTGCTTGTTTACAAACAATTGTTCTTATAAAATTACATTTTTAAAAAATTCGAATTTTAATTTTTATATTTTATTATTTTTTTCCTTCCTTTTTCTTTTTCTTCTTCTCTACCCATCATTGGCCATGGGGATGGCAGGCGAGCTTTGGCCTTGCCAGATCGAGCAAGCTTATGGCCTTTGACGATGAGGCTCAAGCTTGCTTAAGGCCAATGAGCCTCAAGCCTCGCCAAATCGGGCGAGTTTGTGGCCTCTGACGGCGAGCCTCGAGCCTCGCCAAATCACCACCAAAGGCCAACGAGCCTAGAGCCTTGCCAAATCAAGCGAGCTTGCGGCCTCAAGCAGCATGGCTCAAGCTCGCCTGAGGTCAGTAAACTTGGCGGGAAGGCTCGAGTAGTGAGCCGTAAGCTTCGCCAGATTAGGCAAGCTCACAACCTCTGGCGGCAAGCCTCAAGCCTTGCTAGATCGGCGAGCTTGCGGCCTCCGTTGAAGGCTCAAGATTGCCCCTTGTGAGCTAGTTGGGGACGAATTGCCAGAGGAAGTAGAAGGGATGGCAAGAGGAAGCAAAGGAGTAAAGGACAAAAAGGAGCAAAGGACAACAAGATGGAAAAGAGAAAAATAAAAATTAAAAAATTAAAAATTAGAAGTTTTTAAAATTCAAAAATTAAAAAATCCAAAATTTTTAAAATTCAAAAATTCAAAAATTCAAAATTTTCTTTTGCTAAGATAAAGTGTGAAATCATTTTCTAATGGAATCCAAACAATGGAAAATCGTTTTGATTATATATCTTCGAACAAAGGAAAACAAACTGTATTCATGAAAAATATTTTTCAAGAAAGTATTTTCTTTTATTATTAAGTTTTTCGGGAAACGAATGCACCTTTAGTAAATATATGGAAATCATATTAACAGGATGCATTGGGAGAGGAGAAGTGAAAAAATAAAATATAAAAAAAGCTAAAAGTGAAATATTGCAAATTGAAAAGGAAAGTCGAACAAAAATTCGGGAAAGGTCTAGCATAGTTGAGGGTGTCATCTTCTTCCACTTCTTAAAGTATTTTAAGTTATTGAAGCTCAGCGACGATTTTCTCCTCTTCCCATTAATTTCTTCACGTTTATAATTATTTCATCGACACCATCTCGATCCTTACTACTCAAGACTTTCTGTATATGTTTTACTTTAAGTTCCCGTTGATCCTTAGGTGCTTACTTGTAATCCTCTTGTTCATTTAATTTTGGCGTGCACGGGAGAGAGATCTGTAGCTTTTTTTTTTTTTTTCCCGCTTGTTGAAGTACCGGGTCTTTTTTAAAGCAACGCCACAGTGGCGCCACCTATCTTCGAATTGGGTTTTGTCTTAATGCAACGCGGCATTCAGTACCACATCGATGAGGAAACTGTTTAATCAATCATAAAACTATTATTCGAATGTCAATTTAGTTCTAAATATTATATTTTTATCAATTTAATTCTAAACATTTTACATAAAATTTCAATATAATGCAATGCATTTCGATCGGTTTTTCGAATGTCAATTTAGTTCTAAAATCATTGATGCGGAAGTGTGCCGCATAGGACATTGGTGATAATTAGACTGCCGCGTTAGTAATTTCTAACAAAAATAACTGAGAAAACTATATTGGAATTTCATACAAAAGTTTAGGATTAAATTGACAAAACTAAAAAGTTCATGACTGAATTGACATCTATATAATAAGTTTAGAGTTGATTGGGTAATTTTCCTCACATCGATCAACACTACTAGTTCTAAAAATAAAATAAAATTAAAGAATGACTCGTTAGATATTTGCATTAGTCAAATTGAATAGAGTTAAGGCAGGTAATTAATTGCACTTTTCGACAAGGGTTTGTCATTCTTTACTAAGGCGGTGCATAAGGTTAGGCACAAATAAGTCTTCTTTTCGCTAATCACCGTAGAGTAAACTTAGCCATTTTGTGTGGTGGCAAAATTTAAATTAAGAAAATTCGAAAGTTGAAATATCCAGCCTAGAGTATCAAAATTGAAAGATCTTATTGTATTTAATTTGTGTTGCTGCTATAATATCTGAGGACATACACTTGCCCTTGTAATTGAATTCTTTTGTCACCAAAAACTGGTATCTTCCCATTTCGAGAGAAAAGAAAACATTTCCAGGCTTTTGCACATTAGATAGATTCTAAATCACAAAGTACTTTTGAAACTTAGATTATCAAATATTCTCTTTTATTTAGAAGACTCATAAAAGTCTACAGAAAAATAGTGGAATTTAACGCCAATAACTAGATTAGATGTTCCATATTTGAACATTAGATGCTTAGTAATCAAACATGAATGATTATTCATAAAAGACACTAGGGATGATCGGTTCCCAATCGGTCCGATTTCTGGTTCCGGTTCCCATCCCAGAATCTGGAATTGGACCGACGAGTATGTAGCAGAGACGAAGAAGCCATGGGTCTCTATAAATAGCAATGGAGGAGGGACCGTTTTGTGTTAAGCGGCCGTTATTCTTTGTGCTGTTGAATTTTCGACGGCATTGAGGACTTTTGAATGGCATGCTGTGACAAGACTTCAAGATTAAAATATTGTGTGGAGAACTGGGGAAGTTTAAAAAAAATGAGAAGTCGGTTCGGTCCGGGTTCGTTTTGCTCACCCCTACAAGACACTACCTTTGTGCCGACGCATTGGCAATGAAAGGAAAAAGAAATCAGCAAAATCTCCAATGTAAAATGTGTAGGTAGACAAAGGATCCTTCGTCATGGTATCTACGTAATCTAATGCATGATATGGAGATGGAAATTGAAAGCAAAGACAAGGGATGAACCTTAATATCGTATCAACAAAGGGCATCTTCTTCTTTTTTCCTCTTTGTCATGAATTTATTTTGATGTCTTGTTCTTAGAAATGTTCTTTACAGGGATTAGTTCCAGCTATCCAAGAGCTTTTATCCCTGGCAGAACATAGAATCTGTACTAGACATATTCAAGCGAATTGGAGGAAGAATCACAAAGGCAAGTCTCGACAACATTGCCATCATATCCATGCTTGAGGACATAAAAATCCATGGGATGAGAAGAAATCAAGTGAAGATGTCAGTTGCTGCTAGATGGAATGGAGAGTATTGCCCACGAGTCCTGATGAAACAAGAGGAAAACAAGGCTGAAACTGAAAGCACTTATTGCCACGTGGATTGGAATGCAGAGAAGGTTATGAAGTGAAGCACAAACCAAACAAGTTTGTGATTAACATGCAAAAGCAAACTTGCTCTTGTAGATCATGGGATACACCTGGTATACGATGTCCTCATCCAATTTGCGCCATAGATTTCAAGCGAGAGGAACCTGACAAGTATTTATACAACTGCGACAAGAAGGAGAAGTAGATACAAACACGTTTGTTCACCTTGGAACCTGTAATTGGTGAGGTTTATGTTTATGTGAAGGGTGAGGTATTTATATGTATATATACTTCTATTTCTTCCGTCCATCCTCAATAATATTGGTGCATATTGTGGAAAAAAAAGACTTATGTTCTCCATCTTTGCCCGTTAAATCACAGTTTAAACCATCTGGCTCATTAAGGATAATTATCTATTAAAAGCGTAGAGGATATTTTGAAGGAGGCCACCAAATTTAAGTTTTTGGCTTTATGTTAGTATAAATGGTTAATATATCACGGAAAATTTCAATAGTATCTCAGTAACAAATTTATCTAAACTAATTTTTTTTACCACCACCCTCCGTTTGTAGTTTATGGTTTTTTGTGGTATTAATCCAATTTAATGAAAATTAATTAAGGATAATTTTATTATGGCTTTTGGCAATCAAAAATTAGTTTGGGAAAATTTTATTATAAGCATACTAGTTTGGGGTTTATTCGTAGTATTAACCCTAATACAAATAGATAACTTTTAGGACTTCTTTGTTTATTGGTCTAGTTTATCTAATTGAACCAGTTAGCAACCATAATCGCACCGATAATTCAACCTTGTCAAGTCACGACATAGATTGGTTAATTAATTAACCAGGAACAGTAACCACGTGGTTACAGTCGCTGCCTTGGCGTCGGGGGAATTTCAATGCACAAGATAATCTAAGGCGACGCCCGCCCAGGAAGAAGACAATATCTGAGGAAATTTTGATGCAAAAGCAGAGAAAAGGGGTGAACCCAACGATAATGACACTGGAAGGAATAGAGAGAGATTTGACAACACGTAGTTTATCTTTCACGTGGGCAACTCGCCCATCTCTGCTTTGGATCATGCCAGATGGTTGAAAAGAAATCTCAGAAGAGGACCCGCCACTACTTTATCGTGCCTGTGTCGCTAGAAAACATTTCAGTCGAAGGAAGCTTCGAGGAAAAATACAAGAGGATGCATTTTAGGTGGCAAGAAATTATTGCTCCTTCATGTTTTGCCCTGTTTTACCCTGAGAAGTACCAACATTTTCCAGAAGTCTTTGCGTCGGGTTCGACACTCTGACACGTGTCCAACACGCTTCGACATGCGGTCAACGAGTGTCAGAAAATCTGACACGTGGTCAGCTCTTCCTAACACGCTTCGACACGCGAGTTTGAAATTCTGACATGCAATTCTAATATGCACGAGGTCAATTTTAAATATTTTTAATACTTAAGGGGTCAAAATATAAATATATGAAAAATAATGAAAATAACAAAAATAAAGGGGAAAGAAGAAAATTCTCACCCTCAAGTTTCTCATTTCTAAGTTTCTCACTCTCACGCCCCTTTTCTTGCCGGTGTCGCTCCCCCCGACCTCCGGTGGTCTGCCCCACCAACTATCATAGCCACCTTGGCCCCAGACCAACTCATCCCGACCTCACCTTCGCCAGGTGTGTTTCCGTGCCCTTTTTGCAGCTTGATTAGGCTGATTGGGGTCTTGAATTTTTTTGGAGGGTTGCTTGTCATGTGCGAACTTATCTAACTATGTTGTATGGCGGCCCTTTCTAGAGATCCCATATCGTTGTGTGGTTGGATCTAGGGAAAAATGTCAAATAGGGTCGACGTTTGCCGTGAGGAGTCAAATTCGATTGGAACTTGGAATTCGACTAGTTTCGTTATTTTCAGAATGATACTCGATTAGGAAACTCCATCTTTTTGCTAGTTTGGGATAAGTGATTTCGTGACCCAATTGTGGGTAGTTGGCTCATGGTAAAAATTATTGATAAGGATGAAGTAGAAGAGACCTATTATTTGTATGATTCATAGATTCGTGAAAGCATACTTAAAGTTGTGAATTTTTTTTTTTTTTTGCTTCTTTCCGCCTCTTGCAGGCATCACCTGCGAGTTATCTCTTTTGATCTATGACATTGGCTTGTGAGTTATCTCTCACATTTTCCATGGTAAATTTAGTGATTTCCTTTTCTTTTGGTTGTACTTTGAGAGTTCTTGTCCTGAATTTTCATTATTCTCGAACCTTATTTTGCATAGGAGCTCCAAGCTAGTCTTTATTAGGAATTGCGAACTTTGTCTAGGACTATAAGAAATTTCACTAATCTCCGACAAGTATAAAAAAAATAGGACATATTCCTTCAAGTTTATTCTTTTGTGTTTACAATTTTGAATTTTTTGTTTAATCTTTGTTAAATTAACAATGAATGATATTAACAAATATTGGATTGATTTTTTTTTTTTAATATAAATCAAATCTATGCTCTTTTAATTATTATTTATTTATTTTGGCATTTGTATATAAAAATATATATTTAACATATAACGTGTTGGAATATGTCGGAATTCTTTTTTTTTTTTTTTTTAGAAATGACTTGTCGGCGTGTCTTGTCATGTCGTGTCGCGTGTCACATGTGTGTGTTGGTGCTACATAGGCTTTGCCCCGTTTTCCCGTACTGCAAGAAAGTTCTTTTCATATTTTATATTTATGAGAAATCGTCCTGTGTAGATCGTATGCTATTATCATGCCCATTTTCTTTTTTACTATGATTCACCACTCTTCAAAAGAACAAAAAAATGCACAAGAAATTTTAAAATTTATTACAAAAACATAATCACGTTATAAAACTTTTCAAATTGGGGCAATAGTTACTTGTCATTGGGCTAACTCCATATGTTTAATTCTTAGGAATAAGAAGGGCCTTGATTTTGCATTAGTTAACTGTATATTTTGCTTTTTCAAATTGTTTATCTTCTAGGTTTGATTCGAAACAAAACTTCCATATATAGATTCTGTCTATTATCAGAATCCAGTACACGATCTTCCATAAAACACCCACACCATGTTCAACAGTTCTACAAATAACTCAAAATAGCACATACTCACGTGGAAAAAATTGAACTTCAATATGATCATTAGTCTGCTTTCTTAGTGGAGCGCACTAAATTATCGGATACTAAACTGTTGGACATCAGGACATCAAAAATGTTGTAATCTTCTCTTGTTTCCCATTCATTGGGAATCTTTTTGAACCGCATGGTTTTACTCTAATAGTTTGCAATCAAGTGCATATTTTTAAGCGGATGTCCACACTATGAACCATCAAGAAAGGCAAAGTCCCTTCCATTTGTCATAAAAAAAACCAAATAAAATGATGGTCTAAGTCAACCGGAGTACAAGGTCGACAAGTCGGTTGAGAGACTGTGCAAAGATCACGTCGACCTTGCAAAAGGTGTTTCACCCACTCCTCCACCTTTACTAGCATGTACGGCTACTACATCGGCCTACTAGTTTCTCAAACACCTCTTTCAAGATGCAATGGAGTCTACCCTTGCTAGATTCAAAATCTTCCATTAATCTTTTGTAGAAATTTTGCATGCTTTGCTTTTTCTAGTTTAATCTTCTTCCTTTCCTATTCAGTTTCTTGAATTTCTTTATCATGAGAACCAGCTCCTTGTCATCCATATCATCATCTGTATTTGTATCATCAGAATTAGCATTAGACTTAAGCACAATTGATTTCTTACCTTTTGGATCCTCTTTGTCATTGGTCTATTTCACTTCATACAATTGAAGAGTGCCATCAGCTCATCAACAGAAAGAGAAATGATTCTTTGTGTCTCTTGGATTGATGTTTTCACATGGTTCCAGTCCTTTAAAAGTCATCGGAGAAGTTTGTTGACATTCATTGAAGCAGAAATTGGTTGACCTTGATATGCCAACCCATTTATAATTTCTGTAAATCGACTGAACATATCTTCAATAGACTCTCCAGGCTTCATTATGAAGGATTCATATTGGCTAAGTAAGATATTTATTTTTATCTCCTTTACATGATATGTTCCTTCATAAGTGACATGTAGTTTATCCCAAACTTCTTTAGTTATTTTACATGAATAAATTCTGTTATATTCAGTAGGAGATAAAGCACGGTATAAAGAATACATGGTTTTTGCATCAAGAGTCTGTCTCTTGGTAATTTCTGCTTGGTTGGATTCCTCGGCATCCTTATCTAAGACTTCTTTTCCTTCGTCAGATGCTTAAACTGCCTTTGGGTTGATTCTTCTTTCTACAACATCCTATTCTAGAGGATCTCTGGATCTCAAGAATGCCTTCATTTTATTCTTCAACACACTGTATTCTTTTTCATCAAAATAAGGTGGCCTTGTATTGCTTTGCCCCTCCACGAATTCTGGTGCTAAACAACTAGCCATAGAAGATCTTTAGCTCAGAAGTACAAACACTTCATAGAAGAGCATAGGGCTATGATACCAATTGACAAAACTAGTATGAACACCTAGAGTGGGATGAATAGGTGTTTAAAAGAAATCTTGACAAATAATTACCGAATAAAATAAGTTGCGAGCAAAGTCTGAATAAGGATCGGAGTATGACAAACAAGCTACCAAACTTCTGGTGAAAATTCAAAATTAGATAAAAGATGAAATATTTTTGCGATACTTAAAAAATGGTGCAATAGATAATACTGAAAAGAATTAAAGGAATAGAAAATTGTACACGAGATTTATAGTGGTTCTACTTATATCAAGTTTACGTCAACTCTCCCACGTTAGCAGCTTTCTGGCTATAATTCACTAAAGCATCAACAGAGAAGTACAAGGTTTTGAGTGCAAATACTCAATGGAAGATTTCTCTTTCCCTCACTAAGTCACTCTTCTTATGATTTTCTCTCTTTAATACAATTTGTAAGAGTTGTTGTTGAAGAACAAATGGTTGGAAAGACTTCAGACTTTGGAATTTCAATTTTCACGCCCTACCTCAAATAAACTAAATGACCTCCTTAAATATTCACGCCTATCTAGCCATTGGCATTCTCTAGAGGAATTTCTTCCAATCAGTCCATTGGACAAAATCGATTAAGGAAATCTTGTAAACGTTTGAAGATTGAGATGAAAATCCATTGATTCTGGTTAGTAGATGCTTCCTAAAAAGGAACTTGTCTTCAAATTGATTTTATCAATTCGTGATTGATTCCATCAATGTATTTATAAAAACTAAGTTAGATTTTTCGCCAGAAAGCCAGATATTAAAGAATAAATCCCTATTATGTTCATACTGAATTATTGTCGCAAGATCCATAAATCTAAGTCTGATTATATCGTTGTTCTGGATTTGGTTTCAATCTGAACTGCGTCAAATGGGAAAGACTTCTGGAATGTATAGACTTGACAAGAGTCTTCAATATAACTTCAAAAGTCTACTATTCTTCAGAATAAGGATAAGAATAAGAAAGTTTTGTCAACTTCAAAACCTTATAGAAGTTTTCTCAACATAATGGACCATCATTTTTTTAGTAATCAAACATGAATGAAATATTCATGTAAGACATTACCTTTGTTCAACACTTTGACAATAAAAAATAAAGTGATAAGTGCATTGGAGATCCTAAAACTTTCAAAAAATACAATTAAGTCCTAAAATTAGTCCCAAAAATGCAATCAAGTTCTCAAATTTTCAAAAAGTGCATTTGACAAGTTTTAGGACTTGATTTTACTTTTTGAAAGTTTTATTACTCGATTGCACTTTTGAGACAAGTTTTAGGGCTTAATCACACTTGTTGTAAGTTTTGGGACCCTATTAAGCTTTTATGATAAATTTTAGGACTTTTATTATGCTTATCCCAAAAGGGGGAAAAAGCATCATAATCCGTTTTGCAAAAACTGCAGGTAAACAAAGGATTCTTGGTCATGGTTTTTCAATGTGATGCATAAAATGGGGATGGGAATTGAAAGCAAGGAGAAGGGATGGCCCAAATATCCAATCAACAAAAGGTATCGTCCTTTTCTCTTCGTTATGTATTTATTTTTGTGTCTTGTTCTTCTAAATGTTTTTAACATATTTAGATACACTTTTAAATTTTATATTTGTTTTGCTGGGATCGATTCTAGCTATCCAAGAGCTTTTACCCTTGGCAGAACATAGAATGTGCACTAGACATATTTATGCATATTGGAGGAAGATCACAAAGGTAAAGCTTGATGAAAGCGCTTGTGGATGTGTTCTAAAGGAACAACATTACCCCATATTTATGCTTGAGGATATAAGAAACCCAGGGGATGAGAAAAGGTTATGAAGAGAAGCACAAACTAGACAATTTTGAGGATGACAACACGGAAAAGCAAAATTGCTCTTGTGGATCACGGACATATCTGGTATACCATGTCCTCATGCAATTTGCACGATACTTTTACAAGCGAGAGGAACCTCAAAAGTATTTGTCTAACTGGTACAGGAAGCAGAATTACCTAGAAACACATTTGTTCACCTTAGAGACTGCGAATGGTAAGATTTGTGTGCATTTGCAGGACTAGTGCAATGGGCGAAGAGCTATATAGTCCCAGTGATCCCACCACCGTTTAGGAGTCTGCAAGGGAGACCAAAGACAGAGAGAAGAAAACAGCAGGATGAGCCAAAGACTTCCACGAAGATGTCCAGACCAGGTTTACCAGCGCATTGTAGGTTATGTAGGCAACCTGGTCATAATATCAGGACATGCCCAATGAGAGAGAATAATGATGATAATGTAAGCATGGTATTAATTTCCTACCTCCATCCTTCGATTATATATGATATGTTCCAATTATGTAGGGACGGAATGAGGGCAAGGGTAACAAAAAGGAAAGAACATCATTGGGCTGGCTATGGCACTTTTACAAATCCGAATTCTGGTGTCATAATCCTCATTACGTATGAATGAAGATTAAATATTAATTTGAGTAAGTGTACTAAATATTCCAAAATTTATCCCGAAAGTGCAATTAAATCTAAGAACTTTTAAAAAGTGCAATCAACTCATAAATCAAAATGGTGTAATTAAGTTTTTTTATTAATTTCGTCCAACTTGGCTAACAAAAAATGTTGACGTGATTTTTTTTATTTTTTTATCATCTCTCTCTAATGCAGTGACATCATAACTAAAACATGCAAGGTAAGGGTAAAACGACATCAATTTGGTTTAATCTGATTTTTTTAAAATCCAAATATTAATTAAATTAAATTTAAAAATAAGCTAATTAAAAAAAAAAAAGGACAAGAGAAAACTAGGCGAAGCCCTTGCTTGATTTTTCCCTTTTTGTGGGTATTTAAAATTTATTTTATTTTTCATATAATGAAAATAAAATTTATAGTAAAAAAATCTGATTTGGGTGAAAACAATGTCGTTTTAACCATGTTAATGCCATGTAGAATAGAGGGGAAAAAAAAGACACGTCAGTATTTTCCATGAGCCAAGTTGCATTAAGTTATCGAAGGAATTTGATTACACAAATTTGATAAATTTTAACACTTAATTGCACTTTTTGAAAGTTTTAGGATTCAATTGCGCTTTCTTGACAAATTTTAAAACTTCCAATTCACTAATCCCTTAAAAGATGACTATTCATTAGGAGAAATTATTTTCAGGTTCAGCGGTCTCTCTTAATTATTTAGTAGTTCCAAAATCAAATTTAGGTTCAAATGAATTTTTTGTATATGAGTTATCATCACATAACTTATGTATTTAAATGCCTCTAATGAAAAAAATCATTACATGAGCATGGCATTACCGAATTTTACATCATCCGAGACATCAAAATCTACAATTTACCAAAATAGGGTATGAAATCAATCCAAATCCACTTTTGACAAAGCTACTTGTAATAAAATTTGGTTTCCAACGTTAGCATGAAGTCTTGCCATAGATATGCTAAAGATAGCCTTATCAAGTAAATATTAATTAGAAGTCATGATACCCAATTGGTCAAAATATAAATTACGGCACTCAAATGAATGTTATACAAAGGTAACAACACTTGTAGTGTCCTTATCCTATAAATTTTCACACATCTTCTCAGTTTTTCAATCCCCACTTTCTGCTCTTCCTCCACTGAATATTGCTCTTTTAGCCTCAAAGTCATGCTTTAAGTCATGAGTTTCCTTTTGAGAAAACCTCCCGTGATCTTTTAAAGTTGAGCAAACCATCTAATTCTTATAACTACTAGATAAATGGAAGTTTTGTTTTATCTCACGTTGCAATGATATAAAAGACACTCTGTCACCATTGGCGAGTTCCGAATTACAAGTGGAAAGACTCGTGCATACTAGAAGTACATTAATAAAGGGTGAACAAGTTGGAGGAACGGAAAGTTCATGGAGTCTTGGAGGTACCATTAGGTGGATTAATATATGGAGCTTTTGGTCACTAATGTACTCAGGAAGATCAAATGGAAAGGTTTATGTAAGTCAATTACCAACGAGAAGCTTAGATGGACTCAAAGATCTTTAATACAAGGAGTTGGCTATATCACCTCATATGAATGTGCATGTCACGTGATGACACATCTGAACAAGCAAATGTTCCTTTGACCATCAATCTAAGTCTCAAGGAACATTAATGGCAAGCCACATACCTGAAACTCTAGAAAAGATAAACAAAGGGGAATCCAATCAATTGTCAATCACTTTGGTGAAAATGATTATTTACTAATATAGGAAACTCTAATTGTGGAAACTACACCATCGCTAGGTTGATTGTACAGACGACTAGATGGCCAGGTGATTAAGTTGTTTATCTTCAACGACTAAATTGATCCACTTAAAGATTATCTAATGGCTAGTCTAGTACTAAAGATTGTATGAGAAGATCAACACATGATAGAGAAATCCCAGATCATACTACAAGAGAAAGCTTTACTATTGATTCGAGTGAGAAGTTCATTTACCAAAAGTGTTTATCACTAACTGTGATCTCTTTTCGAGAAGTGTATGGTTGTTGTAGTAGTGCTTGGAATTCAGTATTGTGATCTAGCTTCTTGTCACTAGTTGTGTTCTCTTTTGAGAAGTGTACTAGTATTGTAGTGCTTTGAATTTGGTAGTGTGATTTATTGGTTTCGTATAGAAGAAGCACAAGCTCTTTTTAAGGAGGGTAGAATGTAAGTTTTGGCTTGCACAAGCTCTTCTTAAGGAGGGTAGAATGTAATTTTTGGCTTTTGACATGGTCAAAAACAGTAGGCGTCCAAAAAAATTTGACTACCTGAAAAAGGGGATGAACCTGTAGATTCACGATTTGAATAGAAGGGAAGGATACGAGAAGAAAAGAAAAAGAAAGAAAATAGTACAAAGATAAAAGAACGAAAGCTTTCGCGTATACTCACCTAGTACGTCCCGACAAATTAGATTAGCTTTGTTTTGTAGTGTTTGACAAAGATTCAGACCTTGGTTAATCTAATCGGATGAATTTTTAGAGTTAAGTCATAAATTCATATATGTGAATTTTGGACTGCAAAATTTGATTTAAGAGTTGTTAAGTTACAGAATTATATATAGATGATAGCGAAGGGCATCGTGAAGACGTAGAGTTTGACGAAAATCAATTCGGAGTTGTGATTTAGTTGAAGCAAATTTTTAAAGTTTCTACACTCAAGTTTTGTATGGGATATAAATGAATAACTGCTTTGGATGAGCATTTTGTTGGCGTGTGGGAGTTGTTTTGATAGCGATTAAAATTTATTTATTTGCATCATAATTGACCTAGCGTTTTACTTGATTTCGATATTATTATTTTTTTGCTTAATCAATAAGATTACGGGTTTATCAGCTCAGATATCTTTCGCGGTTTTGTTTGAACTTTCCCAAGTGATTGATGCTTATTTCTTCTTTAAATTTGTACACTCATATTCCTAAAATGGTAAGGATTAAAGAGTATATTTATTGCATAGAAATTATATTGGATATTTGCTACCCTTTATGGTATTTGATATAGTTTGAGTTGATTTTGACCATTTGAAATATTTTGATCTAAATATTTGTGAGTGCTTGAGAAATGATTTATGAAATGAATTGCAAAAGGATATACAAGCTGCTTTATAACCTAGTTTGTGAAATGTCTTCTAGGTTATGATATGGATTATGAATTTGTTTTGTGGACAAATAGAGGATGGGTTTGTGTTTGATGTTCCTTGTCCCTATGTTCTGAACCCATTGAGGGGTTTATGGATATGTATATTATTTATGATTTATTGTGTTATGAGCCACCGGCAATATAGATGGAGATCTATTGTCGCAACCTCCTTGAAGTGGATGGAACTACCAAAGGGTTTGATTAATAGATTATTAAGTTTAGATTTAAGTCAGGCTCTCCCAAACCCATATCAATTCGTGACTTAGGATTTAAGTCATTAACATGCAAATGATTTTATATTAGGAATCGGCAATAATCTATTTTTTATGGGTCAATTAGAAACCCAAGTAAAGTAACGGGAGAATTACTCCACTCCTATAAACTAGAGATTATGGGTACGAGGAACTTGACTACGTTAAATTTTTCTAACACTCTTTCGGTACATTTTCTCTTTTATTTCATAAACATATTTTATAGGCAAGTTGCATTGATTTTAATTTACTCCCTAAAATGTGACGTGATCAGGTATGTGTGCAACCATTATTTAACACTCAATAACCAAAGTATTAGACAAATTGCGAAGAAAAGGGGAAATTACTTCCCTTGAAGCAACAAAAGCATCTGCAATTTTAGCTTAGAAATCACATTAGCAATCCTAAATATAATTTTTAATTAACACACAATCACTCAGTTTTTTGGGATTTTTACTTGCTTAAATGAAACATAATCTACATGCAATACAACATAATGATATACAAAAATACCTAATTAAAATGACATGTAACATACAACCTGTCATGCAAACTATATGTCACGTGACATTAATTAAATGATATAATCTAATGATGGGTAAAAATTAATGTGACTATTCTAACATGTCACACACTTTAATCTAAATGATTTCTAAACATGCAATTTCTAAACAATAGGTGAACTAATTCTAAGTGACATGCAAATGATATTGTAAACGTTATGTTTTAACTAAAATTCGAAATTAAAAGTGCCCTATATTTAAACATGCAGTCTTAATTAAGAAAATGAAACTTAATAATCTAGAAAAAAAAATTCTTTGAATTTTTATTTTAAATTTTTCGAATAAGAAAGTAATCTAAATATGCAACATTATCTAAAAAGAATCTACTTCAATTTGTTGTGTAATCTTTTTGGATTTTTTTTTTCCAAAACCAAAATCGATTCAAACCTAGCAAAAATAGAAAGAAATCAAATCCACATAAAACACAACATCAAATCACACGAGATATTATAGATATCCGTCTAATTTCGGAAATAAATTGACGAGTCGTATCCCTAGCAGGAGATTGGATTAACCAATTTTTCATATAATCATGAATCATATCTCGGGCTTAAGATCGGATTGATGATTTCTATGCAATCATAAATCGTATTTCGGTTGGGAGATCAGATTGACAATTATGGCACATTGTGAAATTAAGAAATTATTTATAATTTAAAGGCTACTGAGGAATTTCATAGATATGATAATATCACTCAAAGGTTCAAATAAGATTGTGATTTCACAAATTAGGAAACAAAATATATAAAAATCATGTTAATGAAAATTCTTACCTAATTTTGCAATATGCTTGGATAGCATTTCCAAACTCAGATGACCGATGGATCGCAGGAATCGGGGTCAACAATGCTTCACAGTGGCTAGCTCGCGGACGACGGTTCATAGTGGCACGATTTCGCTTGGTGAGAGAGCTGCTCACGGTGAGGTGACTCAGTGGTGATGGTTGGGGGACGTAGCTGAAAAACCTGCAAGAAAGCGAAACAATATTGGCACGGCACAAGCTGTGAAGCTCCTGGATTGCCGGTAAAGCAACTGGAACCGTGGCTGATGGCTTGCGGACTTGGGTATAACGAGACCTTGTGAGGAGCGAGGCCGGATCCAGTTCGCTGACGTTCACCTGGAGGTTGCAGGACTGTCTTCGGGAATTCCGCGTGACCTCTGGAACGCTGGTGCTTGCCTGGAAACTTCGTTGATGTGGCTGAGATTTGCTGGAGATCGCGCCGAGATGCTGCGGGAAAGCTTCACCGAGCCTGATGGTTTCCTAGATGGAAATTCGGTATGGGCTGGGGCAAGAATACCTCACGACAAAAGCCCAAAAGAACCGGCACGAGTGGAGACAAAGCTTGACTGAAATCATGGAACACAAACGCGGCACCAGTAATATGTCATGTAAAAACCATCACAAAGAGGAAGCCAGCCTCTCCCCTCACGTTCTCTCTCCACTCTCTTTTTTGTCTATTGCCGCCGGTTGTGTCCGACCAGCAAAAGAGAAACCACCCCCCACCCCGCCGGTACTGTGGCAGTCTCTATGAATTGTGCAGCCGCGCTTTTGTCTTGTAATGGGTCCTTTTATAGATGGGACAGCTGAGGGTTTCAAGGAAAGAGAGCAGATCTTCGCTCCTCTTGTTGATGCTTAATATTATTAGCTAGTGACGTGACCATCGCAAATAGTGCATATTTTCTCTAATTTTATGTTCTAGCATGTGATTCCCAATATAGAGAGATTAACATTAATGTTTAGTGACATGAGAATCATCAGTTGGGTCATATTGCATCCCTATCGAGTTGAAACATAACCGTTTTTGGCAAAAAGCAACCTAAAATAAAACTATATTTCCAAAAGGTAGGGCCTTCAGGACCTGGAGCCTTCGGAGAACCAATAGAATGATTAGTAGCCTCTATATTTTCTGATGTCCTTTCGAAGTTTGACTCAAACGGTTATAGACCGTGGAATTCCTTTTGAAAATGTACCGTTTTGAGTTAAAAGACTTATTATTTTCTTTTTATCTAAGACAAGATCTCCCACGAGATATAATAATTATAGAGAATAGGGGAGAGTGTTTTACAAATTATTGCAATTACAATCTTCTTTGATCTCTCATAAATGTATATTTCTCTTATTTAGAACCTTTCATGGGATTCAAGAGAAATTGAAAAGAAAATTACGAGTGCATTGTTTCTCATGATTTTATTTAGAAATGACTTTGCTAAATCTTGAAGCTCCATGATTGAGGCAAATATAACTTTAAAAGTAAAGTGATCACATAAAGTAGAAATTGATAGGATCTTGAAATTAAATCAATGTGGAATTACTAGAGAAATAAGGAAGGAACAAAAAAAATAAAAGAATACCAAGATTTACAAAGTTCAGTTTGAGTGTTGGTTTCATTCACAGAAAAGTCAGTAGTAAATAATTCATTATAATAGAAGTATTAGGATTACAATCACTCTAGCACTCGAGTATTTTTCACAGTTAAATTAAAGTCAAACTCAAAGCGTGTACAAATTGACAAATGTAAAACTCACAGTACAATTGGCCAGGTGTCCTAGCCCAAAGCAAAAACTTTAGGTACGACTGTCCAAGAAGAGTATGTACGCTTTTCTTTCTTCCTTTGTGCGGCCGCGGCAGGCAAGAAGAATGAAAGGAAAACCCTTGCTTATTATTTATATCTTTGACAAAGACTTCTATTTGCCCATAAAATAAAATATATGTTTTTAAAGTAAAAAATAAGAGCCCCTAATTTTGTCTTGTAGTGCAAGAGAAATTTTCCATTTTGTTTTAATCGTAGCCGAATCTCCATTTATTGAATTTATTTGTGCAGTAAAACTTAGATATTTATCCAGCCCAATCAAAACAAATGCCCTTCAAGATATTTATTGAATTTCTTTTCCACTATATAACAAGTTCAAGACATAATTTAACACACCTCAATATATTTATCCAACCCAATCAAAACAAAGTTCAACATATATATACACAAACAAAGTTCAACATATATATATGCCCTTCAAGATATTTATTGAATTTCTTTTCTACTATTTAACAAGTTCAAGACATAATTTAACACACCTCAATATTTTGAGTTTTTGTCCACGACATTTGTTGCTGGTACCGGGTCAATTTCAGGACATCCAGCAGAAGGATTGAGGATTCCAAGAGGATAGTGCGGCTGCCACGTGGCCCTTTCTACGGTCACACTTCTGGAAATTGATATACCAGCTCTAATGGTGTAGTCGGTGAAGAACTGGACAAGACGGCAATTGTACCCAAGCGGAACAAACAAGGCCATGTAAAGACTCAAGATAACAAAGAGGGCAGTGCTTCCGATGATTAAGGCGAAAATGGCGATCCAAATGCATTTGCTTACAGTCACGTAGACTCCTGCCATGAATGCCATGGACATTGTAGCAAGAGCAGTGAGCAACGGTTGCCTTGCCTTTTCAAGGGCATGAAGCACAGCGTGCGAATCATTGATCTGTCTCCAAAGAACGATCACAATTGAAATTATCGAGCTGAACATGGCGACAGTGTTGCAGATCACAAAGACGTCATACATGGGTTTGTTCAATAATGTAGCAATTCCTGCATCTGGTTCAGAGTCATTATATCCTCCAAAAATAGAAAAGCCAGCGGCAAATGTCATAGCAGCAATGACCGTTGCTACAACCATATGAGAATTGATCTCGTCCTTTAGTCTATCCAAATCTAGAGGCTCCAAATCGTTTTCTTGGCCTAAGTCTTTCGATTGGCAAATTGCTTTGTCTTTGCTTCTGGGGGCTCCAGCAGACAATAAGATTGTTCGTGTTATGCTCTAGTCAAGCATATAAAAAAGACCATTTATTATCCATGAAGATAGATTTAGAAGTCGGAAAAATGAAACCTTCTCAAGTAATACATAGACTTGCAAATGCAATATTTTCTAAACTTACTATAGAAACTAAATTCCACTTCGGTAACTATCGTGGGTAGTTCAAATTTTAATTATTTTCATCTCTCCCACAAAGGAAGCGGCTAAAGCAAATAGTGGAAAACAAAAGTAGATAACCTATTAATTCATTTTGTAGAGATCAGTACCTGTTGAAGTGGAGCATCGACTTTTTTTAGTTGCTCATCTACAATGTCGAGAGCCGTCAAGTTGCCATTGTTTACAAGCTTAAGATCCACTCTGTTGTCCCTGGTGAGAGACAGTAGAACCTCAGGTTGCCACTGCAATGTGGCTAGATGTAGAGGTGTATTTCCTTCCTTGTCTTTCACATTTAAGAGCTTCTCAAGCTCGAGATTACCGAGTATGTACTTCACTATAGAGGCCCTTCCGTACTTTGCTGCAACGTGAAGTATATTTTGCCCTTCCTTAAAATTTAGCAACTCTTCCGGAAATGGCCAATGTTGAATCAATTCCTTGATTGTTTCGAGATGACCCATCTTGCACGCAACGTGGATCGGAAGATAGCCCTCTTTGTCGTATTCAACAGCGCTCGAAGTGAACTCATTGACCAAGAATTTAACTCCATCGATGTAATTCACATATGCTGCTAGATGGAGGGGAGTACCGCCCCCAACATCACTCAAGTAAAATAGCTCTTTCTTTTGCTTTGACATCTCTTTCAGCATTTCTACATCATTACAAAACAACAAATGAATGAATTTGTATCATACTCATAACCAAGGGTCTAGTCCTCTAACTATTATATTTTCTTTAAATGAATAGAAAAATGCGATATTACATGGAGTCCATAATTGAAATGTAAACTTTAAGGGGATAATTTCAGTATAGACATTGGAGAATGCTTCGAAGCATATAAACATTCATTTCCAAGTAGTAGTTTACCACATTTGAGTAATCAAGGGCAGCCACGACAAAAGCCTTTTCCTATTTTACAAAAAAGGTCCTTGGACAAAAATAAAAATGGTTTAGTATCTATCATGGTTTATACTATGAGTATCTGCTATCAAAGTACTAAATTTATAATATTTTTTAGGGGTAAGTCTTGCTAGGACCTAAGTCCAAACATATCATAATTTGCCTCCTTCTGGACCAAAATTTATAGGAAATGTTTAGTAATTGGTGCAGGTTCTAAAAAGTACAAACTTTATCTTTTTTCCAATGATGACCCAAATTTTCTTTTTATCTCATATAAAAGCATCAATTTTTGCTTAAACTTTTTTTTCCTCATAACTCTAGCTCTTGTCCTAATTGGGGGCCCAAACTTGTTTTTGTATCATAAAAAAGTACTCACTTTTTGGTCAGCACCAGATCTGGGTTCTTCAAGTTTCCGTTGCAGATTGAGACGCTAAATTTTTTACAGCATTACTGAACAAAAACTTGAGAGGGCTAGATTTGAGTACCCACTAAAAGTAGGTTTTTTTCTTCTTCTTTTTTTTTGAAAATTGAGACCTGATCCAAAATTGGTATCTCTTTTTTGAGATAAAAAAAAAAAAAAGAAAAAAATTGTGGCCAAAATTGATACCCAAGTAGAGCTGATGCTTCGTGAATGGGAAGCTTCATGATTCAACAGCTCTTGTGGAACCAAAGTAGACCTGCATGTAAAGGCATATATGGTCCGATTGATGTATTTACTGGAGGGAGAGTTAAAAGTGTAATCACTGACCTATCCTTTCGTGCATCACAGCTCCGTGGACCGGTGACATGCCTTCCAACAGAGAGACTTTCTCCCCATCCACCGCTTCCATCAAAAGCACAAGACTCCTCAAGTCTCCCATCTCGACCGCCAAGTACAACGGGCACTTACGCTCTCTGTTCTCCTCATACACCAAATTCGACCCTCGATTCAGGAGCATCCGAGTCAACTCGTAGTGACTGTTCTTCACGGCTTCATGCAACGCCGTGTTGCCCGCGTTATTCGCCATGTCCACGATCCCGTCGCTGTCGAGGAGAAGTCTGGCTGTGTGGATCTTTCCGGCTCTCGCCGCGACGTGGAGGGCGGTGTCCCCTTGGAAGTTCGCCGTGGCGGTGCGCCGCATGTCGCGGATAAGGCATTCTTGATGCCTGCCGCGATGTGGAGGAACGAGTTCCCAGAATGGCCCTGTATGTTTATAATCTCGGACAAGGGGACCCCTCTCTTCGGCGGAATACTTTCCGGGGGCTTCAGTGAAGTTGTCAACATCGCCTTCCCCGGACTCACCTGCCATTTGAACTCTGCCGGGCGGTGTGGTTTGTTTAACCACTCCAGTGCTTTCAATCTGGCCCTTCCTTGCTCCCAGATTTCATTATCCGCGATTTTGAAGAACTTGAAGATATTGAAGCCCTGTTGACTATCCTCTCCTTTCCCCACTAATTTCTTCCCGTTCTGTTTTCTCGACTCTATCTCGTTCTTTACTGCCTCTATGACTATTGTTTTCTTCTTCTTTTAGTGGGGATATTTTCTTAATGTATCGCCACATCACGTCAGGGACAATTGTCCTCCCAAAACAAAAATTGGGTCTTTTCCCACTGGGGGCCCCTTTCATCATCACTTATCCTCGATATATTAAAATGAATATTTCCAAATTCAAGTTTTTGGATTTATATTGATGTAAATTAATAAACTTCAGGACAAGTAGAACTTTTTCGAACCATAGAAGTTTAAGAATTTTAATTTTCACAAAATTTACACAAGCTATTTCCCTATCTGTGAAATCTTCTGATCACTATTATTCTAGAAAGTATTTTGATTTCAGATTTTGAATTTGTTTATATTTTGAGATCAATAATTTTTAAATTACTTTTATTAAATATTATGAGATTGAGTTAGGCTTCCATCTTACTATATTTTGTAAAATGAGTAGCAACAATGAGTGTTTTCGTACAAGGGCAGTCTCATCACCAATTTATTCCCCTTAAATCAAGGAAAGGGGGTCTTCTTCTTAGGGGCCAAAAGTAGAAAAATATCCAGTGAGTGTTGATTAGAAGAGGTCATTGTCTCTTTATGCCAATTCTTTCTTTATTGGTTTGATCCATAATTGACAGGGAACAGTGAGCCAAGGTGATACCTGCCCGGGAATCAGAAAAAATCTGAGAAAATTGCGATGCAGAAGCAATGAAAAGAAATAACACTAAACATAAAAGACAAAGTGCTATTTTGGCGAACGTCAGAAAAGTGGCGAAAATAGACTAATAAAGACAAAACTTCAACCACATTTTCCGCGGAAAAGAAGACCTACGTGTTAAAATCTCGACCATGGAATAATGGTCCCTGCTTTTTCAAGCATATAGACGAGACACTGGAAGAAACAGACATGAGGATTTGTCACGGACCCACGACGAGATCATGTAGCTTGTGCTCATCATCACAAGTGGAACGCACCCATCTCTGCCTACGATCATGCCAGACGATTGAAATGAAATCTCAGAAGAAGATCCGCCAACGCTGTCAGCCGGCGAGATTCCAGTCCAAGAAGTCCTCATGTTAAAATACATGCGGATGCATTTAGTTGGCAAGAATTTATTCATTATTGCTCCTTCCTGCTGTAGCCTCTCTTTTCCCGTACTTCAAGACGTTTCTTTTCTTATTAATACCGAGTTTGTTTCTAATGCAGCACGACGCTAGCATCACATCAGCATCAATTCTCCTTAAAATATATTGGATCTTTTTCTAATGCGTGGTTATATTCTGCAAAATATAAAAAAATACATATGGATTTTTCATAAGTCAAACCGGATAGAATTAATGTAAGTAATTAACTGCACTTGATATATCTTCTACACACAGGCAGTGAATATATTTATGCATAATCGAACCGCAAAGTAAGGTAAACCATGGGTTAGTGGCAAAATCTAATTTAGGAAAATTTCAAAATATAAATATTAAGTATAGAGTACCCAAAAACAAAAGATCTTATTGCATTTTCTTTATTTGTGTTGCTACCATAATACCTAAGGAAATACACATATCCTTGTAACAAAATTTCTTCATCACAAAAATTATGAGTGCCGAACATCCAGAGTGCCAAAACGTGGCTAGAATGAACATTTAAATACCAAAAATTATGAAAATGATACTTAAGTGCCAAAATCTAAACAGAATAGATTAGTTAAATACCAACGGCAAGAAAATCCAGCCCAAATGTTCACACTAACATGGCTAAACAAATGCAAGAATGATGTCGTTTTGCTACTGGGGTGGATAAATATTAATATAAAATGAATTAAATTAAATTTAAACCGAATTTTTTTTTGAAAAAAAAAAGAGAGGAAGGAAGAAGTTGAACAGTTGGAGGCGATTGAGAGATTCAAATCCGCGCTAAAACTACGTCATTTTTGCATTTCTTTGTTGAATCAAAATTAAAATTAATAAAAAAAATTACCATATAGGATTTCCAGCGGGGTTCCCAGGATGTGGCACTTAATTGTCCATTTTGAAATTGGACAATAATAGTTTTTGGGCAAAAGACAGCCCAAATATTTTCTTGAGATGAAATAATGATAAGAAGTGTATATGATCCTAGTATCATATAACATCCTCTCATCAAAATTTCTTTAAAGAAATTATACAATTAAAAAGAAACGACGACAAATATTTAATCAAAATGCCGATTTTCTAAAAATTATATGAAAATGTTCATGAATTTTATTCATTTCATCGAACAATTACAAGGGAAATAGAACCTTGCATTCTTGAAGCTTACAAAGTGGTTTGATTTTATGTGTGATATGAATGTGAATACAAAGAAACTTCAATAGAAATGAGGGAAACACAAAGGAAGTCCCTTTACAAGAAAAGAATATGAGATGGAAACCTAAGGATTAGGTGAGATCGTGCGGAGACGCTTGTTATCATGGGCCAAGCATTCCTCATCGATCAAGGCATCGTCTTCTTGCTCCTTATATGAGCTCGCCGAAAATCTTGAGGCTCGGGAATATTAGGCAACTAAACCTTGAGCTCAGGTTTTACTTGAGGGTATATGTAATCAATGGTAACTTGATGAGTCCTCAGCTCTCCTTCCAAGTCGGCTTCATCGACGGCAACCATGTAATGCAAGGAACAAGAATACCAAATTCCAGTAACGGCTTGAATTGCGGCCCTGATATGGTAAATTTGGTTTTCCTTGATGACTTTCTCATGATAATCAATATGATATAACCCTAACTTGAGGATTAGCAGGATTGTTTGAAGCGCTCAATATTGGTGGAGAACCCTTAAATGGTAATATGACGTTAAGCCGGTCAATCCCACGAGGGGGAATGGGGCACATCTCGGGATTCCCAAGCCACCGAACACGCCATTAAATTAAGCTAGGGTTGAGGCTTTTGAGGAAATGAAACCATATAGAGAAAGACCATGACGAAAAGAATTCATTCCTCTGGCAAAATCTAAGAATGGGATGATGATATTTTGTGACATTGACAATCTTCATGTGAAGGGCAAATTCTTTGATATGTGAAAAGAGCCAAATTTGGAGAAGTCCTAATGGGGCTCTAAGAGTTTCTCGACCATTTGCTTTGAAACAATTAAGAGACACAAAAGTTTTGGCAAGGATCATGTGTGTAAAACAATTAAACGCGCACACTTGATTGACAATGTGAGTGACTAACGCATCCTTTTTTTTTTCAGGTATGTGGGAATACCACAAAGCCAAAGAACATGAGTAGGAAGACACGAGGAATTTGATTCCCAGATTTAGGCTTAAGGCTAAGGAAATATTTTTCAAGGAAAGTATAAGGCATGGAATGAGAATTTCCTTTAAGAATAGCCCTAATTTTGTCAGTAGGGATATTAAGGAATTGACGTAGAAGAGATATTGGATCTTGACTAATAGGAGGAGTGATGAAACCTAAAGAGGCTTTACCTAACCTGATAGCTTTCCGGAACTCTTCAATTGTAGGGGTCAATTCATATTGATTAAACATGAAAGTGGAAGTCGTGAGATTCTAAAAATGAACCAATGCTTTCACCATTGCGATACGTGGTTCAACTTTTAATAAAGTCGGGAGGAAGCCTATGTTTTTTCCACGTAGTCTTGATGTCTTGGATCGAGATTCTCCCATAGAGTCTTGAGATTCCCGGCATGGGGACCACATCCACTTTGGGTTTACCCATCTAAACCTGAACCTAAAGGGGCATTCATGATTAAAACATATCGTTGTTGAAATATAAAATGCATAATTGAAATGTGGAGAGTAAGAAGATAAGAACGATAAGAAAGGAATGATATCTTACCCACCAAACACATGGCAAACACAAATCACATGTCGCATGAAACTATGAAGTTTCAACGCCTAAGGTGATGGTGCTAAAGGCTCAAGGTCCCCATTCCAAAGGATAAAAATAGTTTACCTACCGCTACTATCGTCGATCAGTGCTATTTTTATTGGTTTGGACGAGCAGGTTTATGTAAGTAATGGATCATCACGAGTATTCATTCACGAGATTCCACCCATAAACCCTCTTAAGGTCCTAGATTGGGCAATCGGGGTTTTAGACCGCGGTTGTGTGTGCGGTGTCGTGCTAAAGCTTATAAACATGCATTTAAATTTAAACATCCAGCACTTCAGTATAAACCATCATTCATTCATACATCCTTACACCACCTACAAAACAAAGGGTTTACAAGCACACCTTTCCATATAACTCCCACCTACAAAACCATTTAACACGAGGTTAGCGACTAACCTGTTTTTCCATGCAACTTTGACATGCAAGCAATCCTACATGAGACATGTTAGTTAAAACACAACAACCATTTTAAACGGCTTCAAGTTCTCTTAATCTATTAACCAGTCCCTAGTGGAGTCGTCAAGCCTGTCGCGACCCGATCTCACCGCCCTCGAATTCCTCACCATCACAAGGAGAGAAAAGGGGAAAAGATCGGGTTTAGGGGTACTTGATCACGAGAGTTCCCTCACAGCTCACATTCCAAAAGAGGTCATCACCTCGCCTTTTGGATCAAGCCTCTCATGAATTCCCTCCACAAGATCACAAGCTTGTACCCCGCGTGACAACGGAGTGTTGCGATCCATACCCACACTGGCGACACACCTTAGAAGAAGGGGTCGGTGTGGATATTGGATTTAAGGGTACCTTTACCATAGTATCCCTCTTGACAGTGCGATTCGCCCATAAGGATGTCATCACTTTATCCTTTGGAGTGCTCCCATATTGAGTATGCTAAACCATGGTGAGTTTCATCGAAACTCGTATCCCACGTGACGGGTTTATTTATTAGGTTCAATTATTTATGACAACTTAAAAATAAGACGGGAGTCGCCACTAGCCTCATTTTGGGGGTCGGCTAAAAAACCCAATCAAGGGTCGAGAATGTTCCCTCGATTCCTATGCAACCAAATATCTAGGTTCGGGGACTTGGGTTACGCTAATATTTTTATTAGAGCCCTTTCGGTACCTAAATAGTCTGTTGTGTTTTCTTAATATGTCCATGCATTTCTTTTTACATTTTCGAGATCATTAGTCATAAACTAAGCGATCATGTGTAATTGGTCATTTTCAATCTATTCTATTTCTAGAAAAACAAGAAAAGAAAAAAATCAATATAATTGAAATTACGAGACAGTAAGTAAACAATCAAGGAAAGTAGTAAATCTATCATGTAATCCTAGAAAATATAAAAGAGAAACACAATTGAAAAATATGAGAGAAAGAGAGAAAACTTACAACTCGTTGGGCTTTATACAATAAATGGAACCTGAGACATATGTCGGGGAAATGAATAGTACATGATAATAGTCGGAATGGACATCGACCTCCACCATCTTTGGGGTCCCAATCTAAACTTGATCTAAGAAACTTATAATTAGGTGTATACAATAGAAAGAAACAAACATACATATGAAAACAATCAAAAACAATACATCATATCGAGATCTGTCATTTAAAGGAAGTGCAATACAAAAGTCAAATTTTGGGGCCTCGGTCTCGGCTTTTGTCTTTCATGCGAGGGTCCCATTAAGACACCAACCCACCATTTTTTTGTGACTTATAGCAATTGTCGACCAATTGTATTCTTGATTGGCTAATAACACTTATAAGTCTCCTAATCAAGCGGTTTTTGTGATCCTAGAGTTTTCCCTCAATATCATGCATCAACTCTATCATTCATCTAAAAGTCACATGCATTGCAAAAATTTAAACATGCATGCAGGTCTTTTGAACCTTATTTCTCAACCAATCATGCAAGAAAGTGAACCGTCGGCGAGTCATTTATTACCAAAGGCATACGTCAATCACGAACTTAGGCAATTTCTAGTGCATGACGGGATTATATGCATGAGGGGTACATGTGATATTTCAAAAACATATCTCGAAATCATTCATGAAAAGTTTTGAGACAAAGTGATGTCTCGGCTATAAAAGGCATTCAATTACCAATGCTAGCCCATGGCTCACATAAATGCACTCACAAGCATCGTAAGCATTTTGAATACAATTCAAACAGTATTTTCATGATGTCAAATCAGGATTTTTAAAAAGTTTGAAAATATTTAGGATTAAGGAATATCTAGGCTATGGAACACATTCGATTGTCAATGCCAGCTCAAGGCTCGCATAAATGCACTCACAAATGTTGCAGGCATTTTAAGTATGATCCAAACCACAATTTTTCCTTAAGCCAAATCAATCTTTGGAGAAGAAGTTTTTTAAAAATCGTTTTTGAGAAACATCACATGTTTTAAAGTATTTTTTGAAAGATGCAATTTAAAAAGGCCGATTATTTAACAACAAAGATCAAAGCATTTAGAACAACTCCATGAAGATGGTGTGGCCAAATTTCATGCACAAACTAGCCTAAAAAGTATAACTAAACAATCACAATCATATTTATATCAAGAAACTTCAAAACCAAATATGTAACAACAACAACATTGAGTAATACCTAATTATAATTTGGCAATGAAAAATTTTCTAACATGCATGACATGATGATGAACAACTTTTATGAAGAAAGTTTTCTCAAATAATCTACACATGATTTTACAAAAATCAAAAGCAACAACATATCATAAATTTGCCAAAACAGGGCATTCAGCTAATGTCACGAAGATTTGTCCTATCAAAACATGTCTAAAAATCTTGAAATTTACATACAATATAGCAAACATGATAACAAGAAAGTTTCATTAAGAGGCCAAATGAAGATTCCAAATAGAAAAAATGAAACAAAAATATCAAAAGTCTGTCCAAACAGGGGTTTGAATTTGATCTCTTGTCCAGATTGTGATGTAGCTTTAAAAAAATGAAAAATTGGTCCAAACGATGAGCGATTTGCATGAAATTAGTGGCATTAGAAACTTTTGAGTGTACCTTACATCTTCCTAAAATATCTTGAGTCCAAAATAAGTCAATTTTGTATCTTAAGATTGAGATATTTAAAAGTGTGCACACCAATAAGTAAGAAAACATAACATAAGCATTTATTAGAAAACCTCAAAATCATTCAAATAATGCACAAACGGCATGAAGAATCACATGGGACTTAGGATTGGATGTGACGGAAAGTTTGGATAGTCATCTAATCCTAAGTCGGCATGCAAAATGTCATACAATTTAAATGAAATGATTCACAATTCCTAATGATATGCTTGGGGATCCTAACTATGATTAACACTTTTTATGAGACAAATTTAATATGCAAGATGAAACTCAAATGACACGACCTAAACATATTTGCAAATCTTGCAACATGTGGTTCAATCATCAAAAAGGTGTGATCATAAGAATCGATCCCTAGATGACTCAAACAAATTTGGAAATGTGCGCATATGACAAGGTTTCATTTCAGTATTAACTTTACAGAACAAGCATGATTTCAGTCATCCTCAAGACATGCATAAATTCTACCAAAAAACTCACATATAGAGCATATGATGATGAAGATTTCTCGTTAAGAGGTCAAAACTCAATTAAGATCATATGAGTCGTGAAAAAAATGGCAAAACAGACCAAACTATATGTCTAGCACATATTGCTGCGTACCTTTTACTCTAATTCATGCCATTGACTCACTTTGCCAATGTAAAAACCTTGCAATGCATGCATCAATTGAACATATATATCATGTATTTCAACTCTCACAAAGGATTTGAGACTAAATAGGTGCAATTGTGGACACAATTTCATCAAAACAAATCTTAGACTAATGCAGGACAGACTGACCTATGTTCAGATCTAAGTGTTTTTGACCTAGTTAAACATGTCTAACAATTTTGAAAAACATACAGGACATGTACAACACCTGCACGAGCAACTTTCATGAAGGAAAATTGTTCCAGAACTCAACAAAAAATCAGTACAAATATAGCAAAATTAGATATCGATACAGAATAGATTGGTCTAGGCTTAGATCTAAGTAGATCTGACCTAGTTGAACACATCAAAAAATCATGAAAAAATTACAGAATATGTACGAGATGATTTGAAACAAAACTCATGAATAAGATTTTGTCAAAAAATGATCACGAAAGTCAGCACAAAAATAACAAAGCCAGAAGGCAGAATAGAATCAAAACCGAAAAAGACCTAAACTACTGCAGAATCGTTAATCTTCAGAGGTGTTTTTCGAGGGTCAAACGACGCTCGATTGGGGCATGCGACCTATTGTTTCGAAGCTTGAGATGTCTATTATCTAATATTAAGAGGACTCAAGCTGAACTGAGGTCCTTTCGAATCTCGTTTTGGTCAAAACAGTGACCTCACTATAGACCTACGAAAATCACATATTAGACTCAAGAACACAATCATCATTCAAATCATCGACAAATCATTGTAGCATCCATAATCATTGATCCTAAACATGTAAAAGCTCCTAATCTTGAATCATAGCCCCGATCGACTAACTCGATCTCACTTCATCGGATTCAAGTTTCGAATCGTTACCTTCATTGCGATTTTCGCGAATTTTGATCGAAATCGATCAAGGTTTTCGTTGGATCTTCAATCCAACCTCCACAAACAAGCAAGCATAAGATATGGATAGCAAGGGAGATAATCGTTGATGAAGATGGTGGAGGTTGAACTGGCAACGATTTGGTCGCCGGAAGAGAAAACCAATTGAATCGAAGAAGTGAGAGAGAATTGAGTCTCTTGGGGCAAAAAAAAAAAACATAAAGGAGAGAGAGAGATCTAGAGAGAGAGAAAATTTCGTGCCAAATAAAGCCCTTACTCTAAAAATGGATGAAATTTGATTTATATACTCCTCACATTAAGCGATTTCAACGTTCGATTCGACCCGATGGTTGAAATCTCGATTCAACAGTTAAAAATCCATTTTGAAGGCTCCATCATGATCTCGATGTTAATTGATCTAGTGCTCCAAAGCAAAATCGAGAATTGCGTCAACATGTCTAATTACGGGTAAATTTGCAATTTGATGAAATTCATTGATCAATTTGTAAAATTTTGGGAAATTGAATGTGTAGAAGTGAAATTGGGATTGAGAGGGTTCCAGAACCGGTGGCTAGGGGCCAAGAACTAGCCGGCAAAGGCTTGAACTGGTTCGATTCAATTCGATTCCTGCTATTTTGTCCACATGGGACCCTTGTGGGTAAAAAATTTATGCAATTTGACCCTAAATGACCAAATTGAAAATGAATTTTATCATTTTTATGAAGAAATTGACCAATTAAGATATAATTAAGCTAATCAAACCTTATGAACGTGATCTAAGGGTCTTTTATTGACCTGATTGAATGATTATTGTGAAAAAAAAATGAGTCGAAACCATGGGTGCTTTGAATTGAGCATAAAGTGCTAAAATGATAAAATTTGCAATTCAATGGGCAAAATTGTAAATTAACTAAAATTGAACTCGAATTAGTATCACAATTGCCATATCTAATGAGCTACCCATATGAAAGATCACTTATCATATTCAAATTGACCATGAATTGAAGTACTCGAGCTTAGGTCAAAGATGGATCTAAGCCTAATATTAAAATTGGACCTAAATTTATGAAATTAAACCATAGTCATGAATGGATCAATTTGAATTTTGTTGATTGAAGCTTAATTGCTTGATTTTCTAATGCTTTGGAGGATAAAATTCTTCAAATTGATGAGTTCTTGTGTGAATTTTTCAAAATCAATCTCAAATTTGGATTTATCTTAAGTAAATGAGTAAGAAACAATCATCCATTTACAAGTTATGAATGATCGATTTTTATCCCCTAATTAGGGCTCAAAATGACAATTTATATTTTGACTCGATAAATTGTGAAATTAAATGCTCAAACAAATTTCGGATAGTTCATAAACCAAATGTCAAAGAATGAACTACACCTAATTATAACTATAGTAAAAGGAATTTTATTTTTTGGTCGATTTAGAACCTAAAACTAAAAAATTCAAAAATCAAGGTTTTTAATCGAATTTTGTGAAATTTTTGACACAAAGTCAAATTGGCCTTAAAAGAAATATATTTGTGCATTTTTTATTTATTTTTTTGGGTCAAAGGTTTGACCAAAAGCCAACCACTTAGTTAACTTTTTACTAAAATGTTTTTTTTTTGGTCAAATCTGAATTTTCAAGAAATTGATTTGGAAAAAGTGAAATTAAAGCTAAATGAAATCTTTTTGGGTGAAAAGTCAACTTTTGACCTGAGGTTACTATTTGACTTTTCAGGTTTTTCTTGAAAATGAGCTAAAATTTACTTTAAAACAACAATGCAAAAGAAAGAAATGAAAAACGATACTTTTTGGTCAAAAGATGCGATCAAAAACCTAAATCTCGATTTTTTACCTTTTAATGATGTGTCGACTAAAAATCAGATGTCAATAAATGCAAAATCACTAAAGAAATAAATGAGAAACAAAGATATTAGAGGATTACCTTATTTGATTCAGTACCTATTCACAAGTAGAGCCAACTGTAAATAACCTACTATAATTCAAGAATTAGAGTTACAACCGTTCATATACTCAAATGTTTCACAATTAAATTAAACTCAAAAGTAAAGTATTTATAAATAAACAAATGTAAAAACACATGGCACAAATCCTGTTCTAGCCCAAAGCAAAAATTTTACTACGGCTTATCCATGAAGCATCTCTGTACACTTCTTTTCTTTTCCCTTCGTGCGGCTGCGGCTGACAAGAAGAATAAAAGCAAAACCGCTGCTTTTTATTTCTTTCTCTCACAAAGATCCACCCATAAAATTAAATATATGTTAATAAAATAGAATACGTGAGCCCCTAATTTTATCTTGTAGTGCCGGAGAAATTTTCTTTTTTATTTTAACTGTAACTGAAGCTTCCTTTCTTAAATTTCTTTCTACGGTCAGGCTTGGATATTTATCCAACCCAATCAAAACAAATTGCAACAATATATTTACATGTCCTTCGAGATATTTAGAGGATTTCTATCCAACAGTTTAATAAATCGATCCAATTTGGATCTGGTGTCATAAATGGTTCAAGAAATATAATTTAATATGCCCCAATGTCATGATTTTCCATCGATGGCATTTGTTGATGGTGCCGGATCAATTTCTAGAGACCCAGCATGACGCTTGAGGGATCCAAGAGGATACTCAGGCTGCCACGCAGCCCTTTCTACCGTCACACTTCTTGAAATTGATATACCAGCTCTAAGGATGTAGTCGGCCAAGAGCTGGACAAGACGGCATTTGTACCCAAGCGGAACGAACAAGGCCATGTAAAGACTCAAGATAACGAAGAGGGCAATGATTCCAATGATCAAAGTAATAACGGCGATCCAAGCGCGTTTGCTTACGGTCACGTAGACCCCTGCCATGAAGGCCACAGACATTGTGGCAAGAGCTATAAGTAGTGGTTGCCTTGCCTTTCCAAGGGCATGAAGCACAGCATGCGAATCATTGATCTGTCTCCATAGAAGGATCACAACTGAAATTATTGAGCTGAACATGGCGACAGTGTTGCAAATCACAAAGACGTCATACATGGGTTTGTTCAACAATGTAGCAATTCCCGCATCTGGTTCAGAGTCTTTATATCCTCCAGGAACAGAAAAGCCAGCAGCAAATGTCATAGTAGCAATGAGAGTTGCCACGACCATACGAGAATTAGCCTCGTCCTTAAGTCTATCCAAATCTGGAGGCTCCAAATCGCTCCCGGGGCCTAAGCCTTTTGGTTGGCAAATTGCTTTGTCTTTGCTTCTAGGTGCTCCAGCAGATAATAAGATTGTTCGTGTTAAGCTCTAGTCAAGCATATAAAAAAGAATGTTAATTATCCATGAAGATAGATTTAGAGTTTGGAAAAATGAAACCTTCTCAAGTGATACACAAACTTGCAAATGCAATCTTTTCTAAGCTTGCTATGGAAACTAAACTCCTCTCAGTAACAACTTGGGTAGTTCAAACTTTAATTATTTTCGTCTCTCCCACAATGGAAGTGGCTAAACAATAATGGAAAACAAAAGTAGATAACCTGGTAATTCATTTTGTGGAGATCAATACCTGGTGAAGTGGAGCATCTATTTTTTTCAGTTGCTCATCTACAATGTCAAGAGCCGTCAAGTTGCTGTTGTTTACAAGCTTAAGATTGACCCTATTGTCCCGAGTGAGAGACAATAGAACCTCGGGTTGCCATTGTAATGTGGCCAAATGTAGAGGCGTATTTCCTAACTTGTCTTTCACATTTATGAGCTTCTCAAGCTCAGGATTACTGAGTATGTACTTCACTATGGAGGCCCTTCCATACTTTGCTGCAACATGAAGTATATTTTGCCCTTCCTTAAAATTTAGCAGCTCTTCTGGATCTGGCCAATGTTGAAGCAAATCCTTAATTGTTTCGAGATGACCCATTTTGCTTGCGATGTGGATCGGAAGATAGCCCTCTTTGTCATATTCAATGGCGCTTGAAGTGAATTCATTGGCCAAGAATTTGACTCCATCGACATAATTCACATATGCTGCTAGATGGAGCGGAGTACCACCTCCAGCATCACTTAAAAAAAATAACTCTTTCTTCCGCTTTGACATCTCTTTTAGCATTTCTATGTCATTACAAAACAGCAAAGAAATGAATTTGTGCCATGCTCATAACCAAGGTCTGGTAATTGTTAAATTATATATTCTTATAATGAATAGAAAAAATGCGACATTTCATGGAATCCATAATTAAAATCTAAATCTTAGGTGGATAATTTCAGTATAGAGAATGGAGAATGCTTCAAAGCATGAAATATTCATTTCCACATAGTAGTTTATCGCATTTGAGTAATTAAGGGCAGCCATGACATGAGTCTCTTCCTGTTTTATGAAAGGTCATCGGACAAAAATAAAAGTGGTTTAATATCTACAATGGCTTATACTAAGAGTACCTGCTACCGAAGTACTAAATTTATAATATTTTTCAGGGGTAAGTCTTGCTAGCACCCAAGTCCAAACATATTGTAATATGCCTCCTTCTTGGCCGAAATTTATAGGAATTTTTTAGTAATTGCTGCAGGCACTAAAAAGTACAAACTTTGTATTGATTCCCAATTATGACCCAATTATTTTTTTATCTCATATGAAAACCAACTTTTGCTTGAGTCCCAATTTTAGCTCAAATGCCTTATTTGTCTCATTACTCTAGCTCGTCTTAACTAGGGGCCCAAACTTTATCTGGTATCATAAAAAAAACGTAGTCATTTTTAGTTCAGCGGCTCATGTGGAACCAAAGTAGACATGCATATGGTCCGAATGATATATTTACTGGAGAGAGAGCCATAAGTACAACCACTAACCTATCGTTTGGTGCATCACGGCTCCGTGGACCGGCGACATGCCTTCCAATGAAGAGACTTTCTCCCCATCCACTGCTTCCATCAAAAGCACAAGACTCCTCAAGTCTCCCGTCTCGACTGCCAAGTACAGCGGGCACTTACGCTCTCTGTTCTCCTTATAAACCAAATTTGACCCTCGATTCAAGAGCATACGAGTCAATTCGTAGTGACCGTTCCTCACAGCCTCGTGCAGCGCTGTGTTGCCCGCGTCATTCGCCATTTCCACGATCCCATCGCAGTCAAGGAGGAGTCTGGCCGAGTGGATCCTTCCGGCTCTCGCTGCGACGTGGAGCGCGGTGTCCCCTCGGAAATTCGCCTCAGTGGCGCGCCGCTTGTCGCGGATGACCTCGAGGAGGGCTCGAAGGATGTCGCAATTCTCGATGCCCGCTACGACGTGGAGCAACGAGTTCCCAGAAGGGCCCTGTATGTCTATGATCTCGGACAAAGGGACCCCCTCTTCCGCGGAATACTTTTCGAGGGCTTCGATGAAGTTGTCAACGTCGCCTTCTTTCGCGGCGGCTTGTAGCCGCGGACTTACACGCCATTTGAGCTCTGCTGGGCAGTGTGGTCTGTTTAACCACTCCAGCGCTTTCAATCTGGCCCTTCTCTGCTCCCACATTTCATTATCCTCCATAGTTATACTCACGCGATGGCGATCCATCTTTAGACTCTTAAATATGAATATCGTCCCTTCTCTCCAAGATTTATAGCACAGCCAGGACATGGATATTTTTTCTTCTTCAGCTGCCCGGGCACATCTTGTGGACAAGAGCAACTCTTCAAAAAGAAAATATCTATGGCGCGTGAGAACACCAACCACCGAATATATTCCCAAACGTGCAGTCATATCAGGAACGGTGTTCAATGCAAGTAGATCCCCAAAAGTTGTGGGTCCCGCGAAATTGCACAGGGCGTAATTCTAAATTTCAGACTATTTGGAAAAACAAATCCGAATCTAATCCGACCGGACATTGATCAATTTATCAAGTCCATGTTTCTCAATTTAAGATGGGTTTTGTAATTGAAAGAAAACTAAACTACTCGACTAGCGATGGTAGGGATAAGATTATTTTACAGTGAGGTTAATAAATAAAAAAATGATTGTGTGATAGTTTTTAGTGTATTGTGAAAATGATAATTTATTTTAAATTAGAAAAATTCAAATTATAAATAATTATAAATTATTATGAAATTTACTTATTTAAGAATTTATAACTCATAATATATTATTATTTTCATAATATCTTAAGAATTGCTATGTTATTAAAGTATTTTTACAAAATGAGTAGCAATAATGAGTGTTATCGTACGAGGGAAGTCTCATCCCCACTTTATTTCCCTTAAATCAAGGAAAGTGGGCCTTTTTCTTTGGGCCCAAAGAAAAAGCGAATCTGCTGATTGTTGATAAGGACAGGTCATTGTCTCTGTATGCCAATTATATCTTAATTGGTTTGAGTCATTGACAGGGAACAGTAACATAACGCGATACCTACCGCACAATCATAATATATGGGGGAATTGCGATGCAGAAGCAATGAAAAGAAATAAAACCTAACATAAAAGACAAAGTGCTGTTCCGCAATCTTCAGACAAGTGGCCAGAGTAGTCAAATAAAGACCACCGGCAACGCATTTAGAGTGGAAAAGAAGACCCACCCGTGAAATTAACAACCGAATGAAATGATGGTCGCTTCTTTTACAAGCATATAGACAAGGCACTGGAAGAAACAGACAGAAGGACTTGACAAGGACCCATGAGCAGATCATCACGTGGCTTAACTCACATGCGGGACTGGAACGCACCCATCTCGGCTTTCGATCACGCCAGACGATTGAAATGATATCTGACAAGAAGCTAATGCTTAAGCGTGCCCGTGTTGTCGGTAAGATTCCTGTCCAAAGGAGCCCTCAAGGAAAAATACACGAGGATGCATTCAGTTGGCAAGAAATTATTAACTATTACTCCTTCCCGTTTTGGCCTCTCTTTTCTCGAGCTTCAGGAAATTTTCCTTCAATAACTAAACTTATGAGAAATGATCATATAGATCCTATACTACTATTATTATAGGGACTTTATTAGCATAATAGATTTTTATATACGTAAGAATAAAAATTTATTGTTAATCACAAATTTTTAAAGAAATGAGTTCTATAATAATTTATAATTATTTCTTATTTAATTCTTTGTGATCTATTATAGACTCACACAATAAATTAAAAATTGTCATCCAATCATTTCTTTTATTATATCAACTTTCATTCTGACAATAATCTATCACCCCTTAAAAGATTAAAAAAAGGTGAGTGCACAAAAAGCTTCAAAACTTATTGCAAAAATGCATTTGATCCTAAAAAAATTAGTCAAATTGGTGCTATATAGCACCTCCTTTAATTCCATCTATTTTGAGTAACAAAACATGCCAATATGAAGATTTTTACTTTTTTTTATTGGACTTGGAATGCTTGAAGATCTACTTTCATTACTGGCATGGTTAGAAACAAATTTTGCCCAAGCATCAATTGACTTCCACAAACAACTTATATTAGTGCTTTTATAATTAGACAATAAATAGTTTCAATTAATTTAGCATTCATATTCCTATTTTTTATAATTTTGAGATTTTTTGTGTAAAATACGTAAATAGGAGTATTGCAATAGTGTGATTATTTTAATTTAAGTGTATGGTATTATTGATTGTTTGATAATTAATAAGTTTTTGTTTTTATCTTGATGCAGCATATTCAATGTAAAAGTACCAATGAGTCTGATAATTTAAATATTAGCAATAAAAATAAGGACTCCTTTAAGAGAAAATTTGAAAAGTGGGTAATTAACTCCTTTGTCCTAATTTGTCTTCCTTTTTCTTTTGGCCAATTCTACCTCAAAGCTGAACTCCATTACGCTATTAGAGTGGCATGTATGTGAGGGTAAAATGAAAATTTTGAAAGTGAGACAAATTCACATTCTGACTCAAAATATAGTAGATATCATTAAAAAAAAAAAAAAAAAACATTGAGAAGGGTCCATTTAGGATTTTTAGCTTTTTCTGTAAGATGCAAACGTTATCCTATTTTCCTCGGTCTGCAAACGTTAGGGTAACTTTGAATTATATGAGGCAATACCCGCCCAGGAACAAAGAGCTCCAGGAAATTTTCAATGCAAAACAGAATCAACGAAAAGAACTTAAAACAAAAGTAAAAGACAAGCCCCGTTACGGTAACCACGAAGGAATGCTTATTTCAGCGGTTTCTTTTCATTCATTTTTTTTTTCTAATTTTTGCAACATGGTATTCTTTTCTTCCTATTGGACAACCTAATCGGCATAAGCAACTATTTTTAATATAATTTTTTTAAAAATGTCTGTTGTTGGGCTAAGTCTGTCTGTTTAATTCTAAAAATAAGATTAGTCTTGATCTTTTATTAGTTTTAGCAGTTTACTTAGTTTGATAAAGTTGTTTATCTTCCGGGTTCTTTCCTTTCAGTCTCCTCCTGGAAATGTCCCTGTGCTACCATTGAACAGCCGCACTATGTTTAACACTTTTGCAAATGCCTCAAAATTGCACATACCCACATGAAAAAACTGGACTTCAATTTGATCGTCAGTCTGCTTTCACATTACCTTTGTGTCGGCACTTTGACAATGAAATAAAAAGAAATCACTATAATCCTTGACTCTTGGTAATTGATTCTGCGTAATCTAATGCATGATATGCGGATGAAAATTGACAGCAAAGACAAGGGATGGACCTTAATATCTCATCAACAAAAGGCATCTTTTTTCTTCTTGTTATGTATTGGTTCTTATTTCTTGTTCTTCTAAAGCCCCGTTTGTTTCACAAAAATGAATAATTTAAAAATATTTTTTTAAAATGATTCTCATATCTCTTAAAATAATTAATTGATGAAAAATATTTTCATTATCAACAATAATTTATGTCTAAAGAATTTCATGGACGATAAAAATATTTTTCATTCACTCACTGTTGTAAATAATTTGAGCAATCATTTTTTATAAAATATTTTTTAAATAGTTTATTTTCCGCAAAACAATAGCACCTTTGGCAGAACATAAAAGGCAAGAGATTTGACATATTTAGGTACACTTTTAAATTTGATGTGTTTTGTAGGGGTTAGTTCCAGCTTTCAAAGAGATTTTACCCTCGGCAAAATATAAAAGGTTCGTTGGACATATTTATGCAAAGGAGGAAGAATCACAAAGGCAAGTGTCACAGTCTGTAATTCTCCGGCACTCATGACACTTGTGAGTGGAGCTTAGGGTTATCGAGTGAAGAGCGAGTGATGTAGAAGAGACAAAACAACTGGTTCGTGAGAGTAATATTAGGACGGTTGGTACTTAGAGTTATAGGATAGAAAGATTATGTTACTTACGAGCTATGATGGCGAGGTTGGCTCCGTGCACAAACTGGTTGGAAGTTGATGCCGCTCTCTTGATGAAGGTTGGCCTAGTGTTGTCTACTAACCAAGCACCGCACGTGCTATTCTGTAGCCAAGGAATTGCCAGCCCGCGACACAAGGCTCAGCATAAGCGCTTTTGGAGGTGCTCTAAAGCAACAACTTACCACTATATCCATGCTTGAGGACATAACAAATCGAGAGGATGAAAAGAAATAAAGAAAATAAGTCAGTTGCTGCGACATGGAATGGGGAGTATTGCCCACAGAGTTATGATGAAATTAGAGGAAAACAAGGCTGAAAGCACCTATTGCCATGTGGATTGGAATGGCAGAGAAGCGTCTGAAGTGAAGCACAAACAAGATAAGCTTGTAATTAACATGGAAAAAAGCAAACTTGCTCTTGTGAGCGAGAAGATCCTAAAAAGTTTTTATCTAACTGGTACAACGAGAGTACATATAAACATATTGGTTCACCTTAGAGCCTATGAACTGTAAGTTTTATATGTCAACTTGTCTGGTTTTATATCCTAAGTATCTCTCTCTGCAGGACTAATTCCATGGCCGAAAAGCAATTTAGCCCCGATCGTCCCACCAAAGACAGATAACAAAACAGCAACACGAGCCAAAGACTTCTGGGAAGATGTCCATATCAGGTATACCGGAGGGTTTGTTATGCAAGCAACCTGGTCATAATATTAGGACAAGCCCAACGAAAGAGAATAATGAAGGAAATGTAAGCATGTTATTAATTTCCTATGCACATACTTTGATTATATATGATATGTTCCAAATTTTGCAGGGACAGAATGAGGGCAAGGCTAGTGAAAAAGGAAAAGGAACAAACAAAAAGAGAGAGCATCATTGGGCTGGCTATGGCATTTGTACAATCCTAAACTCTGGTGTCACAATGTTAAATCTAACACTTAGAATCGGAGAAATTTCACCGAATACATAACATATCTGTGCAGGACGTACTGAGATATTTGCTGCCCTTCTCTGGTTAAAGCGTGATACAACAAAAGACTGTTATTATCCGTGAAGATGGACTGATAATCAAAGGCTTAGAATTCAAAAAATGAAACTTTCTCAAGTGATACATGGACTAGCAAATTCATTATTTTCTGAGCTTATTGTAGAAATTTAATTCCACGTGGTACATTCCAATTGCTTTCGTCTCTCACATACAGGAAGTAGCTAAAATAACAATGAAATACAAAAGTACATAAGTATGTTAATTCATATTGTAGATATCATCACCTGGTGAATTGGAGCATCAATATTTTTCAGCTCATCAGCAATGTCGAAAGCTGTAAAGCTTAAGATCGGCTCCACTATGCTGGGTGAGTAAAAACACAACGTAGGGTTGCAACTGCAATGTGGCCAAATGTAGAGGCATATTTCCTTCCTTGTCTTTCGCATTTATAAGCTTCTTAAGGTTGGGATCGCCGAGTATGTAGTGCACTATAGAGACCCCTCTGTACTTGTGGCAACGTGAAGTATATTTTGCCCCTCTTTAAGACTTAGCAACTCTTTTGGGTCTAACCAATGTTGGGTTGCAACTGCAATGTGACCAAATGTAGGGGCATTTTTCCTTCCTTGTCTTTCGCATTTATAAGCTTCTTAAAGTTGGGATCGCCAAGTAAGTAGTACACTACATAGACCATTCCGTACTTTGTGGCAACATGGAGTATATTTCGCCCCTCCTTAGACTTAGCAACTCTGGCCAATGTCGAAGTAGCTCCTTGACTATTTCAAGATGACCCATCTTATGGGCAACGCGGATCGAAAAATAGCCGTTTTTGTCACCATCAAAGGTGCTCAAACCAAATTCATAGACCAAGAATTTGACTCCATCAATGTAATTCACATATGCAGCTAGATGGAGGGGAGTGCTGCCTTCAGCATCTGTTAAATCAAATAACTCTTTCTTTAGCTTTGACATCCATTTCAGCATTTCTACATCATTAGAGAAGGAAATGAATGAACTTGCTCATGGCCAAGGGTCTGGTTTTTCTTAAAAATAAAACTAAAATGCGATCGGATAGACATTGGGAAACGCTTCAAAGCATCGAGACAGTCATATTCAAGAAGTAGACTACCACATTGGAGTACTCAAGGGCAGCCATGACATGAGTCTCTTCTTGTTTTACAAAAGGTCTTTGGACAATAATATAAGTAGTGTAGTATCTACAAAGGCTTATACTATGAGTATCGACTATGGTGACATCTTTCAAGGGATTAAGTCTTGCCAGGACCAAGGTCCAAGCATATCGTATCTGCCTTCTTCTGGGCCAGAATATACAGGAATTTTCAATAATTGACAGGCTCTAGATAAACTTAAACCGTTTTACCAGAAAAACAAGACTTGTGTACTGAGACCTATTGGTTCAACAGCTACACACGTATAAATGTATATGGTCGGAATTATAAATTTACCAAATTAGCGCCATAAGTACAATCACTGACCTAATCTTTTGTGCATAACGGCTCCGTGAACCGGCGACATGCCTTGCATCCTGGACCAAGGGACTTATTTTTCATCCATTGCCTCCATCAAAAGCTTGAGAGTCTCCAAGTTTCTAGTCTCCACTGCCAAGTGTAGTGGGCATTTCCTCTCCTTGTTCTCCCGATACACCGCTCTTGAGCCATGACGGGTCAACTTGGAGTCACTATTCTTCACAGCCTCATGTAACGCCGTGTTCCCGCGTCGTTCGCCATGTGCACAATCCTGCTGGAGCCAGGAGAAGCTCAGCTGAGCGGATCCTGCCAGCTCTTGCTGCGACATGGAGCGCAGTGTCCCAACGATAGTTCCCTTCGGCTTCAATGAACTTGTCGACATCTCCTTCTTTCGCAGCATCGTGTAGCTGCGGATTCACACGACGTTTGAATTCTGTTTGGTGGTGTGATTTGATTATCCAATCTAGTGATTTCAATCTGGCCCTTCTCTACTCCTAGATTTCATCATCCTCAATAGTTATGGTCACGCGATCGCAATCCATCTTTAGACTCTGAAATTTGAATATCGTTTCAACCGAAGTTTAAACGATAGTCAGGTTGAACCTTCTTGCGATGCCTCTTCTCCAAGATTAAGTGCACAGCCAATACCTTGGAGATTTTTTCTTCTTTGGCTGTCGGTGCACATCTTGTGGCCAAGAAAAATTGTTCGGGGAAAGAAAAATCTTTTTCTCTGGAAAACATCCACCACAGAATTCTTTCTTAAATATCGTACTGCATTCATATTTGGAAAAATGACACAAATAGTCTATAAACTTTGGCCCAATGTACAATGTGATATTTGAACTTTTAATTTATTCAATGTGGTCATTGAATTTTAACCCAATGTACAATGTGGTCCCTGAACTTTTGGTACATATTTAGTTTAGTCTCTGAACTATATGATAATGTTTAATGTAGTCCCTGAATTTGAATTAATGAAAAGACAATATTGAATATTGAATAAAGTTCAAGAACTAAGTTGAACATATACAAAAAATTCAGGACCACATCTAACAAACTAAAAGTTCAAGAACCACATTGCACATTGGATTAAACTTGAGGGACTACATTGAACAAATTAAAAGTTCAAGGATTACATTTCACATTGGGTCAAAATTCAATGACTATTTGTGCCATTATCCATTCAATATTAAGAAGGGTTAATACCACGAAAAACCATAAACTGAAATTTACTCCAAACTATTTGTGATAAATTTACCCTTTGTTTTGGGACAAAGATAAATTTACCCTTTGTTAGTTTCCATTAAATTGGATTAATACCACCAAAAACCACAAACTAGTATACATGTGACCAAGGGAGGGTAAAATCCCAAACTGGTATGTCCGTCAATTACCACGTGTCATTAAACTCAGCAATTTGATGGCTTAATAGAAATTAAAGGGAGGTAAATTTGTTACATGTGTACCAATTTAGGGTTTTTTGTGGTAAAAAATTAATTTAAGGTAAATTTTTTCAGTTTGGTATTAACCCGGCAAAAGATCTCTTCAAGTGCCATAACTTGGCACAAATGGACACTTAAGTGCCATAGCTTACGAAAGGTACACTTAAGTGCCACATTTTAAAAAAGTGAGACACCTGAGTGCCACCTCCGACGTAGTCGGTCGAAAATCATACGTGGCAATTAAATATTAATATTTCTTACCGAGGTGGCTCGCTGGAGAGCTGAGTCAGCTCTAATTCACCCAAAACGACGTCATTTCGAGTGTTGGCCAAAATAGAGCCCTTAAATCGGCCAAAACGATATCGTTTTTGCATAATTTGAATTTTAATATAATATAAAAAATAATTAAATAAAATTTAAAACAAAATAATAATTTATTTTTATTTTTATTTTAAAAAAAAAAAAAACGGAGGAGGAGGAAGGCAGCCGGTGGTTGAGGGCTAAGCCCTCGCCGCCGCTGCCTCCCCGCCGTCGCCGAAAGGTGGGGGAGGGTCGGCCGAGGCCGCCAAGCCCTGGCTGAGGGCCTGCGTGCCCTCGCCCGGATCCAACGAGGGCCGGCGACCCTCGCCTAGATCCGGGCGAGGGCACGCAGCCTCGCCCGGGCTCGGTGGCCCGGCCCTCGCCGCCGCCTACCTCCCTCCTCCTCCTCCTTCCTCCTCCTCGGCCGCCGCTTCCCCTCCTCCTCCTTCCCCCCCCCCGCCGAATGCGGGCGAGGGCCGCCAAGGGTTGCCGCCGCGGGGGTCGCCTCGGCGGGAGGCGACCCTTGGCCCGCCCTCGCCGGATCGAGGCAAGGGCTCGCGGCCCTCGCCGCCGGTCGGGGGGGTCGTCGGCCCTTGGCCGGGGCCCCGGACGACGAGGGAGGCGCGCGCGGTGAGGGCTCGCCGCCACCTTTTCTTTAATTCTTTTTTTATTTTATTTTTTTATTTTTTATTTTTTAAAATTTTTTAAATATTTGTATTTTTAAATGTTTTAAATAAATTTAATTTTAAATTTAATTTAATTAATTTTTATATTAATTTTTTACCACGTCAACACCAAAATGACGCAGCTTTTGCACATGCTTCGTCGGAAAATTGACATGTCTGCGTTTTGGTCGAATTTCGGCCGATTGGCACTCAAGTGATCCATTTTGCTCCGATTTTGGCACTTAAGTGTACCTTTCATAAGTTATGGCACTTAAGTGTCCCTTTCTGCCAAGCTATGGCACTTTAGGGATTCGCATCTCGTATTAACCCTATTAAGAACATTGTTGATGCATACTATTTTATGTAAGTAATTTCTAAAAAAACTATTGATGCTGTGAAATTCCATAAGGCGCGAATCTAAATTTGGTACGATATGAAAAGATAAATTCTGATTCTATTTCAACCACAAAATGATCAAATCATCAGGTCCTTCAAAATTTCAATATATTGATTACATGTAATACGATAGAAGTAGTGCATTAAAATCAGTTTTTCGTATGTGTGATTGCTTATAAATGTCTTGAGGCACTTGTTAACAAGGTGTAAAATAATTTTTTTCTTCAAATCTAGCTCAATTGAATGTATGGTAACATAAATTTAATCATAATAAGAACCAAAATCTCGTTCATGCAAAAGTGAAACTGAGTAGTAAAATGTCAAGTTTTATTATATATTTTTTTTTATCAAAGGAATTTGAACATATCGAGTTGGTTTTTAAGTTTGACCTTTTTCCATTGTAATCAGGGTTTCTAAAGTTTTGGTAGGCCAATTTTGTTGTTAATAAAACTTAATTTATTGAGGTCAAAATATATAAATTAGTGGGGTCAAATTAACCGATGCTTAGAATATTTACGCTAATAATTAAAATATCTACAATTTGACTAGGGGCAATTGCCCACAGTCCTTGTAAAGAGGCGCTGCCAATGCTGACTGAAACTAAGTATAATTAAAGTGCAAAACTGAAATTGATGTGTTCTAATGGAAAATGAAACTGGAATATAAATTGCTACTTGGGAATCACGTGTTAGAATCTAATGACGCTTAATTCATAACATTTATGAAAACATGGAAATTATTTTCACATGATACATAGCGAAAGGAAAAGTGAAAAATATAAAATTAAAGCTAAAAGTGAAATATTGTGAATTGAAAAGGAAAGTCAAACGAAATTTCGGTAAAGATCCGCCATAGTTTAGTGTGTCATCTTCTTTCCCTAGATCATAGTCTTTTTTCTCTCCCCCTCTGTTTTCTCCCCTCCCCTCCACTCCCTCTCTTGTTGATTTGGTTAGTGTTTTAGTATTCTTGTCTTTTTTTTTTTCCTTCTATATTGATTTAGATTTGGGAGCTCTTTTCTCTCGATCTAACTTTAAATATGAGAGTTAAAAATTCTCTCGATTTAGTTCTAACCTTCAAAGTTATCCTCTCCCAATCTAAATTTGGGATTTTAATAATATGGGAATTTGATATCCATCTACTCTACCGTGTACAAGTCCTTATTTCCAGCTTGAGTGGCGATCGTAGGAGCTTTAACACTTGCTGAACCACGAAAATTTACTCTTTCAAATGTTAGATTTGTATTTGTTCAACTTATTTTGATTGTCTCCGTACTGCGATAGTTTAGAGGAAGTCAAATATAGTTGCGCACTGCCAACTAACAACGTCGAAATTATTGGAGAAGGAATTTCCGACATGTGCTCATATTATGAAGATTTCTTGCACATCAAATTGATTTGTTAATAAAAGAATTCAAATACGAGGGTATGTGTATATTCTCAGGTATTACAGCAGCAACACAAGTTGAGATTTGCTTGTGCTTACCAAATCAAATTCGTTTATTCTCCCAATTGATTTGATGTGCAAGAAATCTTCGTAACATCAGCACACGCCGGAATTCTTTTATTACAGCACCACATACCCTCGTCTTATAATTCAAATGCTTAATCGATTTCACAAATTAAGCATTTGTGGTCATTTGTGGTGCTGAAAAATGAGCACACGAAACTTAATCGATTTCTTAATATTGCATGAGCACACGCCTTATATGTGGTTTGTGGTGCTGTAACTTAATCGATTTCTTGCAAGAAATCTTGGAAATGCTTTTCCATTTTTTATTTCAAAATTGGATGATGCGGTCCAATTTAAACCTTAAATTACTTTTAAAACTTATCTTCTATTTTATGTAGAAAATACAGAAGGGTAAAGAAAAATAACGGAATCTAATAATAATAATTAGATTAATATGTAAGACATAAAATTCATAATGCGGAAGCCAGGATCGATTAAAGACAAACCTCCAGCCATTGTTTGTATTCACATTCGTCGGAAATATCCTGAAAATTAAGAGAAAATATTGGGTACACGCTACTAACCCAATTCCCTCACGTACTGATGGTGTATTCCAAATGAGAGGGTTTGTGTTAGACCTTGTGATCACCCATCAGAAATGAACGTATGTTCCTTTTATAAACCGTCTCCCATCAAGACGGTTACCAAATGGGTGGTTGTCACGAAGAGGTACGATATGTGGAAAAACTACATGTTGAATAACCGTTACTTTAAAGAGAAAATATGGATCCAGAAATGTGGGATCACCCAAAAATAATAACATAATATTCAATAACGGAACATTAGTAGCTTAGTAATCAAACATGAATGAATCGTTCATGCAAGACATTACCTTTATGTCAGCCCTTTGACAATGAAAGCAAAAAAAAAAAAAAAAAAAACAACAACAACAAAATCCCCGGTGTAAAAAGTGCAGGTAGACAAAGGATTCTTGGTCATGGTTTCTGCGTAATCTAATGCATGTTATGGGGATGGAAATTGAAAGCAGAGTCAAAGGATGGACCATAATATCCGATCAACGAGTAACACCTTATGTGATAAAGCCATGTCATATGTGATACCATGTTCTTATTAATGACTAAAGTTAATATGAAGTGTGTAATAAAAGAAAATAATCATCCTAAGTAAAATCAAGGCCATGGTTAATTAATTACTTATCTACGGAGAATGTTTATTCGGTATCAAATGCGTGAAAAACATGAAGAGTCGGCGCAACAAAGATACCATTAAAGAAGGTCCGCAAAGAAGATGATGCATTTCTTCTTTCAACTGATCCTGCCCTTCCTTCTACGAAGGATGAGCAGATTGGGAGGTTTTTTTTTTTTGTCTTGGACCCAATGCTGGTCGTCATTTTGCAACATGCTGATCCTGTTACGTTGACACCTCTGGATGGTAGTCGCGTGAAAGAACTTATAATTCTTGTCTCCCCACTTTAGCCAGTTAACTCGAGAACGCATTGCCCAGTATTGTTCTTCTTGATGCCGTAAGCGTTGAATTTCATTTTTCAAGTCATCCATCCTTGACTTATCGAACTGAGAGTTTGTTTTGTTGGTCAGGAGCTGGAGTTGATGTTGTAGCTCATTAATTTGATTCCAGAAAATTCAACGGCGTGGTTGATCTTGATCTCCAAACTGTTGTTGTATTTCTATGTTTGGTTTCAAGCTTTGTCACAAGTCTCTAATAAGAGCGAAGTTATTTTAAGTTCGAGAATAAATTTTCAATTAGTTACTGCACAATGTTTTATATTAATATGCACATTTAAGGGTGTTATAGAAACGATTCCCCATATCAGATAAATTATGTGAATAAATTAAATGTTTAAGTTGCTTCATAACTTATTAGTTTAAGATTTTCAGCGAACATGAATTTTTACTGCACAACATGCTATAACAAGTGATAGTGAAAGGATGATGGACTTGATCCTTCATGTAATGAGACTTATACAAAACATCTTAGAAAGATTTAGGCTGTGACCCGTTGCATGACTACTAGCTTATACAAAACATCTTAGAACAATTTAAGCTTTGGCCTGTCGCATTAGTACTAGCTTATGATGACTTTTAAGCACATCTGATTTTAGGCTGATATCTCCCATGGCGTATTAGGCTACAGGCTTAGACTACCATTTCGTTCTTTAGCCTTGGCCGCACAAGCCGAATGTTGTTATTGAAGAGTTTTAAGGTTCGCTTGCCAATCGATCCGGTATAATTCCAGGTGAAACGTCTTTCTGATAGCCATTACCGTTTTTAGGTTGGATACTTTAACAAGAAATGGAAAAAGATAGGCCAATTTGTCAGATTTTGAATTTTACAGATTCCTTCTCTTTATTTTCTGAATGCTAGTTGAATAAATTATAATTCTTTAGTGGTAAAAAAATAAAACAAAAAACAAAGAACGAATGAGAAACTCCAGACGAAAAACAGTAGGAAAAACATTTCCAAGGATCAGAACACAAAGAATGCTTTTTCAATCTCTGAACTGAACATACAAAAACCGTATCAGTCTCACGGCTATCAACTATTATCATATGAGCGAATTGATATGGCACATCTGCTTTGACTATGGTCCATCGAACAAGGTAAAATGTCATTTGTCTTGCCTAGTTGCCCTTCCTTTTTGATATTTTCTTCTATTCGGTTCTGAGTAAGAATTTTGGAGACTTATTTGTAGATATTCACTGGTTGATTCAAAATAATGGCAGCAGCCCTAAAAAAGGAAGATGATGTAAGAATTTTCCTAATGTGGACTACATTAACTAATATTGTAATTTATCATTTTACGGGGTTTGTTTAAGGTGAGATAGAAGGTTTTTTAATTAGTTTAATATGGGGCTGGCTAATGTGGGCTGAGTTGAGCCTAATCCATAATGAGAGGGCCTAGCTAGAAACTCCATAAATAGTACTTAAGTCTATTCTATAACCCTAGCACTCATAATTATCCTCCCAAATGAGCATTTACCTAGTGTTAAAAGGTGAGCGGGTCGTTTCATTGAGCTAGTGATATAGAGGGCAGCAAAGGAGAATGATTTGCACTTGAATTATCACTTTTCCACTTTCGTATCAAGAACGATTAATTCCAATACAAGTGCGTTAATCTTTCTACTTGATTATATATGTTCTTGTTCTAGTTATAGAAATTGTGGGATTGCGTGTTTTAGCGTCTAACATGTGGTAGCAGAGCCTCCATAAATTAGAATACGGATGTGTAGTTTTTACCCTTTTTTGTGATTTTTTGTGTAGCAAAACTCAATTTTTATTATATAAACAAACAGAACTCAACAAGGAAAGCAAAATTGTGGGTGGCGTGCTGCCAAGGGAGGCCGCACACGCCCCCACGTGAGGCCACATGCCACCGGGGCATCGAGCATGTGTTCAACACCTTCACGTGCCTTCACACGCAAGTGTGGCTTGTGTGTGCACTGCACGGGCTAAGGCTAACGTCATTGTGACATCAGCAGCCCAGCGACCCACAAAACCCATCTCGATCCAATGCCCCGACCCATTGATCCGGAGACCTGACTCGAGATTCAACTTGTTGACCCACCCGAATAGGGGTATCGTTGACCGAACCGGTCAACCAGTTGGACCATACAAGCGGGCCGGTAATCGGTCGGACTGCCACCTATCAAACCGGAAAGTCGGATTTCCACTGGTCAGACCAAAAAGCAGGTGGATGAGGCCGCCCACATGTGTGCTCCACGTGCCCCATACTCAGGTGGCCCATGCAGGCGCATGGAGCTTCTAATTGGCGCATGGTCAGTGGCTATATGTTCGTACGATGATTCTCTACCTTGTGGTGTATTTATTTTACATGTTTGATGATTTTATAAAAATGAAAGTACATAGGAACCCTAAATACATGTAATTTTTAGTGTATTTTTGCATATTTTCTTGTATTTTTTCTATGATTTTGGAAATATAACTGTTTATTTATAAGTTTGTCATCACATAGATATTGTGTAGAGTGTGATTCATTAATAATACATATAAAGTTTAATTTGTATCAATGAATAAAGCAATGTAATTGGCGTGATTTTAATGATAAATTGCCTCTGTCACTAAAATTAAAATCACATGTATATAGTATTATGAGAAATAAAGTTTATATCCTCGATATGAGATAGTTTCAAGGCTTCAATTGAGTTGTGACTGCCAAAGTGGCACACTTAATTAGGTATGAGAAATGTCATTTGTATAATGATTGGATGTTTCACATTCTAATGCGTGGTCATACTCTTAAAAGAAGTGATTGTGTATTAGTTCATGGAAGGATATATGATAGTATGGTGAAGGAATGACCAATTCTAGTGGTTCATACATCCAAAGGTGATGGATTCACTAAGCCTGGAATATTTTCTCATGGCCATTGTCATGTGGGAAGTATACAACTGCATGTCATGTATTCTGCCCAAAGGTGATTATGTGATAATGCGTGTAACTCTTTGGATGTGTATTTATACATCTTCAAATTACATCACATGATGCTAATTACATCAATTGCTTGTTATTTTAGTTACCTCATCTGTAATTGATAATTCCACAACTATTGAGGTTCTTGCTAGTTCAAACTTTAAGTAATGGAAATAGAATTTTCCGTTTGGGAAAAAAAACAATCAGATTTGTCTATTATCCATGAAGCGTTTCATTTAGGAACACTTGAAAATAAATGGTTTACCAACTGACTACACTACTAAAAATATAATGGAAGTCTTGGTGGCTTGAAATATGTCTTATCTAATAATGAGATTATGACACATCTGCAAGGACTCTTTAACATAAGGAATGATAATTCTAATGAAGTTAGAGATTACGTTTTAAGGATGATAGATTTGAAGTCTAAAAATCATACTCATAAGAGAACTCATGAAACCACCGGTCATTCTATTAGTGATTGTTACTTTCTTTTAAAGGAAATGTCACATAAAGATATATATTAGTAAGTATACAAAATTTGGTTGTATGAGTGTGAGCCTGTAATTAATGATTCTTTGGCATTATTTATGAATTAAATACCTATTATAAGCCCACCCAATTCATGATGGCTAGATAGTAGGGCAACAAATTTGTTGTGTTTATCATACAGGGATTCATAAGTCTAAGAAAGTCAAATCAAAATGAATCATAGCTCATTGTGTAAAATAACGATAAAGTCGACATTGAAGATATCATTTTAATTCTCCGTATGTTTTTAATCTGATAATAAGAAACATATTTTATATACTTTCCTTGACATGGAACTTAGTTTATACATTGAGTTTAAACATGTGTGGCTACTCTTTAAAAAAAATGTTATTTTTATGTTATTTAATTTAAATAAGGTTGAGTACTACATTATGTCCAATCATATTGTGTTTAACTTCTAATGATATATACGTCGTGTATACGGTTGAAAATGTTGTGTCCAAAAGACTTTTACCCAAGGAATAATTTTATGCATTAATGTCTTGGTTACATGTCTAGAGAAAGAGTAGAGAGGCTGATAAAATTGACATTCTATCTACTCTTAAAAGTTACCTAAAGACTTGCGTAAACTATTATAGAAGTAAGATGACTAAAATAAATAATAAAATTACACTATAAAGTTCTAACTTGTTAGAAGTCATTCACATTGATCTTAGTGGACCCTATATGTTACGTTGTGTAGAAATTTTATTCCAACATAGTCATTAATAACTATATCTTCCATACTTGATTAAGGAAAAGTCTAAATCTCTAGACAAATTCAAGATTTCTTTTTTTGACTAAAATGGAAAAACAATTGGGATAAGTTTTAAAGGTTGTTAGACCTCGCCGTTGTGGTGAGTATTTTGGTAAGTATGGCAATGTCGGATAACTTAAAGGGTTATTTGTCAAATACTTGGAAGATTCTGTGGTGGTAACTTAATTTACTATGTTCGAAAATCTTAAACAAAATAATGTAGCCAAAAAGCATAATCACATCATGATGGAAATAGTGATGAGTATAATTAGTAGGACTAATTTTATCCAATTTTCTGTGGCTGATGCTTTGAAATGAGCCTTTTCACATACAAAACTATATTTCTAACAAAATTGTTTTATTAACTATTTTTAAGTGATGGACTAAACGTAAATTTGACTTGAACCATCTTTAGATTTGGGATGCCCCATAGAAGTGAGGTTATATAATTCAACATTAAGTAAGTTGGAATCCAAAATCACTCAATATTATTTTGTATCTTATCTAGATCATTCAAAGGGGTATCGATTTTATGACACTAATGAAAGTACAATAATTGGGCAACTATAGACAGTAAAGTTTCTGAAATTTGACGTCATCATAGAGAATAGCTGCTCTCAGACTATTCGGAATAATAATATGGTGGAGACTGCTGTATATTTGTCTGCCTATATAGACAATTGTGGAATCTTCTACACCACAAACTAAGCCTGTTAAGGTTCAAGATACTATTATTGAGACAATTCTTGATGAAGTTTCTCAAGGCTTTTAGGTTTAGAATGAAATGGTTGTAGCTCCACTTAAGAGATCTATTAAGGAGAGAAGGTTAGTTATACTATTAGACTATATAGATTATTTGTGAAAGCATAACTATGATATTTGTTGTATAGTCGATATGGTAACTTATATAGATGTTGTTTCTTGTTCACAACCAGATCTATGGTTAGATACGATGAAAGACGAAATGCAATCTATAAAACATAATAGTGTTTGGAAACTTGTTGAGTCACCTGAAGGTCACGAGCTCATTAGCTGCAAATGGGAGTATAAGACTAAAAGAGACTCCAAAGAAAGATTGAAGAGTTTAAACCAAACTGGTAACCAAGGGTTTCACTCTAAAAGAGGGGTGGATAATAAAGAGACGTTTTTTTTTTTCTAATCTCTTCTGAATATTCTTTCAAAGTGAACATGACATTAATAGCTTATCTTGATATGGAGTTAAGCCGGATGGATATTAAAGTTATATTTCCAAATAGATATTTTGATAACGAAATTTATGCAGTGCAACCCAAAGGTTTTGCAGCAGATGATTCAAGTAAGCTTGGGCGTAGACTGAAAAGTCTTATTCATGGCCTCAAGCAAGGTTTTAGACAATGTTTTTAAAGTTTCATAGTGTTGTCACTTCACTTCGTTCAGTTGAGAACAAAATAAATCAGTATATATATATATATACAAGGTCAATGGGAGAAAATTTATTTTTTATCATACTTTATATACATAATACCTTGCTTGCAAGTAGTGACTTTGAATCATTGCATAAGACAACGCAAATATTTTCAAAAAAAATTAACATAAGAGACCTTGATGAGGCGTCTTTTGTCCTTGGCATTGAGATCCAAAGGATTATTCTTGCTATATAGTAGGTTTGTCTCAGAGGACATTTGTTGATCATATTTTGCAAAGTTTCGGTATACAGCACTGCGAGCCAGGAATTACACTTGTCATTAAGGATGATGAACTGAATCTATCACTCTGTCCTCATTCAGATATTGAGAAAACTCAATTGAAGGATGTATCTTGTGTTAGTGCATTTAAAAGTATCTCGTATGCTCAAATTTGCACTAAACTAAACATCGCTTTTGCGACAGGACTTCTAAACAGAAATTAGTTAAACTCAAGACATGATCACTATGTCACTGCCAAGGAAGTTTTGAGGTACTTAAAGAGGAAAAAAGACTATATGCAGGCTGTTAAGATGACATGAAGTCAACAATAGAATACAATTTTATGTTACTAAGAAGTGTATTAAATAGAAATCTATGTCATCATCTCCCATGTGAGTGGAGTTTGTAGCATGCATTTCAATTGTTACTCAAGTTATTAAGTTCCAGAACCTCATTAGAGAGTTGACTGTATTTAACTTTATAGATAGACTCATACGGTTGTATTAAAACAATAACTTTGCAGTATTGTTTATTAACAACAATAGAGATTTCAACGGGTCTAAACATATGGCAGTCAAGTTTTTTACCATAAAAAAATTATACATAATGGTGATGTTATAGTAGAACATATTTTCATAGATGATATGGTTACAGATCTACTAACTAAAGGCCTTCGCTTTTGTGTTCTTGAATTACATGTCATTAATACGGGTTTAGGAGTGTCATAAGATGTCATTATTTACTGAGAGCTGTTTCAATTTTGCTCTAATAAAACTTACACATGTGGTTGTTACATTTAGTAACGGTTTGATATGTATCAACTTTTGATTTCGATAAAGTATTTATGAATTTATTGTTATTATCTTATATACATATTGATAAAAGTCTCAAGGTACTTTATAAACCTTTAGTGAAGGTTATGAGCATCTAGTTATTAGCCTTAAGCATATGTCTTATTACATAGAGAAATGTTAACCATAAAGATAAGATATATGTGGGTTCACTAGAATCATAAAAACACTCTCCAGTGGCATAGGTTTTTGTGACACTTAAGATAAGAAAATGTCAACCGACAAATGAGATCTCTCTATGAGAGATGTTATCCATTTGCCACAGGTGTTTTCAACTTTATAGGATAGGATTGACTATTATTTATTATATATAGACTAAAGTATGCACATATAGTACAATTTCAATTAATATAGCCCAAGTGGGAGAATGTAAGAGTTTTCCTACTGTGGGCTACATTGATTGATATTGTAAATTACCAATTTATGAGATTGGTTTAAGGTAAGATAGAAGGTTTCTTAATTAGTCTAATGTAAGCCAAGTTGAGCATGACCCATAATGAGAGGACCTAGTTGGAAACTCTGTAAATAGTGCTCTAGTCTCTCCTTTAACCATAACACTCATAATTATCCTCACAAAGGAGCATTTACCTAGTTTTAAAGGGTGAGAGAGTCATCTCATTGAGCTAGTGATAAAGATAGCAATAGATGAAAAGGACTTGCACTTGGATCATCACTTTTCCGCTTCCACATCAAGAATAATGGATTATAATGCAGGTGGTTAATCTTTCTACTCGATAATATATGTTCTTTAAGAACGATGGATTCTAATACAGGTGCGTTAATTTTTCTATTCAATAATATATGTTCTTGTTCTAGCTATGGACGTTGGTGGATTGTGCGTTTTAGCATCTAATAGATGAATCATAAGATTCCAAATCAAAGTGATTTTTAGGACAGGACAGGGTACTATGCTAATCCATTCTGTTGTGTTCAAATTGCTTGAGTTGCTGATTCTGATGGGCCACGAAGTGCAAGAGCAGAAGATTTGTCCAAAGCATAACGTCAAGGAATACATCATCCTTTACAGCTGGTGATCCTTTTCAACAAGCATTTAGTTGTAAGTACTTTCCGCGCAATTTGGCTTATTAAGATCTTGTCAGCTTGCGGTGCATTTTCATCTTCCTAGTAAATCATACACAAATAGAGTGAAACCGAAGAAATAGCTAATTTGATTGTTCCATCGGATCAATTTGAGTTCAGCGCTAGGTCTTCAGAATTTGTTCAAGGTTTGAAGCCTAGATATGAAAGGGACCCAAGGTTCAATCCAGATGTTAATTTCAAAACCCTATCCATTCTTTAGACAAATGAATATGAAGATGATCTCTTTTCTTTGACACATATCTTTTCATGCAAGAAGTCTGCGATGTTTAGCCTTAAAAATCCGAACCGAGAGCTTGGTGTGGTCAGTTGACATCATCAAACTAAGTTTAGAAAACAGTGCAATATACTTCATCCTTCTTAATCCAACTCGGCTAGTGGATACAGTGGAACAAATTGATTGCCATATGAATTAGTGGTGAAAGGAGTCGTGTTTAATGTGACCTCGACAAAATTTGCTGAATTTTCGAATCCTATCCCGTGACAAACAAACTGAGGCCGCATATAGGACGACAATGCAATGCCATGAGAGCAAAGCAGTTACTCCATTGATCTTGTGAGACTGCCATGCTAGCTTGCTATAGAGAGGAGATTTACTATTGGCTAGTTGCAGTCCAGCCTCTCTATTATGTGATATGGCTAGAGTTTCATTTCTCCGTATTTGTAGGGGAAGACCCCGAGTACTCGAATGAAAACTGTTCTTTTTTCTCAGATGCACGAGACGGGGCGAGTTTTTGATGTAGTAGAAGATTTGGACATGTTTATAGCCTAATGGTAGGTATTTATTGGTTATTGATATAAGCCTTGAGGTGTTTTTGACATAAAAAAAAAAAGTTTGAGACGTTGATGTTCTATGGGCAAAATTGAATATTTTTTGTGGGATTATCCCCATAAATTATTCATTTGCATTTGCACTTCAAACACAGAAAAACATGGATGGGTGGGCCATGAATCCGGCGGATCATTCCCGCCTCTTCTTCTTCAGTAAAGTCAAGCCCTTCTATTGATTATGCCAAACATGGCTTTAGAGGCTCTTACTAGATAGGACGGCAAAATAGAAGTCTCACTACTAGCTTTTAGTCCTACGCAACCTAGAACCAACAACGTTACATAGACCAGTATACTATAGAAGACATACCAGTTAGACTACGGGACACATGCACCCATAGGTAAACTACTTACTATCCCTTAAGTCAAGAGCTAGTAATACTATCGGCAAAGGATATCGTAACTATGGCGAATACCTTTTTCTTGCTTGCCACGTACTCAAAATCATCATCAATCTATGCATATTGCAGTATTTTTCTTACGGAACCTACTTACGAAGAGAAGTTCATTTAGATTCAAACTACCGTTGTCTAAATATCATGGCTATATGTTCATCTTGATATTATCAAGACCCTACTTTCCGCTATTCAGATGATATGGATATAAATAATTATTGCTTGGATATCATCAGGGCAACAATATGGATAACGGCTAATTTTATCCACAAATGCATCTGATTATTTCAGAGTTACGCTAAAGCTAGATATCTTCAAACACATGGAAATATATTCCCACAAAATTTCAATCGTTATAATGAGTGATCTAGCCTGGATTTCCATCATGGAAAGTATTGATCTTCAATCTTAAAGATCATTTTGCAACAAAATCTTTAAACCCAAACATCTTTGATTGATTGACAATCACTTCATAGACAAGTTAATTTCCTAAATCGAAAAACTCCACTTATGAAAACTGGAGATTTGCTTATATAGGCGACCAAATTAACGAGGATTCAAATCTTATTTCTTAATGGCTACTCAATTTTCATCATGCAATCTAGTCCAATTGGTTGATTGGAGAGTGATGCTCTAAAGACTATCCATTGGGAGTGAAGGACTTTTTTTTTTTGGGTCGGTGAAGTGAAGGAATTTAAAAAGAGATCAAAGTGCTGAGGAGAATAGAGAGGTCCAGAAAAAAAAAAGTTCCATAGTCTGAAAGAACTTCAATATTGCATACTTGTCTTCATGATCTCTAAAAGTGTAATCTTCGAGAGACACTAAAAAATAGTGATTGATTGAGATAGTGAGACCTATTTTACACTGAGGATTATCACTCACAATTATAATCTCTCATTGATTATCTAGTGAAATTCAACTAGTAGGTTGTTAGCATGGAAGAGTAAATGTAGAATTTATCTAAGGCAAATTACTACAAATCTTGTGTGCAAATTTTCTTATCCTTAAATTCTTGTTGATTATTTTTCATATACCTTTGCACACTAATAAATTGTGTTAAACCTCTATTGATATTCAGACTTTGGCTTTTACAAACTGGTGAATATCGTCATATTACTATCGTTGTTCAAACTCTGATCTTGACTACTTTTGTTTTAAATTTGTCAAAATTTGTTAAAATCACCTATTCACTCCTCTTTAAGTGATATTGCTAGCTACAACAATATATAGTATAGAACAAGTCATCATCTCTTCTATCCACTTCTAAGTTCGAGAAAATGTTTGAGCTTTTCAAGCTCCTCCATTTTAAATCGAACTGATTGGTCCCTTTCATTGTCTAGATGATGAGGTCACCCCCGAAAACTAGCACCTTAGCCTATTTATCATTTTGTGCCTTCACAAACAAACTTGCATCCGCAGATGCTACTTAGTACTGAACTAGAAATCTTGGCAAATGTGCCGTGCCATGCACGGGGCTCTTGTTTCACTCACACAATACTTTTTTTCAACTTGGGCACATAACCAACATTTGTTATTTTGAAATCCTTAGGTTGATCAATGTAGATCTCGTGATCAAACTCTAAATATAGGAAAGCATTCTTCACATCTGTGGACACTTGAATTTATGTCAACAATTCAAGAGTTTATTTTTGTAAAAATGAAAAAAAAAAAAGTAAAAAGACAAAAAAAAAATGAAATAATAAGCAAATTAACAAATAAATATAAAAGGAACAAGTTCGATTTTAGGGCTAGGGCGCGTGAAGCCCATCTTGCGCGGCTCAATCTGATAAACCCGTCAAGTTGAAGGAGTTTCTCTCCCTCTGGCCCAGCTGTTATTTGAGTTCCACAGATTACCGTGATCCTTTGAAGCTCGTGGGCCTAGTGTTTAATATTCAATTTCGAAATACTCTCTAAAATGCCCAAATATATAGATGGCCCGGCCCTTGCCTTCACTCTCTCTCCGAAGGTTCATTCCTCTTCTTCGTCTCTGCTAAGTAAAAGGAAATTTTAACACGCACGCAATTGCATGGATTTGCTGGGCCAGCTTAAATAAATTAAACTATGCTTTGAACTGGGAGAATATAATCAAGCCGCTGGTTGGGTCGCTAAGGCACACACCGAATCTGCTCTCTCCCGACGAACTGGATTTTTAATCCCCCTCATCCTCTATGGTTGATTTTATGTTCGGACATCAAATCTTTTTGTAACCTAGTAATGAAATATTGTTAATTTTCGACCAAAAAAAACAAAACTAAGGGATGAGCAAAGTAGAATCGGAGGAGTAAGGTCACGCGGATGACAACGCCACAATCCAATCGCCTATCTCTCTTCTAATTGTTTCACAACCATTGTACATAAATTGGACATATGTAGAGATAAGCAATTCCAAATTTCGTACAGGTTCCACCTAAAACCTATAATTTACCATTTGAAATAGATTCATCATTTTTTGTAACCTAAAACATATTCCGCATACCATTGAACTTACCATGTCATAGGTCGTAGGGTCAATTCCATAATCTACCTAAGTTTCATGTATATTATTAATTGAATGATTGCAATGAATGACCATCACTTATCACAATTTTTATTTTAACCACATGAAAAAAACGAAATATTATCGAAGTAAAAGTCTTAGTTGTAGAAAAGAAGCCCAGTTTAGTGGTTTTGGATTATACACTAATTATCGGACGCTAGAGCTGTTAAACGGGTGAGTCGGGTCGGGTTGGGTCGAGTCATTAATGGTCCGACCCAAATTGACCCATTAACCCATTTATGATCCATTTATGCCTAATGTAAATTTTCCGACCCATACCCGATCCGACCCATACCCAACCCATACCCGACCCAACCCATATTAATAAAATATTTTCATATTTAATCAAATTTAGAGAACTTATTCCTATTGTTTTTTTTTTAAGATTATATTACTAAAATACTTCCAAGTTTATTTCTTATATATATAATATATTATATATTATTTTTTTAAGAATGGTATTGCTAAAATAGTTTTATACAACATAAATTTAATGGACAATTATTTAATAATTTTTAAAAAAATTATTTTAAAAAATTAAATTATAATTATTTTTTATTTTTTAAAAATTAAAATTTTAATTATTCTTTTTATTTCAAAAATATATTTTTCCTTTTTCTTTTTCTTTTTTTCGTTTTTATTTTTCTTTTTTGTTCTTCTTCTTCTTTGGCCGGTGGCCGGCCACGACGACGGCCGGCGGCGGCCACACGCGAGCCTCGAGCTCGACGGCGTCGATGACTCGAAGGAAGAATAAAGAAAAAAAAAAAGAAGAGAGAAAAAAAGGAAAGAAAAAAAGAAAACAAAATTAAAATTAAAATAATAATTATAAGTTCGGTTTTTATAAAAATATATTTTTGTAAAGTTAAAGAGAGAAGAAAGAGATTGGGAGGTTTTGGGTGAAAATGAGTTCTAAATCCAACCCATTTAAGACCCACTTAAGACCCACCTATCAAAGTCTTTATTTGTTACACTCATTTAACTACTTTTTGTCAAAAAACAAGTGACCCATATATGACCCATTTATGATTTAAATGGGTCATATATGGGTCTATGACCCATTTTGCCACCTTTATCGGATGCGATAGAATACCGGGGGATCTCCTGAAGACATGAATCAAAGAAAAACATAAAAACTTATTTCAGGTTTCAAGTTTCGGGTTTCGAGTTTTAGGTTTTACTTATCTAAAACTGTGCATTTTGGTTAAGGTTGCCCTTATTCCGAGTCTGTTCAAATTCGTGAGAAAGGTGATGGAATCTTGGGTTATGGTCTTCTAATGATGGTTTTGGCATTTGACATATTATCTAATTTTGTGATTATGATTCTCAATATGACATTGATTACCTGAGGATTTAAGGTGGTGCTTGTGATGGTTTGTGTGATGTCTTGCGCCCATCTCATTGTCATGCATGCTGAGTATGATATAAAATGCCACGTGTGATTGTTGTGGCATTGCATGAGTGCAATATGCATGCGATGCATAAGATGGTTTGTGATGCTCAAGATGCCTCGATGCCAGGTTGGGGGTCGGGAGGAGAATGCCTTGGTTAAGAACCAAGATGCCCCGAGTTGTAGTAAAGATGCCAAGAAGGGTAACCCGGTTCCTCCAGATACCTAGGGGTCTAACACAGTTCTCCAAATGACCTCGTGATGCTAGGATGGAGTGAGATGCTTAAGGGGGTAACTGGGTTCCCTTGAATGCCTAGGGGTGTAATATGGTTCCCCAAATATCCTCACGATGTCAGATGGGTATGAGATGACTGGCACATAACAAGGTTCCCCGGAAGGTGATGCCAGCTATGTTTTTCTTTGAGTGGACCAAATGGAGTCGTGAGATGGGGTGGACCCGAATGATGATGTGCATGAGAAATGTGATGTGTGATACACCCATTGCATAATAGTGTGATCCTTGTAATTATGTGTGCTGCGTGTTGCACTAAATGCGTGCTAGACATTACCCGGGTGACTGTAGATGGTCTGAGGTATGTCCTGTGATTATACTTGTGTGCTTATTTGTTTGGATGTTGTAATGAATTTAATCTCATGTCTTGTTCTTAGAAATGTTCTTTACAGGGATTAGTTCCAGTCATCCAAGAACTTCCACCCTTGGCAGAACATAGAATGTGCGCCAGCATATTTATGCAAATTAGAGGAAGAATCATAAAGGCCCGGCCTGACCCATCAAAAGCGCTTTTGGAGGTGCACCCCAGCAACAACATTACCACTATATCTATACCATGGGATGAGAAGAATTCAAGAAAATATGTCACTTGCGGCTAGTTGAAGCGGAGAGTATTGCCCGCGAGTTCCGAAGAAATTATAAGAAACCAAGGCTAAAAGAAAATATTGCCATGTGGATTGGAATGGCAGAGAAGGGTGTGAAGTGGAGCACAAACAAGATGAGTTTTGTGGTTAACAGGGAAAAAGCAAACTTGATCTTGTAGATCAGAGAAGTATCCGGTATCCCATGTCCTCATGCAATTTGCCCATATATTACATGCTAGAGGAACCTGAAAAGTACTAAACTAACTGGCACAAGAAGGACATACAAACAGATCTGGTCACCTTAGAACCTGGGAATGGTGAGGTTTCTGTGCATTTGTTATCTATTACTACCTTTTCAACCTTTCCTGATTTTATGTCTCGAGTATCTACTCTTTGCTGGATTGATGCCATGGTCGAAGAGCAATTTATCCCTCTAATCATCCAACCAAAGTTTAAGGATTATGCCGGGGAGACCAAAGACAGAGAGAACAAAACAGCGGCAAGAGCCAAAGACTTCCGCAAAGATGTCCAGATCGAGTTTACCTGGGGGGTTGTAGGTTATGCAACCAATCTGATTGAGGGCAAGGCTAGTGAAAAGGGGAAAGGAAGGAAATGTAAGCATGATATTAATTTCCTTTCCATAAACTTGGATTATATATTATATGTTCTAATATTGCGTTGATAGATTGAGGGCAAGGCTAGTGAAAAGTGGAAAGGAAGAAAAAAAAGAGAAAGCATCATTGGGCTGGCTATGGTATTTATACAAGTCCAAACTATGATGTCACAATCCTAATCATCACATTTAGTATAGGAGAAATGTTACCAACTACATTACATATGTTTGCCTACTGAATATCAACATTAGTAATGGTTTTTATGCATTTAATTGTTGTTTATATGCATTGTGTTAATGCCAGATATCCGTGTAAGATTCATTAGTTGTATGAAGTGATGAAGCTGTTATGCAGTCACTTGTCTTAGCAACAGCTTGGAACGACAAGCCAACAAGTGATATCAACCCCTGGGGCAGAATCATCTTATTGCTCCATGCGAGAGGGAAGAGAAGGACAGTAGATATTTGCCTTTTGTTGCGTAGTCAAAAAGACTCCCCCGGTACTTTCGCTTCCAGTTAAGTAAAATTGGTTATTGTGAAACCAATGGTAAGTGCATAACCAGAACAGCTGCAATCAGAAAATTTAAAAAAGAAAAATCAGATAAAAGAATATATTGAACTATTGAATAATGGCCAGCGCCAGGAGATCAAGAATTGTACTTGTCATTCGATTGTGTAATGGTGAATTCATGTAAAGCAGATAATCTTTTACCAACTGTAGAAGCGAGTTCGATGATTCTGAGGTCGAGATTATTTTACCTCTGATTTTGAACTTTGTGATTGAAGGAAACCGAAATTGCAAGCCTGGAACTCGGGGAAGAATGAGCGATTAGAGAGGTGAGAGACGAGAAAGACGAGAAAGTCGTTTAGGGGTTGTTTGGAATTTCTTGAGTTCAGTTTTCCAAGTTACCAATCCTAGTAAGGTAATATATAGGTAGGTCTTTGCCAATAATGGATATGTGATTCCCTTACTAGAAAGGTAATCCGACACTTGTTTTTATTATTGTCAAGTATTATTTTCTTGTTAATGTTTAATTATACATTCGATACCAATAGCTAAATTTTGAAAATCTCGGGTCTTAAAGAATTATTAGTTTTTGTCCATTAGCACTATGTAAGACTTAATAAGATTCTACAAGGAGGATAATGCCGAAATTGGAGCGGTAGGGGTCTTCATACTTTTTGCGTAAAATGTAGGGGATATTCTAGCTCAATTTCCTAAAAAAGCACTAATTTTAAGTCAGCCCAAATATTTTGGTTGTCTCATAAAAATGTATAAACTCTTTCCAATTCCAACCTAAACTTCTTTTTATCTAATAAAAAGGCACCAAAACTCGTGTCGGTACCTAGATTTGGCTCCCCTTAAGTTTACATCCAATGCTGTAATTAAAGAATGGACGTATCATTCCAAGTATGTATCTCTGATGTATCATTCCAAGTGTATATATATCTCCCTTTCTCCCTCCCTCCCTCCATGTGTCAATCCACACCGTTTTTGTTCTTTTCTCTATTTTTTGTCCTAGATTTGACTACCAAATGAAAGTTTGTTTGTTTTCTATAAGATAACAAAAAAAAAGTTTGGGTCAAAATTACGACCTAACCTAAATTTATTGCTTCTTTTTTAGATCAAAAAGTTCGGGTTCATTAGAGAGAGGCTGGTAGATCTTGAAAATTCTAAATGATGATTGTTAACACCCAAATTTCGATGACTCATTTAATTATTCATTAATGGCATTAAAAATTATGGATTAATTTTTAATCCCTAGAAAAATAATTTTCATTAAATTGCATGGCATATAGACATTAGGAGCATTTGCATTAATAATAAATAGAGTTTCTTAAAGAAAAAAAGTGGGAAATTAAAAGAAAAGCGAGACCAGGCCGGGGCTAGGCCGGCCCGGCCTTCTTTCTTTTTTTGTTTTTCTGTTCCTTTTCGCCTGGGCCCGGCCAGCCTCTCTTTTCTTTCTTCCCCCAGCCCGGCCTCCTTCACTGCTTCCTTCCTTCCTCTTCCCCTCACGCTAGTAAAAAGAACGGACGAAGGGGGCAGATAAGGACGACGTACGCGACGGAGGACAGAGGTGACAGAGCGCAGAGCGTCGACCGGGAGTTGGTGGCCGGGGCCAGGGCAGCAGCGACGGCTGGCGGTGGCAGGAGCCATGCGCGCCTGCCAGCTAAGCTTAAACGAGAGGGAGCGTGAGTCTAGACCGGGGGGCTCGATTCGGAGAAAAGAGGGAGACGGAGTGAGAGAGAGAGAGCCCCAAGCGAGAGAGAGGTTCGGGAGAGAGCCAGGGAGACTTCGCCCCGCGTAAACCCCGTCCGACGATCTCCTCCGGTCGACGTCCTCAAGCTGAACCTGTAAGCCCCTTTATTTTCCCCGTCCGGACCCTGTTTTGGGCACGCCGAGCTGGAGCTCGAGGCCATCCGGCTCACGCGAGCTCTGGCCCCGCCGGTTTCTCATTGAGCTGCTGTGTTTTCTGGTTCCCTTGTCGAGAGTCCCGGTCCGCATTTGAGTCTCGGTCGAGCCGGAATCTCTCGTTCCTCTAGCGTATTCCACCTGTTCGATAGAATGCCACGACGAGATCTACTCTTTGTGCCTTCGTCTTTGGCCGAAATCGAGTTGTCCATGCGCGTCGCGCTCTATTGTGATGCTTCAGTGGTGTTGGGCGACCTTGGGCGTCGGCCATGTAGTCGTTCGCCACGTTCCCGTCGTCACCGTTGTCCGTTCGGTGTTTGCCCGAGGAGGGTGTGCTTGGCCGCCGGCGGGGAGGTCGGCTGAAGGGTGGCTGTCGGAGTGGACGACCGATGAAGGGTGGTGGTTCGGCGGCGGCTTGAGCTTAACGGAGGAGCTTCGGGGATGGACGTCGCTCCAGCAGAGAAGGGACGTCGTGAAGAAGACGACGTAGAGAAGGAAGGGTGAAAGTAAAAGAAATTAAAAAAAATAATAAAAAGAAAAGGAAAAAGACAAAATGGGGAGGAGTAGATTAGCATGGGCTTAATTGGTTTAATTAGGTTTGGGCTAGTCGTAGGTTTAATTGGCTACGGCTTGCTTGGGCTCTGGTAGATGTGGGCTTAAAGTTAGATTGATAGGTTTGGGCTTAACTTTAGAATTTTCCAGATATAGGCTTGGTCTGGTTAAAGTCGAATTGGGCTCCAATAGCTAAGCCCATTTCTTTCTTGGCTTCTCATGTTAAGTTCTTCGCCCAAGCCCGAGAGTCCAACTTCAGCCCATATTCGGACCGGGCTCAACAGCCCGGCCCGGACACCTATTTTTGGATTAAAAAAATTTTAAAAAAATATTAAACGTTAAAAATTAATTAAAAATTCCGAAAAAAAATTATTTTTTGAGTAGTTTTCTCTTAAAGTGTGGGAAAATCATTGATAAAAAAATCGGGCTTAAAGTTGAACAAACTCTTAGCGCTTTATAATAGGGTTTCAATATTTACTTTTTTCATATGAATAATCAATTGATTGCACACTTTCATTATATTGATTGTGGTTTCCCTTTAACCTAGTTAGGAATGGCATTTTTCTTATTTCCTAGCGCTAGATTCTTGCTTTTCCTTGTAATTTATTTAATACTTTCTAGTTGCTAATTGTTACTTTAATGATTGTGTACCTGTGTAATCACCTCATACGTTAGTAGATAGGTTAAAAATCAATCCAGACCGCTTGACAAACACCTTTTTGAAGATTATGTACTAAAAGGGCACTAGTTAATCAATTAGTGTAACCAAGTCCTAATCCTAAATTCTCTAATTGCGTGGGAAGTGAGGTATATTCCCACACCTCACTTGGTTTTTAGCCGACCCTAATAGGTTGGTGACTGCTCATTAGAAAATCCCTATAGCGTCAATTGGACCCAATATCGAATACCCCATGTCATGTTAAGGTTCAGCATGTATTAATGAATGAAGCAATGTAATAAGCATGACGTGTGATTTTAGTGACATATTGTCACTGTCATTAGGTCTAAAATCACATATATAAAGTAAATGTGAGTCATAAAGTTTATATCCCTAGTATTAAAAAGTTTCAATGATTCAATTGGGTTGTGACAGACAAAATAACACGCTTAATTGGATTTGAGAAATTTTCATCTCATATTGTGATGGGATGTCTCTTGTTCTAATGCATGGTCATACTTCCAAAGGAGGTGATTATGTGTTAGTTCATGGAATGGTTGAGTAGTGACTGACCCTAGTGGTTCATACATCCAAAGGTGGTGAATTCGCAAAGGGTTATAATATATTCTCATGACCACTGTCATGTGGAGAGTACACAATTGCATATCATGTATTCCACCCAAATGTGTTTATATGATGATACGTGTAACTCTCGGGATGTGTACTTGTAAGGTTTTCAAGTTACACAGTACTCGCGTGATACCAATTGCATATGCTACTTGTTATTAAGTCACATTCTCTATAATGACAACTTCATTATGATTGAGGTTCTTACCGGGTCAAATTTTAAATAGTGAAAAGAGGATTTTCTGTTTGGAATGAAGCTGGTAAATGTTCATATTACTCTTACTAAGAATAAGCTAGCAATCTCACTATCAGTGATATGGAATTAGAAAGTAATTTTGCTACTTAGAGAAAGGTTATCCATGAGGTGTTCCATTTAGGAACACTTGAAAATGGTTTACTAGCTAACTGCGCTACTAAAAGGATGATAGAAGCCTTGGTAGTTTGAAATTGTATCTTGTCTAATGCCAAGATTGGGATAAATGCAAGGATATTACAACATGAGGTGTGATTGTTTTGATAAGGTTAAGCATTACATCATAAGGATAGTAGATTTGAAGTCCAAAATCATACTTATAAAGGAATTCATGAAACCACTGGTCATTCTAACAATATGATCCCAGGATAGCACCCTTTAACAGAAATTGCGTCATTTGCTATTTTTGTGGGAAGAAATGACACATAAGGAACACATCAATAAATATAAAGTTTGGTTGTCCAAACATGAACTTACAGTTACTGATTCATTGGCATTCATCTATGAATCCAATTCTTATCAAAAGCCTCATCGGGTTCTTGATAGCTAGATAGCAGTGTAACAAATTATGTTATTTACCTTAAGGGGATTCATAAATATAAGGAAGTCAAATCAAGATAAATCATAACTCATCATGAAAACAATATTTAACGTCGAGTTGGTGGGAGATGTTGTTTTGATTCTGGATTCTGGTTTGCATTTAATACTGAGAAACACTTTTATGTACATTCCTTTAGACGGAACTTAATTTCTGTATCATTTCTGAAAGTGTATGTTTATTCTTTTGAAGTAAAGAACAATGTTATATCTATGTTTTCCAAATCAAATAAAGTTGGGTGATGTAATGTGTCAAATGGATTATACCAATTGTGCTAATCTCCCAATGATATATACGTCACTTTTTCAATTGAAAAGATTGTTTCCAATAGACTTTTACCTAAGGAATAGTCATATGCATTGTGGCATAAACGTCTTGATCATATGTCCAGAGAAAGAGTAGAAAGGCTGATAATATTAACCTTTTGTCTACTCTTAAAAGTTAAATACTTGTGTATGTTATTGTAAAAGTGAGATGAATAAGATAAAGAAAACTGCAATATGAAGTTCTGAACTATTGGAAGTGATTCACACTGATATTAGTGGACCATATATGGTAATGTTGTATAGAAATTTTCATTTCAACATAGTCATTGACGACTATTTCTTTTATATTTGATTAAAGTAAAGTATGAATCTTTAGGATAGATTCAAATTCTTTCGGACTGAAGTCAAGAAATAGTTATGATAAGACTTAAGGATTGTCAGATAGGACCGCAGTAGTGAGTATTTTGAGAAATATGTCAATGCTGGATAGCTTAAATGGCAATTTGTCAAATACTTAGAAGATTCTGAGATGATAACTTAGTTTACTATACTCGAAAATCTTGAATGGAGTGGTGTCGTCAAAAGGCGTAATTGCACCATAATGGACATTATAGTGAGTAAAATTATTAGGACTAATTAATCAGGTTTTCTGTGGGGCAAAATAGCCCAATATGCATTAAACCGTATTTTTACCAAAGGTGTTTATTGACTCATTTTAAGTTGTGGACTGGACGTAAACTTGACTCGAATCATCTTAAGATTTGGAGTCTCCTACAGAAGTGAGGTTATATGATCCAACATTACATAAGTTGGAATCAAGAACTACTCGGTATCTTACCCAGATCATTTGAAAGGATATTGGTTTTTATTATCCTGATGGAGGTGCAAGAATTATGAAATTACAAACAACAAAGTTTCTAGAGTTCGACATAATTGCAAAAAATAGTTGCTCTCGGACTATTAAAGATAATAGTACAGTAGAGATCATTATGTCTTTGTCTTTGCTTGTATAAACAATTGTGGAGTCTCCTACACCACAAACTAAACCTGTTAAGGTTCAGGATATTGTTATTGATATAGTTCCTGATGAAGTTTGTTAAATTTCTTAGGTGTAGGATGAAGTGATCGTAGCTCCACTCAAAAGACCTGTTACAAAAAGACTTTCAATTATACTACCAGACTATATAGTCTATCTATGAGAGCATGACTACGATATCTGTTTCATGGTCGATCTAATGACTTACATATAAATGATGTTTCTTATCCTTAGTCAGATTTGTGATTAGATGTGATCGAAGACGAGATGCAATATATGAAACGTGATAGTGTTTGCGAGCCTGTTAAATTGGCTGAAGGTCATAAGCCCATCCGCTGCAAATGGGTGTACAAGATTAAAAGAAATTCCAAAGGAAAAAATAAGAAGTTTAAACTTAGACTAATAAAGAAAGGTTTCATTAAGAGAAAAGGAGTAGACTATGAATCGACTTTTTCCAAATCTTTTCTAAAGACTATTTTAGAATGGATATGGTATTAGTAGCTCATTTTTGACATGGAGTTATGCTAGATGATTATTAAAACTGTGTTTCTCAATGAATATCATGATAAAGAAGTCTTTATGGTATAACCCGAAGGTTTTGCAACAGATAATTCAGGTAAACTTGTGTGTAGACTTAAAACTCTTATTTATGCCCTTAAGCAAGTTTGTAGACAATGGTGCTTGAAGTTTCATAGTGTTGTTACTTCATTCAGTTTTGTTAATAATAAAATAGAACGGTGTACATACTGCAAGATCAATGGGAGAAAATTTAGTTTTCTCACATTCTATGTAAATGATATCTTGCTTACGAGTAGCAATATTGAATTGCTGCATAATATAAAATAGATGTTGTCAATGAATTTTGACTTGAAAAACCTTGGTGAGGTAAATCTATCGTATGTTAAATTTATCTCAGATTGCATATGTTGATTGTGTTTTGAAAAGGTTCAACAAGCCAGGAGTTGCTCCTGTCGTTAGGGCTGATATATTAAGTCTCTAGCATTGTCCTCATTCAAATTTTGGAAAACCCAAATAAATGACATACTTTTTTGCTAGCGCACTTAGAAGTGTCATGTATGCTCAAGTTTGTATTAGGCTAGATATTGCCATTGCGACAAGATTTCTAGATAAATATCAGTCAAGTCTAGGACATGATCATTGGATTGCTGCCAATAAGGTTTTAAGATACTTAGAAGGACAAGAAAACTATATGCTGACAAATATGTTTAGGATCTGGAGCTAGTAGGGTATTCGAATGCAGACTTTACTAGCAAAGGTGTAGTATTATGATAAAGTGAAAGACAAAAATCTATATCATCATTTACCATATAAATGGAGTTTGTAGTATGTTTTTCAACTATTATTTGGGATATTTGACTTTGGAACCTCATTAAGGATTTGTCCATAGTTGATTTTGTGAATAGAACCATATGGTTGTATCGAGACAATAGGCCTTTCAATGTTGTTTATCAGCAACAATAAAGGTCTCGAAGGGTCTAGACATATGTCAAGTTTTTTACCATAAAGAAACGATATCGAATGGTGACATTACAGTAGAGCATATTTCCACAGATGATGTGGTTATAGATCCACTAACTAAAGACTTTCGCCCTTGTGTACTTGAATAACATGTCATGAACATGGACTAAGAAGTATCATTGGATGCTGTTGTTTAGTGGGAGCTATTTTGATTTTTCTTTAATAAAGCTTATATATGTATTACACATTTAATATAGTGTTCATGAATGTATTGTCACCATATTGAGTTAATTATATGTAATGGAAATTTTAAGGTATTATGTAAGCCTTGAGTGAAGGCTGGAGGCATCTAGTTATCAGCCTTGAGCATATATCTTGATCATAAAGAAATGTCAACCATAAAGATAAGACATATGTGAGTTCATTAGAACCATAAAGATATTCTCTAATGGCACATCCAATTTCTTGTGATGCTTAAGATAAGAGAATAGTGACCAACAAAGAGGATGACACATAAGGTATTACTCTTTATGAGGTGTTATCCATTTGCCACGTAACAATATTGAATCCATATTAGTAAAGTTGAAAGCACTCGTGACCATGGAAAGCTCTGTGTGTGTACATACAGTTATCACCATGATTCAGTGTTAGAAACTCTATGGGATATAATTGACTATTAAGAATTGCCACTAGACCAACATAAAGGTGCACACATACAGTACAATTTTAAGTAATATAGCCCAAATGAAAGAATGTAAAAGTTTTCCTGATATGGGTTACATTAATTGAAATTATAATTTACCGTTTTATGGGGTTGGTCTAATAAGGTAAAACATAAGGTTTTCTTAATAGTTGAATATGGGTCTGGTTTGTGTGGGCTAAGTTGGGCCCAGCCCGTGATGAAAGGGTCTAGTTGAAAACTCTATAAATAACACTAAGGTCCCTCCTCTAACCCTCATTCTTCCACGAACATTTTCTGACCTCACATAAGGCAAGCTATGAGTGGTGGTCTCATCGAGCCAGGAACCGAAGTCATAGAGAAGAGAATCTAAGCCTCGAATTGTCACTATTCCGCATAAAAAATGATGGATTCCAAAACAGATACGCAAATCTTCGTCTTCTCCTACAATATGTTGAGTTTCTAGCTATGTTGATCCTAGGATGCCGTTTCGATGGCCTACAGATCTCAACAATAAGATTGTTTTGGCCATATGTTTTAGAGAATCAAGTTTCATATGGCTGTTGTCATAGCGCTGAGAATATTATCGTACATATAATAGAGGCGTCCGTAGAATATACGACCCCAGTTGTCTTCACTTCGCTTAGTCCGCAGAGGAGCTTTCAAGAGACCGTAGAAGAGAGTTTGATGATTCTAAGGTCGAGATTATTTGAACTCTGATTTGAACTTTGTGGCTGAAGGAAACAGAAATTGCAAGCCCCAGAATTGGGGGAAGAACGATCGATTAGAGAGGTGAGAGACGAGAAAGTGCTTTAGGGGTTGTTTGTAGTTTCTTGAGTTACAGGTTTTAAAAAAAAAAAAAAAAATTGGCCAAGTTCAAGTTTTCCAAGTTACTAATCCTCCTAAGAAACTTTCGGGCGGAAATGATGTCACTTCATTTATTTAACTTACTCCAACTCAACATCGCCATATTAGCATTTTACAGGAATTCCTAACGGTAATGATAGTACAAATGAAGATACTTAAAGGACTTGATTGCTCAAAATCAAACTTAGTGGATCAAAAAGTATAAATAGAGGATCAAAACTATATTTAATTTTTATTTTAGGTAGGTCTTGCCAAAACTTGGCTGATGTGTCGCCCCAGCCAAGAGCAACCCTTGGCCCTGCTAAGCGAAGGCCGGCGACCCTCGCCAGATCTAGGGGAGGGCCACGACCCTTGCCCCAGATCTAGGCGAGGGCTTGCAAGCCCTCACCACCGGTCAGCCAGGGTCACTAGCTCCTAGCTAGGGCCGAGCGACGCCGATCAACCCTCCCCCCACCGTCGCCAACCCTTCCCAACGATGGTGGGGAGGCGACAGCAAGGGCTCTGCAAGCCCTCGCTGTTTTGCTATCTCCCTTTTTTAATTTAGTTTTGAATTTAGTGTAATTAACATTTATATTAAAATTTAAATAAGAGGCAAGATGATGTCGTTTTAGCTCTTCTTTGCTCACTTAGCTCTTCAACGAAGCACGTAGGCGAGTTATATTAATAAAAATTGCCACGTAGGATTTCCAGCCAGAGTCACTAGACTTGGCACTTAGATGTCTTAATTTAAAAAAAAAAAAAGTGACACTTATGTATACCTTTTATAACTTTTGGCACTTAAGTGTCTCCCCGTGCCAAGTTTTGATACTTGCACTGTACTTTTGTCGATTTTTCCCATACACAACCTCAAAAAGACTTTTTCAAATTGTTTGGCTTAAAGATCGGTTGTTAGCAAATTAAACTTGAGCCAAAGTGAGGTCTCATTGATGCAAGTTACTTCCAGTTAAGCTCCTTAAAAGATTTCCCAAACTTCGATTGACAACTTCAGTTTGTCAATCAGTTTGGGGATGATGAGAACAACCAAATTGAAGTGTTGTGCCTTGCTTCTTCCAAAGTGTGCGCCAAAAATGACTTACAAATTTTGAATCCCTATCAGAAGTCATTGTCTTTGGAATATCATGAAGTTTCACGATCTCTTGCCACATCAGGAGCATCCAAAGTCTTGCTACATGGTACAAAATGCGCCATTCTGGAAAGCCAATCAACGATCTCCATAATCGAGTCTTTACCCCTTTGTGTTCGACGTAAACCCACCACAAAATCTAGGTTCACATCTCTCCAAGGAGCTATTGGTACCGGTAATGGAGTATACAAGCTAGTGTTTTGAGTAAGTATGGTTTTGGTAATGTGACATGTTTTGCACTGCTCCACATGTCTCATAACATCTTTCTCCATTTGAGGCCAATAAAAAATTTCTTTGACGAGAGAGAGTGTCTTGTCTCTTCCAAAATGACCGGCTAATCCTCCACAATGGGCTTCTTTGATAATGGCTTTCCTTGGAGAACTTTTTGGTATGCACAAACAATTATTATTGAAAAGAACCCCATCTTGTAACAAGAATTACTGGTTTAGCCCCTTGACCAATCTTTCCAAATTTGCCCAAAGTCTAAATCGTCTTCATAAAGCTCCTTGATAATGGCAAAGTCTAAGACCTTTGCTTACATTGTTGATAGCAAGGAATGTTTGTGGCTTAATGGATCCGCCACTCGATCGAGAGCTCCAGCCTTATGCTTGATAAGAAAAGTAAAAGCTCGAAGAAACTCTACCCACTTGGCATGCCGATTGTAGAGCTTATGTTGAGTGTTTACGTACTTCAAGGCTACATGATCCGAATAGGGAACAAACTCCTTGAATAATAGATAATGTTGCCAATGATCTAAAGCTCTAACAATAGCATAAAGTTCCTTATCATAAGTAGAGTACTTCTTGCGAGAATTATTCTACTTCTCACTAAAGAATGCAATAGGCTTTTCTTCTTGGCTAAGAATCACACCAATTCCCACATTTGAAGCATCACAATCAACTTCATAAACTTTATTAAAATCTGGAAGTGCAAGAACAGGAGCCTTGTTTACTTATTTTTTAGGAGCTGAAAGCTTTGTTGCGCCTCTTTAGTCCATTTGAAATTTCCCCCCTTAAAGCGTTCGGTGATAAAAGAAATAATGGTGTTGAAATGCTTGATAAAGCGGTGATTAAATGATGCCAAATCATGGAAACTCCAAATATCATGTATAGATGTTGGAATGGGCCAACTTATAATCGCCTACACCTTACTAGAATCCGTCTTGATACCTTCTTTATAAACAATATAGCTTAGGAGACAAGGCTATCGGTAAAGAAGTGACACTTCTTTAAGTTTACATATAACCTTTGCTCCCATAGAACCTTGAAAACTTGGGAAAGATGCTCCAAGTGTTGCTTTTGAGTAGAACTATAAACAAGAATGTCATTAAAATAAACAACAACAAAGCTGCCAATAAATGGTTTAAAGATATAATTCATAAGGTGCATAAATGTAGTAGAAGCATTAGAGAGGTTGAAAGGCATGACCATTCATTCATAGAGGCCATCTCTCGTCTTGAAGACAGTTTTCCATTTATCTCCAATTCTCATTCAAATCCGACAATATCCACTTCAAATATCAATCTAGGAAAAGATAATAACACCATGGAGTTGGTCGAGAAGATCATCGAGTCTAGGAATACGAAAATGATACTTGATAGTAATCTTGTTCACTACTCTACTATCGATGCACAAACGCTACGACCCATCCTTCTTTAGCACAAGAAGAGCAGGGACAACACACCAACTCATGCTTGTCACTTCATTTATTTAACATGCTCCTACTCAACGTCGCCTTATTAGCATTTTATTGGAAATCCTAACGGTAATGATTGTACAAATGAAGATACTTAAAAGATTTGACTGCGAAAAATCAAACTTAGTGGCTCAAAAAGTATAAATGTCAATAAATAGAGGATCAAAACTACATTTAATTTTCATTATAGTTAGGTCTCCGCCAATAGTAAACATTAGCAGCAATATTTATATATTTAATACCAATAGCTAGATTTTGAAAATCTTGGCTCTTAAGGAATTATTAGTATTCGTCCATCAGCGCAGAGTAATACTTAATAAGATTCAACGAAGACGATAAAGGTATTGGAGCTGTAGGGGTCTTCATACTTTCTGCATAAATTACATGGGATATTCCAGCTCAATTCCCTTAAAAAGTACTAATTTTAGGTCAACTCTCAATTTTAGTCCAAATATTTTTTTTTTCCAATTCCAAGCCAATTTTTTTTTTTATCTCATAAAAAAGCACAAGAGCTTCTCGTTGGTACGCTCCCATTAAGTTAACATTGAATGCCACCGTTAAACAATGGACGTGTCATTCTGGGTATGTATCTCTCTCTCTCCACATGTCAATCCACGTTGTTTTTATTCTTGTCTTTGTTTTTTCGGCCTAGATTTGAGTATCGAACGAAGGTTTGTGTTTTTTTATAAGACAAAGAAAAAGTGTGGGTCAAAATAGGACTCGATCCAAAGTTAGTGTTTGTGAGCTTAAAAAAAGTTCAGGTCATTATAGAGAGACCAGTAAATTCTGAAATTTCTAGACAGTGATTATAAAAAAAATTATGAGAAGATTATTTTTGCGCTCATCAGTTTCTGTAAATTATTTAATAGCTTCAAAATCATTTTCTGATTGACGGGCGATTAGAATGAGTACCAAACATTTATAAATAATCAGAATATGAATTACCATCATAGGATTTATTCATTTAAATGCCATGTGACGAAAGCATTACATTAGCATGACATTACTGAATTTTACTTCATCCATAACATCAAAATCTAGTATTTACTAAGATAGGATGCCAGTCAATCCAAATTTAATAACCAGGAAGAGTCATCTGCGAGTTAGCAAATGAGGTTCTTCGTCTTTATATGGAGTAGACATTATGGTTTACTAACATTAAAAGTTTTCACATAATCATTATAAACCATTCTATATCATGTGCTAATCACATGCGAAAATTAATCTTAGCTTGAGGTAGCGAGCAACCATTACACTCGTTCTTTTTCTTTTTGAATGTGTTGTTTACTTCTCAAATCTGAATTTCATTTTTCCCACATGTTTATCTGGCGTCCATGGTAACAAGTTTTTATAGAGGGTAAATCTTGGAGGGCTAAAACTGTCATTTTTCTTATTTTATGTATAGCATACTACAACTCAATTTTCAAGATTAAAGTAAAAATTGTCATAGTTGGTAATCAATTTTCTTCTATGATATATAGTTGGCAATACATAATAGAAGAAATTAAAGGGTCAGATTTCTTGCCTATGAAAACATGAGGCGCCTAATTAATTAAAGCGACAGGAAACACAAATGAAAGTGGCATGTTTTTATTATATGTTCATCTTCTTAAGATAATTTATCAAGTACAAAAGGAGAAGTAAAATTGAAATCGAATTGGCATTTGTTATTAAGCCTAATTCTATTCACAACACCTATGGTTTTACAGTCTAACACGTGACATACAGAGTAACAAAAAAGCATATAGAGAAATTAACACTAATGTTTACTAATAAAGCATGTGCAACCCAATAATAACACGAGAATAATATATAGGGTCATACTACATCCCTGTCGAGGCGAGATATATATCCATTTTTGGTATAGAACTAATTAAAATAAAACTTAGGTACCAAATTAGACATGGGAAATATAGTTTAATAACGATACAAATTTTCATTCACGTCTTCTCAGTTTTTCAAACCTCACCATCCCTCTTTCCTCACCCAGTAATGGTTCCGCCAGACCTTCATGGATTTTGAGAAGGTACTCAGGCAGACGCGGCTAATTGTCTAGTTTTTCAAACGAGCAGGTAGTTCGGCCCTTCCTTCGGTCTGAGATTTTGAATATGGTAGAGAATCTTCAATGAAGAGCCGAACATGACGATAAATTACTGCCCGATGAAACCAAATCTCAAAGAACGTGCCAATGTAAAGACTCAAGATACGGATGAGGGAAGTGATTCCAATGATCAACGTAACAATGGCAATCCAGGTGTGTTTGCTTACGGTCACGTAGACACCCGCCATGAAGGATATAGACATTGTGGCAAGAGCTATGAGCAGCGGTAGCCTTGACTTGCGAATGGCCGAACGCACTGGATCGCAACCATTTTTCTGTGCCCAAAGAAGTTGCACAACTGCGATTATCGAGCTGTACATGGCAACGGTGTTGCAGATCATGAAGACATTGTACATGGGTTTGTTAAAAAGCATAGCCATTCCAGCATCTGATTCAGAGCCATTACAACCTCCAGGAACAGAAAAGCCAGCAGCATATTAAGATTGTTGCTGTCTTTATCTGGTTAAAGCATAATAGACAGAAAGACCGTTATTATCAGTGAAGATGGACTAACAATTAAAGATTTAGAACTCAAAGAAATGAAACCTTCTCAAGTGATCCATAGACTAGCAAATGCAATTTCTGATCTTATTGTAGAAACTTAATTCCACGTGAAAATTTTGATCTGAACAAAGTAGCTAAATAACAGTGACAAACAAAAGTAGATAAAATGTTAATCTATTACGTAGATATCATCACCTCGTTAAGGGGAGCATCAAATTTGTTCAGATCATCGACGAAGTCAAGAGCCGTCAAGTTGTCATTGTTTACAAGCTTTAGATTGACTCTGTAGTCTCTGGTGAGAGAGCGCAAAACCTTGGTTTGCCTATGCAAAGTGGCCACATGTAGAGGCGTGTTTCCTTCCTTGTCTTTTGCATTTATAAGCTTCTCTAATTCAGGATCGCCGAGTATGTAGTTCACTATAGAGGTCCTTCCATACTTTGCTGCAATATGAAGTATATTTTGCCCCTCCTTCAAACTTTGCAACTCTTCCGGATCCGGCCAATGTCGAAGTAGCTCCTTCATTATTTCCAGATGACCCATCTTACAGGCGACATGGATCGCAAGATAGCCATCTTCATCGTCCTCAAAGGCGCTTGAAGCAAACTCATCAGCTAAGAATTTGACTCCATCAACATAGTTAACACAGGCAGCTAGATGGAGGGGAGTTCTTCCTCCAACACCGCTTAAATCAAATAGCTCTCTCTTCAGCTTTGATATCATTTTCAGCATTTCTACATCATTAGAGCAGCAAATGAATGAACTTGCTCATGGCCAAGGCCAAGGGTCTAGTTTCTTAAAATAAAGCAAAAATGCAATCGAATAGACAACGGGAATGCTTCACAGCATAAAGACAATCATTTCCAAGAAGTAGATTACCACATTGGAGTACAAAAGGGTAGCCATGACATGAGTCTCTTCCTGTTTTACCAGAGATGCTTGGACAATAATATAAGTAGTGTAGTATCTACAAAGGCCTATACAATGAGTACTGACTACTAAAGTATTAACTTGGTGAGGTTTTTCATGGGTAAATTTTGCCGGGACCCAAGTCCAAACACATTGTATCTGCCTTCTTTTGAGCCAAAAATTATAGGAAACTTTCGATAATTGATGAAGGCTCTAGATAAAGTTTAAACCATTCTAGCGGAAATATAAAAAATGTGTGAGACTTAGGGGTAAGGAAAAGGAACTGTCTAGATCGGACCAAACCGATCACTTCTAGGTAGTTTCCGAGGGCACCGGTCCGTTTTCCAATTCCAAGAAAGTGGAACAGCGATTTTCGGATAGTTCTTGGTTCTATGGGCCGGACCATCCTGACCAGGCCAATGTTTATTTTATAATTTTTTTTCCTACGGAGCTCCTCTTGGAAGAGCTGGAGGTAGGCCCAGAAGTATTAGATTCTCTCTCAATCTCTGCGAAGCCTCACGCATTTTGTCAAACACTAGACATCCAAATCACGACCGTGGGTAGCTTTCGTCCGCTTCAAGCTCGCTCTTATCTCGCAGGGCGCTTTCCTCCTCCTTTACCACGAAAGCGCCATCACTTCCATAACCCATCATTAACTCCATGGCCGTATCTCTCTCCCTCGACCGATTAGAGAAAGAACGCATGAAGAAGCTGAGACCAAGGGTCTATAAGAAAAGTGGGAAGGGGTCGCAGGACATAGATCTCTGACGAAGAAAAGAGCGAAAGAGCAAGCAGAGAGGGGAGAGAGAGAGAGAGAGAGAGAGAGGGGGGAAGAAGAAAAGCGGGGTTCGAAAAATGATGGGGGTCCATAATGAAGTGATAGATAAGACTTGTCAAAAAACTTATAAGATTTAAAAAAGAGAAATGTGTATATGAATATCTTAAATTTATTGTGAGACTAAAAATTATTTTTAATTATAAAAATAAATAATTAAAAATTAAAAATTATAGTGGAGTCAAATTTTTCAAAAATTTATAATTCATAATATGCTATTATTATATAATAATTCAAAAATTGTTATGCTAGTAAAACCTTTTAAAAAACAATAGAAGGAGGGAGATTAGGTTGAGAGGACATAGAGAGACATGATAACAATGGAAGGAGAGCTGTTGGAAAGAGGGCAAGAACTGGATCACCCCGAAACCGATTATCGAGACCTATAAGTTCAACAGCTGGCATGGACCTAATATAGACATCCAGATATATGCATATGATCCGACTGATACAGTTATCAGAGGGAGAGCCGCAAGGACACCACTAACCTAACCTTCGGTGGTGCATCACGGCTCCGTGGACAGGCGACATGCCTTGCATCCTGAACCAAGGGACTTCATTTTCCTCCATCGCCTCCATCAAAAGCTCGAGAATCTTCGAGTCCCCTATCTCGACTGCCCAGTATAGCGGGCACTTGCCCTCCTTGTTCGCCTGATACACCGACGTTGAGGCTCGACTCAGGCGCAGGCGGGTCAACTCAGCGTCACCGTTCTTCACAGCCTCATGCAACGCCGTGTTCCCCGCATCGTTCACCATGTCCACAGTCCTGCCGCAGCCAAGGAGGAGCTCGGCCGAGCGGATCCTGCCAGCTCTTGCAGCGACATGGAGCGCAGTGTCCCCTCGGTAGTTCGCATCGGCTGCAAGCCGCTTGTCAGGGATGACCTCAAGAAGGGCTTGAAGGAGACGTTCTTGACCCGCTACGACGTGGAGAAAGGAGTTCCCCGAAGGTCCCCGCATGTTGAGGATGTCGGACAGAGAGACCCTCTCTTCGGCGGAATACTTTTCGAGGGCTTCAATGAACTCGTCGACTTCACCTTCTTTCACGGCGTCGTGTAGCAACGGATTCACACAACGCTTGAATTCTGCTTGGCAGGGTGATTTGGTTATAAAATCTAGTGATTTCAATCTGGCCCTTCTCTTTTCCCAGATTTCATCATCCTCAATAGTTATGCTCACGCGATCGCGATCCATCTTTAGACTCCGAAATTTGAATGTCGTTTTAAGATGATGGTCAGGTTGAACTCTCTTGCGGTGCCTCACAGCCAACACCTCGGAGATCTTTCCTTCTCTGGTTATCAGTGCATATCATGTGGTCAAGAGCTATTGTTCGGATAAAAGAAAGAAAATCTTTGACACCGTAATCCACCGCAGAATTCATTCTTAAACATCGCGCTGCATTCGTACTAAGAACATTGTCTGCGCGGACTATTTACGCAAGTAATTGAGATTCTTATTCCACCACGTAATGATCAAATTATCAAGTCCGGTTTTTTTCTCAAATTTAGATGGATTTGTGAAGATGTATGTGAACGGCATGTGAGTTCCCCAGAGCAGTGCCCCGACATGAAAATTAATAGCAAGATAAGTACTGCTCGGAAACTCAAAGAAAACTAAACTACTCCACCAGTAGTGGCAGACTAGCATTATTTTTAGTGACATCAATAAGAAAAATGCTAAATTATATTGAAAAGAAAATTTATGCATTATTCTGAAGTTATGATCATCTATAAGATTTTAAGCATCGATAAATTAATTTTTATATTTAAATATTATTTTGAATTAGAATCTTCATTTTTAAATTTAAATGTTAATTTGGAATGAATTTATTCTTATGTCTTGTTCCTAGAAATGTTCTTTATAGGGATTAATTCCAGCACTCCAAGAGCTTTATGTGAATTGGAAGAAGAATCTCAAATGCAAGGCTCGACAAAAGTTCTTGTGGAGGTGCTCTCAAGTAACATGATTACCCTTGAATCCATGCTTTAGGACATAAGAATCCAGGGGATGAGAAGAATTTAAGAAAAGATGTCAGTTGCTGCAAGATGGAATGGAAAGTATTGCCCACAAGTTCTGATGAAATTAGAGGAAAACAAGGCTGAAAGCACTCATTGCCATGTGGATTCGAATGGCAGAGAAGGGCATGAAGTAAAGCAAATAAAAGGTAAGTTTGTGGTTAACATGGATAAGCAAACTTGCTCTTGTAGATCATGGGACATGTCTGGTCTCCCACGTCCTCATGCAATGTGCGCCATATGTTACAAGCGAGAGGAACCTGAAAAGTATTTGAATAGAGGAACCTGAAGAGGATTTGACTAACTGGTACAAGAAAGAGAATTACATAAAAATATTTGTTTACCTTAGAGCCTGTGAATGGTACGGTTTATGTGCATTTGTAATCTACATACATCTTTCAATTTGTTGACACTTAAATTTTAGCCTCACATATGGTCATTTATTTGCATAAAAATTTAGGGATCAACACGACCCCTCGGCAAAATTGGCATTGCATAATTTTACATTGCATTTATTCATGTTCACTATCTCGAACACCTTTCGATGATATCCACAACCACCATCATCCCCATCACCGTCATCATCATTTCATTTCCATTTTTTATCCTTGACACTTCTTCACGGATGACGGTGCTGGCATTGGCGTTGCTCATGATGTCCCGCCTTCATTTTGCTTCATGGACGACGACAACGATCATTAAGCTAAGTCTAGCATGTTTTGTTAGTTTGACTATGTGCGACTCCATTTTTCTATTTGAACTATTGTAATCGTGTTTTCGTTTATTCTCCAGGTTAAGCTCCAGGGGGAGGACCTCTTGAGGATTCACATCTTCGTCTCATTCGGCACGCGCACTCGCGATCTTTTCTCTCGACAATGCTTTGCATATTCACAAGAAGTCATCGCAAGATGGAGGCTACACACATTCACGTTTCTCAGTCACTACGCGCACCTCGGCAAAGTGAAATAGAATGGGAAGTTTGTAGGGGAGGAGTTTTTTTTAACAGAAAAGCAAAGTATTACCCATCGATTCCTTCGCCATCACGTTCTGTAGATTCCCATGGTGACCTTCTTATTATTTTCAGAGGACATACAATAAGAGAGAGTGAGAGAGGGAGAGAGAGAGAGAGAGAGAGAGAGAAGACCGCGCTTTAGAAGCGCTCCAGTCCCTGCCGCTTCAATCCAACGTCGCTTGCGATTTCGGTGACGTTGCAGCTCTCTGCCCGCTACCATCCAGCCCTGGGGAAGCCCACTGCAGGTCATTCCGATGAGTTCGGGCCACCCCTGCAGCAATGAAACGATCTGGTGATGATCCTAGTGTCCTCCTGCGTCCACGCCATGACGCCATCCACTGCTGAAGCTGTTGCTACCATCGCCTCATTGGCATCCTCAGCAAGTTCCTAGGCGACACCGGCAAGTTTCTGCTCATGCCCGGTCAACTCCTGTCTCCAATGAGAACTAGATCTCGGCAAGTCCCCTCGGAATGACAGCCAGCACCACTGCATCTCCCGCTGGCCGAGCAACAACCAACAATGCGTCTAGCACTTCCAGAGTAGCCCATTGCTTTGTTTACTTCTTGCAGGTTGTCTTGGTGAACGCTGCAGTACCGTCATTCTCGGTGGGGTGCCCTGATCCTCCACCGTCGTTGTTCAGTTCATTCCGGAAAGGCTCGGATAGCAAAGGCTATTTCTTCACCGCAACCAGGCTTTTTGTGCCCCTTGCTTACACTAAACCTCGTGGCTACGCTCCTTAACATCTTGTCCTATTAGTCTCATATGCCTCGGGCTAATTCTAGTCAAGGTGAGGATGAGGTTTGTTTCAATAATTGATGGTCCCAATACGTGATTTAAGTACACGGTTTTTAGTCGATGAATGCTTAGGTCACTATGGTTTAATTGTTTCCGTGCATCAACAAAGACATTCGGCTTTTGGACGTTTAGACACTAAGTTCTAAACCAATATTGTCTTGCATGGATTGCTATGTTCAAGTATGTTATCAATAATGTGATTAATTCGTATATCATTATTGCACGTAACTATATTACGCATGTATAGAGTGCATTATATTTATATTTAGAGTCTTAAATATTTAGTCTCATTACATATATAGGCTTGAGGACATGTTAGCTTTAGAATCCTTATAGATTTAGGTTATTGCATAACTTTCATAAAATAAAACAAATAAAAAATGTTATTTAGTTTTCATTTAGGTCACGTGTAGACCTAGGGTTAATTAGTCTTATGTCATACAATGCTAGGAAATTTAGAATTAAGTATCATATAGATAGTTTTAGTTATCTTAGTGGCATTGGTAAAAATGGATAATGATTATGTGCAAAACATTTTTGAAATAAAGAGAAAATATATCGAAATGGCGCTAGATAAATCTAATGTAACAAGTCCCCATACTCATGAATTTCTGGTTCACATAAGTAAATTGTACTCCGTATTTTACTTGGGTGTCTAATCAACCCATAATTGATTAGTGGTAGCTCCAATAGGTAAGTTTAATCACATGTTGTATTGAGTACCAAGTTGCAATTAGTAGGGCTCGCAAGATTCCGTGCTAAACTGAACGATGGCCTCACAAGAGAAATCTTTGCTCCCATTTAGTAATCCATTAGCTTTCCCCTTAGTGGTCCACTTCCAGGAAGTTTGCGACACAACTTACCTGATTTTATATCTTCAATCTCTTTTTGCGGGACTAGTGCTATGGCCAAAGAGCAATTTAGCCCCCATCATCCCACCAAAGTGGGAGACCAAAGATAGAACAAAACAGCAGGATGAGCCAAAGACTTCCGCGAAGATTTCCAGATCAGGTTTATGCAACCTTCCTGCTCATAATATCAGGAAATACCCAATGAAAGAGAATAATGAGGAAAATGTAAGCATGTTATTACTTTCCTATCCATATACTTTGATTGTTATGATATGTTCTAATTTTGCATGGACAGAATGAGGGCAAGGCTAGCGAAAAGGGAAAATGAATAGAACAAAAAGAGAAAGCATCATTGGGCTGGCCACGGCATTCATACAAATCTAAACTCTGGTATCACAATCCTAAGCATAAAATTTGGCATCAGAGAAATGTTACTGACTATATTACATACGATTCACTACGAAATATTAATATTAGTAGTGGCTTTTATGCATTTAGTTTTTATATGCATTGTATTAATGCCGGTCATACGTGTGTAATCAATTAGCTGTGTTATGTGATGAACCTATTATTCAATCAAGTTCTCTGTAACAGCTTGGAACTTCAAGCCAACAAGTGATATCAACACATGGGGCAGAGTCATCTCAACTGCACCATGTGAGGGTGACGAGAACGACAGTAGATATGGCATCTGGAACTGAAAGAAAGTACAAATGGAGCCGCTGGACGAGTCGCATCAACTAGTGGCTGGTCTACTTCGAGAGTGGCATCAAAGTAGCGTGGCTGTTAAGGAGTCCTTTCCAGAGGATGGCCAACGTCGAAAAGACAAAGGATCATTGCACATTGTTTCAAAAACACTACAGGTGAGGAGAATGGACCTACTGAAGCTTTTGACCTATGCTGAGTTGTTTGCTTTGGTGGGTTTGCTTTATCGTGAGGACATGTGAGGAGATGGCAGCTTTTAACGGCCTTTCTTGTTAGAAGCAAGTTTTTGGCATCCTAAACATGTAAGAATGATTGATTTGGCCGGGAATCTGGCCTTGAATTTATTCTGCAACATTTTAATTATTCCTGTGGCATTTGCCTTTCGCATCCAATTAAGTAAAGTAGCTACTGTGAAGCCAGTGGTACAGCTCCAATCCAATAAGGAAAAAATGTCACATTCAAGAAGACATTGAGCTATTGAAGAGTGGCCAACACGAGGAGATCAAGAATCATACTTTCTTTTAATAAACGCGCCTTGTCTCTTCTCTAAAAATTTCAAGAGATTTCTAGGTCACCTAAATATCTAGATACATTGTTGAAAGATATTTAATGAAGAGTGTGGACATGACTACGAAGATATTTCTCTAGAATTATATAGAGAACGATAGGAATATGTATAGACATATTTTCTCTAGAAATATCTAGGGAGATGTTATCTAGATATATCTTTCTTGAGATAGAAAAATCAGAACTGCGTCTCTGAAGTTCGAAATACTTCTCATTCAATTGTGGAATGGTGTTTTCATGAGAAGTAGATAATCTTTACTATAATACAGTACAAAGTAATGATTCTAGATACAACAGCGATAATGTTGTATACATTTTTCATAGATGATCTTGACGTGTTGATCTCTTTCAGTGCCTTTGTATTGCTTCTCAAGGCATTTGGCTCTCTAATCCACTTGTACGTGCTTTGAACTCCGAATTTTTTTATCTCAATTTTTCCATCGTCTCTCGCAGCTTCTTGACAACATCCTTGGCATGTCCTGAAATTTCACTGTCATTCCCCCTGCAGAAGCCATATACATGCAACCGTTCGTTAAAATCAGAATAAGTCAAGAGTCTCATATTGGTAGATTAGGTTTATAGCAAAGGGAATAATTGTCATTGCATTGTTTTAGGATAATTCTCTAGGATATTCTCTCAAGATCGTGCAATATCTTCTATGATTGTGCATATCTTGATTGATATTTGTTACTGGTAGATTAGGTTTATATATTGTAAATCATTTCATCAATGCAAGTTACGTTTGCCCAAGCTCTACATGGTATCAGAGTGGTAACCCTCGGAGCCCGTCTCTCACATCCAAAGTCGCCATTTTTTTTGGCACGACTGCTGTCACCGTTCACCGTCCACCACCAAACATGTTTTTCTGCTTTTTCTTGCTCATCGTGCAAGCCTTCCTCTTTGTGCAGCCATCCCTTAAGCAATATCTAGCCCTCCTCTAATTTGGCCAGATTGATTCCACCGCAAGTCACCATGGCAGTTGAGTCTCGACCCTCTTCATCCAACGCCCCCGCATATGAGCAGTCAGCCCTTATTTTATGCATTTTCTGATAGCCCTGGATCTAATCTTGTTGGCATGGTCCTTACACGTGACAATTACAACAATTGGTCCCATGCCATGGAGATTGCCCTTTCCACCAAGAACAATATGGTGTTCGTTATTAGAGAAATTAAAAAACCAGCTGCAGCCGATCTTGCCTACACGTCCTAGATTTGTGTTAACAATATGATTCTATCTCGAATTCTTAATTCCATCCATCCAGATTTGGTGCCAACGGTTCTCTATACAGAGTCAATTGTGGAATGTTTAGGGCCAATCTTCGCGAACGTTTTTCGCCATTTAATGGTCCTAGGGTTTTTCATCTTGAGCAAAAGATATGCACTCAACGTTGCTCAAAGTGATGATGAATAATTTGGATCCATTACCACAATGCACTTGTTCAATTCTTCTATTATCAAAACAACAAGAGAATCGGTGCTAGTTCAAGATGAATTGAATAATTTGTCAGATTTTACTAATTGATCAGTTGCCTAGTGTTGCACATGCATGTGCACTAGTTCTTCAAGATGAGTCACACCGCCATATCCAATCGGATCGCCCATTGTCCAACCAGACCAACACTTTGCTTAGCACTCATGGCAACCATGCTCAACGCGCCATACATGGATTCCTCATCCCATGGACAGCCCGGCTCTCTTGGCACTCTCGCTCCGTCTGCCAACCTAGCCAAACGGACGAACACATCCTGTGGCTAGGAAAGATGCGCCCATTATGGCATCTCGAGACATACATGGGATGTGTGTTATTGACTTCATGGCTTCCCTCCCAACCACAAGCAGCACCGTGGACAGCCATCTACCTTCTCCCTGCCCGCGGATAACAAGTCCAGCCATACTTCCGATGCGGCACCTCCTCTATTCATAAATGATCAATAAAGCAACCGATGCACTTGCTGCAAGAGGTAAACATCCCGAAAGCCAATCTCTTAGATAATGTTCTTGGCTTATCTTCAAATTCATTTAATCCCGATACTTGGATTATTGACACTAGCGCCATCAAACACATCATGTTTGAACCCCATCACCTTACAAACCCGATACACTATATCCCTCTCCACATCCCACCGTTAAGATTCCTAATGGTGTTGATGTCCCTGTGACATTACACGGTTCAACCCTTCTTACCCCAACTATCTCCCTTGCTAATGTCTTTTGCGCTCCCTCTTTCAAATATAACTTATTATCAATCTCCCAGCTCACTCAAACTTTAAACTACTCAATCACTTTTTCCTAACCACCTTCTTTTTAGGACCTCTTGACAAAAAAGATCATTGGTCAAGGCCATAAGCGTGGTGGTCTCTATTACCAGGAGATTCCTACCGAACTTGCCATCCTCTCTACTACAACCTCTTCACCTCATCTTTGGCATGCCCGCTTAGGACATCCATATGAGTTAGTTTTATCTACTTTGCAATGTTTTAGTCCAGCAAAACAATTGAGTCCATGTGATGTTTGTCATTTATCCAAGCAAACTTGTCTGTGTTTTATGTCTAGCACTACTACTACTTTACATCCATTTAAGCTTATTCATGTTGACATTTGGGGCCCTTATTCTCATTTTACGTATAAGATATGTCATTATTTTTTATCTATTGTTGATGACTATCACGCTATACTTGGGTTTTTTTTGCTTACTTTTTAGTCTCATACAATTGATTCTCCAATTTGCTCTTTGCTTTTGTTGAGACTCAATTTCAAACCAAAGTGCAAAATGTTCAATATGATAACAGGACTAAATTCCTTTCATCTTGTTTACAAGAATTTTTTTGCACCCACAATGTTCACCACTAAAGCAGTTGCCCTCACACACTCCTCAACAAAATGGAGTTGTTGAGCATAAGCATCGTCACTTGCTCAATATTGCTCATGCATTGCATTTTCATTCTAGCGTGCCTCTTTTTTTTTTGGGGGGGGTGGTGATTGTGTCTTAACTACTACTTTCTTATTAATAGACTACATAGTCCTCTTATACACAATAAAACCCCGTTTGACCTTCTCTATGGCAAACCACCTTCCTATTCTCATCTTTGCATCTTTGGCTCATTATGCTATGCTTCTACCGGCCATCTTCACTCCGATAAATTTGGCCCCCGATCTTGCTGATGTGTTCTAATCGGTTATCCCACAAACCACAAAGATTACCGTCTCTATGACCTTTAAGACCAAATAACTTTTATCAATCGCAACATCATTTTCTATTAATAAGATTTTCCTTTCCATCAAACTATCAAACATACCACAACCGAACAGACCTTGGTAATTCCATTACCCATATCCGAACTTAGTGAAACATTTCCTTCTCCCTCCACCCGAATACTTGCACCAGCCTCACCTCCTCAACCTCTTACACCCACGGCCACACCATCACCCATTGAACCCAAAGCCGTGCCTCAGCCATCTTGTCCACACCATCCACCTAGATATCTTCGGGACTACCATTGCGCTATTGTGGCCTCCGATCAATCCTCTTTGGACTCTAAGGTAATTAAATCAAGTACTCTTTGCCCCTTATCCGATTATTTATCATACTCCCATTTTTCACCCATTCATTGTGCTTTTTTAGGCTCCATATCCTCTGAGCAGGAACTTCAAACTTATAATGCTGCATGTCAATCTCTTAAGTGGCAAGAGGCGATGTATTTTGAGATACAAGCCCTTGAACAAAATGATACTTGGGAAATTATTCCTCTTCAAACTGACAAACTCCCCATTAGATGTAAATTAGTTTACCAAATCAAATGTAATTCCGATGGCACCATTGAGCACTACAAGGCCCATCTCTTTGCAATGGGTTACACTCAAACAGTGGGGATTGATTACCATGACACATTTGCACTTGTTGCTAAAATGCTAAATGTTAATACTTTATTAGCTCTTGCTTTGATTCGCCATTGGCCTCTCTACCAATTAGATGTGAATAACGATTTTCCACATGGTGATCTTGATGAAGAAGTTTACATGAGGTTTCTACCGGGTTTTCATACTAAGGGGGAGAACTTAGTATGTCGGCTTAAGAAGTCACTCTATGGCCTCGAACAAGCATCGAGGCAATGGTTTGCAAAATTCTCTTCTACACTACTTGATGTTGGTTTTCAACAGTCCAAGGCAGACTATTCACTTTTTACATTGGTCCGTGGCTCTCTCTTGATTATTGTCCTTGTTTATGTGGATGATTTGGTTATCATGGGTGATGATGAAGTTATGATTCAACTTCTCAAGCGATTTCTTGACACACAATTTCGCATTACGAACTTGGGTACTCTCAAATACTTCTTGGGCATTGAAGTTTCTCGTTCCAAGTTTGGGATTTTCTTGTCACAAAGGAAATACACTCTTGATATTTTTCTGATGTTGGTCTTCTTGGAGGACGTCCTGTTGATACTCCGATGGAACCAAATATACAATTTTCAGACTACTCCCCAACTTTTAAGGATCCAAGTTCATATCAACAACTTATTGGTAGATTATTATATCTTACAATAACTCGTCCAGATTTACTATTTGCTGTGCAACATCTTAGTCAATTTATGCATGAAGACCATTGGAATGTTGCCCTTCGCATTGTGCGGTATCTCAAGCATAATCCTCGCACTAGTTTGTTTTTCCCATCTAATTCTACTGTCAAACTTAATGGTTATATAGATTCTGATTGGGCATCTTGCTCTACATCACAGCAATTTGTTTCTAGCTACTACGTTTCTTGGTTCTTGTCCCATCTCATGGCGTTCCAAGAAACAAACAATTGTTGCCCGTTCCTCAACAAAAGCTGAATGTCGTGCTATGGCATCTACCACATGCAAAATCACATGGCTTCACATGCTTCTCTCGGATATCCACAACAACACTACTACTGCTGATCTTTTTTATGATAATAAAGCGGCCATCCACATCACCACTAATCTTGTTTTCCACGAATGCACCAAACACATCAAGATTGATTGTCACTTGGTTCGTGAAAAAATTCAAGATAGCACTTTGCGTACTCTTTATCTTCCCGGTCACTCCCAACTCGTAGACTTGTTCACGAAACCGGTCACACGTGATTTATTTTGTAATTTTAAGAACAAGTTGTTGACATGTTTACATTCACCAACTTGAGGGGGAATATCACTAGATTAGGTTTTTACTAAAGGGAATAATTGTCATTGTATTCTTTTAGGATAATTCTTTAGGATATTTTCTCAAGATCGTGCAATATCTTCTGCGATTATGCATATCTTGATTGATATTTTTTATTGGTTGATTAAGTGTATATATTGTAAATTATTTCATCAATGCAAGTTACATTTGCCCAAACTCTACATCTTAGGACACGCATTCATGTCAAAACAAATTAGTGGGATTTTGATAAATAAATAAATAAAGAATCTGTTCATTTTATGGTGACCTCCAAAAGTGTAGAAATACTGACAATGGAGTTCAATCTGAAAATGATAAAAGCGCTAATCCAACAGTAATCATTGTATAGATGTGACTATAAGGTTTACGTTCGTCAGAAAATCATTAATGAAGCAAGGTGAAGAACGCAACAACAGAGATAAGCGAGAAACAATAGAGAATCGAGTTTCACTATGACTACTGTCACAGGGCAGAGAAGATTATCGTACATACTCTATGACGAAGGCGTCCACAGAATTTTCGACCTGGGTTGTCTTCACTTGGTTTAGTCCTCACAGGAGCTTTCGATCCCCAGCAACATATGGGATTTGAATCGTTCAGGAGACTGCAAAAGCGAGTTTGGTGATCCCGAGGTCGACATTATTTGACGTCTGATATCGATCTTTGTGATTGAAGGAAACAGAAATTGCAGGAGAATTGGGGGAAGATCAAGCGATGGAGAAGGGAGACGAGAAAGTGGTCTAGTGGTTTTCTAAGCCTTTCTGGGCCAAGTTCAGGTTTTTTACGTTGACAATTATTTTTTATTTTGAAAATATAAAATCCACGTGAGAAACTATGATGGCAGAGATGATGGCACGTCATTTAAAGTATTCCACATCAACATGACCGCATCAGCAATTTAATCGATTCATAATGGTAGCTTACAGTATGACTTGATTGTACAAGATCAAACTTAGAGTACCAAATTACATAAATGGTGAGACATAGAGGATCAAAACTATAATGATCCCTTGATTTTTAGTAGGTCTTTGCCAATCATAGGTTTATGATTGCCTTGCTAGGAAGGTAATCCGACACTTTTTTTCCATTATTTGGAAGTACTATCTTCTTTATAGCGTTTGCTGATTGCCACTTCCTCTTTTTGTAAACATTAGTGGGAATATCTATAAATTCTAAGAAATTCGGGCGAACAAGCGAACGAGAGAGATGCAAAGACGAAGCTTGGATTGACAGAGTTTCAACTTTTTCGGGACTATGCTCCTCGTACTTTTCCCATACGTAGATAATTAATTTCGAATTGGTTTCTTACCTAGAGGATTCTATTCTTTTCATTTTCAATTTTATGATATCTTAGTTAAGATTTTTCGAAATTGTTTCTACAGGTTAACTCATGATCAAATGATTAATTTCTGTGATACATTTCCTATCTTTTCGTGGACGCATGTGTATTAGGAGATTTTCATTTTTTAAATTGCATTTTCTGCATCCAGATTTTGTGCCCCCCGCCCCGACGGCCCCGATCCGTTAGGGTCGCCACAAGTACCTTTTTCTTACTTGACCTAAAGGTCTATCAATCCTGGGGGTTTATATCCTTTTAGATCGGTCCCTGCGCAATTTATATGGCAAAAGCGTATCCAACAACTCTCTTCCCTATATTCAGAAAACGATGCCATTGTTCAGATTAGATCATCGCTTTTAATCATTCAAACGGTTTTATTCCCCCGTAGGACCAATGTTTGCGCATTTCACACCCAACCCGGCGCCCCGAAAGCCTCCGGGCATGTATTCAAAATACAACCGGGCATCCAAAGGGCATCGACTCATTCGAACCTCTAGGCATCTCGCACCCCACCTTAAGCATCACGAGAGATTGCAATATATATGACTAAAATGATATAACAGAATAATCATTTGTTAAAGTGTTGTCCATCGTTACATGCATACAGATTTCAATGGTTTATATGAAAAATAATCTCCATTTATCTAATGGCTTAGGATTTTGAATTGAAGACTCTATTTCAATTTAAAAGCAAAATCCACCAAAACTTGCTCTACTCTTGCTCCATTACTTCGGCCAGCTTCCTCTCCTTCATCACAAATCGACATGCAACCCCAAATGATCTGTGTTCCGTAAGAGCCTGGCTTCTTATTTCGGTTTGTTGATGCATGGTCAAATAAGCAAAGTCTCGAAGGCCATCGATGCAATGGGCAGAAAACGTTACACTGGACGTGAATATGGCCATGCAAATCAATAGTTTTCAAGTCTCCATTTGTTGCCCTTAGAGTTTATGTAGTCTGTAGCCACCTTTCTTTAGTATTCTGTTTGCACGTGAGATGGCGGTGATGCCAAAGTACCATCATTTGTGATATCTTGAATTTTCCTACATTAATTACATTAATCATAATTAAGGTATTATTCTGTTTGCACGTGAGATGGCGGTGATGCCAAAGTACCATCATTTGTGATATCTTGAATTTTCCTACATTAATTACATTAATCATAATTAAGGTATTCTATAAATGTTAGATATAAGTTTGACATAGCCATGAGATTCCTAAGATATATTTAGAGCTAAGGAGTGTACCCAAAGTCGATATCGACTATTTGGTTTCTCAAACAAGTGGCGACTGACATTCCCATATGGTGATATCAGCAAACGGAAGATTATTCATTGTGAGAAGAATATTTTCGCGTTTATCAATCTCCCTAAATTATATAATAGTTCCAAACCCATTTTTCAATTGACTGAGTATTAGAACAAGCACCAAAACTCTACATATATAATCAAACTATGAATGGCCATCACAAACCTTGTGCATTTAAAGGTCTCCAATGACATAATCATTACGGAACCAAGACGTTACCGAATTTTAAATCGTCCACGACATTAAAGTATAGTATTTACTTAAATTGGATGGGCAATCAACCCAAATCCAAGAACTACGAAGAGTCATCTACGAGTTAGCAAATAAGAGTCTTTGATGCCAAATGTGAGTTTTGATGAATTCCGTGAAAGAGAAGATATGTGAACTCAAGTTGGACATTAGGTATGTTTGAACTATCATCTATACGTTTTTTAAGGTGTAGACATACGCTCCATGGGAAATGAGTTAATACTGTAATACGTATTTCATACAACGTATACATGAGACAACTAACAAGAGTGACAAAAGTTTTGATCTCAACTTTTATGCCATATGAGACTCTTAAGGAAAAGAGTTCCTCAATTAAGTACACTTATGACTCTTACTTATTCTTAAAATTTTTATTCAGCGTTTGCTATCTTAGAATGTAACCAATGATCATGAATTGATTCGATTTGATGGGACATTTCTTGAAAAGCAAGTTAAATTGAAATTGAGAGTTTCAAGGAAAGAGAAAGATTGAGTTCGGAGAATCACATTCTAGTTTTATATTCACTGGTCGACCAATTATGATTATTTTGAGATAATCATACTTGTAAATACAATATATCATTATTAGAAAGAAATCAAGAGATATATAAATGTGATCGATCGATTTAGGATACTGCATACTATACCTACTCAAAAATATGATGCCCATTATGAGCTGCTATATATTCCTAACGGATGTATGGCAACAAACTCTCAAAATATGTTGGTCGCATGGATTATTTACTGGTATGAATGTTATAGAGGTAAATAAAGAGTTATATTCGGCCCACCATTTGCGAGTGGGAGATGATGGGTTTTTATTTAATGGACCAAGTTAAGCCCATCCGCCCATGTTGGGCCAAAAGCCAACCCGTAAATGAAGGGCCCATAAAAGAGTGCAATTATTGCAATATATAAATAAATATATAAATAAGGGGGAAGCATATGAATAGTAGCTTTTTAGAGAAAACATGCTTCTCATTTTTCTTCCCCCTAAAGGAGTTTACTCCCTCTTGAAGAAAGAAACTCCAGAGCTTCAAAGGATTCCTTTAAGACTACAACGGTACTTAATCTGTGGTAAACAAAGTATGTCCGTCTCTGTGATATATCTTTCGATCGGTGTTACATGTTTTCCCAGGCACGTTTTTCGCGTTCATTTTCGGTATTCGATCGTTCGAGCCTCGACTCAAGGGCAGACGGGTCAACTCGTAGTGACGATTCTTCACGGCCTCATGCAATGCCGTGTTCCCCATGTCGTTTGCCTTGTCCACAATACCACCGCAGCCGAGGAGGAGCTCAGACGTGCAGATCCTGCCGGCTCTTGCGGCGATATGTAGCGCAGTGTCCCCTCGGTAGTTCGCCTTGGCAGCGAGCTTCTTGCCGGGTTTGACCTCAAGGAGGGCTTGGAGAATGTCTGGTTTCCAGATACCCGCTGCGACGTGGAGCAACGAGTTCCCAAAAGGACCCCGTATGTCAATAGTGTCAGACAAAGTGACCCTCTCTCTCTCCAAAGAATGCTTTTCGAGGGCCTCCATGAACTCGTCGACGTCACCTTCCTTCGCGGCGGCGAATAGCAGCAGATGCATGCGGTTTTTGGATTCGGGTTAAAGTTGTGTTCTATTAAATACCGACTCCAGTGCATTCAATCTGGCCCTTCTCTACTCCCAGATTTTATGATCACCAATTTTTATGCTCTCGCCATCGCCATCCATCTTAGAACTCGAAAACTTGAATATCGTCCTCTCCAAAGTTAGACCATGGTCTGTCGAACTCTTCTGCCATGGTCCGTCGAACTCTTCTGCGGTGTCTCTTCCCCATGATTAAATGCACGATTCTGCTCTCCTTGAGTGCCTCATGGGGATCACACGTATCAATCATCGATTGCCATGCGTTGGTGCAGGCCAAATCATTTCATTTTCTTAGTTAAGACGTTATTATCGAATGAGATCCACTCTGCCCAAAATTGATTGGTCCAGACCAACACAGTACACGATTATGCCCACCGTCTAACTTCAATCATAAACCACGAACGAGATTTTGAATTTCATTTTCGTTTCTTCTCTCTCTCTGCACGATACATATCCTACTTTTAGTCTCGATTTACTTTGCACAAAGTTATTTGGACTGACCCCACAAATGGAGAAAAGAAAGGTGAGATAAGAGCGAGAATGTAAAAGGAGAGAAAAATAGAATAAAGGGAGCAAAGATGGAGAGTAAAGGCAGACTGACAATAAAGAAAAAAAGAAACTTGCTTCTTTTATTTTTCTTTAGCAAAAAGTGAGAACCATCCGTATACGGTGCTGGATTCAGTTCATATGACTTTAGTATGTAGATTGGGTCTCACTTAATATTTACATCTTAAATAAAAAATAAATTGAATCGGCTTATGTTTGCACACCTCGCAATCAATGAGTAGATTTACGAAAATCTCTTGTGGCCGTCAAGGTATCTAGTATTTTCTCTAATTGCACCACCACAATTAAAAGTAGTGACAGCAAATTATATTCACAAAAGTGTTATTAAACAAAATTTTGCAAAACAATTCAAGTTATAACTCTACACGTGATTGAACTAGATCACGCAACTCAATTACATTATTGATATGAGTCGCTCAAAGCCAATTAAAAAGGGAGTACAGCTCTTATTTATTATTGACTTCAAGACATTGGGACTTGCTTAGTGTTCGGTTGCAGGATTTGCACACAGAAAGCAAATTCCTCAAAGTTGGACTCTTTAAAAATCAATTTCTTTCTCTTCTTTTCTTTTCTCCTTTTTTGGTCTTTATCTTTTTCTCTCACAATTGTCCTCATTCTCTCTCTTCTCTCTCTGTTATCTTCTTCAACCTTCAGCCATGAAAGAGAATATGAGCTAGTCTCACCCTCTCCTCCCTTTCTTATTGATTTTGTTTCTACTTTATTGCTCTTTTTTTATTTTCTTCGCTCCTACTTTAGATTTAGGAGCTATTTTCTCCTATTTAATTCTAAATGAGAGTTTGAACTCCCTTAATCTAACTCTTACTATGAGAGTTATCATCTCTCGATCTAGACATGGGAGTTCAATAAATATACTTTAGGGGAGTCAATACTATAACAACCCTAACTCCATCTCCAAGGTCTTGAGCAACATGGGTTATTTCATGACATCCCAAACTTGTCGCCGTCCCAATTCTTGCGGAAGCATGAACAAAAAAACTCCCCAGACAAACAATAGCTGAAAGACTAGGTCATACATCACACAGAACACATTAGTTGATATCACAACAGTACATTTAGAAGCCCTTTCTCTATGGGCCCTCTTTCCTTTCCATATCACACCACAAGACGGCCAGGGGAACTCATATCTCTTCTAGCGTGGCTATAGCTTTCAACACTGACATGAGACTTCCGTGCCTGCAAGTCTAAAAAATAAGGGAGTGGGTCGAGAGACACAGTAAGTAAAATCCCTAGTTCTCTACTAGGAAAACATCTCATCACTGAAGCCTAACAAGTACAAAACTCACAATACAATATCGATGGCAAATCAATAGCAAACCCATTGCTTTCTCTCGACTATCTGCATGTGATCCACTTTCAACTTACCAAATAAGCTTATCAAACAGTACATAGTAACATGCACCATAAATTCATTAATTGTATCAAATAATTCATTAATTAGCATCTAGCCTTAGGCTAGGCATCCCATACTTTCAAAGGGCTTCTCATACTTTCAAGGGCTTCCTGGATTCAACCAATACATCCCGTTCTCATGAACGAGGTATTGCCGCCAACTTGGATCGCAATGGGCTCTTTTTCCTGTTCAAGTGCACACATAAGTGTATTACATATGCCGGTTCTTGTCTTTCGTATTAACCAACTTACACATGGCCCGAACGTGTGCTCATTCATGCGTGTATGACATGAATTCATGTACTACACTAACAAATATGTCAAGAACGACCATTGGTCCGTAACTTGAACCGATCACTTAGTGCCAATCCCCGCACCGGACAAGGCTCAGAAACGGCACACCTCAATGCCGATCCAAGACCTTGAGGCTTGGGTACACCTCGCTTTCGTGAAGATCCTAAGCTCGACAGACCTTGGCTTCGACCTAGCATGAACATACTTCATGTCGAGGATGACCCTTGGTTCATGGCTTAATTTGAATGCCAAACGCAAAGTCCCCACAACAATCGAGACATAGAACCAACACGTTTTAGTGCCTTACCAAGACCTCGTGGACTTGGGCAATCCCCATACTGATCAAGACTTAGAACCGGTATGCCTCAATGCCATTCCAAGACTCTCTTGGGCGACCTTGCCTCGTGTTGAACTTAACCTGAACGAACCTTGGTCTCATTCCGGGTGTGCACAAGTCAAGCACATGTTCAAGCATAAACATGAGCAAACTATACTTAGGATCTTACATCTACCCACGACTTGAACGGGTAAGCACATAACTAGACTCAACAATGGAGCCTACCGCCTTAGAGAAGAATTAAGGATCCTACTTACCTGGGTAAACCTTGAGAGCTCACTTGAATGACTCGATGAGGGCGATAGTGTGAGGCCGAGAGAAATGAAAGAAATGGAAGAACGGTGTGTGAGTGGCAAAAGGGCTACAATGATGGAAATGAATGGAGGCTCCTCCTATTTATAGACACCGACCTCATCATTACTCATCCAAATGGCTCAATCATATTTCTTGGAGTAGCACGGTTATGACATTGAGGTGGCAAGCTTAAATTGCAACATGCCATGCCTATTACAAAAGGTGGCACACCTAATGGCCTAATATAATGATTGGAGGCTTACTTTTTTCTCTCCCATTAGACCACTTATATTATACCATCATGACTTGGCCTATTTGTTCTCTAAAGAGGATCTTATGGTAATAATGACCATATTTTCCATGGATACCTAAGCATATGTGTCACCATTATCATCATTACTTGGCCAACTTGCTCTTCAAATGAGATCTTAGGTGTAATGATGATCAAATCTTTAAAGGCCACCTAAGCCTATGACTCACCATTCTGATTAAATGCATAAATTTGATTAATTATGAAATTTGGATATTTAGCACATGCCTGAATTAGAGAACTTGCTTTCTAAGTTTTGGCCCTCTAGAATATTCCATCAAGTTCTCTTCTATTGGTCAACTTAAGCCCTTAAGTCCTTTGCTTCTTCCCCAAGGAAAATGTTGAGTCATCATTACCAAATCTTTAAAGGACACCTAAGTGAGATGACTTATCCTTGCATTTAATGAGGTATTCTAAAATCTTCTATTATGTCTTCTATTGATTGGTCTATTTGTCTAAGAGTCCCTTACTTAATTCCCAAGGAAAATCTTTGGTAATCATCATCAAATCTAGAAATGTCCATCGAAATAGATGAGTCTTCTTCTTCATGAAAGACCTAAGGTGTTCTAGAATGTTCTCTTTTGTCCATTTCCAAATAATATGACAAACATGGGAAATAGGCCATTGGAAGTGCAACAAGGATCGGACAAGGGCTTTTTGTGTACATCCCTTGACAACCATTTCGACACATTTGAGGTTCATGGCAAAGCCACCCTTGGTGTGATTGTCGTAAGCAAAGTTTGCCTTCTTGGCTAGATCGATGGCCTAGGGCATAGACTCAATGATCCACCCTTGGACCAACTCTAGTCGAGCGGACTGGCTCCTGGATCATCCCCAAGCCTGGTCTAGGCCAACTCCCGATTGTCATGTGACTATTCAAGATCGGTCAATTCGTAAGCGACACACGGTCATATCGAGTCGAATCATGGTCGCCCACGGTTGGTACATGACCAAGGGTAATCACTTGCAACTAGAACACGACCATTCAAGATCGATCCATGAACGTGAACGTGACCATTCTTCGATTAACCCTTATGGTCGAGCAATCATCCATCAACCGAACGACTCGGGTCCACTTGCATGGTCATTAAATTGGTTCATGGCTGATCTCTTGATCAATCCATGACCGATCCTTACCACTGGCACCCTAAACTCATAGCCATCTCTCGTAGGTCGAAAATCAGGATGTTACAAGTACCCCTCTACTCTATTGGTGTACAGGTTCTCTACCTCAAACTTTAATGGTGATTATAGAAGCTTTGGTGTATTGTTGAATCACGAAGATTTGCTTTCACAAGTTAAATATGTGCTTATTCAACATGTTTTGGTTGTTTCTATATAGTGATAGTCTAGAGGAAGCCGAATCTAGGCACAAACTGCCAACTAGCAACGTTGCAATTATCAAAGAAGGAATTTTCAACGTGTGGTCATCATTGACAAAAATATGAGATCCAATGATCATTTGCCAATTATTTTGCTTGATAGATTCATATCTTGTGAAACAAATGTATGTTTAAACCTATTGGTGCTCTCCTTAATCCTCCTTATTTTATGGATTTGGCTCGTTTTTGCAATATTTTGGACTTTCCTCTATTTCGATTTATTTTGTCATGAAATCTATGTACTTCTTAGGAGTGAGCATTGCTCTAGCTTCTAGGGTAGAATCCAAAACCTAGAACTGAACCGATGGAAACTTGTAGGTTCCATTTCCAACGTATGCAAGATAAGTTCTAAGTTCCCAAAAATGAGGAACTTGTTTTGATAGGTAGGTTTTAAGTTCATAGTTGGAGAAACTTGAAAATTGGAATATATAACCTCTAACCTGTAACCTAGAACCTGAAACAAGTTTTAATGATTTTCTTGGTTCATGTTTTCATGCGATCTTACAATATTCCATGACGTTCGATGATGAATGTATAATCTAGAAGTACTAGTTTAAGCTTCCATTTTATGACTAAGATTTTTACTTTATTAATGCTCATATTTTTCGTGTGTCTTTATGGTCAATGAATTGTAGCGGCAAGTGATGGTCATTAAAGGTTTTAATTCATTGCAATCGTTCAATTAATGATATAGTTGGAACTTGAATAGATCCTAGAATCAACCATGGAACCTGTGACAAGGTACGTTCGAGGTTCTAAGGTATAAAGGTTATATTTCAAGGTCCAAAAAATGAGGAACCTGTTCCAACGAGTAACTTCTATATTCCAACTAGAACTTATATGGAACCTGGAACCGTTCGCTCCTAGTACTTCTTATGTATTTTTTTTAGCAATGAAATATGCACAAGAAATTGAATAGCCAAATATAGCTAGTCACCGTTTGGAAAAATTACTACTAAACAAAACTCATTAGTATCATTAGAAAGATCCAATAAATTTCGAAAATGGGGAAAATACACTTTAGTGTTGTTTTCCAGATTATGGAAAATATCATTATGTATTTAAATGGTTACTGTTTCATAACAATGTGTGCAAAGCGTGTGCAATCTAGAAGTGATCAAAGCATGAATATTGTAATTTTGCTAGATGAAATTATCAAGGGTGCCTATGTGCTTGCTCTTCAGTTATTCATGACATAATGTGGTCAAATATACATTATGTATGAAAGATTCGTGATAGCGTAACGACACCGTTCTCTCAATTTTATAATGGTGTCATTTTATCGACACAATTCAAATTGCAAGAGATAGGCCGCCGGAAGAGCAAAAGAATCATGGTTCTTGAGCAAGTAACGAAAAATTAAACTGCAATTTTTTTTATTTTAAAAATTTACAAGATGATACCATTAAGCAATAAGATATTCATAGGATGCCATGCTTAAATGGACATAGCCCCAAATACGGAATGTAATTCATTATCTCCTGCATCGACAAACTTTCTTAATTCATCTTCGTTTGTAACTGGTGCTGATAAACATTTTATTTTCAAGAAAAAATGCTTAATTAAATATTGACTTCTTAATCGGAAAAATTATCAGAAAGGTTAGAAACCTATATGCAATTGTGTCAATTCGGTTCTAAATAATTTTTTTTTTTTGCCAATTCAATCCTAAACATTTCGCAATTTACCAATTTTGGCCTAGGAATCGATATAGATGTCAATCAACACCAACCGTTCGATTGACGCTCATGTGGACAATTTTTAATAATATATTTTTTTGAATTTTTATTAATTTTCTTTTCTTTTCTTCATTCCTTTCCTTCTTTTTTTCCCCATAGTGGCTAGCAAGGGTCACGGCCCTCGCTCGGCCTTGATCAAATCTGGGCGAAGCAACCTCACTCACAACCCCCAAGCCTCACCTATATTTGGGCAAGATCTAGCAAGGGCCACAACCCTCGTCGAAGCCTCGCTGGCCACTATGGGGCAAAAAAGGAAAAGAACAAAGAAAAGGAAAATAAAAAAAATCAAAATAAAATAAAATAAAATATTATTAACAATTATCCATATCAGTATTGGTCGGATGGCTAGCATTGTCTAGTCAAATTTGGCCGAATGAACTGAATTAACATAATGCAAAAGGTTTATGACTGAATTAATACAATTACAATAAGTTTAGGACTTTTTTAATAATTCTCCCTTCTTAATCATATGAAACTGCATAGATAATAAACTTATCTAGCAATATTATCTTATCCATGCTTTGATTCTATATTTCGTGTATTGTTATATGCATAGTTGTTCTTGCCATTATGTTGTAAGCTTTGAAAATTTTCCATTACCCTGAATGAGGTCTTTTCGAGCGCAACTTGACTTAAATGCGAAGAGTCAAATTTACATGCATAACGATATTTCCATTAATCTTGGAAACGACATTTAAGTGTTTTTTTTTCTTTTTTGAAATTTAATACATCTTTCTAATGATACTAGTATGTTTTATTTAGTAATAACTTTTCCATACTGAGGTTGGCTGTATTTTGATTTTTAATTTCATTTAGGTATATGTGCTTTCTGCCAGCAAATCACATCGGGCACGAAGCAAGAATTTTCAAGGAAACGGGATAAACTGCGTTTGGGACTAGCTAATCCAAAGGCTTTTGGGCCTATGAGGGCCCTTGACCAAATACTAGGACCCCGTCTGGTAGATTTTTATTTGGAGCTCTAGAAATGCATTGCATTTTTAAAATCTTCTAAAGGCCCTTAGACCAAGGCGTATTCGCAGGAACTTTGGCTTTTAGCATTTCTAGAATGTTAAAACATTTTTTTCCTTTAAATTGTTCCCTAGATAGATTTTCAAAATTCTGAAAATGCATTCACCCCAGCAACGTCACGCTCCATCATCGGCAATGCTAGTTTTGACTGTTGGCAAGCTAGATTTGTCACCAACAAGCCTCAACCAAGGTTCCGTGACCTTAGGCAACGGTTGCAAAGCCAAATCTGGCTTGTTGATGACCTAAGCCCCTCATCAAACGTCGACAAAGTGTTTGAGTTCTTAAGTGTGATTTTTCCAAACACTATTTACTTTTAAATTACAATTCCAAACACAATTTTCATTTTGAGAAACTTCTCTAATATAAAGTCATTTGCATTTTCTTAAAGGTTTTCCCCAAAAATCTAACCAAACACAGCCAAAGAAATTACTCAACTATCTTGGTTTATAAGAGGTGGAGACGGCCATCATAAAATCATTGTCCAAAACTGGATAGTCGAGTGTGTCGTCTTCTTTGTCTATTTCAAGTATTTATAAATAGGGATGATGACACAAATAGTCCATAAACTTTGGTCCAATATACAATGCAATCCATTAACTTTTAATTTATTCAATATCGTCCATGAACTTTAACCCAATACACAATATAGTTCTTGAACTTTTAATTTTTGGTACATATTCAACTTAGTTCCTAAACTACTAAATTGAATATTTTCATATAGTTTATAGACTAAATCGAATATGTACTAAAAGTTCAAGGACTGTATTATACATTGGGTTGCGACAAATTAAAATTTTAAGAATTATATTATATATTTGACTAAAATTCAGAATTCATCTGTATCATTTTTCTTTATATATATTGAAGCTCTGTGACTATTTTCTCCCTTTCCCATAAATTTCTTCACGTCCTCAATAGTTGTTTTCTTGACTCCATCTCGATCTTCACTGCTCACGACTTTCTATACGTCTTATTGTCCGTCAATCTTTGGGTCTTTACTTGCAATCCTCCTCATTCAAGCGCGCGAGAAAGATATCTGTAACTTTTCTTCTTTAATTATTGGGTTTTTTTTCTAATGCAGCACCACATCAGCGCCGCTTGTTCTCTAAAAATATTGGGCCTGTTTTTTTTTTAATGCGGCGTCATACTTAGCGCCGCATCAATCCACACCACTTCTTTAGCAATCAAACATTAACGAATTGTTCATGTAAGACATTATCTCTATGTTGGCACTTTGGCAACGAAAGAAAAAGAAACCCAGCAATGATCGTCGCTGTTAAGAAGTGCTGCAGGTAGACAAGGATTCTTGGTCATGGTTTCGGCATAATCTAAATTCTAATGCACGACATTGGGATTAAAATTTAAATTGAAAGCCAAGACAATTGATAGACTCTAAAATCCGATAAACCAAAGGTGTTATCTCTTTTTACCCTCTTTGTAATGTTTTTATACAAGAGCTGCTACCCTTAGGCAGGACAAAGGATGTACAGCATCATACGTATTTATATGCAAACTTTGTCTTGAACCATTGTGTTTGACAAGGATTTTATCGCTTATATTATTGTAAAAAGATAATGCATTGAAAGTTTTAAAACTTATCAAGAAAATGCATAAACTCTTAAAACTTGTTACGAAAGTATAATTGAGTCTTAAAACTTTTAAAAAGTATAATCAAACCCTAAAAATTGTCAAATTAATCCAATCAAATCCTTTCCCTAATTAAATTTAAGAACTCAATTACACTTTTCTTATAAGTTTTATGACTTTGATTGCATAATTTGAAGGTTTTATGACTCAATTAGTGTAGGAACTTTGGTACAATTATCCTTATAGTAAATTTAGCCAATAGAGAGAGAAGAAAACTCTTCGGTTTGTACCACCGCCCGCGGTGCCGATAGTTAGAGCTTTCTCCCTCACCGAGAGGGGAGAGGTTCAAATCCCGCGTCCTTGTGGCTTCAAGCAACTCACCTACGTGCGGGTGGCGCGGCTCGCTTCGCCCGGATTTACCCCCGCCAGCTGCTGTCTGTTCGGAGGTTCCCGGATCACAAAAAAAACTCTTCGGCTTGTTATCTCCTCAAAGCTCACAAGAACCACACATTGCCTGTCCCCCCTCTCAAGAACCGTGCGGACACTCGCTCTCGCTTGCTCACCGCACTCAACCATGTCCACTCTCCTCCACTTCGCTCCTCCCTTCTCTCTCCTCAAACGCCCGCCGCCCGCCTCCTCCCTCCTCTCCCCTCCCCGCCCCGCCCTCCTCCCGGCTCGCCGCCGCGGCTCCTCCTCCTCCTCAGCCGCCGGCGCCAGGGGCGGCCCCATCAGAGCCCACAAGGTGGTGGTCGAGCACGAGGGCCGGGCCACGGAGCTGGAGGTGGAGCCGGACGAGACCATCCTGTCCAAGGCCATCGACTCGGGCCTGGCCGTCCCCCACGACTGCAAGCTCGGCGTGTGCATGACCTGTCCGGCCCGGCTCGTCAGCGGGTCCGTCGACCAGAGCGAGGGCATGCTCAGCGACGACGTCGTGGAGCGCGGCTACGCTCTCCTCTGCGTGTCGTACCCCACGTCGGATTGCAAGATCAAGACTATACCCGAGGAGGAGCTCCTGTCTCTGCAGCTCGCGACTGCTAACGACTGAAAATTGTTTTTTTTTTTTTTTTTTTTTTTTTGGGTGCCTGAAGGTGTCAACATGTTTCTTTTTCTTCTGATGGAATTAGGGGTGTTGGTAAATTTTTATGGCGAGGGATTACGAATAGAGAGTTCTTCACTCTTCTTGTTCTGAGAATATTCATGGGTCGACATTCTTGGACTGCATAGCTGTATTGGTGGCTAAAGAGTGATATTGCTATTTCGATTCTAATTGATAGATTAATTCAAGAGTAGGCATTTGATAAATGAATCAAATTCAACAGTCCGCTGCATCATTTCGCAAATCAATTCTGGAAGTTGGGTATTCTACTACTGTTAAGGGATGAAGATAGCTAAAAAGGAGTGTAGTCATGATGTGGCTGTGGCTGATTCGAGGAGATGACAGGAGAGCGTCTTAGTTCAATCCTGGAAAGTAAGAAATTTTATTGTACATTGAATGTGCAATCGCGGCTCCCTTAGCATTTGAACTCTTGAGGACTAGGGGTTTCAGGCAGAGACGCAAGTTTGAATCTTCTTATTGTTAATGTGGATTAACAATAAGAAGATTCAGTTAAACAGGGAAGGTAATTTTAACTGGATTAAGTTAACCTGCGCATTGAAATGCTTGAATTCGGCCTGTGGTTGCAAATAGGATATGGTTGCCTTGCCTTCTTGGTGGTGGAGGGAATGTACTTATCTTAGTTACATGAATTTGTTTAGGAAGTCAAAGTTGGAGTTTTGGGATGAAATCATTCAGAAGGAGGAGATTTCTTGCTTATCTGGAATGGGGTTTGCAGGTATCGTGAGATAATTGATATCTTCTCTGCAAAAAAATGAAAATGTCATGAGATAGATATATTGATTTGGCAGACAAGTTATGATCGACGAGAATTTCTCTCAAAAATTTTCTTGGCTTATGGACAAAATCCGTCATTAATGAAACAAACTTGTCTATCAACACAAGGACTAGAAACCTTGTACAAGAGGTTTGTTCTACTTCTTTCTGTTACAGCTTGCAGAGGATATTCTTGTTCAATGGTCCATCCGCCAAAAATGAGCAGATATTACTCTCGCTTTCTCTGCAAAAACTCATCTCCAGGAGAAAAGTGATGCCTTAAAATGCCAGGCAACATTCTCTAGATCATATAAGCAAAAGTTGCATCTATCCATAAACAGTCACCACCAGCACAGCAGAATTCCATTCTGATGTGCACGCAATTAGAGAGCTGATGACTTCACTTCTAAATTTGTGGCGTGATGGTCGGCTTTCTTCGTTTTTCGTTGCTTAAGTTTCACCTTCACGTTAACCCCATTATCAATAACGGCCTGAAGCACAATCATAAGCTTTCCCTCTAATTTCTCCCCTTTCCTTGGCGTATAAATTATGTCATGAATGTCATCAGCCAGCGCTCGCTGAGCCAGAATTTCGCCAACAGCAGCACAAGCATCTGCATTTCTAGTCGAAGCCAGATCGAACTTCATGTCTTTCGAAATAGAATGTGCCACAGCGACGACCTTGCTTGTCGCCCTGTGAATTATACATGCACGAACGGAGGCCTTCGAAATGTAAATATCCAGGCAAAACGGTTCGTGGTAAGGACCTGTGAGTTGATTAAATGTCGGAGTCCTCAGCTTCTTTTTGTTTGAAGTGCAATCGACTTCGGCTCCATCCAGCAGGGAAGGCACGTTCTTCTTCTTTGCAGCTTTGCGAAGTTTTTCATCTCTGGTGACTAAACCTCGGTCTTCCTTCTTCTTGCTTTCCTTTGGATCTTCTCGCCGCTTTGGGGATTTCTTCCTATGGAATTCGAAACTGTACTCTTCGAACTCCTTGGATGCCTTGTCAATTTTGTAAAAGAGATTGCCCCTTATCCGCATGTTATCAATCTCATCAAAGTCGGCCTCTTCCTCAACAGATGAAGAATGATCCTCATACTCATCTGTCGTTTCGGTCAAATTTTCTGTTCCCCACGACCCCCTCGATCCCTGGCACGCCTGTGCCAACCCAGCCGAGACCCGCCACTGGTCCTCATCCACAACTTCAATGGCACAACCATCTAAAGAAGGCCTGCTATCAGCAAACAATGGAGAAAGCTGCATTCTCTCCAAACCGCAAGCAGTCGTTGTAGGCCCGCTATCAACCAACTCGGACCGACCCTTTTCGATTCCCTTGTCAGCAACTTCAGATGCACTCGACCAAATACTGACCAACCTCGGAAGAAAACGAGAGCTGACCACCGACGTTACCGCGACGCCTCTTCTCAAGAGAGCAGATGCCATCGTGTATCTCGAGAGATGCCGCGGGATCGTGGAAATAGAACCGCCCCGAGAAAACGCTAAAGCCGCAAGAGCAAGATGATTACACGAGGAGCTCTGCGTAAACACCCATTAACCGCGGCGCGCGAGCTGGAAAAAAATCTTCAGTGGAGCAATTCATCGAACACCTCACGTGCAGGTGACCCTATCTCGTTCGTTTCCTCGCCCGTAGAGAGCGACGGAAGTTAGTGGGCTCAGCTCGACGGGCCGACTCTGCTGACTGCCGAGGCTTTACGAGTGCATGAGGCGTTGATCCCCTTATCTCCTGATTCGCGGATCGATCGAACGACTCGATTGTCGCGGGGGTCAATGGATAAGGTGGAGAGAACCTCTAGCGTTCTTGGAAGCGCCTTGTTAGCAAAACAAGATTCGAAGATTTACCAAAATTGGAAGTGTACGGGGGATTATACGGTGTCAACGTAAACTGGTTTTCACGGCAGTGCGCTCTGGATAGCCTACTCTCTGCAAGTCTTGAAGGAGGCCCAACTCTTTCTTCGATCCGAAAGAGACCCATGATGTTTTGGGAGAAAATATTCAGTGATTGCAAAGCTCATCGCCAATCGCTGATGTGGCACGCGCATTTTGCCTTAATACCCAATAAAAATTGACATGTCAGCTGAGGTGGAATAAAGAAAATAAAGGAGAGTTTGAACCTTACCAGCGAACTTGGTAAGAGTATGAGAAAACGAAATTCACAGATTGACATGTGTCATCACCTGGACATGATACTAGGAGAGTTTGAACCTCACCGGGTGAGCCAACCTACATTAGCTTCTTCTAGATACATTAGCACGGAATAACTATGTCCTTTAACCATTTTTCCAATGACATCCACTTATTTAGCATTTCAAAATGTGTGGTCCCAATAGATAGGAGAATCCATCTCGGGTTTGAAGCAGCATTTGGTTGCATGCACGGTTAATCGAACCCGACAGAGGATCGGATTTGGTCAGCCCGAACTTGTCTCACCGTCGTTCCTAGAAATCCTGGAGTCGCAAGGTTATCCCTGCCGAACGAAATCCGCAGAAGAAACCTCGAACCAAACGCCTTCTCGCTTCAGCTTCCTCTGTCTCATAATTAGATTCTTGAACTGCCATGGTCAAGGAGTCCGGACTTTTTGACACATCCGAGGTAGCACACTTGACCTCACTGGAGCCCCCACCCCGGTGTCAAATAGCGATGTTTCTGTAGAATACCACACGAACAGCTCAAAATCTGTCCCCACGCTGTCTGTATCCTCCTCGTGTTTTTCTCTTCATCCTGAGCCACTCGTGTCATCGTCTCGACGTCCTTTCTAAGTCCCCTTATGTTCCCCTTCCAGAGTGTCCACACTACATATTTTATTGCCAGCGTCGAACACGTAATGGAAAGCATGCAGTTGCGAGGAAGCAGCAAACAAAATCAAGCATGGGGCGTGATGAGAGGGGCACCAATAATGCCTGGCTCCCGATAGGCTCAATCGAAATCCAATCCGGTCGAGAGAAGGGCGACACCAATAATGACGGAATTGTCTAACAGAGGACGCGATTAGACGACACATGATTTAAGTCTCTCTGTTCAGTGTTCACCAACCAAACACCCACCATTGGTGGGGAAAAACAAAGACAGTTCTGACCCACGAGTTTCAAGATTACCATAATCTACCTAAGTGCCAGCGAGAATCACTCACTCTTATAAAGAAAAACATGGACCATCTCCACACATCAAAATTAAAGAAATCAAGTTCAAACCTCATAGGAAAACCCACCAGAAAGTGCATAGCAGGGAAGGGGAAGATGACCCAAGCGGCAGGGTATGTTAATAAGTCTTTTTCTACTATCTATGACCATCAATAGAGTTCCTTCAAAGAGTCCCAAAGTCTGTCACGATGCCATCATAATTACTTTTCCACAATCACCTAGGGCTACCGGTTTTGATCAACATCAGAAATACAGATTCTTGCCAAAGTATTTGGCAAGAGCATGGAAAAGGAAATTAACACACATACTGCTACCGTTGAGAAGGTTAGTGATTACAATAACAAGGCAAGTGGGAATTGAAACAGATTATGGTCATCATATCAGTGGTTACCAACTTCGGGTTTGTCAATTCTCTATCGGTAGTAAGCCTGCTGATAAGCTGGTGCCACGCCATTTCCATAGCCACCATAGGGAGGATAGTTCATGGGAGGAGCGGGGTATGATCCGGAGAGAGGTGGTGGAGCTGCTTCGGGTGAGTAGGCATAGGGGTTTGCCGGCGGACTCAAGCCACCATACATGGGCTGTGGCGAATGGTATGTGGGGACTCCAGCTGGGTATTGACCATGTGAGGGCGACCGCACATATGCAGGAGCTGCAGGGAAAGAGGAGACGTATGCATTGGCCAGACGACCAGCTTTGGCGGGAGGCATAGGTCCACCATTGTTGGCGCGTGTTCTTTTGTTGGCTGGAACAGCAGCTGGTTGCCTTTTCTTATCGATCTTGACCTTCTCTAGCTGCTCAAGGCGCTTCTTGAGATTTTCTGGGGGGAACTGAGCTTCAAGCTTGTACTCCTCAATGCACTTTAGAACAGCCCGCAATGCTGACTGCTCTTTGCGTGAAGCCAGGTTCTGCGATAAAACAACATTCCACAGGTGACTGTCGAATTCCATCTACAGTAAGTACATCTTAATATCAGGCAGAAAACTCAGCAATAAGGTGGTTCCAAATGAGCTTATTCTGCACATATTGCTTGGCAGATGAATCAAAGACAAAAACCTTAAGCAAGACAAAGAGCTTGCATGCATGAGGACACCTTTTTTACTGCCGAGTCGCATGCATAACTTGTGTTGAACACAGCATGGTATTAAGCTAAACATGCTTCAGATCAATATTACCATGATGTAAATTCAATGATGACCCACTTTGTCATTCTAGTTACTGAATTGAAAGCCAGAAGGTGAAAGAAACAAATCCGTACAGTAGATGGAGATACCTAGAACATCCATCAAACGATTAAAACTCTTGCAAGACTGTATTTAAGACAAAGGATTACAACACATAAGACAGAATGATTTCTCTAGCAGTTATGCACTTGGTGGTGCCTCTTGTGCTTAAATTCCTTTCAGTATGCAGAAAAAAGGCAAAAGACGAAGAATACCGCAGCTCGGCCACCATTGTTAGGGTCCTCCAACATAGTAGCTGCAGCTTTGCGCGCATCCTTCAGAAAAGCCTTCAACAGAGGTACAGGGGGGAACATGCCTACAAGACCGACTTCATAAGTAAAATGCACAGCATCTAGCTGCTGTCCCCTGCTGATTAGTTCCTTGATAATATCTGCAGATTAAAACAGCCCAGAAACAAAACAACTTAGCATTCACCTGCCTTAGAGAAGGAAAAAACTGACAAGTTCAGGACTATGCATATTACATAACTCTTCAACACATCCTACATCTCTGCAGAACTTTCACAAGTCAATCAAAGCTAAAAGTAAGTTCTAATCACTCTTATGCATCCATCAGAAAAAACCAAATCACTTGATTACCCAAATATCTCACAGGTAACAGCTGAGATGCCACATATTCCACATCAGGAAAGGCTTACGACTAATATTTTTATCCCCGATAAATAATGACGGATGAGGGAGAGATTCAAATATCATGGTCAAAGAGAGGCATTGCTATCTTCAGACAATGCATCATCACCCATCATTAGGAGAGCCAGCTTGTCAAAAGAACATCTCATTGGGGGAAGAAATCATCAAAAAGTGATCATAAAACATATCGCTAGCGGAAATAAACCAGAAGATAAGCGACTAGATGCTTAATTGCCCCATTGTCAATTCAATAGCATACGCTCACCAGAAATCCAACAAGTACTAGTGGCTTCTCCAAAAACGAATGTTGCTAAATTGTCAGAAGAAGTAAATTCTGGGACAAGAAAACACCATTGGCCTTCTTCATCTACACTAAGCCCAGCACAAGGGAAACATTATTTATCCACTGCCGGAGTCTTTTATCAACAGAAGATACACACTTCATTGGTCTTCTTGGAAGAAGCCCCATATCTTGTCAAAAGCTAGTTTGACTGGCTAGGCAAAACTTCAACCTTATCTTTCTCTTCTAGTTTCCAAACCTAATGTACACCAAATCCTCTCCCAAGTTCTTCTGGTAACGGAACTAAATTAGACTGCTGTCCTACACCACCACAAGATCTCTCAAAAAGACATGATCACCACAGCATTTCCCCAGAAAAAACCCAGATCCCTATGGAAAGTCCCATAGTAAGATGTGAACCCATCTTCTCTTCCCTACCACTCTGAACTCGCAATATCCATCGAAAATGAACGAAAAATCCTAGCCTCACATATTGCACAACCCAGACACTGCAGTTCTTTCCGTTCTACGCAGAATTTTCCTGGAGATTTCAGCAAACTACAACCGAGGTTCGCGAAACTTAGATTCATTTCCAAATTCAAGAACAATAATCAGCACAGGTGAACAACCTCGAGAAGTAAAATGACACAATTAGCGGCAGCAGCGAAGAACCCAACTCGTGTATCAAACGAACGATGACACGCTAACGACACAAAGAAGCACAGTAAAGTCAGTAACATACCGGGCATTTTATCTCCCAGACCGAGCGAGACCGCAAGCTTGGGCATCTGCTTGCGCCACGCGGACCCGACCACGAGCTTCCGGTAGAAATCCACATCCGCCTTCTTGACAATCCCGAACGTCACCAAATGCTGCAAGAAAGTATGCACGTCGGGGGTCTTCACGTTCTCGATGCCGCCCCTCTCCTCCAGGCTCGCCTTCCACGTCTCGGCGATGTCCTTGGCCCTCTCCTTCACGCTGGGCGTCACCAGCACCCTCGACTTCCCTATCACCGGATCGACCACGACCGGAATCAGCGACTCCAGGATCAAGACGCAAGCCCAACCCAGGTCATTCCCCCGGTCCCCTCCCCGCTTGTCCACCGGGAAGACCTCGGATATCGCCTCCAGCACGAACTTCGCCGGATCAACGCAGTCGACCAGGGCGAGATGCATTTTCTCCCTCATGAGGTCCAGCTCCTTCTTCTTCCCGGTCACGAACCTCCAGAACTCCTTGGAGTCCATCCTCAGGCAGAAAGACCTCAACTTTATCAGCAGCCCCTCGCCGTCGTCGACCTCGCCCCCCGGCGAGCCCGGCTCAACGTCGCGGCCGCCGTCGAGGGCCCCGAGCGCGGCCTCCTTGCTCTTCTCGACCTTCTCGAGGACGATCTCGACGCTTCCGTCGATCGTCGTCTCGCGCTCGTCGAGGACGGTTAGGGTTTTCTTGGTCTGCTCGTCCAGCGCCCGGAGCTTCTGCTTCAGGGCCTCAGACTTCTTCATGAGGTTCTGCTCCAGGGAGGAGAAGTGGTCGGACAGCTCCTTCCAGAGGAGGGTGCAGCTGGTCATGAGCGAGGTCTGCTTCTGGAAGTCCTCGAAGCTCGCCGGCACCGGCGCCGGCGGCTGCAGCTGGTGACCGGCCGGCTCGCCGCCCGGATCGGGGATCGACCCCATGGCCGAGTCGGGTGAGTCGTCGCTGTTGGGCGACTCGGTGGGGAGTGAGTAGGCGACAAGGAAGGAAGGAACGAGGCGTGTGCGTGTGTGCTGTGTGTGGGGGGAGGAGAGAGAAAAGCTAGAGAGAGAAAGATGGGGGGAGGGAGGGGGAAGGAACCCTAGAAACGTAGAAAGAGAGGGAGATAAGAAAGATCGGAGCAGGCAAGGGGGAGGGAAGAGAGGACGGCGATGACGTGGCGGGTTGCGAAAGCGACGCGTGTAGCCGATGTCCGGAGGGGAGGAGAAAAAGAGAGGTCGGTTGCGGAGCGGGGGCTAGGGTGCGCCGGGGTGCGCAGCTTAGGTTTTGAGAAGGTGCTGTGGCTAATTGACGGCTGGAGGAGCAGGAATTTTCCCGACTTTTTTAGTTATTTTTTAATTTATTTCATAATATAACTGAGAGATTGAATTAAACATATACCAAGAATTCAAAAATCACATTGGAGAAAATGACGACATTACGCGTAGAGTTAAAGTTTAGATATTATATTAAGTAAATTAAAAGTTGAAATATTACATCGGATATTAAGTCAAAGTTTATAAATTATTTGTGTTATTTTCCCTATAATTAAAGATATTTTTTTTGGAAAAAGTCACTAAAAACCATAAATTATATCAACTATGACACGTTTATCCAAAAAAAATTGTGACATAAAAAACTACATATTTATACCTATGTAAAATATTTATTCTGACCATCAAAAATCCTAAAGTTATACCTATTTTAAGGTAAATGAATTACACGGATACAAATTTAAGGCTTTTGATTTCCTCACATTGGTATGAGTCTAGGGTAAATACTTATATAAGTTTATAGTGAATATGTCATAATTGATATAATTTAGAGTTTTTGTGACTTTTTTCCTTGAAATTGTTGAGGAAAACGAACCACCTAGAATCTTTTCAGGATTTTTTAAATTTAAATAATTAATAAGCGAAAAAAAGGTCTTTAATTTTATAACCATGAGACAAACATGCCTGTAAGACTATCGGCCTCAATGGTGTGACAATTGCATCTTCTGACGTTTTGTTTTTATCCCCATGTAAAATCAAACGGTAGGTAAAACAGCAGTTGAAATTCACTTTGACTATTGAACAAAAAATTGTGAAGTGAAACGCGCAGTGGCCTTTATTGAATTATATATAGATAATTCCCCCCTACCCTTTTCTAGACCACTCCACTTGGCGTCACGTGACTATATATGCAATTTTTCTTGCTTTTAAAAGCACTTTGCATCCGAGACGCACACCGGTGCTTTGATTGTAGTCTAAAACCTAGAATTAGACTTTTCATCATTGCATTTTAATGAAAGGTCGACACTCGACAAGTAGGCTAGAGAAACTTAGAAAGATCACGCCCGGAAAAAACAAAAGAGAGTTTATAGTGGAGAGAACGAATGACGCAAAAATGGGGACGAAGATTGGACAAAATTTTGGCTCCATTTATTTCAAAAAAATAAAAGATATATTTTCTAAAAATGATTATTTTGAGGATTGATTTTCCTAAATAATTTAAGTATATTGGTACATGTGTATGGATAGTTTTTTTTCCATGCAAATCATTCGTAAATTGATAATATCTTAATACGAATTTTCCATATTTGTAATGCTTGATTCATTATGAAGTGCGCGATATGCTTACGTAATTACCTTTTTTTTATTAATACTTAGTTTATTAGTTTGTACTATACTTTGTAAACGCTAGTACGAGCACCTAGAGGGAGTGAATAGGTGCGAAAATAAATTTTTGCAAAGTAAACTAGAAATTATGTTTTTAACTAAAGTCTGTTTGGCAATAGACTTTGAAATGGAAATTGGACTTTAACAATCAAATAGAGTTACGAACAAAGTAAAAGAGTTTAGAGAAGATAATAAGAACACATGGTTTATAGTGGTTCGGCTTAATCCAAGCCTACGTCTACTCTCTCTCGCACCGACACCCACCTACTGGATTTCACTATGAATCAAAAGAGTCGTTACAGTATTACTTCATTGATTCCACAGTGTAAAGACTCTACTACGCTTTCTCAAGGCTTCACAAAAGTATAAACTCTCTTTTGAGTACAAGTTTACGCTCAACAATTGAATTGACAAAGAACAATAAGCTTCAGACTTTGGAATTTATCTATCTCGCACACACTCAAATAACCAGAGCATCTTCCTTATATACTCCTCCATGCCTTCATAACCGTTGGCACCTTCCAAAGGAGTTCTTCCAATCTACCCGTTGGACGAATCAATTAGGGAGATCTCGAGTTACTTAAGGAATGTGAAGATAGCCCACCAATCCTGCTCGCCCATACAATCATGATCTAGGTTTCCATAAGTAAAACCTTCCAAGTATACTTCACCAATCAACGAATCCGAATTATTCGAATTAAATTCAAAACGAATAAATGATCTTGAGATGCTATCTCCAGCCGTGAGATCTTCTTCAACCGCTCGAATCAAATCCTTAAAGAAATACTTGAATCTGGATAAATCTTCTTCGTCGGTCCTAGAAACGCGCCATGAGGGCAGACTTTACATCTTGAGTCTGGCGGTCTGGCGATCTTCAAACTTTGACGAAAGAGTCTGTAGGTCTTCAGACTTTGTCGAGAGAGTATGCAAGTCTTCAGACTTTGTCGAGTGAGTCTGCAAGTCTTCGGACTAGACTGATGAAAACGTTTTGTCGACATCGAAACAAATAAGGGAGTTTTCTCAAACATACTCAACATGAATAAATAAACTAAGCTATATTGTTGAGTCTTAGTTACAATACCCAAGTTAAAGAGACAAGCTATGCTATGATGTTGGAATATGGTAGGCTTTGTTTTCAGGATGGGTAAATTCAAAATTTGAAACTTGGTAACTATGAGGTCAGTTCGAGCACAAGGAAACTAGATTTGAGTTTTAACAACCGCAACAGGAGTTGTGATGGGTGAGGCAAGCGGCGGAATGAACAAGGAGGATTGGCTAGAGACAAGTAAGAGAGGCATGCCTCGAGTGATAAGGCAAGTAGGACTTGGCTCATAAACGAAGACAACAAAGCTCACTTCATATTTTCCTTCATATGAAGAAGATAATCTAGGCTATTCTTATTTATTAAACAAGATCGGTTCTCGATACAATTTGATTCAACAACTCAAATCCGGAACTAGATTTGTAATAGTCAGTTTCAAATTTTTGGAATATGAAATCAATAGAACTAAACCAGAATCAACTAGGTAAGACCGATTCAATTCAATTCCAAAGTTGATCCTAGACCAACGTTCACCCTTGCAGTACATATAGCAGTGTCGTCTAGTGACGACACTAGTGATGCAAATCAATATGTCCATTGCATCCGTTAGTAATTGCTTTTTATTTGCAATGTCATCTTTCATCAACTATATTTTTCACGATCATTCCTACAATAATTCTTCAAGTTATATTTTGAATTTACCTCTCTTTCTCTCTATCCTTCATTGCTAAAATTTAATCCTAATTATGCGCATTTCTAGTAGCCACCCTACGTAAATTTCACCGGACTGCTGCAGCGTGCCATTATTGCAATTCGCTAGACATGCTAATAACGTCAACCCAAAGATGCATGATTCAAATGAAATCCTTCAAAAAATACCACACACCCATACGCAATTCCCACTTTGAAATAGGGGGCGGTGCGTAGGATAGGGACCTGAACTTCGGTAAAGCTTTTTTTGGGGATTTTGAAGGCCCCTGTTTGGGTAGAGAGGGAAACAGTAGCAGAAGAAGGCGTAGAGAGAGAGAGAGGCAACTTTCCCAGAAACCGAAGAGATGGAAGGGAGAGAGAGAGAGGAGAAGGAGTGGGTGGGGGTGGTGGGGCAGGGCGACTGACCACCACATGGGTAGAGTCAGATAAAGTAAAGCCATTGCCGGACACTCCTCCTCCTCCTCCCTTTTTTTTCCCTAATTATTTTTTAATTTATTCATTCATTCTTTTATCCATTCTTTTAAAGTTTTTTATATTCCCCATAATAATTATTTCACGTTATTATATATATAATTTTTGGACAAGCAGACAGTCAAATGACGCAGCATGTGGCCTCCTGGTGCACATTCCCTCTGCCAAATTCTCAGGCATGCGCTTCCTCCCGTAGCAGAAAAGTGATCATACTCTGCTTTCTCTATAGAGAAAGAGAAGGGAATGAGCATGAGCATGAGCATGAGCAGAGCAGACAGAACAATTTAAAAGTACATAGAAATAGACTGACAAATTTTTCAAAATGGGTATTTGATTTTTAAACAAAATCAATTACGGTCGATTCTCGTAATCGATGGATGGTTCGTAGAACCAGTGCGCACTGCGCACTGTCCATACCATCGTTTGATGATGTGTTTCCACAGGAATAAAAAAATTTCTCTGCTCGAAAAGCCGGGGGCCCAATAGTCAGTCGGATGGAGGCGAACGGAACTAATTAATTTATTTAAAAAGAAGAAGAAATCGACCGAATTAAAGTATCTAAATTTGGCTGCGGATGTTACATGGTTTTCTTCATAAACATGTGGTCCCTATTCACCTTAAGGGTTTTAGATTGGATGGAGAGAGGCAAAAGGAAGTTCATTTAATAGTTGCATACGTAATGATGACGTGTGGAGGGATGGTTCGAAAATAAATGACGAATTTATATTTATACGCTAAAAATTACTTGAGGTGCATAAAATGCAAATTACGCAAACAACATGCTTATGTCACAGCCAAGAGGTTTCTAGAGCTAAAGGGCCATGCCTTCTCGAGAAGGATCTCCTATGCTCGCTTGGATTCCCAACAAGAAGACTTCCGGAACGATTTAGGGGCGAGTGATACGGTCATTACGCCAAATTCTAGAAGTCTCTTGTCATAAGTGTCGGTAATTGGTAAATATGACGGTGCGATCTCGTCCGCCGGATAAAAAGTTGATCAACGGATGTAATCTGAAGGCCTTTAGTATAAGAAGAGTGCCATCCTCCTCATTTGTATTCATCCAACCATTTTATTAATACAAAAGTTCCGTTCTTTCAAGAACTTCTCTCTCTAGAAACTTTTTCTCTCTACGATCCGGGTGAGCGAGTGAGTGTACGATCGAGCAAGGCTTGGCTTAGGCATCCTGACAATCCAAGTCGTCCAAAAAGTGCCTGAGTTGCCGCACAGTCACGATCCCAATCGATCAGCCCATGACACTTACTTGTTTATCGGGAAAGTACCAACTGCTGGCAAGGGTCATAACTCCCACCCAAGTCATCACCGAGGGCGAGGGCTGCCAAGCCCTAGCCAAAGGCCACGAGGGCTCAACCCTCACTAGCGAGGGTCCGATGTTGTCAAGTGATTTGATGGAGTCCACCATTGTTCTGCTTCAAGAAATTACGGGACAAGTTGATGGACAATAAGGTGTTGAAATGCAAAGGACCTTACAACATATCTAGAACATCGTAACATCACCTAGGCAATCCGACAAGGTTTGAGCTTGTCAAGCGATGTGACACAATCCGCCATTGATGCACTTCAAGAATTCATGCAAGAATACAAGACAAACCGAGAGACAATGAGAATCAAAATGGTTTTGTTAGGGTTTTGAGATGTAGAGGACCTAAGAAAACCATTTAGTTTTCATCATCTATCGACTTATCCTGTAAATTTTTGAAGTGCATCAATGGTGGACTTTGTTGAATCGCTTGACAAGCTTAAGCTTTGTGAGGACTTTGGTGGGCCTAACTTGTGACATGGTGATGGCCTAAGCGAGGGCAACCTCACTAGCAACCAACAATGGCTCGATGGCCCACACCGACTTTAATAAAAAATTTAAAAAATAATAAATTTTGTTTACGTCAATGCTGATTATGTCAAGTATAACAAATGGTGTTCATGTCAGCTTTATCCAATCAAAATTGACCGAATAAACTCAATTATGATGCATTTGATTCAGTTTTCCCAAGAGACTTTCAATCTCCAAAGCTCCTTAGAGAAATGTTAGGGTATTTGGCAAACCTATCTAAAGGGCTTTCAGTCAAATGTTGGTCTTGAGAAAGCTAAAAACCCAATGCTAATATGGACTAATTTTGCGCTTTCAGCATTTGGCCTAATCCTGAAATTACCTTCTTCTTTTTTTCAAAACTATTATCATATATTTTTTAGTTTTTCGATTTTACCTCTCATTGTTCGAAAACCACTTTTACCTTTACTAAAGTCGGCAAAAAGTTTAATATTTTTAATAAAAAAAGAGTGATGAAATCCAAAAACCCTTTATAAAAAAAAAAGATTTGCCATTGCCAAACTCTTTATGTCAAAATAACTTTGCAAAGAATTTTTTACTAAATGCAATTTGCATTTCCCCAAAGCCCTTTAAACTAAAAATATTTGCATTTCACCAAAGCTCATTTCTAAAGTTGAACCAAACGAAGCCTTAATATCATTATAAAAATGTTTATAACTAAATTGGTCCAATTGAAAAATTTAGAACTCAATCAGTACCAATTCAATAGGTTTCGGACTTTTTTTATCCTTCCCCCCTTGTTTATTCTTCATTTATCCATTCGGTGGATCCTAAATATAGGGGCGTTGCGCAACGTGGTTTCAAACTTACCCCATCAAATGGAGATTTTTCAAAGTTGTCCACTAAACCAGGCGTGACATCATGCTAGAAACAAAACAATTTCCCCAAGAATAATATATAAAACAGAATTCGTAGAGATGCAAATCGACGAATATGCTTTTGAAATGACAAACCAGAAACAGTTAGGCACACGAGATCGTGGGTCCAATTTGGTGGGCGAGGGAGGAGGAGCTCAATAATGGAGAATGGATGGGGAAAGCCGAAATTCATTCTCGAGACGCGAATTCCACATCGTCCCCACCACACCACCAAGGACCCCAGAAAAAAGAAAAATAAAACAAACGTCAAAAAGATTCAATTCAATTCGATTCAACTCATCGGACCATGAACGAGATTTCGAGAGCAATTAGTGATGATGATGATGGGTCGGAGTCCGCCCATGCATGTCATGCATTAGCCGTGCGTCTGTCTCTCTGCTTTCATTTTCAAAAGAAGGCAGACGAGAAAATATTTAAGAGAGATTCGTGGTTAGGAGAGTAGCTAACGTGTCTTAATCCGTGCTGGGTTTCTTATCTTCTGAATCCGCTTTTATCATGTTCGTCACTTGGAAACCAAGAATCATGATGGGTCCACGTTGGGTTTCGGTTGGGAGGGGAGAGGGTGGTACAATGTAAGGAATGATTGTAACCGATGGTTCGAAACAGGGGGTTTAACCAATGATCAAGCAAAGGCCAATAGGCTGAAACCAACGTTAGCACATGGCACAATCACATTTTTCCTTTTCACTTTCTAGAGATAAAGAGATTACGAACACAACTCCGCCGACAGAAGGGAAAGAAGAAGGAACTTACTGAAAGTGTGCACGGGCATGTTTTACCTGACCACTTGACCCCTGTAAAGAACACTGAATTCTGAAATGCGAGTGACCCCTGTAAAGAACTCGAGCAGTTGACTAAAGTTGCCGAGTGAGTTGGTCTAATCAAGCAGTGCCAAGTCAGTACAGATAAGGACCATGGAATCACTCTACTTCAGTCTTTTTAGAAATCTGAAGGGCCTAGGAATCTTGCACCTGATCATAATCACCCAGTAATATAAAATTCAAACCGCTAAATAAAATGGTGGTTGCCTACCAAACTCAGTGGTTGAGAAATTAGGCACCCATTGGACTACTCTAAGCCCCTCACCTTTCTACGGTGCCATCACCAAAGGCATCTCATGACAACCTGGAGAATGCCTTCTGTTCAAGAGCTATCCTGAAATATTTCACTACATGCATAGCTACGAAGGATTGAATCACAAACTCCGCAGTTCAGGAAAGGTCTTAAAAACCTCAGTCCATCATTATGCTGCTGGACTAGCATTGAACTGCCCTTTATTAGGGATTGAACCTACTTATGTACACAGCATGGGTTTAAGGTTGTTCAAAACATAGATATCACACAGAAGCACGACCTGAGGTGCATCCGAGAACTCAGAAGGGGTAAATTATCAATCGCTGGCACAACTGTGCTAGATAAAAGTGGGAACAGTAAAGCATGAAGCGCTCTATGGGTGCATGCTTACATGAACAGCACCATCCACATACATCACTGAGCCCATGAGAAGGAAATATCTAACCATACCTTGTTCTTTTCACCCCACAACCCAAACCCCCTCAACAACCCCTCCCCCGCCTTTCAACCCTTCATGACTACTTAACCCACCTCTATTCACTTCCTTTTCACTTCACATGTAGGAAGAACATGCTGCCTCCAGTGAAGCAAAAAGATTAATTCTACCTGGTGAAGTGGAATTTTCCAATCACACTGCTTAAAGCAATCGTTTGCAGCCTCTGCTGTGATTTTCAAATTTTACCAACAAGAATCTAGATAAACTGTCCAGAGAACTCTCCACACAGAGAGAGAGAGAGAGAGAGAGAGAGAGAGAGAGAGAGAGAGAGAGAGAGAGCATTGTTTATTTATTTCTGCAGCAGCACAAATCAAAATGTCCTCAAATATCAAACTTGGAAAAGAAGAGCTAGGCAAAGCAACGATAGTCGATTTCTACAGGCAGCCACAAATCCAGCATGGTAATAAACAAGAATCAAATGATTAGCTTCATGGTTCTTGTAGGAGTCCATGGAACCAGCACCAACCAAAACCATGAATAACAATTGGAACCAGTGGGATTTCAGGCAGAGAAGATGGCATGGGCGCTTAATAATAAAAGCATCTAGCACTCAAGTTAAGCACAAGCCTCAGACTATTTTAAATTCTAATGGCTGGAACAGAAGATGCAGCCCCATAAATTGAGTACACTGACGTAGGTTACAATTTATAGAACCTGTCCCTGGACTGTCTACTCCTAGTCTTCAATCTTTAGGAGCAACTATTCAGATGTCATATTTTCTAACTAGCTGGTGCATTTTAGTGCTCCTTAAAATAAAGAAGGGACTGCAAACTAAACAGTCGATTGACCAACAGAACCAACAACCACTTACCTACAAAACAAAGGAGATTAAGGGCCCAAAAGAAAACGATGAACAGAGCACAAGAGAACAAAGAAGAAACTTAACTACTATACGATCAATCTCGTTTTACATCTGTTTTACGATAAGAACATGCACATCTCTCAATGTATGAGAAAATCAGCGTACGTAAGTGTGGATTTTCCGCAGCTTTCCACACTTCATATAGACTCCAAATAACACACCTTTAAGGATATATTAGCACATCCAACTTAAAGCTGGAAAAATATTATGCTTAAAAAAATCATCGCTACTATATCAAAGTATAAAAAACCATGCTCAGTGGCTGTTCACCTCTTGATAATCTGGACTTGTCAGCAATTGAACACATAGGTATTCATCATTTCTCACAGCCACTAAAGGTGATATTCACACTCAAGATACTTTGGGTAATAAGATCTATGTGACATAAGCACACTGAGTTGTAATCAGCCAAATTCTAATTGGATGATAAGCATTCCCTCCTACTCTCAAATACCACCTTCTTCCGCGTGTCGAAGTCCAACTTATCCATATCCGAGGCTGTTCCAAGATAACCATAGAAAATCCTCCTTTTCTCCCCTGTCGTCCCATCCGCCCTGACAAGGTTTGGATTGTTTTCATCATCCTTCCCCAATGTCAAGGGCTGTAAACGAGCCCAACTCTTCCGGCCATGATTGTCCTTCTCAAAGTGTTCAGCTAGCTGCAAGGCCTCTTTTAGGCCTGATTGGTTTGCAGCAAACTTAATCAGGGTTATCCCTAGATGACCCTCTCTGCCATATAAGGACTTTGACTTGCCACCCAAAAATCCAAGCTCTGAAAACCACAAAAGAATAAGAGAACACAACAAGTCAAAAAGAACTATGCTACTATGCTATCTCATATACCGAGCAGCAATAAACCCAAACGGATATCATTAGCAAAGGGTCTATTTAGGTCAGTATCTATTCCAATTGGTTACTTTTGTTTTAAGAAAATTAGACTGCAGAATAGACACTAGAATTTTTTTCACCAGATGATGTCAATCAAGCTACAAGTGTACAAATATCTTCGCCCTAACAAAGGTTAATCTATACTGAAGTTCAACCACTTATTGAATACAGAATCTACCATATGCCCCACACACAACACCAACCCCTCCCCCCCAAAAAAAAAAAAAAAAAAAAAAAGGAGAAGAAGAAAATATCAGCTAGCCTCGTGTCATTTGCAAATCAATAATTTATCATGACCCAATGGCCATGATTACCTAAATTTATGAATCAATCATTCAAAAGGACATTGAACCAATCTGACTCATTGATCTCTCAAACAATTCAGTGATCTAAACTAGTCAACCAGAGTAATTTTCATGTAAAGCAGCTAGTTTCATGTATTCTGCAGACAGTCCCAAGCCCGAAAAATGGGATTGCGATCAGCAGAGATGTCGAGCAAAGCTGGACACCAGCACTAAACATGTCATTTACAAGAAGAGAAACTTAAAAGGCAAAGTACAAAAAACATCTATTTCCTGCTGAAAGACTAAACATCGACTCAGCAGCATCGCAGAGGAAAGAAGATGCTACTTTTCTACCCTGATCAGCTTTAGTATATACTCAATCATATAGGGGTGAATGAGTTCCTAAATTGTTGTCACTACATACTATCTGCCGCAGCTTTGGGAGGAGAGGAAAGCATTGACAGTAGCGCCTTCAACAATTACAACAAATATATTGAAAGATGCTCAATGAAAATTCTAATCAACTTATACAAGGAGGAAGTTAAGGTGAAACCAACAACTAGCAGACCAACATTAGCTTGAGTCAAACACTTAGTCGAAACATTGAGATTTAGTGCTACATGACTTCAAGTACATCTATCAGGCTGTTAAACAGATGAAACACTATCTGATCCTTAGCAAGATCAAACAGATGGAACTCCTAGTTATGCTGTTTAAAAGCATGCCTCCAGAAACTTACGCATTCAGTTTTGGTATTTCAAATCTAGCTGAGACTATTGTTGGATTTAGTACTTCGGAAGAGTAACTCATAATATTTCTACCATTTCACTTTTGCTAAAAAGAGACTAGAAGTTGAGCCTTCAAACAAGATGTATTTTATGAGGAATTTATTCACCTCCACTCATGCCCAAAAGCTAGAGGAGCAACATCTACTTCTAGCTCCTGCTTCTAACTTTTTCGGATTGACTTTTGACCAACTTTTGATACCGATCAATAAATTAAATTAAAAAATCAGAATCAAAGCAAAATCTGAGGCCCCTGGGCTTTAAACCTGCAGCTAAACCAATCTTCATATAAGGCCCTTTCCATACTTAGTAAAAATATATATAAATTAATTCCGAACAGCTAGCACTAACATATTGATAATGTCATAAAATAACTCATTACACAACTCGGTTGTAATATACCCACTTGATATTGGTTAAAATCTCTTGGTCATTGGTACCTTACCCACCCCGGTCACAAAGAGACCAAAGCTATTGGATGTTAAAAGATTCAGAAACATTTACGAACCTGGCGCCTACAAAATTTTCCGTAATTAGATCTAGGGTACATCATTCGCCTCAATGTAATCCCAATTAACAAAGACTTACTCAGCTGACCCACTGTGAGTGTAGAGCAACATATATCAGACTGAAGCATAACAAGATTCAAAACTTATCACTTATTTCGGTAAGCTTCAACCCAATAAAAAAAGGACAGCATGGTTCATTCCTTATAGTACGATTGGAATTCTCTCTTATTTTCAAATGATTAGCAGAATTTCAAATTGTTTTCTCTAGTCAGGAATACAGCATTGGGTTTTAATGATAATTTAACTGACAGTTTTCATGTCTTTGTATCAGAACAAGTGGTATTTGGTTCTAAGAAAACAAAAAGCTACAACATAGTACTTTCACAAGCTCGATAAAATACGAACTCAACAGCGTATTTTTTTCAATTACAATCCCAATCTACTAGGCTTCAACTATATATAGCATGGTACTCCTGGAACCTATCAGCTCTGTCCAGTGGAATTTTTTAGAACTAGTCCAACAATTTCTCTGCTTCAGGATGGAAATTCTAAGGTAAGACTAACAGCACAGTAAAGATCAATTAGAAGAATCTTACTTTACTGACTGAACCTCAAAGATGTAGATATTAATTAAGCATGACCTCACCAGTAAACTAGGTTAGGACACATGGAGGAATCCCTATACCAGATCAGACCCTAACATTCAAATCATATCTATCTTCATGTAGCATAATGGGGTTCAAAAGGTCAGGCTGCAGACAAAAGTCTGGTAGATGGAGTAGCGTAGACCATAAACAGATCACACCAGATGCAAGAACCTTGAAGAACAATAAAGCATGGCGGTGGATTATACCTCTGACATAATTATCCATGGCTTTGATTCCCAACCCCTCCATGCGCCCTTCTTTACTCTTTCCAGTAATTGTGTTATGAATGATAACCATCGGCGGCCACATGATCAGATCCTCCAGGTTAGCCGCTGCTTCTTCAGCGGGTAAGGATTGGTAAGCCTTTGAATTATCAGGAGGCTTTGCATAGTTCCAACCCATTAAAGCACATAGAGCTTTGTGTAAGCCCAAGTGTTCCACATGCAAGTCAGTGTTATCCCAGTAGTAAGTATGCATGATGATACCATGCACATCTTGAAAATCTTTAGACGACCTGTATTTGGATATCAAATGAAATGAAGAACTTCTCAACTATATCCTAATATTGTTGGGCACCCACAAGCTATGAATGCAGAGGGATTAGGCAATGAATTCTGATATGAAGAGGAAATCTAATGCATCGAAAGCGATTAACCAGTGCCATTTTGCAAACTAATTAACTATAATAATTTGGCAATGCGAAGAACTGCCACATCCATTCCATTTCATGCCTCACCGAAGTTGAAAAGCAGATCATGACAATTATTTATCGACCACAAAATCATATCAAGAAGATTCAATAGATCATGGGATTGCTCTTTTTTTTCTTCTTTTTTTTTACATAGGTAAATATAAATTACTGTAGGGCACATCAGTAACGAAAGGACTCAGAGAAGAATTTCTCAAAAGGCCCATTTTTTTAGCTCTAGCATACATCTAACAAATGCAAACCCAGCAATACAAGTGCAAACAGGCCAGGCCAGTTAGGTTATGTGCTAAAATCCACACTAAAATCGCATAAAATTCTCTTGGGCAACCAGAAGTAAACTGACCTGAAATTGAAGTTAAAACAAGAACTGGACTGAAATCCAGTCCCACTCCAATTTGGTTTTGAGGTTTCTAGTAATTAAGAGAAAAGTTACTTTCTGCAAATTAATTAGTTGGAGAATGTCTTAGATACAGTTTTTTATTACAATTGTATGATCACATCATATAGTAACTTCGGACAATCAATCCAAAGAAATAAAAACAATAGTAATTTTGTGTAAGAATGAGAGGGAGAATGTGAATCACTTTACATTGTAATCAGCTTAGACAACTTTGGACTACGTTTTTGCAATTTTGAAAGTAAAGAGGGTGACTTCCGGCACAATGCTACACAAACTTTGAGCTTGGAGAGGGGTCAGTAGTTCGTGGGTTGGAAAGAAGAAAGATAGTGCAATGATTTCTCTATTTTTCTTTTGGCTCATTAGAAAGACAGGTTGAATCAGCTTGGGATATCTTTAGCGATGCTTGGTCATATTCCCTTCACATTGTGTATTGTAGGCAGCACAATCCATATTTCTACTTTGTTTGAAATGTCAGAAGCAATCTTTTGTGTATAATTTTGTATAGGAGTGTCTTTCATTATGAAGCCATCATGTAGGGGTGGTAAGTACCCCCTCAGTACCTTCATAAGGAAACCAGTCAGAAATATTTATGGTAACAATGCACTTTTTGTATACCATAAAAGGTCTTCAGGTTGTTGTATGCTTATGCACTCCCTAATGTAGATAAAGAACAAATCCTCTTTAAGCCTAGAAATCATCAGTTCTGATCACTTTGATCCAAATTTTCAGTTTTGTCAGATGTTTTGGACACCAATCAGCCTGTCAACCAGAAACAATCAATCACATGCTTAGATGGATCCTCTCATAATATTCCCCATCCCATATAGTACCAAATATTGGATAAGATTAATGATTTCATCATTTTTAGCATCCCTCCAACCTTCTGAGCTATATAATCACTTCTTCATGAAAGCACTTGTGAACGTTCCTAGCAACTGCACAGGTGAAGAAAATGCTAAGGCCAAGCAAAAATCAGGATCTTCCAAGGTTCCATTAACGATCCATCTCCAGAAAGCCTAGAAATTTACTAAAGCAGTTCCTCGTCCCAGTTCTATAATTAAAGAGGCACTTCTAAAGGCAGCTGATGGTTTTAATGATCTATATCTTGTAATTCTGCCTTTTGCCCCCTTTTCATGACTATGATCTCAGTGCAGCCAATTCGTGCATCTATCCATTTGGACAATATGCCAAAACTAAAAAGCGCCAAACAACAGACTTAAACAAACAAGAATCATCATGCTAACAAATGAAAACTATAATGGCACATCAGCAGTCAAGAACAAAGCTACTGACATAGTCAAATCCTCATGGCATGGACATGACAATGCCAATCAAATGTTGCTCCAGAAGTAGATTGCTGAAAAAATGTTTGACTTCAGAATTCGAGAAGCTGATGTAATTCTGAAGGCAACTACTGAACCTATTTAGTCTGGGGCTGTGCCCTAATCTCACTCCACACAATCAAAGTACTTTTCTCTGTATTACTAGCAGAGAAAAGATTGCATCAAGCTTCTGCATCACAATGAGAACAGTCAAATTTCTGAACTGTCCTTACTTTAGCCAATAAATATGTAGCAACATGAGCAAAACAGGCCCCTGTTGAGTCATCAGAGAATATCATTATAGGTCAAGCTGACACGTTAATTCAAGACTTGATACACTGCTTGAAGTCAGTCAAGATTCCTAACTCAACTGTAATCTCTAATTCATAAAATCTCCTGTATGGTTGAGCTCATCTCCACCTAAATCAATAAGCTAGCTCACTCTCAAACTCAAAGTAGAGTTCTGATATGGAAAAATGATTACATGATATCCTGTTCCTTCTTCTTGTGTTTATTAAACGTAATTTTATCCACCTTTTCATGCAAGTATCAGGCCTCGATGTATTTTTAAGCCTGATGCTCAAGCTACTCAGGAAGTCAATTAGTCAAGTTTCAATAAGTAACTTGACTTGCTTGTAACCCCAAAACAAAAGACAAATATAAATTTTTATTTAACACAGGTGGGGCTTGCATGTGCCATATTATGATGAACTAGGGGTTTGAAAAATATTTGATATCCAAATTGAATAATGTCAACATCCACTTAATCGAGATAAAAATATGAAATTATGAAAATTTCCATAAATTAACAATGAGGCAAATCCACAAATGAAAAGGTAGCAGATATTATCTTCTTCCCCAAAACCATCACATCCATGTACTCAAAAATGAAACTATTTGTATAAATTAGCTTGACTCATGACCCAATCCAATTTTCTTGGTAAATATTTCTAACTCGGCAACCACATTTGACCACAGTGATCATTGACAACAAACTGGAAAGTAGTACAGTACAATACTGATATGCTCCCCACGTTCATTGGGATTTTTATTTGTTATCCTCAAGATTTAATATGTAGGGGAGCATAGTATACTTCCAAAGGTATCCAGACAACCTTGAAAACATAATCCTAACATATATGCGAACAACGCTAGGTATACTGAGACTAGACTATAGAATTGGTATTATGTGATGTTGTGATGATAATTTGGTATTCAATATGGCTCACTTGTTCAAATTCTCATTTGCAATCCAATCACATCACTTGGTATAACAATTTTGTAATCTAGTGTTAGTTGACCTATCAATGCTCCAATGTTCTACATTCAGCATAGCAAAAGTCAAATGGCATCACATGGTCCATCACATTGTAATTGCACAACATGGAGCATAAAGCAATTGAGCTACTTGCTATTTCCTCCAACAAAAACTTGGTAGATCATTTCAAATTGCTTTGAAAACATCACAGAGCTCTCTTTGCATACCACGAGTGATCGAAGAAATCAATATTAGAGACATCACAGACTGCAAAGAGGTTTCATCAAATCAAAGGCAAACTGTGCTCCACTGTCCATGAAAAGTGACTAAGTTTTTTCAATAACTAAAGACAAAGAACAGATACTAGGATGTCTAGTGAAAAGATCAGCACTCAACTATGGATAAAATTGATTAAAGTAGAACTTTTGCTCAGAAGACGCAAAGAAGTAAACCATTATCAGACTCTTCAATTAGGTAATCCAACCATGATCACAAGACCCGCATTCAGCCACCCAAACACATAAAGTTCAGATCAGGTTAGTTTGCCTCTCAATAAACCTCTTCACATAGCGATTCATGAGTCAAATACATATACATTCAGCTATATGACCCAATGCATGCAATTCAGGCCAGCTTCACTTCTCAATCTATGTCCCTCATTTATTTGTTTAAGTAACATATGTGATCTGACCCAAAAATTCAAAGCAGGACCAATGTAGTGACAATTAAAAGCAGCATTATCAAATGGCGAAAGCATGCACTGCAATTATTGCTACAAAAGAGATTCTCACATCTATAATCCATTAAGAAAGAAAAAACAGTATAACCATCTATAATTGGTTTATGCTCTCTAAACTACAAATGTCAAGAAGGCCAGTTCTTCCAATCCTCTAAGAAAGGAACTACCACATCAAAACTAAGAACAACTATCCGCTGATAACACTGCAGATTACGTTCTAAACCCACACAACATGGCACCTTCAAGAATCACCATGAACAATTCATAACAGTACTTAAAAGAACCACAGAATCCTTAAGGCAATCAACTTCAAATAATACAGAACAAACAAAAGAAAGCCATATAGCACAAGTATAGCAAACCTGCCACAAGCAACACATTTAAGGGAGCCATTCTTCCCATTCTCGAGATAGTTCCTCCTGTGATAGCCATTCTCATTAATAACCTTCACAAAATGCAAAAACGCCTTCTTTAGCTTGGCCTGATCGACCTCTAGATGCTTCGAGCGCACACTCTCGAGAGCACTCCCATACTTTGAACCCCTGAACAACTCTCCGCTCGGACCAGCGAAGGACCCACCTGGACCCGGACCCGGACCCGGAAGCCTGTCCGGGTTCCCATATTGCAAAACTTGCTGCCTCTTTCTCGCCTTGTCTAGCTCATCATCTACCCGGTTCCTCTCCTCTGCTTCTCCCCCAAACTTCCTCTTTGACGGCCCCTCCGCGGGGCCTGGCCGGACCGAGTCCAGCCCGAGCGAGTTCCAGTAATCCTGCGGCTGCCTCCCACGAGCGAACAACTCCTCCCTACCGCCCCGGAACGCATCAGGGCCCGGGAGCCCGCCGAACTCCGGCCTCGGCGCTCCCGGCAAGAATCGCCCGCGGCAGCGGCGGCCGCGGGTCCAGCGGCCGCGGCGGCAGTGGCGGCGCGAAGTCCTGGTAATCCGGCGGGAGCGCGAAGTAGGACCGGACGCTGCCGTCGGCGAGCACGACGGTGCGGCGATCCAGCATGTGAAAGCCGTAGGACGGGGAGGGGGCGGGCCGAGGGCCGCGGGATCGTGGGAGGGAGTGCCCCGGGGAGGATGGGCGGGGCTGTTGGCGTAGGGGCCGGCGGCGGGGGGCGCGGGCGGGCGGGGCTGGGGGAGGGCCCCGTTCTGGGGGAGGGCTTGGCGGCGGCGGCGGCGGCGGCGGCGGTCTTGGGGCTGGGCTTGGTGGGGTTGGAGGGGCGGGGAGGGGCGGAGGCGGCTTCGAGCCTGGCCTTATTAGCGGCGGCGGCGGCGGGGTTGGAGCGGTGCGACGACGCGGTGGAGGAGGTGGCGTTGGAGTGCTTGTGGTGATATTTCGGGTGGTGGTTCCGGCCACCGCCGGCCATCGGAGCTCGAATTGAGAGAGAGAGAGAGAGAGAGAGAGAGAGGGCGACGGTTGGAGAACGATTGCAGCAGCTCGGTCCCGAGGCGTCTTCAGTGGGGAGAAGACGAGGATTTTTATTAAAAAAATTAATTGAGCTTTTTGGTCGAGATAAAAATTTAATTAATTGAATAGCCGAATATTAATCTCAGTGACAAAAAAACTGCCTCCATAAAGCGTGCTTAATATGTGGCTGACCATACTTATGGGGAAATCGAATTTTCCTCGTCCCACGCGTCGAACGTTTCGGGAATTCGACGGAATTCCTAAGCTAAAGCGGTGCTCGAGTTGCCCTCAGGACGAATCTTTTTGATTCGACAGTTCATGTTCATTTCGTTATTTTTTTATAGATCGTTTTTGCTGCACTGCAGAACCATAAATAAAAAAATTCGATGACTCTGAAATGTTATTGGATCCACATGTTGGGTCATTAAGATTTAGAATGTCAAGGCCGGAACGTTAGCCCATCGAGTTTCCCACAACTGGGATTTCTCCACTTGGTACTATTCCATGGCTCATTTGATGCGGCAAAAGCTACGACACTAGCCGCAGGTTGTATCCAATATGGTATTTTTTCGTGAAAGAAGACCCAAAGAGAGGAAGAGCTTGAACGAGACTTCTGCAAAAGACGCTCTGTATGTCGAACGCTCTGGCGAACGAACCCGATCATTGATCTAAGGAGGAAGAAGATGACCTCATCTGGAGCACAAAGCGGATCAAATAGAATTGATTTCTTTTTTTTCGTTGAATCAAGAAACCCCTGCAGAGCTTCTTTCCGAAAGGTAAAATTCCCCACTACGATCGGCTTTGTTTGCGAGGTGGGGAGTGGGGGAGGGGCCAAGTGGGAGAGGTGAACGGGCAGGAAGTCTGAAAATTTTTGAAAGAGCGAATTTAAGGGGAACTTCTAAGTGTTCTTCTCCTGTCAAAACAGAGCAGGTCTCTACATGGCTTTTACTCGAGTAAACTCAAAATCCAACAAAAACGACTATACAATCTCATTCTTGTTTCTTGTTTCTGTTGCTTCAGCAGTACATTGAGAACTCTTGACAATGCCAATCGATCAAACAATGCTTGCATCTTTAAGGACTACCCAAATCCAGCTTCAGTTCATTGAAAGGATTGTCTCATCAAGTACGTGATAGCACCCCTTTCGAGCTGCAAAATTGAATTGCATGTAGTTATGAGCATTGTGAAAGTTATGGCACCACTCAATCACCAGCTTATATAATCAAACCATCTCTATGCAGCATATACACGAAAGGCAACTCATCATACAGATGATCAAATCTCCCTGGGCTGCACAACTAGCCTATGCTGCTTGAACTCACACACCAGCATCGAATATGGACACGCATCTGAGTGTCTGACTTGTCTTACCTCAAAATCTGCGATATGAGGACTCAGCCGAAGAGGATACAAGGGTATGGGGACTGGTCAAGCATTCAAGTCGATCATACATTACCTAGCTAGCTGATTAGCAATTAAATTAAACTCACATTACGACCTAACAAAAAATTCTGATCCCATCCAGAAAGCATATTTCGGGGCAAAAAAAGGGCCAAAAGAAGATGATGCTGGATGAAAGTGAAAGAAATGGTCGTGTAAGATTGTTTCTGTGGTAGGTGGGAATGCCTCACCCGTCCAACTACTGAATCTACTGATTTCATTCATGTCACACGTCCCAGGAAGATTTTCCAGACTTCCAAAACCACCCAATTTGCATCTGTGACTTTGGATAATTTCAAGGATGTTCTTTACATACATTAAGATTGGAACAAACAACTAAGGTTCATGGATAAGCTACAGGAATTACAAGTTTTATAGGGAGAAGCCAACTTCTAGCAGAAGGTCAAATGGGTTAAAACTCAAGCAAAACTTTATTATATGCATTTCCAGAACCCACAGGCAATGTTATACTGAGAAACTATCTGCTAAATGCTAATATCATAAACATTCAATACCAATCTCAATCATAAGGCCACATGAGTCTACAGTAGGCTGGAGTCTACTTGATTGATTCATCGAAAGAGCTGAGTGGGTGGGACCACAAAAAGTGCTGAAAGAAGTCATTTTGAACAGGCTGCAGAAGTGATAAACTGATTCTTATAAAAGAGAGAATTTCTACAAAACACTCAAACAGCTCCTTTTCTACGATAGCTTCAAACAAATTCCTACAAACGAAACTTGTGTTGAATAACATAAAGCATTTGGAAAGGCACAATGATATGGGCACCAAAACATGATACCTCGGAATGGTCCCTTGGCGCCGTAAGTCATATTCTGTAGCTTGTCTAAGAGCTCTTGCGAAGGCTTTGAATGTTGCCTCAATAATATGGTGTGAGTTTTTTCCAGCTAGCTGCCCTCAAACATTGAAATAATATTTTAGAATGAGCAAGCAAAAAATAAAAAAATAATAATAATACAACCGTGTTGAGTATCATGAGAAAGTAGACATAACTTCAACTCTGTTTTACACACTAGTACAGTAAATAAAGGATCACAATGAGGACGAATAATATTTACCTGTCTTATGTGAAGTGTCATGCCAGAAGTATTCACCAAAGACTGGAAAAAGTGCTCCACCAACTGATACAAAAGATAATTCGATCAGAACTCATTAACATTGCACTAAACATCCTATAAGCATAAGGAATAGAGTAAGAAGCAGAAATTCCATAAGATGCTGCACGAATTCATATATCTGGAATCCTGGGAAGTAATATTGGAGATACATGCATAATGCATACACAATTCCAACAAGTAAGATACTAGAATACCTGAGTGTCATATGTTCCAACCCTCTGTGTTGGTATTTGCAAATCAAAACTTAAATGTGGTCGGCCAGATAAATCCTGTACGTGAAAGATGGAGTACATCACTAAACTCAGAAAGAGGGAATAGAATGGATAAACATCTAGAGATGTGAAATTCTAGGCATGACCTTACAGTCAGCCAGGCTATATTATCCAGGCAAGTTTCAGAGATAGCAAGAAAGCTGTTAGCATATGAATTAGTGTAGTGTAGGGAATCCATTGTCGTTGAATTCAGAACCCCAGTCCCATATCTTAGATCTGTAATCTCCCAGAATCTAAAACCTAAGAAAGAATTGAATCTTGAGCAGCATCACTGGTTAGGATCTTCAGAGGTTTTTGACCTGATTAATTTGTAAGAGAAATATACTCAAGCTCCTCATGAATTAAATCAAACAGTCGAAATTTTTCTGTGTTTCTATTATATATTATACTCCAAATCTAAGAGCAATATAGTTTTTAATTTACCATTCTTTAAAAGATCGAGTTTAGTCTTAAATTAAGCTTATCATATTTGACTCTTTTGATTATCGAGCCAAGATGATCTAGCTCAGCCACAAAGAACACTTTATCACGTGTAGACTGAGCTCAAAAGCAAGCTCAGTCAAACTGATGTAAAGTGCTTGTTAATTCAGTTGAGTTCAAGACACAAACTTTGTCAACTTGACTCAAATATACTTTTATGTTATGTCCATTTCCCCTTCCTTTGACACAACTCATAAGAGGCACAACTACAAGGCCCCAACTACAAGGCCCCATGAAAAGGTTTTATAGGGTGATCAGCAAATGATTATACAAACTACTTAATTGAGAAGCAATTTCAGTGTAGGTGGCTTGAACATGAAGTTTCTGTAGGTCATAATTCTTCTGAAAAGAACCGTGTGGTGCTTAGGACCGATTAGTGCAGCTTCAAATTTCAAACCCATCATTGCTTCATCTGATTCGACATCCATTTTTTCCTCATCTCATTCTCAGTAATGCATCACTAAAACAAACTTTTTAGCTGCATCTACCAAAATAACTTAATGGCCTAACCGTCAGTTGATAATGAAGTAGCTTCACCAGTGACTTTCTTTCCTAAGTCAAGTGGTGTGGTTAGTTGTCGACAAAAACCGGTTAGAAGAGTCAAAAGTGATTGTACAGATACCAGTGCAACATGAATGAGTGCTTCATCTAGAGGAGCTGAAAAGTCACCGAACCGGTGTATCCCTTTTCTGTCACCAAGTGCTTGCAGCAAGGCCTACAGACCAGAGAAAAAGAGCTTTAGCAGGATCAGTGGAAACATGGGAATAGTTGGATTTTGCACTTAAAACGTTATTCCAGTTTTTACAAGTCAGTAAATTCATAAAAAGGAACAGTCACCAGCATAGCTGGACAAAAGGGGATAGTCAGAGGGGAACATCTCACAATCGCATTCTCTAATATATTTATTAAGTACCACCTCCATTAGACGATTTTTCTTCAGCAAATACTCACTGTTCCAATGGCAAGAGCAACATCTTCATTCGTGTGATGATCGTCAATGTGAATGTCGCCAGTTGCCCTTACATGTACATCGAAGAGCCCATGCGAAGCAAGTTGCTGATACAAACAGACATGCACATTTTCAGTATAAATAAGTTCTAGCAACAGACACGAAGCATTTTAGGAATCGTGACTATTGACTGAAGTCAACCGTACGACATAGCTTTACCAATCCAACTCAGCAGGTAACACAGCTATAGTTCCAGCCAGTGCATGATTAACTCTATTACACCAACCCGAAGCACCACACGAATCAAAACATAACAAATTGAAGTTGTCTCTTCTCCATCTCTTGCCATGAACAGCATAAATTGCATATAGCCCACAGGAACTGATCAATCCCAAAAGCAAAACAAAGCTAAAGCTGACCGCATAGACCACTCACATCCAACATGTGATCGAGAAAGGGAATGCCGGTGCTGCTATCGGCGACCCCCGTCCCGTCCAAGTTGATCTTCACAGCCACATTCGTCTCATTCGTAACCCTTTTCACCTCCCCAATCCGACCACCTGAGCACAAACAGCGCAACCGCACGCGCCATCAAAACCCAAGCACTCAATCGAGTGCCAATCCGACAATCGAGGAACTTCGCACAAACATACCGGTGCCGATCGCAGGCGCCGCCGGGGCAGGAGCGCCGTTGTTCTGGGGAGGGAAGGAAGAGCACGAGACGACGGGACTCCGGGCGGGAACGTCTTCCATGGAGCCGCCGCCCTTGCCGGCGGAGAAGAGGCGGAGCCGAGAGGCGCCGAGGGAGAGGTTCGCCGGAGAAGCCCTAGCGACGGCCTTCGGTGGCTGAGCCGAGGGAGTGGGATTGCAGGAGGCGAGATGAGGAGGGAGGGAGAGTTCCATTCGCGCTGCGGCTCGCAGGCGAGGGCTGGGAGAGATGATGGCCAGAAAAGAGCGAAACGACGGGAGGAAGGAGCTAATTTCGGTAGGAAGAGATTCGCCTCGATTCGCTACGGACAAAAGATATTTTGGCCACGGTTCCAGATATATTTTTAATTGAACGATTATAATAAATTATCATATTTAATAATTATTACTTGTTAGTATAATTTATTGACTTTAACTTATATTTATATATATTAATGAAGTAAAAATCTCAATCATAAATTGAAAACTCAAACTAATGGTTTGAAATTATACATTTTTATTATATATCATGAAATATTGCAGAATTGCACGAAAATATAGATCGAGAAAAACACAAAAACTTATTTCAAATTTCTGGTTTCACTTATCTAGAACCCGATATCTATTTGTCAAAATAGGTCCCCCAATATTTAGAACTTGAAATCTACCATGCATATCTTGGAACCTAAAATCGGACAAGTTCTCATCAGTTCAATTATTTGATTCCAAATTTTACCTTAAAATCATACTCACTTCCATAACGTGTGTATATAATGTAAATGTTGTTGGGCTATTTTTATTTTTTATTTTTGTTGCAGCGGTCGCACCTCAATAGGGCGCAATGATTACTTGCTAACGTCTAAGCAAAACCCATAAAAAAGACAAAATCACGTTTCCTTGCAAACTCAAGGTGCGTTTGTTTGTGTTTCTGTTCAAAAATTGTTTCAGGGAACAGAAATAGTAAAAACTATTCTGTTCCGGGGAACAATTTTTTACCAAAAGAATGCGTTTGGTAAACTTTTTCCTGGAATAAAAAAAGAATAGAAACATATTTGGTAAATTTGTGTTCTTTTTTTTGTTTCTTTTAATTTTTTAATATTTTTTTTTTTTTTTTCTTCCTTGTGGCCGGTCGCCGGCCTCGGCCATGGCTAGCGGCCTCGCCCAGCCACGGTGAGGCTTGCCGGCCCCTGGCGAGGCCGAGTGTCGTCGGCCGGCGCGAGGCTTGGCCTCGCCGGGCCGCGGCCAGGAGGCGCAGACTGCAGCGGGGCAAGCAAGGCCGAGCCTCGCCGGTGGCGGGGCGAGCTCGGCCTCGCCGGATCCGGGTGAGCCCGAGCTCGCCGAGGCTAGCGACGCTCCGGCGAGTTTGCCGGCCCTCAACGGTCGGTCACCGGCCATAGTCGAGGCCGGCGACCGGCCAAAGAAAAAGAAGAAGAAAAGAAAGGAGAAAAAAAAAGAAAAGAAAAGAAAGGAGAAAGAAAATTTGTTCTTAAAGATTGTTTCAGAAACAAGAAACAAGTTTTTCTTGTTTCTTGTTTTTGTTCCAATTTTGTTTCCGGAAACAAAAAAATAGATTTGGAACAAAAACGCAAACAAATGAGTTTCTATTCTTTTTTATTCCCGGGAACAAAAAAAAAAAATTGTTCATAAACAGAAATAAAGAATACAAACAAGCACACCCTTATTTTACCGTCTCGCTTACAATTTTGGACGGTTTGGTTGAGTGCATGTGAGAATTCGGGAGGATGGGCACTTTCGAAAAGAGGACGACATTTTTTTAAGTAAATTATCCAAGGATGGGATGTCAACGATTCGATTTAGTTCGGATTTTTAGAAATTCTTAACCAAACCAATAAGGTAAGCAACTAAACCGAATAGGATCGCAATCTGAAAGAAACTAAAGGAAGCAAAGGAATCATGAAAGAATTTTGGAACTTCGATAGTTTCTAATGTACAGTCCTTTGTAGACATAATACAAGATGTACATAATGAATGGAGGTAAAGGATTCTATGAATCAATCTAAATCTAAATCTAATCTTTAATTGATTTATATACAATCGTAATCAGATCAAATCTTCTGTCAAATATCATGAGCAATCGCCGCATATCTTCCAACGCAATCCAAACCAAATATAAACCAAACCAAAAATCTAATTAAATTTGGTTCGATTCGATTTTCAATTTTTCGATTTTTGCCATCCTTATTGGAACCGAAAAGAATAAGAAGTGAGAAAGAGGGATTTTAAGTTGGGCATTTAATTTTTATTAAGAATTTTAGTTTGACTCGATTAACTGAAACAAACCGAAACAACTTGAACCAAAAAAATAATGATTATCTTTTCATTATCCCAACCGAACCGAAAATATTCAGTTTGGTTTTGATTTCGGTTTGGTTTTTTGGTTCTGTTCCGACATCCCTAGAAAAGGATACTTTATCGTTGAAGTGAATGTGCAAAGTAATATCAAAAGGTAAAAATTTAAGCATGCCTTTATTGTTTTCAAAATTTAAGGAATACGTAACATAATAGCCCAGTCCTCCTAGTGTTACTGTAAGTGAACCTCAATTACAGAAAACAGGGTAATGAAATTTAACAACATTAAGATCAATCCTACACGTAAATTGCATTGGGAAGATGCCATTATTTTCAATAGACAAATGTGAACATATCCCCGTTTGTATTAATTGGGGAAATTGAAAACTTTGTACAATTCTTAATTGACATTGACAACTTGCATCTAAGCTTAAGATCCCCAGGCAACGAGATGGCACAAGACATGGGCTTAAAAAAAGAATGACCTTGACAATAACTTGAGTTCCAAGCATATACTCTCCACATAGAGAAGCAATCCTGCATAAATGAACAATTTTCATGTTAAAAAGAAAGAGACTACAGAAAGTAGCGAACAGTTGTTTTCATCGTTTTATCCGTTAAAGCAAACTGCTAGATCGACACGCTATTTACATTGAGGTTTGTCATTTCAAGCGTTCCATCTTAAGTTTCACAAACCATCTTCACCTCAGCCTAAGAATGTAAAGGGAATGTCTCTTTATTTTGGTCATGGAAGGAAGTGAACCCAATAAGAAAACTCTCGTACAAAAGAAGACAGTTGAATACAGACATACTGATAAATCAGTTTATCCTCGCTAATTTTTTCTTCTTTTGGTATAAAATTACAGAAAAACTCCGCTTTTTTTTCAACTTTCCAATGCTCTTTCAAATTATTTACCTTCATTTACATTATTAAAACATAGATAATATGAAGTACTGAAGAAATTACTTACTGGAACCGACCAAAGTAAATTCATCAAGCTAAAGAACAGGTTAGAAGAAAAGGAGAATGCTTGGGAACTATCTCCATCCGAGCCTAATTCCATCTAACATGATGCCATAGACACACTTCACTGAAAATATGATCATCACAATAAATAAAAATAATTCTTGATAGACTGCGTAACAAATGGAAAGGTACACACCTCAACTCGTCTGTATTAGTCACAAAAGGCAGACAGCGTTAGGAAGCCAGTGAAGGGCATTAGGCCACTTTTGGCAGCCAATCCTTGAAAAAAGTCTCGCATTCCACATTCGCTGGGGAAAGAGCATCAAGAGGCATAACAGTGATCTGGCAAAATCATGCATCAGTTATGCCCTATGCTAAAACCAAATGATTTCATTAGATAGAGCAGACTACATACAAATCCTTCCTTCAGAGATCGAAGATCTGCATCTTCAACTAGGGCTCCTCTCACCTAGAAATTTCAAACAGAAACATCATTAATTTGAGCCTTACAAAATCAACAAACTTCAAGTGTAAGAAGACTTTAGAAAGCATCCTTAGAGCATAAGGTCAATTTTATTTGGAAAAACACTATTTTAAACCAACCGAAAACATTTTTAATTTTAGACAAACAAAACCAACAAACTTAAAGTGTAAGAATACTTCAGAAAGCATCTTTATAATGAAACGTAGATTTTATTTGAAAAAAAATTCTTTTCAACTGATACATAACAAAACCATAAGATGACAAACACAACAGAATTCATGCAAGTGTTATTTGTTTTCATAGCCTGATATCAAAATTAAGCTGCGATAATTTATCAGAGATTCTGGCAAGAATAGTAAATCTTAAGATGTTATTAAAGGAAAAAACCAAGCATATTCATGAGTTACCCCGTTGAGATCATTGAACCAATCCAAAAAGCATAAATACTGCGAACACAAAAATACGAGGAATCAAAGTTAAGATTCTCACTCTCTTAAATAGAAGATGTTCCTGAGACATAGTTGTCCCCATTGTTGATAACATCTGCCTTCCATGCATGTCTGAGGTCATTGGTTCCCATCCCACCTGATTTGTGCTTCTACCCTGCTTAGTGAGCTTATAGCCCTTTTGTGGGCACATGAAATGGAGAATGTTACCACCTTGAGACAATGCTAACCAGGCAATGACTGCTTTAGTTATCCAAAGGATAAATAAAAAGAGACAAAAGCTCTAGAGAGAAGCACAAGATGCATCCGAACAGCTAAGGCATTTCATGTTTTCCCAAAAATGCAGCAGCCCCTTTACCTTATGATTTGCAACATCTGTCGGCAGATCTACATTCAAGAAACAGTTTCTGGGATAACTGCTCTTCTTGATCTCGGACAAAATCGAACCAATGATAGGTAAGCAAGCCTCAGCAGCAAGTGTGTAGTCTTGCACGCTGCTTATACCTCCAACCCTGAAATTCCAATACAAACTATTACTATGCAAGAAAAATGAAATTGTTTGCCAAAGGATGAATTGGAACTAAATGAGAGAAATGGCCTTGATAGAAGCAATTAGTGTAACAGTATGCCCACCAATCATACGATATTGAAATAGATGGCACCCCATTGAAGAACGCCTCACGAGCACCAGCAACCGTGCCAGAGTAGACACTGCAAAATCATGCTGCCAAAATTGTAAGAAAGGGCAAGGACTTCAGTGGATATAATAGTCACCTATTGACTGCCAGGCATCATTCTATTTTATAGTTCTTGTTTAGACGAATACCTAGTTTCAATTTTTAAAATCCTAATTCAAGAAAACGAGATACTTATACACTTATGTATCCTTTGAGAGGCTAGGCTGCCGAGCAATGTAAAATAATCACAACATTTCTTTTTCCACTCAACCAATGACCACATATGTGGACCTTAAACGTGGCCTGAAGAACGAAAAACCTAAGATTTTAAAACATCGTAGAAATATTATAGAAAGCTGCACTCTGCATCCTATTACGTAAAGAATGAGATACTTATGCATCCTGTCTTTTCAGAAACTTCATGTTGCGTATTGTGAGTTTGTACATTGGATACAACTCATCATGCTCTTTCTATTACTTAGTATAAATAGTTGTGTTAATCTTTAAAAATATTTCAGACAACTGTCTAATACAACTGTTCAAGTAATAGTCATGATATGAATGTCTTGTTTATTGGCTCTGACACACAATTCATATTTCGATGGTTGAAGAGTTTTAACCATTTCTTCCCAATTTTAAGATTAAGCAGTGATCTCATTTTTTTTTCCAACTTTTTTGTTATTTATAAAACAGGGAGAGTCCATGTGACTCTGCTTCAGTATTATCTTCCTAACTTGGGGATGAATGATAAGCAGGAACAAGATGAGTAACTTAGAAGGGAATATCTAGAATAAAATTGCATTAAGTACAAAACTGTGGAGACAAAGAAGGCAAAATTGCACTAACATGTTATATCCACAGTTGCTACCCATGTTAATACCACTGATTACCTGCACAGAGATAAGAGGAATGCATGAGACAGACAACATCAAAATCAAGTCATGTAGCATGGAAAGAACAACAACAGGGCTCAATCAAACAAAGAGCAACTGCAACTTTCTCATGACGTGAAAACACTTCAACAAAAGAGGTATAAATGACAGAACGGTAAGGGGCTCTGCGTGTGGTGCTTATCACCATATTGTTAGTTCTTTTTACCCACATTCCATCTGTTCATACAACAGAATGACTGAATCTGCAATTCAGAATCTCGAAATTTGTGACAAACTCTGTTGACAGGAGGCAAAGCGTTTCTTTCAAAAAGAGTTGATGGGCAGAAAAACTAGCCAAAAATAGATTTTTGTACTATAATTTGCTCATGCTCATTGATGCAGTTATGACTACCCGGTTAAAGTCTGAAAAGTACCAGATCAGCTACCGAGGGGAAAAGTGCCTTAGAGATTCCCAATGAGGTACAATCTGCTGGTGTCCCTGCAAAATGCAAAGCCATTACTGGGAGAACATGGAATCCAACATAGGGCCTCTCCAACCTTGTTGGGAGTACTTGTTGAAGGATCAAGGCTATTATTGTGCAGTTCTCTTTAAAGCTGATTAATGGTGATAAAATTTTTCAAAAGAGGTTTGGCAAGAAGAACATCATACAATGTCAAGTGAGCTATGGTATGTGCAAAAGTGATAGTTTATTCACATGTAAAATGTCGTTACCCCGAGATAGAAAACAACATCTATATGAAGTTAGGAAAAACAAAAGTATGCGAGAGTCTTCTGCAACATCGGCAATTCATCTAGGTGCTAATCTGGGATGCATCACTCTCCATCCTTTTATCTTGAATAAATAAACTAGCACTTTCGCAATAATTAGCAAAAGTCTTGGTTTCTGTAATGAGACACAAAGCTTCCTAGGAGCTTCTTAGCTCAGTTACAACAATTATAGTAAATTGAGAAAAGTCGGAATAAGGTTCAGGCCTTCCAATTTGGAAAGGAATAAAACTCTTCTCTTGCTTCTTCCAAACTAATTATCCTCACTTTCTGCAAATATTCAATCTCTACCAGGACTATGTACGTGTACATCATTCTTCTTCCTTTTTCTTACAACGTTGCGTATCCAGGCCTCTCACGGCAAATTGCCTCTTCCCTGTACACGTATAGCCTAAAAAGCCGCGAGCATTTCAAATCCTAAAGTAAGATTAAGGCACAGAAACAAAGAAAGGGACAAATCTCAATCTTGTAACAACACATTGCAAGCTGAAAATCATCACAGAAATTAGAAACAAATAGGAAGTGTAAACCAACCTGCGACTGCGAATGCAATTGCTCCTTCGACGTTCACTCGCCTAGCCGCAAGAGGGTGACGCCACGTGATGCTGTGGCTAACAGCCGATCTTTCCCTGTCGATTACTCACATGAGCATTGCAGGCTATAACTTGAGGTGCAGAGCCTACTTAATCAAATGACGCATCGACACTGCCGCACGACAGAATCCGAGAACCATAGAAGGTCGTGACTCGTACGATGGAGCTCCGCTGCGTCCCATGTATGCAAGCATGCGACGGCAGAAAGTGAAATAAAGTTGAGCAAACGACGTACGAGTCGGGAGCGCAGACTTGGACGTTGTAGCGGCCGGAGGAGACGAGGACGCGGACGAGGGACAGCAGGCCGGCGGCGTCGATGCCGTCGTCGTTGGTGACCATGACGGTCGGCCGGTCGACGGAAGTCATCCTCTTCTTCGCGTTCGAGTGAGTAAAGCAGAGGACGCGACGCCGGCTGAGTCGGACTCTGATTGCTCTGCTTTTCGTCCATGGTGGTTTTATTTTATTTTATTTTATTTTCTTTTCTTTTGTGGTCAGAAGATTCGTCCAACGGTGGTTGGGTTTGGGTGGCGTTTTCGGGGAAGTGCTTTCACGGGATACGACGACGAGTCGTCCGATGCGTTCGGGTCGGGCGGGCTCATTGGGCCCGTTCGGGCAAGGCTTGTCCAAAGCCCATTGGCCAACTTTTGGGTTTTTGCCAAGGCCTGAAGGCCGAGCAAGTCTTTGGGCTACCTTGGTCTTTCAGCTTTTTCGGCATATAAGTCCTAGGTCAATAACTTTTTTTTCCAAAATTACCCTCACCATTTTTTTTTATTTTCCAGGTTTTTCCCTCGTTATAATTGTTTGGCGTTTGTCTTCTCTGCGTGAGGATGGCCGGCGTGACCAAATCTGGTCGCGAGAGGCTAGCGAGATCATGCCACCCTAAGCGGCCCTTGTCAACCGAAGGTCACCTACGGTCGTGTGACCTCAAACGATAACTACAAGCACCAGATTTAGATCGCTAGAGACCTGAGTCCTTTGTAGGTCTGTAGCGAAGGGTTTGAATTTTTTTTCTTTTTTTCAATTTTTTTTGGTCGGTTTTTCTTTTTTTCAATTGGAAAATAAGAAAAGTTATTGACAAGTTTAATTTTTTCAAGTACTATTTTATCCAAATTTAATTTATAATGAACTTTTAAATTATAATAATAAAGATAATTTGCATTTCAAAAAGCTCCTTTCTAACTTAAAAAGACCAATTGCCTTTCTCTATGGCTTTCAAAAGCGAACACTCCAAAGCGAGAAAGTACCAACCACTGGCAAGGGTCATAACTCTCACCCAAGTCACCACCAACTGCGGGTCGAGGGCTGCTAAGCCCTAGCCAAAGGCCATGAGGGCACCCCTCCAAGGCCACAAGGGCTCAACCCTCACTAGCAAGGGCTCAATCTTGTCAAGTGATTTGACGGAGTCCACCATTGATCCGCTTCAAGAAATTACTGGACAAGTTGATGGACAATAAGGCGTTGAAATGCAAAAGACTTTACAACATATCTAAAACATTGTAACATCACCAAACAATCCGGCGATAGCTTGAGCTTGTCAAGCGCGACAGAGTCCGCCATTAATGCACTTCAAGAATTCCTACAAATGAAACTTGCGTTGAATAACATAAAGCATTTGGAAAGGCACAATGATATGAGCACCAAAACATGATACTCAGAATGGTCCCTTGGCGCTGTAAGTCATATTCTGTAGCTTGTCTAAGAGCTTTTGCGAAGGCTTTAAATGTTTCCTCAATAATATGGTGTGAGTATTTTCCAGCGAGCTGCCCTCAAACATTGAAATAATATTTTAGAATGAGCAAGCAAGAAATAAAAAATAATAATAATTCAACCATATTGAGTGTCATTAGAAAGTAGACATAACTTCAACTCTGTTTTACACACTAGTATAGTAAATAAATGATCATAATGAGGACAAATAATATTTACCTGCCTTATGTGAAGTGTCATGTCATAAGTATTCACCAAAGACTGGAAAAAGTGCTCCACCAATTGATACAAAAGATAATTCGATCAGAACTTATTAACATTGCACTAAACATCCTATAAACACAAGGAATAGAGTAAGAAGCAGAAATTCTATAAGATGCTGCACGAATTCATATATATGGAATCCGGGGAAGTAATATTGGAGATACATGCATAATGCATACACAATTCCAACAAGTAAGATACTAGAATACCTGAGTGTCATATGTTCCAACCCTCTGTGTTGGTATTTGCAAATCAAAACTTAAATGTGGTCGGCCAGATAAATCCTGTACGTGAAAGATGGAGTACATCACTAAACTCAAAAAGAGGGAATTGAATGGATAAACATCTAGAGATGTGAGATTCTACGCACAACCTTACAGTTAGCCAAGCTATATTATCCAGTTGACACTTGTTTTTATTTTATTTTCAAGCGCAAAAAAAAAAGGGCCGCGGGGTCGGGTCGGGTTGGATCCTGGCTTTGGCCCGGCCCAGCCCCTTTTCCTTTTCTTTCCGCGCCTGGGCCTGGCTTCCCCCTTTCCCTTTTTCTTTTCTCCCCATCACGCGCCCCAACCCAGTTTTCTCTTTTTTCTTTTTTTTTTTTTTTTTTTTTTTTGCGGCCCAAAGCCCTTCCCTCTCTCCTGGCCTAGCTCGCGCCCAGCTTGCTCCCTCCTTCGGCCATCGCCTGCACGGGGAACCAGCGAAGGAAAAAGAAAAGCAACCAAGGTAGCAGGGGACAACATCATCTCGTGGAGGCAGGCAAGTGGCGAAATCGTCGGGTCAAAAGCAGCTGGCAGAGGCGGCTGATTGGTCAGATGAAGTCACGCGGGCTAGCTGAGCGGGAAAAGAGAAAAAGAAAAGGAAAGCAGAGCATAGAAAAGCAGGGGGAGAAACGAAATCAAACGGCGAAGGCAGAGACGAAGAACACAAGAGAGAAGGAGGATGAAAAGAGCAAGAGACACCCCGGAGCTGTCCAGCTGCCGTCGGTGAGCTGCCGACCGCCGCTGTAGTCCTCGGAGCCCGCAACGAGAGAGAACAGGAGGCGAGGGATAGCGAGTAGGAGCTCGAAGCGGGGGAGAGAAAACGAGAAGAAAGGAAAGAAGGAGGTGCCGAGAGCAAGGAGGAGGCGAGAACCGACCGCTGCGACCACCACAGACATGCCTCCGGGTGACCGTCGCCCCCGCCGATGCATCTTCAAACCGCCATTCCCGCCGGACTTAGGTTGGTATTTCGTCGAACACCTGGTGTGCATTCTTGAAGTCGAGCTGGCCGGAGCTTGTTCTGTTCGTTTCGGGTGAGCTCCGGCCTTCGTAGGCTCCTCCTAAGTCCCCGTTCTTGTTGGTCGCTTGTTGGTCACCGCCGCCGTCGTCTCGAGTCTCGGTTGGATTTGAAACTTCATGGTTCATGGGCGCGCGCTACCTGCTTGATGAAATGCTCGAGTGAGCTCCGCCTCCCTGGCTCCTCTGTGTAAAGCCCAGCTAGGATTTTGGCCACAGAGGGTCACCGTCGTTTGCCAGGAAGTCGGTTTGCGTCCCACCGGACTGAGGCAATGCCATTGCGGCCCCAGCCGGGGACCGCCTGTACCCTTCGCCCTTGCCTTCTTCTCTGTTGCCCCCCAAACAGCCGCTAAACGGGCGGTCGCGGGCCAACGGAGTCTTTCACCGACGCCTCGCCGCTTCTGGTGGGAGCCCCGACCGACGCCGTCGCCTTCCTCGGAAGACCCCCGCGGGCGGCACGCCGTCGCGGCCTCCCTGATCGCGACTGAGTGGTCGCTGCCGGGGACTGCAAGCCGAGCTGGGCCAAATCCGCGATCTGGCCCGCTCGGCCTCCTCCACCCCGCAGGCCAATAGCCCGGAGCTAATTTGGGCCGTGGGCCCGCAGGGGGGCCTCATTTGCGAAAGGAAGGCCGGGCTCGTCGGTGAGCCCAACCCTAATTTGAGAAATGGCCCGACCCGAGATGGTCGGGCCAACCGGCCTGCCCCCAGCTGGACTAAACCCGGGTCCGGTCGGAGACCGGACCCCACTTCGCAGACCGGGTCAAACAGGTCGGATCAGACTGGACCTGACCCGGTCCGGCCCAAAAAAAATATTATTTAAAAATTAAAAATTAAAAAAAAATTTTAAAAATTTCGAAAATCTAAAATGATGGGATTTGGTTGGGACTTGCCATATATTGCACTTTTAGTGTAATTAGGCTTTTATTTACTCGTATATCGATTATGTTGTATGCTTAATTTGCATGTTTTGTTATGTTTAATTGCACGTGTTTAATTTTACTGCAATTAGGACTTTGGTAGCTATGATTGTTACTTTAATGATTGTGCACCCGCATGGTCACCTCACATGTTAGTGAATAGGTATAAAATCAATCCAAATTGCTTGCCAAAAAATTATTTTGTTAAAATGAACAAGATTAGGTACCGAAATGGCACTAATTGATCAACTAGTGTAATCAAGTTCCCGACTCTAGATTCTCTGGTTGCGTAAGAAGTGAGGTACACTCCCATGTCTCACTTGGTTTCTAGCTGACCCCAATAGGCTAGTGGCGACTCCTTTTATGCAAAATTCCAAAAAATATCTCACTGTCACGTGGGGCATGGGCTTGGGAGAGCCCGTGCCTGATCATGGGCCTTAGGCCCATCCTTTAGGTAATACTCCTAAACATGTTCCCTCCCCCCGAGGGGTAGGTCGCAACAACAAGCAAGCTGTTAGCATATGAATTAGTGTAGTGTAGGGAATCCATTGTTGCTAAATTGAGACCCCAGTCCCATATCTTAGATCTGTAATCTCCCAGAATCTAAAACCTAAGAAAGAATTGAATCTTGAGCAGCATCATTGGTTAGGATCTTTAGAGGTTTTTGACATGATTAATTTGTAAGAGAAATATACTGAAGCTCCTCATGAATTAAATCAAGCAGTCGAAATTTCTATCTGTTTCTATTATATATTATACTTTAAATCTAAGAGCAATATAGTTTTCAATTTATCATTCCTTAAAAGATCGAGTTTACTATTAAGTTAAGCTTATCATATTTGACTCTTTTGATTATCGAGCCAAGATGATCTAGCTCAGCCACAAAGAACACTTTATCACGTGTAGACTGAGCTCAAAAGCAAGCTCAATCAAACTGATGTAAAGTACTTGTTAATTCAGTTGAGTTCAAGACACAAACTTTGTCAACTTGACTCATATACTTTTATGTTATGTCCATTTCCCCTTCCTTTGACACAATTGATAAAGAGGCACAACTACAAGGCCCCATGAAAAGGTTTTATGGGGTGATCAGCAAATGATTAGACAAACTACTTAATTGAAAAGCAATTTCAGTGTAGGTGGCTTGAATATGAAATTTCTGTCGTCATAATTCTTTTGAAAAGAAAAGCCTAGACTGATTAGTGCAGCTTCAAATTTCAAACCCGTCCTTGCTTCATCTGATTCGACATCCATTTTTTCTTCATCTCATTCTCAGTAATGCATTACTAAAAGAAACTTTTTAGCTACATCTACCAAAATAACTTAATGCTGTCAGTTGATAATGAAGTAGCTTCACCAGCGAATTTCTTTCCTAAGTCGAGTGGTGTGGTTAGTTGTTGACAAAAACCAGTTAGAAGACTCAAAAGTGATTGTACGGATACCAGTGCAACATGAACGAGTGCTTCATCTCGAGGAGCTAAAAAGTCACCAAACTGGTGTATCCCTTTTCTGTCATCAAGTGTTTGCAGCAAGGCCTACAGAGCAGAGAAAAAAGAGCTTTAGCAGATCAGTGGAAACATGGGAATAGTTGGATTTTGTACTAAAAACAATATTCCAGTTTTTACAAGTCAATACATTCATAAAAAAGGATCAGTCACCACTATAGCTGGACAAAAGGGGATAGTCAGAGGGGAACATCTCACAACCGCATTCTCTAATATATTTATTAAGTACCACCTCCATTACATGTACATCGAAGAGGACATGCGAAGCAAGTTGCTGATACAAACAGACATGCACATTTTCAGTATAAATAAGTTCTAACAACAGACACAAAGCATTTCGGGACTCAAAACTATGACTGAAATCGACTGCAAAACTTAGCTTCACCAATCCACTCAGAAGGCTAACACAGCTATGAGCAATAGCACTATAGTTCCAGCCAGTGCATGACTAATGCTCTCACACCATCCCGAAGTATTGAAATGAGCACCACCTGAATGAAAAGATAACAAATTTAAGTTGTCTCTCCTCCATCCCTTGCCATGAACAGCATAAATTGAATATAACACACGAACTGACCAATCCCAAAAGCAGAACAAAGCTAAATCCGACAGCATATTCCACTCACATCCAACATGTGATGAGAAAGGGAATGCCGTTGTTGCTATCGGTGACCCCGTGCTGTCCAAGTTGATCTTTAGAGCCACATTTTTCTCCTTCGTAACCCTTTTCACCTCCCAAATCCGACCACTTGAGCACAAATAGTGTAACCGCAGGCGCCATCAAAACCCAAGCACTCAATCGAGCTCGAATCCAACAATCGAGGAACTTCGCAAAAACCGATGTCGATCGCAAGTGGGGCAGCAGCTCCATTGTTCTGGGGAGAGAAGGAAGAGCGCGAGACGACGGGACTCCGAACGGGAGCATCTTCCATGGAGTGGCCCTTGCCGACAAAGAAGGGGCGGAGCCGAGAGGCGCCGAGGGAGAGGTTCGCCGGAGAAACCCTAGCGATGGTCGGTGGTTGAGATGAGGGAGTGGGATTGTAGGAGGCGAGATTAGAAGGGAGGGAGAGCTCCATTCCCAGCTCTCGCCTGCGAGCTGCAGCGTGAATGGAACTCTCCTTCTCTCCTCATCTCGCCTGTTGCAATCCCACTCCTCGGCTCAGCTACCGAAGGTCGTCGCTCGGACTTCTCCGCCGAACCTCTCCGGTGGCGCCTCTCGGATCTGCCACTTCTTCGCCGGCAAGGGCCGTCGCTCCATGGAAGACGCTCCCGCTCGGAGTCCCGTTGTCTCGCGCTCTTCCTTCTCTCCCCAGAACAATGGAGCTACTGCCCCGCTTGCGATCGGCACCGGTATGTTTGTGCAAAGTTCCTTGATTGCCGGATTCGAGCTCGATTGAGTGCTTGGGTTTTGATGGCGCATGCGGTTGCACTGTTTGTGCTCAAGTGGTTGGATTGGGGAGGTGAAAAGGGTTACGAAGGAGATGAATGTGGCTCTGAAGATCAACTTGGACGGCACGGGGGTCGCTGATAGCAGCACCGGCGTTCCCTTTCTCATCACATGTTGGATGTGAGTGGAATATGCGATCGGCTTTAGCTTTGTTTTGCTTTTGGGATTGGTCAGTTCTTGTGTGCTATATGCAATTTATGCTGTTCATGGCAAGAGATGGAGGAGAGACAACTTAAATTTGTTATCTTTTCATTCGGGTGGTGCTCATTTCAATACTTCGGGATGGTGTGAGAGCGTTAGTCATGCACTGGCTAGAACTATAGTGCTATTGCTCATAGCTGTGTTAGCCTTCTAAGTGGATTGGTGAAGCTAGGTTTTACAGTCGATTTCAGTCATAGTTTTGAGTCCTGAAATGCTTTGTGTCTGTTGCTAGAACTTATTTATACTGAAAATGTGCATGTCTGTTTATATCAGCAACTTGCTTCGCATGGCCTCTTCGATGTACATGTAAGGGTGTCGCAACCTCCCTTTTTCCGTTCGGGGGAAAAGAAAGAAGGTTTAGGGGTATTTACCTAAAGAGGCGGACCAATGGCCCTAAATTAGGCACGGGCTCTCCCAAGCCCATACCTCGCGCAACGTTGGATTTTATATTTTTAGTTCTTAACAACCTATGTAATTCTAGGAGTCGTTACTAGCCTATTGGGGTCGGCTAGAAACCAATCAAGACGCGGGAGTGTTGTCTCGATTTCTACGCAACCAGAGATTTCTAGGAATGGGGACTTGTTTACGCCAATGTTTCTATTAGCGCCCTTGCGGTACCACTAACTTGGAAGGTTGTTCATCTAAGTGGCCACACAATCTTGATTACCAATTATGATCCTTATAAAACCGCTACGCGTCCATGCAAATGTTTTTGTAGGTTTGTTTTCCTTAATGTCTAGACTAATCCTAACATAATTTAGAAGAGAAATTTACACTCAAATTAATGAAAAGCGGTGCGTAAGCAAACATCCAAGAAATTGAAATGACTTGAAAATAAATGCGTAAAAGGAAAACCCGATACAAGTCGGGCAAATAATATTACATGGCCTTGTTATCACGCCCGGGACAGGACCCCGTGAGCAAAATGGGAATTTAAATATGCATGAAATTACTCTAGATGCATGAAACTACTCTAATTAATTTTAATCTACGCAAAATAGATTATTTACAAAAATGATTATAAAATATCAAAATAGCATTAAATTAGGAAAAATGACCTTATAAAATTAATAAAATTTCATAGATGTCATTTTTGCCTTAATTTGATACCATTTATCACTTATGTATTTTTTTTTTTTGAAATTTTTGAAATTTTGGATTTTTGGATTTTATTTTTTTTAAAATAATAATAATAATAATTCCCTAAACCGATATATGCTAACATTGAACAACACAGCACATGAATATCACAATAATAGAGCTTAAATCGACCGTTTCAAGGTTGAAACTTGATTCCGATATTTTATCGAATATTTGGCTTGCATCAAATCTCCTCAAAACAGCTTCCTCGGGCCATGTTCGTGGCCTTCAATCTCGACTCATAAGTAATCTCATGCGAAAGCAAAGTATCAAGAATATACTATTACATACAAAGAACAGGTTTAGCTAGAAATCACAGCCTAGAACACACAAGAACCAAACTGAAAACGGCCTCCAATATGAGGGTTGGAGCCGTTTTGCAAATCTGGTGCTGAACCCAAGTCAAACAGCCATGTCATATGCCTAGATTGAAGCCCCGACAACCATCACATGCAACATCTATATGAAATATTACTCCATCCGGATGAAAATAGGTAACATGTACTTTCAAATGCAATAAACATCACCGAAAATGATCAATCGGACGCATCAAAACGAACCCTCCAAGAAGCATACATGCATGATCTACGCTGGCCAACCATGTCTCAATGTGGATTGGCTTGGTTTTTGGCTCATGTTATAGACGGTTTCATGATTCATAAGGTGATTTAAAGACTAAACTGGGTTGTCCTATGCATTATTTGTACTCCCATATAGCATTCATCAAAGTCACAATGACAAAATAACGCATGCAAAGTGGAATAACAAGTCAAGCATGTAGAGGTATTGAGGAGGCTTTAAACACTTAGAAAAATTTCTACCTCAAAAATCAGTTCTCCGGACTAGTTTTCCTCTTGATTTTTGTGATCAAAACATGTTCACACTTAAACAAAATATATCTAGGATGCTTACCTTGCTTCCTAGTTTCGTTTTCAAGTGACTCTTGGTCGAGGAAATGAGAAATTATCCTCCGGGGGGCACGTGGAAAATGGCTCCTTGAAACTGAAGTGAGATCTGCAGAAGAAAAAAGCTGACAACGAAGGTTTTCGTTGACCTCCAAAATTAGGCTTCAAAACCTCTTTTGTTGGAAAAGTTAAAACCAACCCAAACTATATATATTCTAGTTTGGCTTGTAACTCATGGATTTCCTCATTTGTCTCTCCATTTTCCCAAAAAAAACTCACTTTTCCTCACTCGTGACCAACCGGGCTCAACACGTAGAAAAATCTTAGGACTCCCTTGGCCCGCCAGGAGGGTATCTTTTCGGGGTGCTTTAGGAGGTCTTCCCGATCTTCATTTTGGACGTGTGACCTATGGTTGGAAAGATCTTTGAATGAAGTTTCACTCTTTAGTTGAAAGTTTTGGCTAATTTTGGCTCCAAGTTTGTGAAAAATTCACTTCTCTCTCTAAGGGTTGATGGAGTTTATGGGTTTTTGCTTTTTCTGCAGTTGTTTCTGAGGCTGTTTCTTGGGCACGATCATGAGCTCTCTCTCGTGTTTCTTGTCTTCTCCCCTTTATCCCTCAAAAGAGCCTGCTTCATAGATCTTATCCATCGAATTCATCAATCTCTTGGTCGGCTTTTTGCCCCCTTACCAAGCCTGCCAACTGAACTAGTTCACCCGCTTTCTGACTTAGCCAATTTTTCAACTTCTGCAGCTGTTGAGTGTGTGGATTTTGCTGCGACTTTCCCGTGCTTTCCGTAGCTTATCCCTGGCAAATTTCCGTCCACTGGCACTACTCATTATGGTCTTCAATCACGTGAAAAGATCAGGCTGGATGGGCGGCTGAGTGGGATATGGTGGGGCCACCAAGTTGCTTACTCAAAGAACTCCGAATTGAGACCAACTCGTGGACTGAGTTTTGGTAGCTGGTTTGGGTGCTTTAATCCATCAATTTTGCCGCGATTTTTGATCAATTAGCAAACTCATATATAGTAGTTTAAGATCTTGATCATTTTTCGCAATTGTGTCCACCCAATTTTGCAAGAGAGTCCCTCAAAGTTGGCCATTTTCTTGCTCGAAAATGCCCAATTAAATGTAATTTGGTCCTTTTTGCCCAATTCGATTAATTAAACCTGACCCAAGTTTAATTTCAACTCAATTGGGGGCTAAGATGATGATTTAAGGGCTCGGGTGAAATTTTGCAAAATTTGCAAATTGGTCCCTCAACTTTTGGAAATTGCGTTTTGGCCCCAATTTGCCATTTTAATTCCAATCTTACCACTTGGGCTTGGCTAGTCATATTTACATCATTGGCCCCAATTTTTTTTTTTTTTTTATTATTATTTTTTATATTTTTTTAATTTTTTTTTTTTTTTTTTTTTTAAGGAAAAAATCTTCCATTTAAAAAAGAAAACTATACTAAACACCTAGATAAATTATATGCAAGAATTTGACATGAAATATTTTTGTGGAAAAACAAGTTCCCCTTTTTTCGGAAATGATTTTTGGGCAAAAATTTATGTGTCAACAGCTACCCCTCTTTGGAAGGAAACTCAAAGAGATTTCTTTAAAAGATAAGGTGACACCTAATTTTTGTTTTTGTCTTTTTTTTTTTAATAATAGCAAAATGAAAATGCAACTGAGCTTAATGTAAAGAGCGTAATCTAAAGATGTACTTGTGAACAATTTGAAAAGTGTGGTTTAAGGATATACCCACAAACCCTGTGGTTTAAGGCAGTTCCACGAACCTTGTGATTTAAGGCAGACCCACTAACCTTGTGGTTTAAGGTATTCCCACTAATCGTGTGGTTTAAGGCAGTCCCACTAACCGTTTGGAATTGCATGGTTTAAGGATAACCAAGAACCTTTTGAAATGCATGGTTTAAGGTCAACCCATGAACCCTTTGAAATTGCAAGGTTTAATTTTGAAAATGCATGGTTTAAAGCCAACCCATGAATCCTGTGAAATTGCAAGGTTTAAGAATAACCAATAACCTTTTGAAAATGCATGGCTTCACTGAGGAATCCTGTCAAACTCAGCTTGAGCAAATGTCATTAGAGACGTCATCAAGAGACATTATGGCAATATTACAGCATTAATTAAACAAGCTAATCAAGTTAAGTCCGACTGCTTTAGAAAAACATTCTATGTCAATCAGCATCATGTGGCGCAAAATTGTCATCTTGCTTGGGGATGTATCATTAATCATCAAATTCTCTTGGGAGAAAAGTCCTTGTCGAAATGACCTTGACTCATGAGAAAGGTCTGTTAAGTATGCCGAGCAAGGACACCTAGTCAGAAAGGGCTTCTCGCATATTCTCAAGAAAATGGCTATTTGATCCCATCTATTCATGTGGGAAATAAACTGATCACTCAATCTCACTCTTTCAGTGTGCAAGACTTTGAATCATTCGCAATAAGTACACATTGACCAATCTAAGAGGTCTTTTAGAAGGACCGTAGTGCAGGTTTGGTCATGGTTTTAGCAATGGATAAGCATCATTGGCTATGAAATGAATTAATCACCGATCGACATCTTTGCCGGGTTTACAGGTCAAGAAACCTTAAGATGAGATAAAATAACCTTGCTCTCACTTCTTCGAGCGGAATCTTCTTTGGGAAGTCCTTATTTCCACTTTGAATCATCCCAATTTGAAGAGACTTTGGGAATGGGTTGTAATGTTGGTTTGGTGAAAGGCTCAAAAGGCTTAGCACTTTTTCGAAGAGGGATTTGAGAATTGGTGATTTCAACGACATCATTGCCATATCATCTGATTTTTGAAAGCACTAGAATTTGTCTCGAAAGTCCCTTGACTAATCATCGCAAAATAAGAGCTTTGCTTTTTCCTCTCATGACTTTTGCATTTGCAGTGATCTCCTTTTGATACAAGCATTTTTTTTTTTGTGATGGGTATTAGCCTTACTTTTACCAGGCATACTGCTTTTTCATACCCCCTAATTTTTATTTGACTTTTGCTCTTTTGAACTTTTTAAACTCTTAGGACTTTCGAGATGCTTTCTGCATTTTCACGTAAATATCACTTGCCTTGGCAAATCATATGCCTTGCCCCAATGTGGGGAGATAATCATCACTTGAGTTTTGGAAATGAACGATTAGGCTCAACTTGGTTTAAGCAAAGGGTATTGGTGTTTGGGTAGAGAAAAGAATGCTCTTCTTCACCTTGGGATGCTTCGAGCTTCCATAAGAATTCACCTGAAGTTACCACAAAAAGATTTATGCAAGTGTTAGCAAAGAAGTCTTTCTCATCTTTCCTCTCCCAATAATGTCAACCCAAACCTCCATAATTGCCCCATTGTGGGGTGGTTCTTGACAGGGGTATTTGATAGAAAATTCTCCACATTAAAAGGCTCAAATGGGCTAATTATTGTCACATGTAGTGTGTATGATAGAGGAAAGAAATGCCTTTTATTATCTTGATCTATGTACCGCTTGCGAATGAATTCATTGACCTTAAATGACACGGTTTTCTTTTTCGCTCGAATCCTAGAGTGTTTAAAGGACATGTTTGGAAATGGGTTGCCTTTCCTCATCCTAAGTGTTTCTTGCTTGGCATGAGTAACATCGCCTTTCATTTTTGTTGAGATCATCTGGATGGATTAATCTCCATAGGGAATTTTGATTCAAAATGAGTGATCCGCCGAGTGGATGGACAATTTAAAGGTAAAGAAGATTTTTGCAAACTTTGTGGAAAACTTGTTTCTTCAATTTCCATTTTTTGTGCTTGTTTCTAGAAAAACATTAAACATTCTTTTTTGCGATGGAAATTATCCATTTGTTTTCCATTTGATTTTGAGAAGAATAGTACTTACCTGTGCCTTAGTAGTCAGGTGACCCTATGAGAGCAAAAGAGAATGTGTTAGTGCATGAATCCTTAGGGATCGTAAAGCTAGAAACGATACAACATTACCCTTGATCAGTTTCACCATTTGGCAGCAAATAGCGGGATGAACCTATTGTTTTAAGGCTTGAAGAGATTCTCAAGTCTTTGGTCTCATTAGTTCGAGCACTTTCCTCCTTTTGCAAAAGTAAAAGATGCAAATTTTTTTATTTTTTTATTATTATTTCCATTTTATGGCAAACTCATTGTCGTTTCCGGGGATTGAACCCTGGCCATTCTCGGACCACTTCATCCCCCATACCACCAGGCCGAAGCGCTGGTAGTGTCCATGAGGTGCCTCTTTTTTATTTAATTGAACCGTCTCTAGAATAACACATCTTTTAAACCAAGTTAGGTGAATTGGACATGTGTTACCTCCACATACTTGCTTGGTCGATATGTATTATGCTTAAATCAATTTCTTGGCTTTATTCTTCGGATACTGACGTTCCTGCCAAATAGGGAAACTACGTAAAAAAAAAGAGGTTAGAGAGGGTATATCGGAAACGATACCAGATTACCCTTCTCCTGAGTTTGTATTCGACAACTCCTGGGAATATTTCGAATGTGGACCTTCGTCATTTTGTTTTGTCATTTTAATTTTCTTCGTTTTACGATCTTTCCACCAAAGCAACTAGATACACATAACACGAATACATATGCATGTATAGAATGTATGCATGAAATGCATGATGCAAGTGCCAAGTGACTCGGGTTGTACAAGAAATGGCTATACAGCCTTGATTTCATTCATGGAAAGTATTTCTTGACTGCATCAGCGTTTACAGGCTTTGGCAGCTCGTGGCCGTCCATTTCCACCAGAATTAAAGCCCCACCGGGTAGTATCTTCTTAATGACATAAGGGCCTTCATAATTTGGAGTGAATTTTCCGCGTGGGTCTGGTATGATAGGCAATACCTTCCTCAACACAAGTTCATCCACTTGGAAATGTCTTGGTCGAACTTTGCGATTAAAGGACTTCGCGACTCGCTTCGGTAGCATTGACCATGGCATAGTGCACTAAGTCTCTTCTCATCAATCATATTCAGCTGTTCGTATCTCTCGCTACATCCACTCGCCTTCGAGAGTTTAATCTGCGAGAGAATCCTCAATGAGGGAATTTCCACCTCTACCGTAAGACTGCCTCCATACCGTATACAAGTGAGTAAGGCGTTGCCCGCGTCGAAGTACGTATTGAGGTTCGATATGCCAACAACGCATATGGCAATCGTTCATGCCAATCGCGATAATTGTCCGCCGTCTTAGATAGGATCTTCTTTATGTTTTTGTTAGTTGCCTCCACTTTGCTCCATTCATTTGCGGGCGATAAGGTGACGAGTTCAAATGGCGAATTTGGAATTCATGAAGCAACTCGTCCACAATCCCGTTATTCCGATTCGAGCCGTTATCGGTAACAATGGCTTCGGTACACCATAACGGGCAATGATGTCATGACGAATGAATTTGGCTACGTTTTTCGCAAAGGACATTAACATATGAACCCGCTTCAATCCATTTTGTGAAATAATCAATAGCTACCAAAATGAAGCGATGCCCATTAGAAGCTTTGGGGTTAATTGGCCCGATTATATTGGTTCCCCACATGGAAAATGGCCACGGCTGAGACATCAAGTGCAGTTCGTTAGGTGGGGCATTGACATTGTCTCCAAAAATCTGACACCAATGATAGTAGCGAACATGTTTGATACAATCGGTTTCCATGCTTAACCAGAAATATCAGAGCCTCATGATCTTTTTTGCTAAAAGGTGACCATTCATGTGTGGTCCACACTCTCCTTCGTGTATTTCTTTCATCAGTTGGTTGGCTTCTCTAGCATCGACACATTTCAACAGGATTGAATCAAATGATCTTTTGTAGAGCACATTGCCAGAAACAAAGAATTTCAACGCTAACTTCTTGAGATATTTCTTGTCAGCTACCTCACATCCTTGAGGAAATTCTCCCAGTTGGAGGTAATTCAAGATGTCATGGTACCATGGCCTTCCGTCTAGCTCGCCTTCAATTGACATACAGTAAGCTGGGTGTTTGAGAATCTCGATCTTTAATGGCTCAATATCCAATCCCTCCATCACATGCAACATTGATGACAATGTGGCCAATGCGTCAGCAAATTGATTTTGGGACCTTGGCAAATATTCAAAAGATATTTCCTCAAATTCCTTTGTTCATTTTTCAAGGAATTCATGATATGGGATCAGCTTAAGATTGCGTGTTTGCCAGAGACCCTCTGTTTGCCGAATAATAAGTATAGAATTGCCGTATACCTGTAAATTCTTAACATTCATGTCAATGGCTAATTGCAAGCCAATGATGCACGCTTCGTATTCTGAGATATTATTAGTGCAAGGGAACATCAATTTTGCGATTCTGGGGATAATGTTGGCCACTGGAGAGATCAAAACTGCCCTAGTCCCAGAGCCAGATAAATTTACAACCCCGTCGAAGTACATGGTCCATTTATCATTTGCTACTACCAAAATACGTTCATCCAAGAAGTCCGTTGTGTCGAAAAATTCTGCTTCTCTAGGATTTTCAGCCAACATATCGGCTATGGCTCTCCCTTTGACTGATTTCTGCGCTATGCTTTGTACATCAAATTCGGAAATGAGGACTTGCCATTTGGCCATCTTTCCAACTAAAGCCGGCTTCTCTAGCGATACTTGATTGGGTCATTCTCTGTCACGAGCAAAATCTGATGGTGGAGAGTGTATTGGCGTAGTCGGTGCAATACCCAAATCAATGCTACACATGTTTTTTCCACTTCTAAGTAATTCATCTCAGAGACAGTGAATTTCTTGCTGAGATAATATATTGCGCATTCTTTTTTATCACTTGGCCTCTTCTGGGCAAGCATGGCCCCTAGTGACTCCTTGTGGATGGTTAAGTAGAGGACCAGTGGTATTCTTGGGACTGGTGGTACCAGCACTGGTGGTTGAAGAAGGTATTGCTTTATTTCTTCAAAGGCTTTCTAGCATTCGACGTCCCATTCAATCTTAGTATTCTTCCTCAGGAGTTTGAAGAATGGTTTGGCTGTGTCTGACAATTGAGAAATGAATCTTGCGATATAGTTCAATCTACCTAAGAGACTCCAAACTTCCTTGACAGTAGAGGGAGCTTTGAGGTCGCAAATGGCTTTAACTTTCGACGGATCGATTTCAATGCCTCGGCTACTGACCATAAAGCCTAATAGCTTCCCAGACTTTGCCCCAAATATGCATTTGGCAGGATTAAGTTTCAGCTTAAATTTCCTGAGTTGGTCAAATAACTTCTTTAGAACCCTAATATGGTCTTCTCCATGCTTTGATTTGGCAATCATATCATCGACATATACCTCTATTTCCTCATGCATCATGTCATGGAATAAGGTGACCATTGCTCTTTGATATGTGGCTCCCGCATTCTTTAGGCCAAACGGCATCACCCTGTAATAAAAGGTCCCCCATGGTGTAATGAAGGATGTTTTTCTCTTATCCTCCTCTTTCATCCTAATTTGGTTGTATCCAGAGAACCCATCCATGAAGGAGAATAGTTCAAATCCCGTGGTGCTATCAACCAAAACATCAATATGCGGTAGCGGGAAATCATCCTTTGGGCTTGCCCGATTTAAATCCCGATAGTCTATGCAAACTCTTGACTCGTCCATCCTTCTTCATGATCGGAACGATATTAGCAATCCAATCAGCATAATGGGATACTTCGATGAATTCCACCTTTAATAGCTTCATAACTTCTTCCTCGATCTTCTTAGAAAGTTCAGGTTTCGTTCTTCGAAGTTTTTGCTTTTTCGGTGGCATATTTGGGTCAGTTGGCAAAGTGTGCTCCACGATTTCTGGGTCTAGTCCCGGCATATCCGCGTAGGACCATGCGAATATATCTTGATATTCTTTTAAGAACTCAACCATTCTTTTTGCCTCGACCTCTGAAAGGCCCACCCCAATCTTGGTTTCCTTAACATTTTCTGTGTCGCCAAGATTTACAGTAACTGTTTGTTCGGCTGTCAAGGGTTTAGATTCTTCATTACGAATCCAATCTCTTTCGATGTCTTTATGGATATCATTATCCTCGTCAGATTCGAAGAGACTTTCATCGGGCAATCCCGAGTCACATACATATGTATCATGATTATGCCAAATGACATGCCTGAGATGCAAATGAGGGGGTCAGTAAAATCACTTAACGAATGCCATGCATGATGCACATTCAAAAATTCTTTTTGAATAACTATTTGAAAAAAATACGAATTAGGAGATTGCCCTCATATCCTCAGACATCTTTTCCCAAAACTTTGAAAACTAGGAGTCATGAGGAAGTCCAAGCCTCAAAGCATCATCATAGGATTGGTGGAATACTTCCTCACGCCCTTAATAAAACATGGATGCATTTGTATTAACATGATACGGCCGTTTTACAAGGTTCATGATCTTGGACCACGGCTCACAGTCCAATACCTTGATTACAAACGAAAATAACAAAAGTAGCTAAACAACCCTTCCCAAGTAAGGGAATACACAAGGAAATGACATAAAACTAAACATGATAGGTAGGTAGCATCCCTACTCCGAAAGCTGGAAGAAGCCCGCAGAAGGCTCCGCTTTGTCATCATCAAAGGTGGCACACACATAGTTGGCACCAAATAGATCTGCTATGCCTAGGATTGCTCCCTCCTCTTCTTGTAGCAGCTCGGGTGATTTGATAAAGGTCTTCTCCAATGGAGGATAAAGATCCTTGTTGATTCTGTATTGCATTAGCGCAACTTCCATATTCACTTCGTCCCCAACGGTTATTTTGGCCCATGTGTCCCCCACGCATACTTCGGCCTCCACGATCGCCTCGACCCATACGGCCTCCATGGCGACCTCGGCCTCTACCTCTGCCATATATACCTTGACCAGCAAGCTCTTCATATTTCACCTGATTCTCAAGATCTTTTTGGTAGCCTAAACCTACTCTTTTATGATTCCTAGGGGCTTTAATGGGCTTGGTAATACCTTGCGCATGCACTCCCAATCCCAGTCCGGGAATATGACTGTACTCTAGTAGCACTCTACTTGACATGATAGACGGGCCAGACATTTCAAGACTCTTAACAGCGGTCCCAACGGGTACATGGATCATTGAGACTAGCTCAAAGGTATGGTAGCTAGATTCCTCCTTCTCCTCAGGCTCCACATACGGGATGGTCAGTGTCTTGAAAGATCTTAAAATCGGTTTCGCACGAACGGTTACAATTTTCCCCTCCGAAATGAACTTAACCATCTGATGTAGAGAGGAAGGTATAGCTTCAGCGGCATGGATCCAGGGTCAACTCAACAGGAAAATAAAAGCACTGGGGATATCCAACACTTGGAATTTTGTCAGGAATGAGGTAGGGCCGATCAAAAGGTTGAGCTCAACCTCCCCTATTGTCTCTTTCTTTATACCGTCAAAAGCTCGGACGGTATACTTGGATGGTTTAATTTGCTCTTTACCAACCCCAAGATGACGAAGGGTGGCTAATGGACAAATATTCAGAGCGGACCCGTTATCAATTAAGACCCGAGCTACTATCATATCACAACACTTGGCCGATATGAGTAAGGCCTTGTTATGATCGTGTCCTCCTCCGGAAGATCCTCGTCTGAAAACGAGATTTGGTCCTTCAAGAGAATGGACCCAACGAACTCCTCTAGCTACTTGTCCCCAATGGTCTGTGGTACATGTATCTCATTTAGAACCTTCAATAGTGCATTTTTGTGTTTCTCGGAGGTCTTGAACAACTCCAAGAGCGAAATCTAGGCGGGCATCTTCCTTAGCTGCTCTACTACGTCAAACTCACTAGATTTGATCATCGCCAAAAATTGCTTCGCTTCCTCATCAGTGATAGCTTTCTTTTCCATAGCTTCTGCGGTGCATAACAAATGGACCGATCGGGTAACAACATCGACTTCATTTGTCCCATAATCCTATGGGACTGCCTTAGGATTGAAACTAGCGACAGGTTTTTTTGAGATCTCGTCTTGATCGTATGGCGGCAACTCAATTACCATCCGTTTGGGCTCAGCCTCTCCCAGCTCTAAGTTCGCGAACTCCTCGGCTGCCAAATCAATAACCACGTGTTTAAACTCGCACTCGTTAGAGTCCCATTGCTCTTCTTCAACAAATAAATCGATGATTACTGGTGTCATCATGGCGACGGTTTCTTCCTTGAGCTTGGCTAAGTCGTCCATGCCTCCCCACCCATCAGGGACGGTTTCTTTAGGATCCAAGAAAAAACTTGGAGGAGGTGAGTATTTGACGAGATAGTCATACTTTCCACTTGGTTGGCCTAGTGTATCTACCACTTCGCCCTTTTCTAGTGTCATCTTCAAAAATTCACGATCTCCACAAACTCTTTTGGCTTTGAGCTCGGATTCGGCATCTAAGGATTCTTCTTCATTTATGATTAACGGTTCGGTTTCCTTGGCTACGTTGACATCATCCGGTATTTCGACAGCGCTTACCTCCTCGACTGGCATCTCCACGACCATCCGAAATTCACAACAAAAATTCTTGGGAGAGAAATCAATTACAGCTGTCATCGTCTCATTTGCTTGGCTTCCTCCTCCATTTCAGATTATGCCCATGTTGATCATCTTGGTGACACGATCTAATTTCTTCTCAGTTGGGACACCTTCATCACTCCTTTTGTAATAGCCAGTTAAAATCAAATCTTCATACAGTTTATGGACATCAACACTGACCATTTGCACATTCCTATCCTCTCCTTCAGCAATCATATTAACATCCTCGACATGAACGGGTAAAGGGTTTTGCTTGACGTTGGGCTGCGTCTCCTTAAATGACAAGATATCTTTGTCCAATAGGCTTTGGACCTTGTTCTGGAGTGTTCGGCAATTATCCACTTCATGGCCTTTCTCACCCATATGGTACTCACAAGACTTTGTAAGGTCGAATCCTGGGAATTTAGGAGGGCTGTCACGAGGAATCTCCTTAGCTACCAACCCTTTCTGTAGCAACATGGGTAATAGTTTGGACAAGGGCCTAGGCAAAGGTGTGAATTGCCTTGGCGTCCACTTCCTGGGCTCGTAATTCTGGTATCTCCCTCGTGATGTAGAAGGATTTTGAGGATTCGAAAATTGTTTTGATTCGGCTGGGGCTTGCACGTAAGCTACTTCTACTTCTTTCTCCTTCTGATTAGTAAATTTCCTGTTTGTGCCTTCGGTTATCCGACCTTCATGCATGGCTTCTTCAATTCTCTCTCCAATGGCAACCAAGCGGGTAAAGTTTCCACAATCAGAGCTAATCATTTTGTTGTAAAAGTCAAGAGAAAGGGTATTAAGGAACAGCTCCACCATTTCAGCGTCGTCCAGTGGTGGTCGAACTTGAGCAGCCAAGGCGCGCCACCTTTGCGCGAACGACCTGAAGGACTCATTTCTCCTTTTCTCCGTGCGCGTTAACACTTTGCGTGTCGGGGCAATCTCGGTATTATACTTATATTGTAGCACAAATGCCTCCGCCAATTCCTCCCATTTTTCTATCTTTTCTGGTTCCAGCAGGATGTACCATTACAAGGTCGGGCCAGATAGACTCTCCTGAAAAGTTTGAATCAATAATGGGGTGTTCTGCGCATAGCGCCCCATCCTGTTCAAATAGTACTTCGATGGACTTTTGGATCGCCGGTACCATCATACTTAGCGAAATCGGGAACTTTAAACTTCTCAGGAAAGTCCATTTTGGCGTATCGAGACAGATCCTCGATCATGTTAGTTTCATATCCCTGTATGGCTTTAAGCTTCTCCTCAAGCTTAGCAAATCTTTTGTTGTTCTCGTCCTCCATTCGAGCTGAGATGGCTTCTGAGATGGGATCCAGTTCCGTCACTACAGGTGTTTGATGGGGAATCTCTTCAGCAACGTTCTCCCTAACGTTGGCATTGCTAGCCTCAGGAGTAGGCACGAGCGTGTCTCTATTAGGGGCTGCAGCCACTAGACTAGCTCGAATCTCGTTCGCGAATTGGGCAAATTGGGTTGCCAAGTCGGTGATTCTATTGTCCAAGGCGTTAAAACGGGCATTTTGTTCTTCTGTATTCATCCTTGCAGCTACAGAACGGGTCCTGATGGGCGATCGTGTTAAAGCCGTGTTGTCAGTACCTTGTTTAGTACAAAAGAACAAACAAATCAGCATACAAAAGATGAAAAAGAAAATGAAATACAATAAAATAAAAAAACTTAAAACCCTTCAATTTTATATTTTCTTATAACAAAATAGAAATAAGAAACCCCTTGCATAAGCCGAATCTCACATAAGTGGCTTCTTATCAATATTTTGTCATAGGAAGTTATACAATTAAAGGGGGTAACACATGATGATTGATCAAAATGCCCATCTCATATTCCATTAGAATCAAAGTAATTATAAGGGAGGGAAAAACATCACTAATTACATCAAAAATTGTGAAGGAAAATCCCTATACATCCGCTAAAGTAAAAGAACTCCTAAACATTGCTACTAATATTTCATAGAAGGAAAACCTTATACAACTTTTCCAAAAAAACACAACTCTAATGGAATATGACTAATTCTTTAGTTTTCCCCTCAAAGCAACTTGCGGATGCGTTTGTTTGTTTCGGTCAAACGCTCCACCTTAGCTAAGGCTTCATCCCTTTCCCTTATAATCCGCCCCATTTGGATTTCCTTCGGAGTTGATTTCGTAGGAAACTTTGGAATGACGACGGCAACATCAGGTTCAATACGGCGATCAATATATCCTCTTGATGCGTGGTGCTCCCTCATTTCTCCTTCCAACTCAGTAACCCACTCAATATCCCTTGGTGGGCAATGATGTAGGATGTTGACGATGTTTTCCACTTCTTTTTTCATGTCTTCGATTTGGTTCCCCTTGACAACCTTATCGCGAAAGTCAAAACGAAACAACCCTAACTTTAGAGGAGGAGGGATTTCTTGAAGTACTCGATATTGACGAACTACTCTTAAAGGGTAATACGACGTAGATCCTGTCAAACCTAAGAGTGGAATCGGGTCATCGTGACTGCTCATAAGTCGTGCTTGAGGGAAACGAATCCAAGGGGCTTGCCACAAAATTTGGTTTGGGGTGATATTTTCAAAAAGTTCTACCTAACCACGAAATGTCCAAGCATGGAGGAATTTTTCTATATTCTTAAGTTTGGTGAGAGGGTTTGTATCTTTATCGATGTTGGTAATAGCCAAATTCCCTCCAAATACTTTTAAGTGAGAGAGAATCCAAACTTGAAGGATGCCTATAGGTGCTCTAAAGATCGAACCCTTGTCCTTTTTGAAACGGTTGAGAGAGAGGAACATTTCGGCAAGAAGCATGTGTGTAAATCCCCTAAGGTGAAGGACTATAGACAACATGAGGAAGGCTAGGATCCATTGTCTTTTGGGTGAATGGGAAAAGAACGAATCCGAAGAATGCTAAAAGGAAAATTTTAGCATTTTGGGGATTGGGGCTTAGGAGGAGACTACGGAATCTTTGTTCGATGAAAGACAAAGGGAGGCCTTTTGAATTCCTATTAAGAAGTTCTTTAATTTCAAGAGGAGGAACTCCTAGGAATTGACTCAATAGTGGGATAGGATCTACTCCTAAAGGAGGGTCGACAAGACCAAATGCAGGGACATTGCCAACAATGATTTCTAACTCCTCTAAAGTTGGGGTCAATTCATGATGACCAAACACGAACGTTGAAGTCTTGGGGTTCCAAAAATGAGCCATGGCCTTCACTAATGGCACATGGGACTCTCGATATAAGAGAAAAATAAGATAGCCAAGTTTCTTCTCCACAAAAGTCTTATTGCTTGCATCAAGTGCATCCCACATGTTTAACAACGCCTTCTTTGGGATTGGGATGATACGAAGCTCAGGGAAACCCATGGTATCTAAACCTAAATAGGCATTTTGATCAATCATCAAATGTCACAAAATAAGCTAAACTCAACGATAATACATTATATGTACGAAAAGCATTATTTACATCGAGGAATAAAAAACCAGTACCTTTGATAGAGAGAGAAGAAAAAAGATGCAGCAACCACAAAGACACATCGCATGTCGACTCGTGAGGCTCACTAAGAGGTATGATTCTATAGGCTAAAGGCTCCCATTTTAATTAGATCAAAAGAGTTTTCCCCACTCCGCACTTACGTCGGACAGTTCTCTTTATCATTAATCAAAATGAGCGGGACCAAAAGTGGATAATCATGGGTCATTCCCCGCACGGGTTCCATCTTTTGGCACCTCTTATGGGTTTCCTAGTGCGATCGGGGTTTTAGATCGCGGGTTGTGTGTGTAAATGTGTAGTGCTAAGGTAAGTACAAAGGCACACACAACAATTGATATCCAAACAACACTTCAATTTCATCCATATATACATACATTCCTATGCCTCCCTACAAAAGAAATGGGTTAACACACACTCCACCCCTTATTACTCCAAACCTACAAAAACAATTAACACGTTGTTAGTGGACTAAGCTTGTCATCCACGTGGCTTTGATACGCGCTATCAAATGAAGACCATGTTAGTGAACAACCAACCAAATTATTACGGCCTAAGTCCTCTAAGGTTTGTAACCAAGTCCCCAGCAGAGTCGCCAAGTTGTCGCGACCTCCCTTTTTCCGTTCGGGGGAAAAGAAAGAAGGTTTAGGGGTATTTACCTAAAGAGGCGGACCAATGGCCCTAAATTAGGCACGGGCTCTCCCAAGCCCATACCTTGCACGACGTTGGATTTTATATTTTTAGTTCTTAACAACCTATGTAATTCTAGGAGTCGCCACTAGCCTATTGGGGTCGGCTAGAAACCAATCAAGACGCGGGAGTGTTGTCTCGATTTCTACGCAACAAGAGATTTCTAGGAACGGGGACTTGGTTACGCCAATGTTTCTATTAGCGCCCTTGCAGTACCACTAACTTGGAAGGTTGTTCATCTAAGTGGCCACACAATCTTGATTACCAATTATAATCATTATAAAACCGCTACGCGTCCATGCAAATGTTTTTGTAGGTTTGTTTTCCTTAATGTCTAGACTAATCCTAACATAATTTAGAAGAGAAATTTACACTCAAATTAATGAAAAGCGGTGTGTAAGCAAACATCCAAGAAATTGAAATGACTTGAAAATAAATGCGTAAAAGGAAAACCCGATACAAGTCGGGCAAATAATATTACATGGCCTTGTTATCACGCCCCGGACAGGACTCCCGTGAGCAAAATGGGAATTTAAATATGCATGAAATTACTCTAGATGCATGAAATTACTCTAATTAATTTTAATCTACGCAAAATAGATTATTTACAAAAATGATTATAAAATATCAAAATAGCATTAAATTAGGAAAAATGACCTTATAAAATTAATAAAATTTCATAGATGTCATTTTTGCCTTAATTTGATACCATTTATCACTTATGTATTTTTTTTTGAAATTTTTGAAATTTTGGATTTTTGGATTTTATTTTTTTTAAAATAATAATAATAATAATTCCCTAAACCGATATATGCTAACATTGAACAACACAGCACATGAATATCACAATAATAGAGCTTAAATCGACCGTTTCAAGGTTGAAACTTGATTCCGACATTTTATCGAATATTTGGCTTGCATCAAATCTCCTCAAAACAGCTTACTCGGGCCATGTTCGTGGCCTTCAATCTCAACTCATAAGTAATCTCATGCGAAAGCAAAGTATCAAGGATATACTATTACATACAAAGAACAAGTTTAGCTAGAAATCACAGTCTAGAACACACAAGAACCAAACTGAAAACGGCCTCCAATATGAGGGTTGGAGCCGTTTTGCAAATCTGGTGCTGAACCCAAGTCAAACAACCATGTCATATGCCTAGATTGAAGCCCCAACAACCATCACATGCAACATCTATACGAAATATTACTCCATCCGGATGAAAATAAGTAACGTTTACTTTCAAATGTAACAAACATCACCGAAAATGATCAATCGGACGCATCAAAACGAACCCTCCAAGAAGCATACATGCATGATCTACGCTGGCCAACCATGTCTCAATGTGGATTGGCTTGGTTTTTGGCTCATGTTATAGACGGTTTCATGGTTCATAAGGAGATTTAAAGACTAAACTGGGTTGTCCTATGCATTATTTGTACTCCCATATAGCATTCATCAAAGTCACAATGACAAAATAACGCATGCAAAGTGGAATAACAAGTCAAGCATGTAGAGGTATTGAGGAGGCTTTAAACACTTAGAAAAATTTCTACCTCAAAAATCAGTTCTCCGGACTAGTTTTCCTCTTGATTTTTGTGATCAAAACATGTTCACACTTAAACAAAAATACATCTACGATGCTTACCTTGCTTCCTAGTTTCGTTTTCAAGTGACTCTTGGTCGAGCAAATGAGAAATTATCCTCCGGGGGGCACGTGGAGAATGGCTCCTTCAAACTGAAAGTGAGATCTGCAGAAGAAAAAAGCTGACAACGAAGATTTTCGTTGACCTCCAAAATTAGGCTTCAAAACCTCTTTTGTTGGAAAAGTTAAAACCAACCCAAACTATATATATTCTAGTTTGGCTTGTAACTCATGGATTTCCTCATTTGTCTCTCCATTTTCCCCAAAAACACTCACTTTTCCTCACTCGTGACCAACCGGGCTCAACACTTAGAAAAATCTTAAGGACTCCCTTGGCCCGCCAGGAGGGTATCTTTTCGGGGGGCTTTAGGAGGTCTTCCCGATCTTCATTTTGGACGTGTGACCTATGGTTGGAAAGATATTTGAATGAAGTTTCACTCTCTAGTTGAAAGTTTTGGCTAATTTTGGCTCCAAGTTTGTGAAAAATTCACTTCTCTCTCTAAGGGTTGATGGAGTTTATGGGTTTTTGCTTTTTCTGCAGTTGCTTCTGAGGGTGTTTCTTGGGCACGATTGTGAGCTCTCTCTCGTGTTTCTTGTCTTCTCCCCCTTATCCCTCAAAAGAGCCTACTTCATAGATCTTATCCACCGAATTCATCAATCTCTTGGTCGGCTTTTTGTCCCCTTACCAAGCCTGCCAATTGAGCTAGTTCACCCACTTTCTGACAGCCAATTTTTCAACTTTTGCAGCTGTTGAGTGTGCGGATTTTGCTGCGACTTTCCCGTGCTTTCAACAGCTTATCCCTGGCAAATTTTTGTCCACTGGCACTACTCATTATGGTCTTCAATCACGTGTAAAGATCAGGCTGGATGGGCGGCTGAGTGGGATATGGTGGGGCCACCAAGTTGCTTACTTAGCAACTCCGAATTGAGACCAACTCGTGGACTGAGTTTTGGTAGCTGGTTTGGGTGCTTTCATCCATCAATTTTGCTGCGATTTTTGATCATTTAGCAAACTCATATATAGTAGTTTAAGATCTTGATCATTTTTCGCAATTGTGTCCACCCAATTTTGCAAGAGAGTCCCTCAAAGTTGGCCATTTTCTTGCCCGAAAATGCCCAATTCAATGTAATTTGGTCCTTTTTGCCCAATTTGATTAATTAGACCTGACCTAAGTTTAATTTCAACTCAATTGAGGGCTAAGATGATGATTTAAGGGCTCGGATGAAATTTTGCAAAATTTACAAATTGGTCCCTCAACTTTTGGAAATTGCGTTTTGGCCCCAATTTGCCATTTTAATTCCAATCTTACCTCCTGGGCTTGGCTAGTCACATTTAGATCATTGGCCCCAAATTTTTTTTCTTTTTTTTCTTTTTTTTTTTTTTTTTTTTTTTAATTTTTTTTTTTTTTTTTTTTTTAAGGAAAAACATCTTCCATTTAAAAAAAGAAAACTATACTAAACACCTAGATAAATTATATGCAAGAATTTGACATGAAACATTTTTGTGGAAAAACAAGTTCCCATTTTTTCGGAAATGATTTTTGGGCAAAAATTTAGGTGTCAACAAAGGGCAACTGGCGACATTCACATTGACGATCATCACACTAATGAAGATGTTGCTCTTGCTATTGGAACAGTGAGTATTTGCTCCTTCTCAGACTTTCATTCCATGGTTAGCTCTATCGTTACTGAAGAAGAATCATCTAATGGAGGTGTTACTTAATAAATATATCAGAGAATGCGGTTGTGAGATGTTCCCCTCTGACTATCCCCTTTTGTCCAGCTATAGTGGTGACCGATCCTTTTTTATGAATGTATTGACTTGTAAAAACTGGAATATCGTTTTTAGTGCAAAATCCAACTATTCCCATGTTTCCACTAATCCTGCTAAAGCTCTTTTTTCTCTGCTCTGTAGGCCTTGCTGCAAGCAATTGGCGACAGAAAAGTGATACACCGGTTCGGTGACTTTTCAGCTCCTCTAGATGAAGCAATCGTTCATGTTGCACTAGTATCTGTACAATCACTTTTGAGTCTTCTAACCGGTTTTTGTCGACAACTAACCACACCACTCGACTTAGGAAAGAAATTCGCTGGTGAAGTTACTTCATTATCAACTGACAATTAGGCCATTAAGTTATTTTGGTAGATGCAGCTAAAAAGTTTCTTTATGGATGTCGAATCAGATGAAGCAAGGGCAGGTTTGAAATTTGAAGCTGCACTAATCAGTCCTAAGCACCACAAGCTTTTCTTTTCAGAAGAATTATGACCTACAGATTCTTCATGTTCAAGCCACCTACACTGAAATTGCTTCTTAATTAAGTAGTTTGTATAATCATTTGCTGATCACCCCATAAAACCTTTTCATGGGGCCTTGTATTTGTGCCTCTTTATGAGTTGTGTCAAATGAAGGGGAAGTGGACATAACATAAAAGTATATTTGAGTCAAGTGGATCAGTTTGATTGAGCTTGCTTTTGAGCTCAGTCTATACGTGATAAAGTGTTCTTTGTGGTTGAGCTAGATCATCTTGGCTCGATAATCAAAAGAGTCAAATATGATAAGCTTAATTTAAGACTAAACTCGATCTTTTAAGGAATGATAAATTGAAAACTATATTGCTCTTAGATTTGGAGTATAATATATAATAGAAACAGATAGAAATTTCGATTGCTTGATTTAATTTATGAGGAGCTTGAATATATTTCTCTTACAAATTAATTAGGTCAAAAACCTCTAAAGATCCTAACCAATGATGCTGCTCAAGATTCAATTCTTTCTTAGGTTTTAGATTCTGGGAGATTACAGATCTAAGATATGGGACTGGGGTTCTGAATTCAACAACAATGGATTCCCTACACTACACTAATTCATATGCTGACAGCATTCTTGTTATCTCTGAAACTTTCCTGGATAATGTAGCTTGGCTAACTGTAAGGTCGTGCCTAGAATCTCACATCTCTAGGTGTTTATCCATTCAATTCCCTCTTTCTGAGTTTAGTGATGTACTCCATCTTTCACATACATGATTTATCTAGCTGACCACATTTAAGTTTTGATTTGCAAATACCAACACAGAGGGTTGGAACATATGACACTCAAGTATTCTAGTATCTTACTTGTTGGAATTGTGTATGCATTATGCATGTATCTCCAATTTTACTTCCCAGGATTCCAGATATATGAATTCGTGCAGCATCTGATAAAAATTCTGCTTCTTACTCTATTCCTTATGCTTATTCTTACTCTATTCCTTATGCTTATAGGATGTTTAGTGCAATGTTAATGAGTTCTGATCGAATTATCTTTTGTATCAGTTGGTGGAGCACTTTTTCCAATCTTTGGTGAATACTTCTGGCATGACACTTCACATAAGGCAGGTCAATATTATTTGTCCTCATTGCGATCCTATTTACTGTACTAGTGTGTAAAACAGAGTTGAAGTTATGTTTACTTTCTCATGATATTCAAGACGGTTCTATAATTATTATTATTATTTTTTTAATTTTTTGCTCTCTCATTCTAAAATATTATTTCAATGTTTGAGGGCACCCAGCTGGAAAAAAACTCAAACCATATTATTGAGGCAATATTTAAAGCCTTGGCAAGAGCTCTTAGACAAGCTACAGAATATGACTTACGACGCCAAGGGACCATTCCAAGGTATCATGTTTTGGTGCCCATATCGTTGTGCCTCTTTATGTTATTCAATGCATGTTACGTTTGTCGGGAATTTTTTTGAAGCTATCGTAGAAAAGGAGGTGTTTTGAGTATTTTGTAGAAAGTTATCACTTCTGCGATCAGTTCAAAATGACTTCTTTCAGCACTTTTTGTGGTCCCACCCACTCAGCCCTTTCGATGAGTCAATCAAGTAGACTCCAGCCTACTGTAGACTCATGTAGCCTTATGATTGAGATTGGTATTGAATGTTTATGATATCAGCATTTAGCAGATAGTTTCTCAGTATATCATTACCTGTGGGTTCTAGAAATGCATATAATAAAAATTTGCTTGGAGTTTTAAGCCCTTTGACTTTCTGCTAGAAGTTGGCTTCTCCCTATAAAACTTGTAATTCCAGTAGCTTCTCCATGAACCTTAGTTGTTTGTTCCAATTTTGAATGACAAGCCTGACATTTCTCTATTATATTTAGTCCTGTTGAACATTTTGAGATGCTTCTGTATTTTAGGGAGTTTGTATGCTTTTGTCATATGAACAAACAAGCCTGACAATTCCAGTAGCGTATATTACCTGCTTTTCACTCAAAGTGACTTCTAGCTTTGCGAAGCGCGAACTCTGTTTGTTCATATGACAGAAGCATCATTTGTCACATCAAGTTTAAGTTGCTCTCTGAAATGCACACAATCTTAATGTATGTAAAGAACATCCTTGAAAATTATCCAGAGTCACAGATCCATATTGGGCGGTTTTGGAAGCCTGGAAAATCTTCCTGGGACATGTGACATGAATGAAATCAGTAGATTCAGTAGTTGGACGTGTGGGCATTCCCACCTACCACAGAAACAATCTTACATGACCATTTCTTGCACTTTCATCCAGCATCATCTTGGCCCGAAATATCCTTTCTGGATGGGACCAGAATTTTTTGTTAGCTCGTAATGAGAGTTTAATTTAATTGCTAATCAGCTAGCTAGGTAATGTATGATTGACTTGAATGCTTGACCAGTCCCCATACCCTTGTCTCCTCTTCGGCTGAGTCCTCATATCCCAGATTTTGAGGTTAGACAAGTCAGACACTCAGATGTGTGTCCATATTCGATGCTGGTGTGTGAATTCAGGCGGCATAGGCTAGTTGTGCAGCCCAGGGAGATTTGATCATCTGTACGATGAGTTGCCTTTCGTGCATATGCTGCATAAAGATGGTTTGATTATATAATCTGGTGATTGACTGGTGCCATGACTCGAGCAATGCTCATAACTACATGCAATTCAATTTTGCAGCTTAAAAGGGGTGCTATCACGTACTTGATGAGGACAATCCTTTCATTGAACTGAAGCTGGATTTGGGTAGCCCATAAAGAAGCAAGCATTGTTTGATCGATTGGCATTGTCAAGAGTTCTCAATGTACTGCTGGAGCAACAGAAACAAGAAACAACAACGAGAATGTATGGTCGTTTTTATCGGCTTTTGAGTGTACTCCAGTATAAGCCATGTAGAAACGCAATTAGTCTTCGTCTGTGATGCCGATTACACGAGTCATGGATGATCTTATGCGCGAAGTGTACACTATTTGTGAGGTAAATTATTATCCACTGATGTTGTATTTCTGAAATTGGTCGTTCCACTGAGTTTGCCGTCGGAAACTGCTCTGTTTTCACATGAGAAGAACACTTCGAAGTTCCCCTTAAATTCACTCTTTCAAAATTTTTCACACTTCTGCCCGTTCACCTCCCCCACTCCGCACCTCCCAAACAAAGCCGATTGTAGTGGGGAATTTTACCTTTGGGAAAGAAGCTTTGCAGGGGTTTCTTGAATCAACGAAAAAAAGAAATCAATTCTATTTGATCCGCTTTGTGCTCCAGATGAGGTCATCTTCTTCCTCCTTAGATCAATGATCGGGCTCGTTCGCCGGAGCGTTTGACAGTGTCTTTTGCAGAAGTCTCGTTCAAACCCTTCGTCTCTTTGGATCTTCTTTCACGAAAAAATACCGTATTGTAGATACAACCTGCGGCTAGTTTCGTAGCTTTTGCTGCATCAAATGAGCCATGGAATGGTACCAGAGGGAGAAATCCCAGCTGTCGGAAACTCGATGGGCTAAGATTCCGGCCTTGACCTTCTAAATCTTAATGACCCAACATGTGGATACAATAATATTTCAGTCATCAAATTCTTTATTTATGGTTTTGCAGTGCAGCAAAAACGATCTATAAAAAAATAACGAAATAAACATGAACTGTCGAATCAAAAAGATTCGTCCTGAGGGCAACTCGAGCACCCCTTTAGCTTAGGATTTCCGTCGAATTCTCGAAACAGTTCGACGCGTGGGACGATGAAAATTCGATTTTTCATTACTAAGGTCAGCCACATATTAAACATGCTTTACGGAGGCAGTCTTTTTGTCACTGAAATTGTAATATTCGGCTATTCAACTAATTAAATATTAATTTCGACCAAAAAATTCAATTAATTTTTTAATAAAAATCCTCGTCTTCTATTTGATAATATGACATTGAGTTAGGCTTCCAATTTTTCTATATTTCATAGGATGAGTACTAATGGTAAGAATTTTCCTATGATTTGGGGGATCGGTTCTTGGTAAGAGGTGTCAAAAATTGAACTGAAAACTAAACTAAATTGGTACCAATATTAAAAGGTTTGGGACGACCTGGTCCAATCAAAAAGTTTATGACGAATTGATGCCGTCAATAGGTTTATGACTTTTTTGGTACTTTTCCCTATCCAAATCCTACAAAACCTCTGCCCATAAGCCTGCTTGTAGTGAGACAACACCCCCACCCATCTTTCGAAAGGATCATACAAAAATGTCAACACCACCTTTAGAACACATGAAGACTACAACCAGCACCGCCCCTCGCAACCACTTATCCTTTTTATTTACTTCAAAACTTAACACAAAAAAAAACTAAAGGAACTCAAGTTCATTTTCATATGATAAAGGAGACGAAAGCATATGAACTCTGAGAGGATTATCCTTCGGCAAATCAATAGTTTCCAAACGAAATATCGATCTTCTCGTCCGATGCAATTCTACAGAAAAACGCAATAGCTGGATCCTAACTTCCATGCGAACACCGACAACCTTGAATTGACTTCAGCGATTTGGATCACCTCCAAAAGATTTTGTCGAGCCTTGCCTTTGTCGTTCTTCCTCCAATTTGCATAAATATTTCAAGTGTACATTTTATGTTCTGCCTATGGTGAGAGTTCTCAGATAGCTAAAACTAATCTCTACAAGACATATATCTAATTTAAAAGTGAATCTAAATATGTAAAAAGGCATTTACCAGGCAAGACACAATCCATAACGGAGGTGAAAAATAAAAGAAATGAAAAGATAACTTCTGTTGATCCGATATTAAGATCCATGTTTTGTCTTTGCTTTCAAGTTGCCTCCCCATTGCATGCCCTAAATTAGCAGAGACCATTGACTGAGAATCCTTTGTCTACCTGCGCTTATTACATCCAACGAAGGTTATGCTGATTTTTTTTAAAAAAATTATTGCCAAAGTTCAGACGCAAAAGTAATGTCTTTCTGTTGCTTCTGTAGTACATTAAGAACTCTCGACAATGCCAATCCATCAAAACAATACTTGCTTCTTTAAGGGTTACCTAAATCCAGCTTCAGTTCACGGAAAGTACTGAACATCATCAAGTACGTGACAGCATCCCCTTTGAGCTGCAAGATTGAACATCACACATGTTGCCAAAAGTAAACTTCCATTACGACCTAATGAAAATTTCTGGTCCCTTCCAGAAAGGACTTTTTTTTGGGGTGAAAGAGGGGCGAGAAGAAGATGATGCTGGATGGACGTGAAAGAAATGGTCGTGTAAGATTGTTTCCGCGGCATGAGGGAATGCCTCTCCCATCCAATTACTGAACCTACTGATTTCGTTCATGCCACATGTCCCATGAAGATTTTCGAGTGTCCGAGCGGGGGAGTCTTCCATGAAGCTGCGGTGGCTCTTGCCGGTGGAGAAGAGACGGATCCAAGTTTCGCTGCGGGAAGGGTTCACCGGAGAAACCCTAGCGACGGTCTTCGACGGCTGATCTGAGGGAGTGGGATTGCAGGCCAGATGAGAAGGGAGAGAGAGCTCGATTCGTGCTGCGGTTCGCACGCGAGAGCTGGGAGAAATCGGCTTCGGATGGCCGGAAGAGCGAAACGACAGGAGGAAGGAACTAATGCGCGCCGTTTTGGTGTAGGAAGAGAAATGTATGAGCCGAGTGTCGGGCAGAATATGGGCCGACTCGGCCCATCGAAGATGAAAATGGTCATCCAAAATGCAAGTCCATCAGGCCATCTTGTCCATACAATTTATTTTCTGTACTTGTTTGATGTCGTTGCATTTATTCTTTCAAAGACCATTCACATACATGATATAAGCAAACCCATATCGAAAAGACAAAATCACATCTCCCTGCAAACTCATTTTAGCATCCTGCTTAAAAGTTTAGATGGTTCGGTTTTGAATTTTCAGGTGATGTGAGAATTCAGGATTGAGGATGGATATTTTTGGAAAGATAATGACATTGTTGTGACTAAATTATACAAGGGCAATTGAAGTGAATGTGCAAAGTGGTCTCAAAATGTAAAACTCAAATGTGTATTTTGTATTTTCAAAAGCATGAGGTATATAGATGGCCATTGGATGAAAGATAAAACATATTTTTTATATTTTCCCTTGATAGTCTACATTTATGCAACTCCCGTGGGCCCTAAAGGAGTTTGTAACTAGCTAGCTATCATTTGATCCCGATTGCACAAAACACGAATCGAACGTGAATGTTCGTTCATTTTAGTGCTCCACGTTTGAAGTTTTGTGCTCGTAGCGTCATCATTGTCAGTCACCTTAGTTTTTAGATGAGTGCATGGATATGCGGGTTTGGATAGAAAACATCTAGTCAAAAGCTTGTTTACAACATCTTTATCTATCTATGTTCAAATCTACATAAATAATATGAACCACATCTGCGATAACCACATCACATATTTTGCACGGTCACATTTCAAAATTGTCGAATAAATTTTTTTTTCTAAATATCCATCACGGGTATTATATATTTCTATGAAAAGTAGACAATTACGAAGTTAAAAGCATCACACTCGGCAAAAATGAAGATTTGTCAATCTTTTATGGGATGGGATGGTGTTTGATATGCCTTTCACTTTTAACTTTCAACTTTTTCCTAACTCCGAGAATATCAAGTCATAACTTTTTATCACATTAAACATCCCAAATCTTTAAAAATATAAAGATACTAATATTCAGAAGCATAAAAAAGATTTCACAACTAAAATTATTTTTACTCTTACAGGAAATTCCACTATGAGATTTTGATGCCTTTTCGGTTAGCTCCTTTATTTTTATTTATTTTTTTGCTCATTGGTTTTTTTTTTTTAAGGTGGGATTATTTGGCATTTTGGTAATAATTGAAACTTTTGCCCGAATTCATTGTATAATGACATCAATCGCATTGTTCGCCTTTTTCCCATTCATAGCTGTCCGGCACGTGTGGTGGCTCCCGTGGGGTTAGTTAAAAACTTAAAAGATTGCTTTTGTAAAGTAATGTAATTATATTCGACCAAAAAAAAGTAATGTAATTATTAATTGCCTTTATTAAAAGCAAAGAATTGGTTATGCATCGTCTGTTAATTTAAGGCAGCCGGTCGGTTGATTAGACAGTACTCAAGCCGGACATGACATGAGATTAATTTTTTAAAGTTTTTCTAATCTAAACTTTGCCATGCATAGATTTGGTTATGCATCGTTTATTAATTTAAGGCGGCCGGTCAGTTGATTAGACAGTACTCAAGCCGAACATGACATGAGATTAATTTTTTAAAGTTTTCCTAATCTAAACTTTTCCATGCATAGATGTAATGTTATTTTCAACTCAAAACATCTAAAACTTTAATGTATGAATATCGATACCTTTTTAATAATTTTTTTAAATCTTAGTGGGAAGGTGTCATAGTTCATGACTCTTCTCATACTTATGACACTTTTGAATGGTGCTTGGAGTTATTGAGTAAAGAGTGAGAATACAGAAGGGAAGAATAGAACTGGTCCGTGAGAGTGGCATCAGGACGATTGACACTAAAAATTCTAGGATCGAAGAATTATATTACTTAGGAGCTCTAAAGGTAGGGTTGACTTCTTGTGCACAAACTGGTTGTGAGCTAATGCCACTCTTCTAATGAGGCCATGGTAGAGCGAAACTAGTTTTTTAGCCTAAAAGGATCTCATGTCTAGATGCCCGAATTAAGCTGGGCATAGTACGATCTCGGCTAAGGAAGCTATTCGCCATTTGTTCTCTAGAACAACTATCAAACGAAGGATAGCCTAGTGAATTTCGCTTGCTAGACAATGCACGGGTTGTTCCGCGGCCAAGGAATTGCCAGCCTTCGTTCCATAATTGGTCCAAAGAATAAATGACGAACAGCTTCCTTAGCCAAGATCGTACCACACACAACTTAACTTGGGCATCTAGTCCATCGAGTGATACAATACATTTCTTTAAGTTCAACAGGTTTCGACCGGCCATGGCCTTATCAGGAAAGCGGTATCAACTCCCCATCAATTTGCACATAGGAGGTCAACTCCGCCTTCAGAACTCTTAAATAATGTAATCTTTGGATCCTATAACTCTCAGTACCAACCGTCCTAACATCACATCCATGGACTAATTATTTTCATCCCCTTCGCATCCTCACTCTTTACTTGATAACTTCAAGCATAACTCATTAGTGTCACGACTATAGGAGGATTCATGAACCATGACAGAAGGCAAAAACATATTTCTTAAAATTCTTCGAATAGAGCTGATTGTGTCACGACAAAGTGCATTTTCCTGTCAACAATGATCCCTTCATTTGCTCGAACCGTTATAGTATTTTGCTATTTGCTTAGCAGGCATTGCCTTGGCCACTAGGATTCAATCATGTAGGATTGATCTTGTATATTATAAATTTTTACTACTTGCGTAAATGAGAATTAGCACAAAAAAGAAAAAAACCGCACCAACCCTTACTTTGGCGATATGGTATATGCCACTCCAAGATTGTCCATTTTTTGCTAATTTCCGTGAGATTATCTTGACAAAATTGTAGGGCATAAATTGAACCGTTTAATTCTGTAAACCCTAAACCTCTCAACTCTCCTGGTGGTCGAGAGTCTTCGATCTTCGAGATCATGCTGCGGGATCGAGACATTTTCTGATTTTAAAAGGGTTTCAATCCGAAATTTGTTCAAATCTTCATGGTCATGTCCCACTGTTCGGAATATTTCATTTGCCCTAAAACGATTCATGCCGTCACGCACCACCAGATATAATTATCTTTGCTTTGCTGTGTGTACTTTGTACGGAACCACCCTTTAGTTGATGCCTGGTGTTGAATTCAACGTGGGGAGGTTGGACTTGGCAGTGTCGTGCAATGAACGGCCAAAGAAAACGAAAGAAAAGATGATCGACATTTTCATGCAATAAAGGCATGGACGGCCTACCGTCTAACGTGTGGTTTTGGTCGTGCCACCAATTCCATGTCCCGTACGCAGCTACGAGGCGGACATGAGTTGCCACGACTAGGGCAAGTTACGCCTGGTAGCACTTCAATTTCCTCAAGGGCAAGAGCTTTGACTCTCTCACTCCATATGACAATTTTCGAGCCCTATTAGTACATCAGACCGGTTATGTCCGTGCCATGCCTTGTCGATGTCGAGATTGCTTAATTTGACTATTATTATATGAATGAATTTCGGATTTTCATAAGTAAAAATACGTAAGAAAAATGTTATACTTAAAGGTAATGATCACTGTGGTAAATTTGAGTTTCTCTCATTACACTCATTTTGCCCTAACTTTAGGTGATAAGTCTCTTGTTTAGCGTGGGGGAACTTCGCTCTCTAATACAGAGTTTGATAGGTCTCTCTCAACCTGTGTAGGTTTTTTCTATTTTCTATTTTTCAAAAATGAGATTATTTTATGGTAATGTCATTACTTTTAAGGAAAATATCAAAAGCACACCTCATTTTTGACACAATAACCACTTGCATACGTATATTTTTGTAAATATCATGCACCCATATCGGAACAAAATTGAAAAGACCATATAGCTTCTTCTTGCAAACTCATTTTAGCACCCTTCTTAAAATTTGGATTGTTTGGATGACGTGAGAATTCTAGATTGTGGATGGGTATTTTCAGAAAAATAGTGACATTTCTGTAAGTATATCATAGAAGGATGATCGAAGTGGCCTTAAAAGGTAAACTCAGGTATGCATTTGATGTTTTCAAAAGTAAGCGATGTATATAGATGATCATTGGATGAAAGGTGAGATATATTTTTGATAATTTTCTCTCGATTTCTACATTAATAACTCATGCGGGCGCTAGTGGAGTTCGTATGTAGCTAGCTATCACTTGATTACAATTGCACTAAACATGACTCAAACGTGAGGGTTTCATTGGTCTTAGTGCTCTGTATTCGAAGTTTTGCGTTTGTCTGTGTCATCATTGTTATTCACCCTTTAGTTTAGACGAGTGTGATTTGCATAGGATACATCTAGTCAAAAGCTTGTCCAGAACCTTTATCTCTTGTTTTCTCTGTAACTAAATCTATATAAATAACACGAAGCGCATCTTTGATAACCATCTCGCATATTTCTCGTAATCATTTTGCTATATATTCCCACGAAAAGTAGACAACTACGAAGTCTAAAGCATCATGATTGGCAGATCTCAAAAGATTGTCATCTTCCGTAAAATTGGGTCTTTGAGAGTGTTTGATGTGTTTTTGACCTTCAACTTCCAAATTTGTTTCTTAGCCGTGGGGATATCAAGCCATATACCTTTAGAATATCAAACACCCCATATCTTTAAAACTATTAATATTTTAGCATTTAAGAGCATCAAACATTTTTCATAATTTAAAAAAAAAAATCAAGAATTATATAATTTCGTCAAAAAAGTACCTTTTACTTTTTACGGGAAATTCAATCACGAGATTTGGATGCTTTTTTTATTAGCTATAAGACCAACCAAACAAACTATAGTCTTATCTATGCTCAGCTCTTTCTATTGAATTGGTATCAGGTCTCGACTTTTCTCTTACTCTTCTTCTTCTTTTTTCTTTTTAGCTTTTTGGTTATACTTGAAACCATTTGCACCAATGCATTGCATCTATAATTTGGTGGGCGCCTTCATCATGATCTTAGCTCAATCATGGTTTCCTTTTAGAAGCAGGAAAGATTCGTCTTTGGTTCGAATTGGAAAACTAGGGAAAAGTGCGATTCGTACCATTCACATGCAACTTCCCGTACGTGAGGGTCGGCAATCAGCAGCCCTCGCACGATGACATCGATCGGAGCAAACTTTTGTCCTTTTCTTTCCCCAATTCATCGTATGCCCGTCCCACACGTGTGGTGTCTACCATTGGGTTAGTTAAAAGCTTATTAAAGATTGCTTTAATAAAGTAAAGTAATTTTTAATTGCATTTATTAAAAGCAAAGGTCGGTTTACGTGTCCTCTGTTAATTTGGGGCGGCTCGTCGACGGAGTAGACGGTGGTCAACCCAGACATGATATGAGATTAAATTTTAGTTATTATTTAATTTAAGCTTTGCAATACATAGATTTTACATTATTTTTATCTCGAAAGATCTAAAACCTTAACAGCACAGGGATACCAATAATTTTTTCTTATTTGTAATTTTACAGAATTTACATGATATTTTAGAATCTAGTAGAAGAGTGAAAACGCATTTTTTTAAATTTTAATAGAGTTGGTAGCATTACGACACAACCTATCAATAATCATTCATTTGCTTGAGTTGTGATGGTATTGCTATTTGCTCAATCAATACTGCCCTCAGCACTAGGATTCATTCATGTAGGTTTGACCTTCTCTGCAATGTAATATTTTTGCTAATTATAAATTTTTACTACCCATGTAAGGAAAAATTAGCCCACAAAAAGGAAAAAACCAGCACTACCCTTACTATGGCAATGTAATATGCCTCTCTAAGATTGTCCATTTCTTGCTAATTTCTCAGTAAGACTATTTTATGTTGTTGTGACTCGGATAGAATTTTAGAGAATATCTAAATACCAATTTCTCTTAAACCTCTTTAGACTCATGGTGGTTGGAAATATTCAATCTTCGTCATGTTGAGTAATCCAGCAGAAGGATGAATTTTGCTTGGCCAGAGGTTAAAAAAGGCAAAATGATGTTTCTTTTTTCTTTTTCTTTTTCTTTTTTTGGGGGGGGACATCAATCTTCTCCTTCAATTTTAATCAAATTGATTAGCCAAATGAGAAAATAAAACAACAAGATGATGACTTATAAAATCGGTACATTCCACTGAAGAGAAATTAGTGAACGATGCAAAATTCATTTATGTATTTCAATTTTATAATTAGGTACGTTCTATTTAACTTAGGGATTTCAAAGGGTGATTAAACTTCGAAGAGCACAAAACTATAAAAGTCATCACAAGTTAAAGTAAATTGCAATAAAAATGTTTTCTTAGGGTTCATCAGTTTCACCGAAACTTCTTATTGCTAGAAATTTCTTTTCAGGAAATTCAATTTTATAGAAAATAAATTATTTTCTAATGTTTATTTACGGTGAAAACAAGTTGAAAATTTTGATTTAATGGCATTGAATAATAAATGAATCCACTAAGGACAGCTTGTATAGTTAAAAATGACATGTAATTACTAACCAATTAGAAACAACTTCTTCTTTGGTTGTTCTGTAATTCATCAAAAGAAATTAGAAAAGAGTTAAGCAATAATGAAATATATTTATGATGTGGTAGACAAGATTTATGAAAAGAACATATGAGACTTATGGGCAAAATTTGATGGGAGATGGTCAATAAACAATTAAGTGACTTACTTTTCTCACTTGAACACATGGCAACAGTAGGAAAAATGATTTCATTCTTGTTAGGAGGTGCAATTATTTTTTTTTAATACATGGTGCAATTATTTTTTTTTAATACATACTTCTTGTTTTCAGTCCACAAAAAACAATTTCCATCTATCGACTAGCTTTTAGTCATTTATATGTCGGAAAGCCTGAAAGCAATTTTTCAGGAATGATTTTCATCAAACAAACTGACTTAACTCGAACATATAGGGAGCACCACTGTTCAAAGTATTTTATTTCCCTTAAATAATTCATGTCGTCCCACACCATTAAAAATTTAAGTCGTCCAATAACACGTTATGAACAAGTATCTGCTCTGCCCCTACTTAGCTCGGCTGCTTGTACTTTGTACGGAACCATTCTTGCCTTTTTCTTCTTGATGCCTAGAATTGAATTTAACGTGGGGACGTTGGGGACGTTGGATTTTGTCAAAGATTATGCAATAACACGCCCAAAAGCCAAAGAAGAAAGATGATTGATATGTCATCGCGCAATAAAGGCATGTATGGCCCCACCGCCTAACGTGTGGTTTTGGTCATGTCGTGGGAGGAGTTGCGCGATTGCGGCGACCCTCCATTTCCATGTCCTCTACGCAGCTATGAGGCGAACGTGCGCTGCTACAACTAGTGAAAGTTACACCTCGTAGCTCCTCGATTTCCTCGAGGGCAAAGGAGCTTTGACAATCCCACTCCATAGGACGATTTTCGAGCCCTCGGAGTACATTGCGTCGGTTATGTCTGTCTTTTCTCGTCGTTGAGATAGCTTAATTTGATTATGATATAAGGGAATTTTGGGTTTATGTACCTAAAAGTTGCACTTAGAGATAATCATCATCACGATAGATTTAGGTTTCTCTCTCGCTATGCCTATTTTGCCCTAGCTCCACATGATAAACCTCTTGTTTAGTGTGGAGGAACTCGACTCCGTTTGATGGGTTTCTTTCAACTTGTGTAGGCTTTTCCTTTTTTGGTTTTTCAAAAATAAACTTATTTCATGTCAAGGTCATTATTTTAAGGTAAATATCAAAAGCACACCTCACTTTCAGCGCATTAACCACTTACATACCTCTATCTTTGTAAATACCATTCACATATATCTAAACAAAACTCATATTGAAAAGACTAACTCGCTTCTTCTTGCAAACTCATTTTAGCATCCTTCCTAAAGTTTGGATTGTTTGTTGATGTGAGAATCAAGAATAGAGGATGGGCATTTTCAGAAAGTTAAAGATAAAGATAATTTTTTAAGTATATTATACAAGGATAATTGAAGTGGGTGTGCAAAGTAATCTCAAAAGGTAAAATTGAAGTATGTATTTGGTGTTTTCAAAGCAAGAGACATATAAATGATCCTTGGATAAAATGTGAGATATATTTTTGATAATTTTTCCTTGATTTTCCACATTTATGCAACTTATGCGGGTGATAGAAGAGTTTGTTACTAACTACCTGTCACTGGATTACAATCGCACTAAACATGAATCAAACGTGAGGGAATCATTCATCTTAGTGCTTAGCGTTCAAAATTTTGCGTCTTCATGTCATCATTGTCGTTCACTCTAATGTTTACATAGTGCGATTTGGATAGGATATATCTGTTTTTTTTTTTTTGGGGGTCCATAATGGGATACATCTATTCAAAAGCTTGTTTTCTCATGCTTTCTCTATAACTAAATATATATATAACTCGAATTACGTCTCAAATAGCCATCTCACATATTCCCTGTTATCATTATGCTATATAGGGTGCGTTTGGGAGTAGCCTTGAGAAGCTACTTTGAAGCCCCAAAGATCCTTGGGCTAAGGATGGGGTGTTTGGCAAAGAATTTTCAAACCCCATTTGCAAAATGTTAGCCTTCACAAGACTGAAAGCCCAAGACAAGTTGGGAGCTGCCTTGGGCTTTCAGCCTTCTCAGCATACTGAGGAGGGGCTAAATAAAAGCTTTTCTTCCCAAATTATCCTTGTTGATTTTTCGTTTTTCGGTTTTGCCCTAACTAATAATCATCTTATTCTTCTTTTTTTGTGAGCGATTGCCGGCGAAGGGCAGGCAGTCGTCGGCGACCGTCGCCTAGACGACCGTCGTCAGGGGGTGGTGCGACCGACGTCGGGGGTGGTGCGACGGCTGCGCCATTTGGGTGGCGGCGAGGTCTGGGTCGCCGCGACCCAGATCTAGGGCGGCAGGGTCGTGGGAGGACCTTGCCGCCCCCGATCTAGGTCTCGCGACCTTGTCGCCCCCAAATATGGGTCGCGGTGGCGTCATGTGACCTCGCTGCCCCATATCCGGGGGCGACGAGGTCGCGCGACCCCACCATGACCCAGATTCAGGGCAATGAGGTCCTCCCGCGACCTCAACGCCCCAGATCTAGCTCGTGGCGGGGTCGCCGGAGGTCGAGGCGGCGTTGCGGACCTCGCCGCCCTAGATCTAGGGTTGCCGAAGGTCGCGGCGGCGTTGCGTGACCTCACCACCCTAGATCCGAGGGTGGCGGGGTTGTCGGAGGTCCCTCGACCCTGAGCGGCTTTTGTTGGTGGTCTTCGGGGGTCACTTGACCCTAGGCAGCCCTCCCCAGTCGTCTCCGGGGCTGCCTGAGTCAGATGTCAGCCGCCGGCGACAAATTTTGATCGCCGGCGACCGCTTGCCCTTGCCAGTCATTTTTTTTTATTTTTCTTTTGATAATTTTTTTTATCACAAAAGTCCTTTGTAAATATAATTCCCCCAAACACCATTTTGCTCAAAGATACTTCACAATGGACTTTTAAATTATAATTTGCGAAATACAATTTGCATTCTGAAAAGTCCCTTCAACCTAAAGTCCTTTGTATTTTCCCAATGGCTTTCCTCAAAGGTCCAACCAAACGCATCCATATTCCCATGAAAAGTAGAAAATTATAAAGTCAAAAATATCATAATTGGTAGAATTTCGAAGGATTATCATCTTCGATGAAATTGGGTCTTTTTAAAGTGTTTGATGCATCTTTCGTCTTTAACTTCCAAATTTGTCTCTTAGCTCTGTGAATATCAAGCCATATACCTTTATAATATCAAACCCCAAATCTTAAAAAATATAACAAAATATTATCATTTAAAAGCATCAGACATTTTTCATAATTTTTTAAAAAAGTATTATTTAATTTTCTAAAAGAGCATTTTACTTTTACAAGAAACTCAATCACGAGATTTTAATGCCATTTCGATTAGCTATAAGACTAACCAAACACGTTATACTCCTGTTTCTAGTCAGCCCTTTTTAATGAATCAGTATTAAAATGCAATTCCATGGGCTATTCTCTCGTTCTTTTTTTTCTTTTGGCTTTTTGGTTATCATTGAAAACATTTGCACGAATGCACTGCATCTATAGTCCTGGTGGGCGCCTTCATCATGATCTTGGCTCGATCATGTTACTTTTAGAAGCAGGAAAGATTCCTTTTGGTTCCAAATGGAAACGGGGAAAGGTGCGGTTCTTATCAATCACATGCAACTTTCCGTACGTGAGGGTCGGCAATCAGCAGCCCTCGCACGATGGCATCGATCGCAGGAAACTTTTGTCCCTTTTTCCCCCAATTCATCGTATGCCCGTCCCACACGTATCGCGGGTATCGCGGGTTTAGTTAAAAACTTATCAAAGATTGCTTTAATAAAGTAACGTAAAATTATTAATCGCATATATTAAAAGCAAAGATTGGGTTACGTGTCCTCTGTTAATTTGGGGGCGGTTCGTCGGCAGATTATACGGTAGTCAAACCCAATTTGATATGGGATTAATTTTTAATTTTTATATTATTTTCAACTGAAAAAATCTAAAACTCTTACGGCATAGGGACACCGGTACTCTAATATTTTAAAATTTGGTAGAAAAGCGGAAATGCATTTCTTGAAATTTTGATAGAACTGGTTGCGTCACAACACAATCTATCATCTTGTTGTGAGCAATCCTTAATTTGCTTGAGTCGTGATGGTATTGCTTTGGGCATTAGGATTCGTTTATGTAGAATTGATCTTGTCGACAACGAAATATTTTTACTACCCAAGTAAGTAAAAATTAGTGCAAAAAGGGAAGAAAAAAACCCACACCAACCCTTGCTATGGCAATGTAGAAGGCCACTCCAAGATTGTCCATTTCTTGCTAATATATCAATAGGACTATTTTATGTCGTCGTGACTCAGATAGAATTGTAGAGGATATTTAAATACCAATTTCGCCTAAACTTCTCCAGACTCACGGTGGTTGGAAGTCTTCAATCTTCATCATGTTGACTAATCTAGCAGAAGGATGAATTTTGCTTCGCCAGAGGTAAAAAAGGCCAAATGATGTAGTGAAAAAAAGGAGTGTGTGTGGGGGCCCGGGGGAGGGGAGTTTAATAAAAGTGATTAGCCAAAATAATAATTCGATGACTTATCAAATCAATACATTCCACTTAAGAGAAAATGGCGAACAATGCAATATTCCATTATATATTTCAATTTTATAATTAAGTACATTGTATATAGCTTAGGCATGTCTAAAGGTGATTAAACATCGAAGAGTACAAAACTCCGAAAGGCATCGCGAAATAAAGTAACCGCAGTCGAAATATTTTCTTCGGGTTCATTGGTTTCACTAACACTTCTTGTCGCTAAAAAGAAAATAAAATATTTTCTCGTGTTTGTTTAAGTAGAAAACAAGTTTTAAAAATTGGTTGTATGGCATTTAATAAATAATGAATCTACTAAAGACAGCTTGTATAGTTAAATATTACAAGTGACGACTAACAAATTAGAATTAACATCTTTGATTATTCAGCAATCCACCAAAATAACAAGACTTACAAAGAAATTAGGAAAGAATTATGTAACCACATTTGTAAAATATCATATATAATATACATATTTTTGGGGAATGTAAAAGAATATGAGCATTAATGAAACATATTCAGGAGATAATAGACAAGATTAATGAAACAAAAAAGACGAGACTTATTGGCTAAAAATATTTTTAAAAAATTGATTCGAGATAGTAAATAAAAAAGTAACGGCACTTATTCTTTTCACTTGGACACATGGCAAGAAATTATGAAAAATGATTTGCTCTTTGTATGTAATCATTTTTCCTAATCCGAACTTATTATTTTCAATAAATGAATTTATTCTCTTCGTTAATCAATCAATATTTTGTCATTTAAATATTGAAAAGCCTGAAAACAATTTTTTCAGAAATGATTCCGTCAACCGAACTGACCTAACTCTAACATACCGAGAATCCTACTGTTTGAAGTTTGTGTCTGTATACATCATGTTGTCCCACACCATTAATAATTTAAGGTCGTCCCCGAACTAAATGACACGTCTAAGTAATCATCTGCCTCGCCCTACTTTACCCATGCCTTCTGTACTTTGTACGGAACCATCCTTGCCCTCCCTTTTTTCTCGATGCCCAGTGCTTTAAATCCAACGTGGGGTAGGTCGGATTCCGTCAAAGATTTATGCCATAAAAAACGCCCCCATAAAATCAAAAGAAGAAAGGTAGATGATCGACGTGTCATCGCGCATTAAAGGCATGGCATGCATGGCCCTACCGCCTGTTCCTAACGTGTGGTTGTGGTCATGTCGTGGGGATGAGTCGTTCGATTGCGGCGACCCACCACTTCCATGCCTCGTACGCAGCTACGAGGCGAACGTGAGTTTGCCGCAATCAGTGAAAGTTACGCACCGTGCGTGGCCCCCTCGATTTCCTCAAAGAGGCAAAAGAGCTTTTGCCAGGACCATTTTTGTGGCCTCGCGGTACATTGTGTCCGTGTCGTTTCTTATCGTCGTTGAGATAGCTTGGATTCGATTTTGATACGAGGGAATCTTGGGTTTTGTGGAGAGGAACGTGTCGGAAAAAGATGTTGAGTTTCTCTTGCAATGCTTGTTTTGCTCGGACTTCGAATGAAGTCCTCTTGTTTGGTGTCGGGAATTTGCCACTCTGGTCTAGAATTTTAAGGAGTTTCTCTTGACCTGTGCAGGTTTTTTCTGCGCTCTAGTTTTTAGCGAAGAATCATTTGATGTCCACATTACCACGACTCGATGCAAGACCAAGTAAATTAGAGAACTCCAAATGCTGAAAGAGCTTGAGGAGCCGTGAGCCAATCACACCACACATATTGGTTCTTTGCTAAACTGTGAAGATTCGGCACACAATTACGAGGAATAGAGAGTAGAAGTAAGAAAGAGAATTCGAAATATAATATTTTATCCAGGTTCATCCTTAAACTAAAGCTTCGCTCAGCAGATGATTTCACTAAAATTAGCACTTTGCACCTCTCTATCTCATAGAGAAAGAGGTTATATATTTCCAATAACTATTCATGAGTCTAAAATCATAAGGATTCAAACTATAAAAGTCCTCGGTGGCTAGGGGGTGCTGCCCCTGCAATCCCGCTAGGCAACCACCAGACTCCGCTCGCTAATCGAGAAGCGGGACCTTGTGGCTTCTTATGGATAGGAAGCATGATCCACATCCCACCATATTCATGAAAGATTTATACACCAGCTCTGCATTCATTTTCTTTCATTTTGAGCAAGCAACGAACGCTATTTCAATGAGCAGGAGTCTAGGGCTGAGGTCAGGCGCACATGTGAAAGCGGGAACAAAGAAAAGACCCTTCTCTTTATTGAAACTACTAATGTATATCCTGCACCCCATTTTAGTATCTAGATCAAGTTGGCAACTTGGGGGGAGCAGAAAGTCACATGCTTTTCTTGATTGGTTATGACCACAGTGAACCCACTGAATTGTCATTGGTTTTTCCCCCCTTGGTAATGGCTTTTTTGGACCACACTCAGGCCGAACTGGCCTAACTGGTATTTGCAATATTGATTTCACCTTTTAAAAGCACGGAGAAGAGAAGAGAAGAGAAGAGGAGAAGAGAGGAGAGATAGAATGAAGGAGAAAGTGTGTGGTCCCTGGGGAAAAGCATGAGAGACAGGGCACACAAAATGTCAACCTACTGTGAGGGCTTTGAGGAAAGGTTAGGAGGGATGGGACATTTCTGTTCAAGCTGTGACTCCCATTTGCTTTTCTGTGACATTTTGGTTGGTATTCATGTGTACTGTCTTGATTCTCATTGGCTAGGAAAAGAGAAATTGACCAAGTAAAGCAAGAGACCAGTAATACAGTCCATAGGCAGGAGTTTGGCAAATGCTGCTTCAGCACTCTTCCAGGGGATTAGGTCGGAGGAAAAATTTGCAAAATGTCCTTTGGGTAACATTAGTGGGTAATGTAGATTAACTCAGGGCTTAGCATTTATCCAAGTTAGATATCCCACTTGGAGAGGAAAAAAACTTTGTAATATACATCTGGGATCGAGATAATTAGAACCAGCGTTGCACTCCTAACAAAAAATACACATCTAATGCCCATTCTACCGTCGACTCTGTATTTGTAGATATAATCTGCAGAATTCTCAGAAATCTATCGCGTCAACTGGAAGAGATGTCGCCCTGTGAAGTGGTTGTGGAAGCAATGCGCCTGAATAGAAAGCCTGGGCAGTGCTCATCTGCTCAGGGCTGTATGATCCACTCGCAGCCTCACGGCACTTGTCTGCTACATCGGCACATCTCTTCTCAGAATTAACTGGAGCAAGACGAGGGAGACAGTTTCCAGATGAAAATTCCTTGAGGAGATGTCCATTTGTTTCGATATCAGATTCGGGTGATGGAAACGGTGGAAGAACCCCATTAAGTCTATCTTTCCTCGGTACCGTGCCATTGTAACTTGCTCTAGGAATCGAGCACTTAGATTTGATCCCTAACTGTTTATCCTTAAGCTCCCTTAACTGCATTTGGTACTTGGCCTTGAGCCATCTCAGTTCTTGCCTTATCTCATTCTCATAATCGTCTGAAAGAGCTTCTAAAGGATTCGCTGAATACGAGCTCCTTTCATTCAACTTACTCTCATTGTCCATAGTGATGATCCTCTCTTCATTTGGAGATTTGGATCCGGTAAATGCCTCATGTGCTTCGTCACAATGGATATCCCTCGATTCTTGCGAATTTGACTCTGGAACTTCGCGCTGAGCCCAAATGTCAGTGTGGGGGACTCCATAGCACTGGCTCAATGCGTCAGGCCCGGCTTTGGAACCTTCAACTTGGTATGTGATTTCTTCAAAACGACCGTGCACAGCGGCACCTTCGTGCTTGGAACTCTGAAGAACTTGCAAGTTATGGGTCGAAGACGCATAATCCAACGGTAAGCCACTTGAAGCACAAGTGTGACATATGCTTGTATTTTGGTGTTGAGAAATTTCCTCCACCGCAATTTCCCTTTTCCATTCTGGGACTAATGTTGCGATTTCCCCATCAATCATGTCGGCTATTCTATTGACATCTTGGTCAGTAATGTCGAGTTCAGCAACCATTTCACTAGCCACACTCAATGCAGTGTCGGTCTCCAAATCGAATGGAAAGTATATGTTTCGAACGCGTCCTATACGGGAGAATTTAGCACTCAAAGTTCAGACTCAGGAACCAGTTTTGATCTTAGGACAAAATGAGTAAAAGCAAGACTTATGTGAAACCGCTCACCTTCTTTATCTGCAATTCGAAGCCTCAAGAAAATTCCTTCATCTTCTTGTCTCCTTCCTTTGATGGTAATGTCGACGTCAGCTGGATACTCATCCTCTTGACAGGTGAATAGATTGATCTCGCTAGATTCAAACTCGAACTCACGATACTCCGACTTGTGTTCGCGTTCATAACCAAGATAATTAGAGCATGCATCGATCAGTGAACTGGTACTCTGACAATTGCTATAAAGCGGGTGTCTTACGAGAGGACCTGCTTCATCACAGTTGCCATGGTAATTCAACGGCCTCAAATCATAACCGTAATCGTCAATTTGAAGAAATGGGTCCTTTAATAGCTCCTTAGCAGATAGCCTAAGAGACACAGTTGCCAAGCATTTCTCCACAAATTCTCGCACCTCAGGATTTTTAACTTTGTACAAAGCCGCTGGCTTTTTGCCCTATAACAAAGATACAGTCATGAGAAGAAGTACAGAAATTAACTTTCATATGCTCTAAAAGAAAAGAGCAAAATTCATACAGAAATAACTTTCTTGTAGATCTGAGCAGGATGCGTGCACTCGCTGTATGGGTATTCAAAAGTCACCATCTCTAATATGCACATCCCGAAGGAATAAATGTCGACTAACTCATTATATTCCTCCTTATAAACCTCTGGAGCCATGAACTCCGGTGTTCCTGATCCATATCATCGAAAGAAAAAAATTTGGAACTCGTTACATCACATATCACTTTGCGACTATCAAAATCTAACATCAAACGAGAGACTGACTGTATGTTAAACTTCAAGAGGTTGCGAATTTACCAACACAGCGAGCAGCATGGGATTTCCTCAGAATCGCAGCGAGCCCGAGATCGCCAATCTTGACCTCTCCTTGGTTCCCATTGATGAAGATGTTGTCACACTTGAGATCCCTATGGATCACAGGCGGGCCATGGCTATGGAGGTAAAGCAACCCTTTCAAAATCTGCCTACACCAATGCTTCACCGCTCTAATGTTGACCCTCTTATGTTTTAGCCTATATCTACAAAGAAACAAGAAGAACGTGAAATTAAAAGAAAAGAGTGCTAATCAGCTAATTAACAATCATTCTACTCAAAAGGCCATGGAAAAATGCATCAATCAATGAGATAAGGAAAGACAATTAAGTGGATTTTAGTGATGCTTACTGTCTGAGAGTGCCAGAGGTGAACATTTCAGTGACAAAATTGATGTTCCTGTTGGTGGTATCCACCCAGGAAGTGTAGAATTTCATTATGTTCTCATGCTTCAATGTCTTGAGCAGGTGGATTTCGCAGTACAGCCTCTCAAGATCTTCGGGTCTCTGCAGGAAATCATAGAGCTTCACTTGATTCCATGCCACTTCAATCCCTTCATACTCATCAAATGCTCTGTAACTATAACAACACAAAAAATCATAAAGGAGAATCTGGAATAATCTTGCAATCATTTCCAAAACAAATGGTATAAAAAGACTCGAATTGAAGAAGAAAATCTCATACACTGTCTTGGAAGCTCCTTTGCCAAGAATTTCATTGTACTGCAACAGAAAGAAAAGCAACCATGAATTAAACTTGTACCAGACAAGGTCATATTTTTAACAATAAATTGGAGAAACATATATAATGTGAAGAGATTGAGGCATGAGGGCATGAAGATTACTCTTCCATATCTTCCAGTAGGATCGACCTCCACGAACTCAGACAAGTCCGGCTCAACATCTGAAACTCCGCTCATTCCTCCTTCACTTCTCCTCTTCAGAGTTCTTGGCACTGAGATGGACACCGTCTTCTTCTTTGATGCAAAAACTGGAGACGAGGAGATATTGAGAGCGAAAAGAGAGCACCAATATGGGTCGCGGACGATATTAATAGTACCCAGAAAGCTGAAAATGAAAAAAATATGATTTTTTCATAAATTTGTGAAGGGGAACATCAGAGAGAGAGAGAGAGAGAGAGAGAGAGATGGAAAGAGAGAGAGAAAGAGAGAGACCTCGGTTAGTTCATCTACAGAGGACAAGGCTATTTGCTTTGCCAACTACCCAAGGACAACGAGGCGGAAGATTTCACAAATTTTAAGCAACCAAAAAAAGAGAAAAATCAAGATAACAAATGAGGAAAATTAACATACGGCCAAGAAATTTCGCAAGGCCTGCACTGCAGAGTGCCCCAACGCCACAAAGGAACCCAACCCGACAAAACAGCTTTCTCTTTCGCTTGTCTGCTGTGTGCTCTGCCTTGCTTTCTATCTCATCACGAGCTGTATGTAAATATTAAAATCTCGAAAATCACGAAACATGCAAAGACAGAAGCTCCTCCCTCCCTTTCCCTCTAGCAAATGACCAACCAAATTTAAATTATTACTATTTTGGATAATATTGAGCTAGTGGCTTTCTTGGAGATGAGAGGTGCGTGCTGATCTTTTGGGGGGAGATGGATTTCTTTTATTAAAATCAAGAAAAATAGAATGGTGGGATTTTTTTTTTAATGTGTTGAATATGGTGGATCCGGTAGAATCTCGTGAATAGAATTTTAAATAAAAGGGGGCTTGGCAAAAGTGACGAGAGAAATTTAAAAATTGAGACGACAGGGAGGTCTGAATTTTCAATTTGACTTTTATATTCTTGTTCATGGATGCATACGAGGCTACTGAAATATTTAGGAATTTTATGTACTTAAAAGAACTTGGATTATTGCTTGGTAAGGGATAGGATTCTATCTGGATTGGGCTTCTAGGTTTCATGTCAAACTAACGATGACATGCCACGTGCAACTGTTTCAACTAAACTTCTTTTGTTTGTAAATTGATTTGCATCAATATAAATATTTGATTGGCCAACTAAAGACGGAAAAAGAAAGAAAGATAGATGAATAAACAATGTATTGTGTATACATTTTTGTCTATGTTAGTTTCAGTGAAAATATCTATATAGCAATAGTATGATGAGTATATGTGTATAAATCATGTTACCATGTTCTTTTCTACTTTTGAAAAAAGAAAATATTTAATATCTAACATATTATTTGTTCAAATAGAAAGATGGCATCTTAAAAAGCATGAGAAATGAAAAGTTTATATATATGTCGAGGAGAGCAAAGTTTGGCTAAAGCAGAATTCATCGATGAACAAAATGAGCAGTGAGCCATAGCTCATTGATAATCTAGGATGTTGATACAACAAGATGGTCAGATTAGAGCACAGGCACAAATCAACAAACTTGAAGGAAATCCATTGAAAAAGTCATTGATGGCTAATAATTGTAGGTTTCGCCAAGTGCTGAAGTTGTGTAATTAATGAACAAAACAGAGATTTGCCAACACATCATACGAAGCCAAAAATGTTGGATTGACACTGATGCATGATTGTCAAGTGGTTATGCCTATAATTTCGGATTTTGTTACTTGCTGTGGAAAATCACGGTAAGCCGACAAAGGATCATGTCTAAAATTTCATAAAACGTAACTGTTTATCAATAATTATAAGATGGAGCTAGGAGGTTAGACCTGGATTCAAAATCCACACCTATTTTATAAATAACTGTTGATGGTGGAACATAAATGTCTATCTTGTAATTATTGAGTATGACCAATCAACACCTAAACACTTTATTCTTATGAAAATTTCCTTTTGATTTTACTTTCCTTCCGAATTTACCCTTCCGGCGCTTTCAAATTAACGCACCTTTTATCATTCTCATTATCTTTAATTACCGTTACTTGCACTTTAATCTCCTTAGTTTTACAATCATTTGCATTCCTAGTCATAGTCAACAACTTTTTTCCTTAACTTCTGTCAAGTTTGATTTTCTTTCTTGGCATTCCCATTGCGTAATCTGTGATACTCCGCCCAACATGAAAAGTTCTTAATGTTAGTTGAGTCCCTAATTCTCCAACAGATCGACATGCAATAACACCTACAACTTCCCCCACTTCGACTATGTTGTCATGAGTAGAACTTCTACCATAACATAATCGATAAATTTAAAATGCACTCCCAAAGTAAAAGGGGTTGTATCATATATGACTAAAAATCCATCTCTTCCTTTGCTAGTTAAAAAGGTTACATTGGTCAATTTCGGATGTTAGATGTAAAACTCAAATTTCAACTAATTATCAATAACACAAAGTGAGTTTACTTGAGTTTAAACACGAATGAGATCAATATAGATAAAAATTCAATTTCATGTTGATAACAACTTTGTGTCCCTCACGTTGATATTGCCATAAATCCACATTATATATTAGATAATGTAAGGACGTAAAGTGTTCATCTATTTCCAACAACTATGGTCGATAATTCAAATTGGCTAATAATACCTAGTCGAGGTGCTTTCGGACATAAAAAGAAGAAGAAGGAAAATTGATGCATTCAGTAGTAGATGAAGTCTTCTTATAAACAAATATAAGGTTAAAGCCGAAAGTCTCCCAAACCAAATATTATAAAGTTAATAATTGAAAACATGTACCAAGATTAATGAAGAAAACACTATTTATTGTACACTCGCCCGCTTTAGATTTTATTCTTTTGTGGAAAATTGTTCATGGATAAAATCACGGTGGTAAATTCCACAATTAGAAATGTTAATCTTAAAGCAAAGAGTTAGATAAAGAAGCTAATGCTTGTGTAGGTAGGTCCCACGTGATTGTTGGCGATCTTCGCGGCCTTAAAGTAAAGTGTGAAGCAAATGCTTCATTCAATCAAAGATGCACAAGACAGGGATGATAGTTTCGAGACTTTAATTCAATATAAAAAATCATCTTTGAACTTTTTAATTTGTGAAATGTAGCCCTTGATTTTTGGCCTAATATGGAATGTTATCTCCGACTTTCTAATTTGTTCAATGTGATTTTTGAAGATTATAGATCGGATCAAAATTCAAAGATTACATTGAATAAATCAGAAGTTCAGAGATGATATTGCACATCTGACTAATTTTTTTGAGTAAAATTTCACTGCGTCTTAGTTCTCCTAGGCTTGGTTGGATAGATAAAGGTATATCCACAATTGCAGTGATGAGCAGAAGGACACCGTCCTCAAGGCAGAGAGACGAGAGTGGATTCCCTTCGGAAATTTCGACGGACCAATTAAAGCATGGACTAGGAAAGCTGTCCAGTATCCGGGTGCTCCGCATATAGACAAAGAAACAGACTTTGATTTTTCTTAGTCTATATGCGGAGTACCAGTAGATTTTTCTTTGTCTATATGCGGAGCACCCGGATACTGGAAAGAAAAATCAAAGTCTCTGATAAAAAAAAAAAAAACAAGAAAAATCAAAGTTGCCACCCACCGAGATATACCGTATATAAATGGATTACGTAATCTTTTACGAGATCACAAATTCAAATATATTATGTGACCAAATATATGGCTGGCTTTTGTCTTGAACTTTTGCTATCTCGTGTGAAGAGATTTCTTTTTTTTTTTTTTTCTCACACTTTAATCGGCTTGTGATGGCTAACTAGTACACCTACATATTGATTGAGTAACTATGCTCAAATTGAACATTTCATATTCTCCGCCTTTTTACTTATCCATATTAGATTTCAGTAAAATATGTGAGACTTTTATGTGCATTACCCTCGTACTTATCAAAAAGAAATTATTAATGCCACAAGAGATCTTAGATCGGTACATCTATGTTATATTTATCATAAATTAGTTTTTGTGTCATTATAAGATCTCAAATTGATGCCCTCGTGCCATGTTTACTCTAAATGTGTAATAAAAAAATATCCATATCGTAATTATTCTAAAAATTAGTTTGAGCAAATGTGACACTCACACAAGATTAGAAATTTTTATAGCATGAAAATTAATTTGGAGGTGAATATGTTGTGGAAGTACGAATTTGAGATATTTAGTGGACTCAAATTAAAATAAAAGAAAAAGACCAATCTCATCTTAACTTGGGGTGCGCATGGTAAAATTTTTGGCTGGGAAAGAGTTTTTTTTTTCAGAAATAGTTCTTTTCTATTTCTATTCCTAACAATTTCGAGTAAAAGAACCCGTTTGGTAACTACACAAAATTTCTACTTTCTTGGAATAGAAAAAGAATAGAAATGCGTTTGGTAACGCAACAATTTCTCTTTTGTATTTACTTGTTTTTATTCTTGCCCACGGATCGCCGCGCCGCCGCATGTCCGCCGGCCGCCGCACGTCCGGAGGCGGCAGCGGCGGCGGCGACCTACGGCGGCGGCGGGCGGCGGCTCGGCGGTGGCTCACAGGCGGTTGGAGGTGGTCACGGCAAGAGAAAGAAATAAAACAAAAAAAAAAAAAAGAAAATTTGCTTATTTCTAGAAATTTTTCCCGGGATAAGAAGTAATTTTTTTTGTTTGTTTCTATTCCCTAAATTTGCTTTTCTATTTCGAGGAATAGAAAACAACTTCGTTAAACGGGTTTATGTTTTTTTTTTTGTTCTGGGGAACCAAAGAACAGAAATTGTGAGAATGAGACATATTCTCATACAGCACCTTGGATTCTTCCTCGGGACCCTTAAAAGAGACTGGGATTGGAATATCTCGGACATCATCTCCTCATTTTCTTCAAAGAAGACCAACATTCACGTCTAGATCCTTCATTTCGGAAGCAAAATCCGACCTGTCGTCTCCAGTATTAAATGATCCTAAATTGGTGCCCCAATAATTTCCTTCTCCTTCCGTAGAGAAACCGGTCGTCGCCTTTAATTTATCTATACCGCATATAAAATATATGGAAAAGCAAGTCTGTTTCCAGACATTTTAAGTATCCAATTTTATCCTAAATACATCTAATCTGACGCATTTCAACTTTCGATTTTACCGTTAAGACATCGAAGAATCATTAGGTTTTGAATTTTTCGTTTTTATGCTAAAGACACCTATGATAATGTAAACTAATAAAAGAATAACCTAAATACTAACATACCTAATCGTAAGAAAATTACAATAGATGATTCATTATATAAAAATTGGTAGCTTTTTTTTTTTAAAAGCTTATCTTATCACTATGTATCAATGAATTTTACCATACATCAATGATCAACGACTTCAACTTTTTTTTTAATATATATATTTTACGTTTTACCGATCTGATTCAGTTACCTGTTGATAAGTAATTATGCTATTTTGTTATGCTCCTTAAAAAATTGCGACGGCGTAACAAGCTCCTTGAAAATTGAGATTGTATAATGATTTATAAGAATAAGATTAATTATCTTTTATATCTAATTATTCTTTTATGTTCCTCAACTATATTTACTTCACCTTTGGAGTATCAAAAATTTGTTCCACAAGACTTTACAAAAGTGCGTATATTAATAGCATAACTCTTGCGTTTGATACAATCGCATTTTGTTCGGGTCATGTTGATTCTATTTTAAGGGAAAAAACACTTGCAGCCGCTCTGGACTTAAGTCGTGTGGTATGAAATACATCGACTACAAATTGCGACGAAAAGAATGCGTTGGTTGTTTTGTACATAAGTTTTGTAACACCAAGTAATAGAATACAAATTATACTTTGCAGTTTAGCAGCAGACTTTTATTCGATAGGCTATACTTATACACATTCTGTGCCATGACTCGCACATCTAGGAGATACGTTATAAGACATGGCGTATGTTGGATTTTCGCAAGTGCACTGATGCCATAACGACACGAAACTTTCGAGTGCCTCCGACAGAAGGAGGATGCATGGCAACATCATTCGTCTTTTGTCGCGGAATCTGAGGAGATCAACCGGAATTTGAGGAGATCATCGACGGCATTGGCAAGACGTAGAGAATTAGTCACGCTAGGAATTCGTAGGGAAGACGATGGTACAGTTGTTTCTCCTAAGGTTTAGTCAATTGCTAACTCCAAAATGTCGGATTAAAACAAATCGTTATGTAAATTAAGCGAATTCAGGTCCAAAGAGGAGCTCAATTTGTCTTTGCTCGAATCACTCCATTCGGAGAAGTTGTAAAGGCACCTTCCATCCCTCAAGCTCTTGAGAATAGTTCCAGAAAGTAATTAGCACATCTAATCCACCTTAAGAACTTATTAATTAACTACGATTAACAGCGAAAAATGCGACAAAACACAAGGATTGACATTAAAATCGCGGTTCACCAAATCTTAAAATCGCGGTTCACCAAACCTTAGTCGATCTAATAATTTGAATCATATTCTTGTTATTATCAATCGAGTTCCTCCGATATAGTTCACTTTCAATTTTGTTGGAATATTCATACGTTGAATTGAAAAATAATGATACCTAAACTTTAAGTAAATGTGCAATATGATACTTAACTTTTTAATTTGTTTAATATGATCTTTGAATTTTATCTCACCGTGCAACGCGCGTCTCTAGACTTTTGATACATGTTCATTTAGTTTAATGTTTAATGTTATCATTTCATTAATTCAAGTTGAAGGACAACATCAACATTTTTATATATTTCAAGAATAATTTAAATATTTATCAAAAGTCAGGAGGCGTAAACGAATTAGAAGGCTCGGGGAATCATTACACATGAGATAAAATTCAAGACCATACTAAACAAATTAAAAGCATATAGATCGTATTGTACATTTGATTAAAGTTTAGGGGCTATTCATGTCATTTTTCCCGGAAAAATATAACATATTGGTGGCATATTAAAGTAAAAATTGGAAGGCTGCGGAAACGAAGTTCCCATTCCCTGCAAGAGGCAACGCCGAATCCGAATACGAAGCTAATACGCACTGCTCGACCAGTCGCTTTCCGCGGTCCTCCTCCCCCGCCCCCACCACCCACCCCCACCCCCACCCCTACAGTGGGGCCCGCCCCGCCCGCCCCGACCCGACCGAACGCAGCACCGTACGACCCGTCGTCCTTTCCGTTATGGCAGTCCTTCACAAAACGCCAATCAAACCCCCACGGACGAAGAGCAGAGCAAACAGAATTCGACTCCGTCACGTCTTCCGCTTGCTTTACTCATTCGAGCGCGAAGAAGAGGACGACGGGACGGCGACGGCGAAAATGGACGTTCCCGGCGCGATCGCCGCCGACCGGCCGACCGTCATGGTGACCAACGACGACGGCATCGACGCCCCCGGCCTGCAGTCCCTCGTCCGCGTCCTCGTCTCCTCCGGCCGCTACAACGTCCAAGTCTGCGCTCCTGATTCGTACGTCGCTCGCTCAATTTTCGTTCTATTTTTTGCCGTCGCATGCTTGCGTACGTCAGCGCGGCAGAGCTCGATCGTCTTCGTGGAGGCTCGAGGTTCGCCTTCTGATCGGACGAGTCGCGAGCTGACGATCGAAAATTCTGTCTCGCGGCAATGTTGGTGCGGTGTTTGATTGAGTAGGCTCTGCGGCTGGAGTTATAGCGTGCTCTGCTCATGTGGAATTCATCTCCGTGCTCGCTTCTCGGTGTTGTTCGATGAACGTTGTTGAGATCGCCGTGTTAGTTGTCCTGGAATTTGATGATTTTGATTTGATGCTGGAATTCCTGTTCTGTCACTCGTAGAGCTGTCGATTTTGTCGCTGCTTTTCTTTTCCTCGTTCTGATTTGTGTAATCGACAGGGAAAAGTCGGCTGTTAGCCATAGTATCACGTGGCGTCACCCTCTTGCGGTTAGGCGAGTGAACATCGAAGGAGCAACTGCATTTGCAGTCGCAGGTTTGTTTATACTTCCTGTTTGTTCCTATTTCTTGATCGTGTTTGGTTTGCAATATGTTGTTACAAGATTAAGATTGTTGCTTTGTTTGTTTCTGTGCCTTAGTCTTACTTTAGGATTTGAAATGCTTGCGGATTTTTAGGTGATGTACATGTACATAGTCATGACAGAGATCGTATATTTGTAGAAAGTGAGGATAATTAGTTTGAGAGGAGCAAGAGAGTTTGATTTCTGAAGGGTACTATTCTTTCCAAATTGGAGGACTTGAACCTTATTACTACTTTTCTAAATTAACTATTACCAATTGGTGTAGTTGATCTTTGAAGCTTATAGGAAGCTTTGTGTCTCATTACATAAGCAGTAATTTTTTACTATATATTGCAAGAGTGCTAGTTTATTCGTTTCTGATAAAGGATGGAGAGTTATGCTTCTGGGGTTAGCACCCAGATGAATTGCTGATGTTGCATGGCAAGTCTGGCATACTTTTCTTTTTCTTAACTTCATATATATGTATTGTTTTTATCTCAAGGTAAGACATTTTATTTGTGAATAAGCTAGCATTTTTGCAATTTACATAGTTCAGACAATATTAGATGATGTTCTTCCTGCTGAACCTCTTGTTTAGAATTTTTTCAGCATTAAAGAGAACTACTCAATAGCTTTTAATCTTCAACAAACACTCCCAACAAGGTTGGAGAGGCCCTATGGTGGATTCTATGTTCTCCTAGTAATGGCTTCGCATTTTGCAGGTACACCAGCAGATTCTGCTTCATTGGGAATCTCTAAGGCACTTTTCCCATCAGTCGCTGATATGGTACTTTTCAGTCTCTACCGGGTAGTCATGACTGCATCAATGAGCATGAGCAAATTATAGGACGAAAGTTTAGTTTGGCTAGTTTTCTGTCCATCAACTTTTTCTGAAAGAAACGCTTTGCCTCCTGTCAAGAGAGTTTGTGACAAATTTTGAGATTCTGAGTTGCAGATTCAGTCATTCTGTTGAACGAACAGACTGAATTTGGGGCAAGAAGCACTAACAATATGGCAACGAGCACCACACACAGAGCCTCTTACCGTTCTGTCATTTATACTATTTGTGTTGAAGTTTTTTTTGCGTCATGAGGAAGTTGCAGTCTCTCTTTGTTTGACTGAGCCCTGTTGTTGTTCTTTCTGTGCTGCACGACTTGATTTTGTCTGTCTCATGCGTTTCTCTTATCTCTGGCAGGTAATCAGTGGTATTAACATGGGTAGCAACTGTGGATATCACATGTTAGTGGAATTTTGCCTTCTCTGTCTCCCAATTTTTTTTTACTCATTGCAATTTTATTCTAGATTTTCTCTTCTGAGTTACTCATCTTGCTCCAGCTTATCATTCATCCCTAAGTTAGGAAGATAACAATCAAGCAGAGTCTCATGGACCTTTGTTGTTGTATTAAATAACAAAAAAGTTGCAAAAGAAAAAAGAAAAATGCTTGGGAATTAGATCACTGCTTAATTTTAAGATTAGGAAGAAATGTTAGAAAACTTTACTATCGTCGAAAGATGAATTGCATGTCAAAGCCACTAAACAAGACATTCTTATCAAGACTGTTACTTAAATACTTGTGTTAGATAGTTGTCTGAAATATTATTACAGACTAGCACAACTATTTCTTCTAAGTAATAGAAAGAGCATGATGAGTTGTACCTCACAATATGCAACTTGAAGTTTCTAAAAAGACAGGATGCTGTAAGTATGTGATTCAGTGCATAATAGGAAGCAGAGTGCAGTTTTCTGTATTAAATTATTGCACAGTTTTAATTAGAAAATCTTAGGTTTTTCATCCTTCAACCATGTTTAACGTCAATATATGCGGTCATTATTTTACTTTGCTTGGCGGCTTAGCCTCTCAAATAATTGTATAAGTATTTTGTTTTCTTGAATTAGGATTTGAAAAATTGAAAATAATGCATTTGTCTAAACAAGAACTATCAAATAGATTGATGCCTGGCAGTCAATAGGTGTCCATTATATCCATTAATGTCCTTGCTGTTTCTTACGATTTTAGCTGCATGATATTGCAGTGTATATTCTGGCACAGTTGCTGGTGCTCGTGAGGCGTTCTTCCATGGGGTGCCCTCTATTTCATTATCATATGATTGGTGGGCATACTATTGCACTAATTGTTTATATCAAGGCCATCTCTCATTTAGTGCCTATTCATCCTTTGGCAAAAATCCTTTCATTATCATATGGTTGGTGGGCATACTCTTGCATAGTAATATTTTGTATTGGAAATCCAGGGTGTCTGGAGGTATAAGCACCGTGCAACACTTCACACTTGCTGCCGAGACTTGCTTACCTATTATTGGTTCGATTTTGTCTGAGATCAAGAAGAGCAGTTATCCCAGAAATTGTTTCTTGAATATAGATCTGCCAACAGATGTTGCAAAACATAAGGTAAAGGACTGCTGCATAAATGGGGAAACATGAAATGCCTTAGCTGTTTGGATGTGTCTTGTTCTGTTCTCTAGAGCTTTTGTCTCTCTTTAATTTATCCTTTGGATAACTATAACAGTCATTGCCTGGTTGGCATCGTAAGGTGGTAACGTTCTCCATTTCATGTACCCTTAAAAGGGCTATAGGCTCACTAAGCAGGGTAGAAGCATAGTCCAGATGGGATGGAGACCAGCGACCTCGGACATGCATGGAGGGAAGATGTTATGGACAATGAGAATGGATATGGATTCATCGGCGTCGACAGGAGTAGATGCATCAACTATGCCTCAGGAACATCTTCTATTTGAGAAAGAAGTGAGAATCTTAAATTTGATTCCTTGTACTTTTGTATTAGCGGTATATTATGCTTTTTTGATTGGTTCAATGTTCTGAACCGGGAAACTTATGAATATCTTTGGTTTTTCCTTTAATAACGTCTTAAAATTTACCATTCTACCAGAATCTCTGATAAATTATCACTACTTCATTTTGATATCAGGCTATGAAACCAAATAACACTTGTATGAATTCTGTTGTGTTTGTCGTATTTTGCTTTTGTTATGTATCGATTGAAAAGAATTTTTTTCAAATAATATCTAGCTTTTATTATAAAGATGCTTTCTGAAGTATTCTTACACTTTAAGTTTATTGGTTATATGACTAAAATTAATAATGTTTTGGATTGGTTGAAAATAATGTTATTACAATAAAATCTATCTTTTGCTCTAAAGATGCTTTCTAAAGTCTTCTTACACTTGAAGTTTATTGATTTTGTAGGCCTTAAATCAATAATGTTTCTGTTTGAAATTTTTAGGTAAGAGGAGCCCAAGTTGATGATGATTGTACAGATCATCGATTTCTGAAGGAAGGATTTGTATGTAGTCTGCTCTATCTAATTGATCATATTTATTGATCATAGGACATAGCTAACGCATGATTTTGCCAGATCACTGTTACGCCCCTTGGTGCTCTTTCCCCAGCGAATGTGGAATGCGAGGCTTTTTTTAAGGATTGGCTGCCAAATGTGGCTTAATGCCCTTCACTGGCTTCCTAACGGTGTTAGATGCCTTTTGTGACTAATACATGTGAGTTGAGGTTTGTACCTTTCCATTTGTTATGAAGTCTATTAAGAATTTTATTTATTTATTTTGATGATCATATTTTCCATGAAGTGCATCCATGGCGTCGCATTGATGGAGATGGTTCCCAAGCATTCTCGTTTCTTCTATCCTTTTTTTAGCTTGATGAATTTACCTTGCTTGGTTCCGGTTAGAGGTGTCAAACGGGTGAGTCGGGTCGGGTTTGGGTCGGGTCGTTAATTGGTTGACCCAAATTGACCCATTAACCCATTCATGACCCATTTATGTCTAATGTAAATTTTTCGACCCATACCCGACCCATACTTGACCCGACCTATATTAACCAAATTTAGAAAAACTTATTATTATTATTTTTTAAAGATTATATTACTAAAAACTTCCAAGCAATACAAATCCAATCAATAATTTTTCAAAAAAATTATTTCTTATATATATTTAAAAACTAAAATAATTTTATATAACAATTTTTATAATTTTTAAAATAATTATTTAAAAAAAATCGAAGAGGTGTCAAACGGGTGGGTCGGGTCGGGTTTGGGTCGAGTCACTAATTGGTCGACCCAAATTGACCTATTAACCAATTTATGACCCATTTATGTCTAATGTAAATTTTTCGACCCATACTCGACCCGACTTTTACCCGACCCATACTTGACCCGACCTATATTAACCAAATTTAGGAAAACTTATTCTTATGTTTTTTTTTTAAAGATTATATTACTAAAAAACTTCCAAGCAATACAAATCCAATCAATAATTTTTCAATTTTTTATAATTTTTCAAAAAAAATTATTTCTTATATATATTTAAAACTAAAATAATTTTTTACAACAATTTTTATAATTTTTAAATAATTATTTTAAAAAATCGAATTTTAATTATTTTTATTTTTTAAAAAATTAAAATTAAAATTTTGATTATTTGAATTTTTAAATATAATTTTTAATTTTTAATTTTTTTTTTTTTTTTATGTTCTTCTTCTTCTTCTTTGGCCTAGGCCACCGTACCACTCCTACGACGATTGCGGCCAGGCCACGGGCGAGGCTCGAGCCTCGTTGGACGTTGGTGAGGCCTCCGCCTCGCCGGATCCGGAAGCCTCGGGCTTGCGGTGTCGGACGAGCTCGAGCTTGCCCCTTGCCGAATCTGGCGAGGCTCGAGCCTCGTCGAATCGGGCGGGGCTCGAGCCTTGCCGAGCGTCGGCGAGGCCTCCGCCTCGCCGGTTCGGCAAGCTCGAGCTCGCCCGTCGCCCCGAACTCGAGGCTCGCCCGGTCGGTCACCGATCACGGCCATCGCCGTGCCGGCGACCGGAGGAAGAAGAAAGGAAAAAAAAAAAGAAGAAAGAAAAAAAAAGGAAAGAAAAAAGAAAAAAGAAAAGAAAAGAAAAGAAAAATAAAAAAATAATTATAATTTCGGTTTTTATAAAAAAAAAAAATTGTAAAGTTAAAGAGAGAAGAGAGAGATGGTGAGGTTTTGAGTGAAAATAAATGGGTTCATTTTTAATAGATTGATAAATGGGTTTTAAATGGGTCAGCTCTCTGACTCATATATCTTAGTCTTGACTCATTAAAACCCATTATGAATGTTTTAGGAAATAAAGCTTGACCCATTAACAACCCATTTAACAATAAATGGGTCAATGATCTATTTTGACACCTCTAGTTCCAGTGAATAATATCTTTAGTACTTTATATTATCTAAGTTTTTATAATGTAAATGGCCGTAAATAATTTTAAAGAACATTGAAATGTTAAAAGCAGAGAAAAAGAAAAAAAGTAGTGAGGACGAACTGATTTATCAGTATATCTGTATTTACCTGTCTTCTTTTGTCAAAGAGTTTTCTTATGTAGTAATGGGATTTTTGGTCAAAGGTGGAGGCTTTTCAATTTGTGGCTTGATAAAATGTGGAAGGGAAATCATCATGACGACGATTCTTAAAAAAAGTTCGTGAATATCTGTCGTATTAATTCCAAACAGTTCAGGCCACTCATTTAAAACATTTTATTCAGGCCACTCATTTAAAACATTTTAAGTGTTGTAATTTGAAGTTGTAATGCGAACAACGCCCCACCAGGTTTTAGCACTGTCAGATTTAGAGAAGGAAAAAATTCATGAATGCACTTCCTTTGTGGACATATTTGACTCGAGATTTATGCTCGCATGAAGTTTGACCATTTAGGTTCACAAAATATTAGCTGTTCATTTTTTGATGTCAGAACTCGTAACTCTTGTGGTAATTGTTCGTATTTTGTGGACTTGCAATTTTCAATTGTGAGTCACTCACCAGAATTAGCAAGAGAACAGTTGGCCCATACTTATGATGTCGAAGGAAAACATTGTCCTGATTTCTAGTCATCTGCAGCCTGTGCACTGATACACTGTCGATACGAAAAGTATGTATAAAGAGTATATAGAGAACGCATATTTGTATAAACGACATTTTAAGTATATGGAAAAGCAAGTCTGTTTCCAGACATTTTAAGTATCCAATTTTATCCTAAATACATCTAATCTGACGCATTTCGACTTTCGATTTTACCCTCGAGACTTCGAAGAATCATTTGGTTTTGAATTTTTCGTTTTTATCCTAAAGACATTTATGATAATGTAAACTAATAAAAGAATAACCTAAATACTAACGTACCTAATCGTAAGAAAATTACAATTTATGATTCATTATATAAAAATTGGTAGTTTTTTTTAAAAGCTTATCTTATAACTATGTATCAATGAATTTTACCATACATCAATGATCAATGACTTCATCTTTTTTTTTTGTTAACGTTTTACCGATATGATTCACTTAATTGTTGATCAGTAAATATGCTATATTGTTATGCTCCTTAAAAAATTGCGATGACATAACAAGCTCCTTGAAAATCGAGACTGTAGAATGATTTATAAGAATAAGATTCTCATAACCAAAGAAGTAAATTATCTTTTATATCTACTTATTCTTTTACGTTCCTCAACTATATTTACTTCACCTTTGGAGTATCAAAAATTTGTTTCACAAGACTTTACAAAAGTGCGTATATTAATAGCGTAACTCTTGCGGTTGATACAATCGCACTTTGTTTGGGTCATGTTGATTCTATTTTAAGGGAAAAAACACTTGCAGCCGCTTTGGACTTAAGTTGTGCGGTATGAAATACATTGACTACACATCGCGACGAAAAGAATGCGTTGGTTGTTTTGTACATAAGTTTTGTAACACCAAATGGTAAAATACCAATGATACTTTGTAGTTTCGCATCGGACTTCTATTCGATAGACCATACTTATACACATTCTGTGCCATGACTCGCACATCTAGGAGATACGTTATAAGACATGGCGTATGTTGGATTTTCGCAAGTGCATTGATGCCATAACGACACGAAACTCTCGAGTGCCTTCGACAGAAGGAGGATGCATGGCAACATCATTTGTCTTTTGTCGAGGAATCTGAGGAGATCAACCGGAATTTGAGGAGATCAACGACGGCATTGGCAAGACGTAGAGAATAGTCACGCGAGGAATTCGTAGGCAAGACGATAGTACTGTTGTTTCTCCTAAGGTTTAGTCAATTGCTAACTCCAAAATGTCGGATTAAAACAAATCGTTATGTAAATTAAGCGAGTTCAGGTCCAAAGAGGAACTCAATTTGTCTTGCTCGAATCACTCCATTCGGAGAAGTTGTAAAGGCACCTTCCATCCCTCAAGCTCTTGAGAATAGTTCCAGAAAGTAATTAGCACATCTAATCCACCTTAAGAACTTATTAATTAACTACGATTAACAGCGAAAAATGCGACAAAACACAAGGATTGACATTAAAATCGCGGTTCACCAAACCTTAGTCGATCTTATAATTTGAATCATATTCTTGTTATTATCAATCGAGTTCCTCTGATATAGTTCACTTTCAATTTTGTTGGAATATTCATACGTTGAATTGAAAAATAATGATACCTAAACTTTAAGTAAATGTGCAATATGATACTTAACTTTTTAATTTGTTTAATATGATCTTTGAATTTTATCTCACTGTGCAATGCGGTCTCTAGACTTTTGGTACATGTTCAATTTAGTTTAATGTTTAATGTTATCATTTCATTAATTCAAGTTGAAGGACAACATTGAACATTTTTATATATTTCAAGAATAATTTAAATATTTATCAAAAGTCCAGAGACCGTAAACGAATTAGAAGCTCAGGAATCATTACACATTGAGATAAAATTCAAGCACCATACTAAACAAATTAAAAGCATATAGATCGTATTGTACATTTGATTAAAGTTTAGGGGCTATTCATGTCATTTTTCCCGGAAAAATATAACATATTGGTGGCATATTAAAGTAAAAATTGGAAGGCTGCGGAAACGAAGTTCCCATTCCCTGCAAGAGGCAACGCCGAATCCGAATACGAAGCTAATACGCACTGCTCGACCAGTCGCTTTCCGCGGTCCTCCTCCCCCCCCCCCCCCACCCCCACCCACCCCCACCCCCACCCCTACAGTGGGGCCCGCCCCGCCCCGCCCCGACCCGACCGAACGCAGCACCGTACGACCCGTCGTCCTTTCCGTTATGGCAGTCCTTCACAAAACGCCAATCAAACCCCCACGGACGAAGAGCAGAGCAAACAGAATTCGACTCCGTCACGTCTTCCGCTTGCTTTACTCATTCGAGCGCGAAGAAGAGGACGACGGGACGGCGACGGCGAAAATGGACGTTCCCGGCGCGATCGCCGCCGACCGGCCGACCGTCATGGTGACCAACGACGACGGCATCGACGCCCCCGGCCTGCAGTCCCTCGTCCGCGTCCTCGTCTCCTCCGGCCGCTACAACGTCCAAGTCTGCGCTCCTGATTCGTACGTCGCTCGCTCAATTTTCGTTCTATTTTTTGCCGTCGCATGCTTGCGTACGTCAGCGCGGCAGAGCTCGATCGTCTTCGTGGAGGCTCGAGGTTCGCCTTCTGATCGGACGAGTCGCGAGCTGACGATCGAAAATTCTGTCTCGCGGCAATGTTGGTGCGGTGTTTGATTGAGTAGGCTCTGCGGCTGGAGTTATAGCGTGCTCTGCTCATGTGGAATTCATCTCCGTGCTCGCTTCTCGGTGTTGTTCGATGAACGTTGTTGAGATCGCCGTGTTAGTTGTCCTGGAATTTGATGATTTTGATTTGATGCTGGAATTCCTGTTCTGTCACTCGTAGAGCTGTCGATTTTTGTCGCTGCTTTTCTTTTCCTCGTTCTGATTTGTGTAATCGACAGGGAAAAGTCGGCTGTTAGCCATAGTATCACGTGGCGTCACCCTCTTGCGGTTAGGCGAGTGAACATCGAAGGAGCAACTGCATTTGCAGTCGCAGGTTTGTTTATACTTCCTGTTTGTTCCTATTTCTTGATCGTGTTTGGTTTGCAATATGTTGTTACAAGATTAAGATTGTTGCTTTGTTTGTTTCTGTGCCTTAGTCTTACTTTAGGATTTGAAATGCTTGCGGATTTTTAGGTGATGTACATGTACATAGTCATGACAGAGATCGTATATTTGTAGAAAGTGAGGATAATTAGTTTAAGAGGAGCAAGAGAGTTTGATTTCTGAAGGGTACTATTCTTTCCAAATTGGAGGACTTGAACCTTATTACTACTTTTCTAAATTAACTATTACTAATTGGTGTAGTTGATCTTTGAAGCTTGTAGGAAGCTTTGTGTCTCATTACATAAGCAGTATTTTTTACTTTATATTGCAAAAGTGCTAGTTTATTCGTTTCTGATAAAGGATGGAGAGTTATGCTTCTGGGGTTAGCACTCAGATGAATTGCTGATGTTGCATGGCAAGTCTGGCATATTTTTCTTTTTCTTAACTTCATATATATGTATTGTTTTTATCTCGAGGTAAGACATTTTATTTGTTAATAAGCTAGCACTTTTGCAATTTACATTGTTCAGACGATATTAGATGATGTTCTTCCTGCTGAACCTCTTGTTTAGAATTTTTTAAGCATTAAAGAGAACTACTCAATAGCCTTTAATCTTCAACAAACACTCCCAACAAGGTTGGAGAGGCCCTGTGGTGGATTCTATGTTCTCCTGGTAATGGCTTCGCATTTTGCAGGTACACCAGCAGATTCTGCTTCATTGGGAATCTCTAAGGCACTTTTCCCCTCAGTCGCTGATCTGGTACTTTTCAGTCTTTAGCGGGTAGTCATGACTGCATCAATGAGCATGAGCAAATTATGGGACGAAAGTTTAGTTTGGCTAGTTTTTCTGTCCATCAACTTTTTCTGAAAGAAACGCTTAGCCTCCTGTCAAGAGAGTTTGTCACAAATTTTGAGATTCTGAGTTGCAGATTCAGTCATTCTGTTGAACGAACAGACTGAATTTGGGGCAAGAAGCACTAACAATATGGCAACGAGCACCACACACAGAGCCTCTTACCGTTCTGTCATTTATACTATTTGTGTTGAAGTGTTTTTGCGTCATGAGGAAGTTGCAGTCTCTCTTTGTTTGACTGAGCCCTGTTGTTGTTCTTTCTGTGCTGCACAACTTGATTTTGTCTGTCTCATGCATTCCTCTTATCTCTGGCAGGTAATCAGTGGTATTAACATGGGTAGCAACTGTGGATATCACATGTTAGTGGAATTTTGCCTTCTCTGTCTCCCATTTTTTTTTACTCATTGCAATTTTATTCTAGATTTTCTCTTCTGAGTTAATCATCTTGCTCCAGCTTATCATTCATCCCTAAGTTAGGAAGATAACAATCAAGCACAGTCTCATGGACCTTTGTTGTTGTATAAAATAACAAAAAAGTTGCAAAAGAAAAAAGAAAAATGCTTGGGAATTAGATCACTGCTTAATTTTAAGATTAGGAAGAAATGGTAGCAAACTTTACTATCATCGAAAGATGAATTGCATGTCAAAGCCACTAAACAAGACATTCATATCATGACTGTTACTTAAATACTTGTGTTAGATAGTTGTCTAAAATATGATCACAGACTAGCACAACTATTTCTACTAAGTAATAGAAAGAGCATGATGAGTTGTACCTCACAATATGCAACTTGAAGTTTCTGAAAAGACAGGATGCTGTAAGTATCTGATTCTGTGCATAATAGGAAGCAGAGTGCAGTTTTCTGTTTTAAATTATTGCACGGTTTTAATTAGAAAATCTTAGGTTTTTCATCCTTCAACCCATGTTTAACGTCAATATATGCAGTCATTGGTTGAGTGGAACAAGAAATGTCGTGATTATTTTACTTTGCTTGGCGGCTTAGCCTGCCTCTCAAATAATTGTATAAGTATTTTGTTTTCTTGAATTAGGATTTGAAAAATTGAAAATAATGCATTTGTCTAAACAAGAACTATCAAATAGATTGATGCCTGGCAGTCAACGGTGTCCATTAAATCCATTAAAGTCCTTGCTGTTTCTTATGATTTTAGCTGCATGATATTGCAGTGTATATTCTGGCACTGTTGCTGGTGCTCGTGAGGCGTTCTTCCATGGGGTGCCCTCTATTTCATTATCATATGATTGGTGGGCATACTATTGCACTAATTGTTTATATCAAGGCCATCTCTCATTTAGTGCCTATTCATCCTTTGGCAAAAATCCTTTTATTATCATATGATTGGTGGGCACACTCTTGCATAGTAATATTTTGTATTGGAAATCCAGGGTGTCTGGAGGTAAAAGCACTGTGCAACACTTCACACTTGCTGCCGAGGCTTGCTTACCTATTATTGGTTCGATTTTGTCTGAGATCAAGAAGAGCAGTTATCCCAGAAATTGTTTCTTGAATATAGATCTGCCAACAGATGTTGCAAATCATAAGGTAAAGCGACTTCTGCATAAATGCGGAAACATGAAATGCCTTAGCTGTTTGGATGTGTCTTGTTCTGTTCTCTAGAGCTTTTGTCTCTCTTTAATTTATCCTCTGGATAACTATAACAGTCATTGCCTGGTTAGCATCGTAAGGTGGTAACGTTCTCCATTTCATGTACCCATAAAAGGGCTATAGGCTCACTAAACAGGGTAGAAGCATAATCCAGATGGGATGGAGACCAGCGACCTCGGACATGCATGGAGGGAAGTTGTTATCGACAATGACAATGGATATGGATTCATCGGTGTCGACAGAAGCAGATGCATCAACTATGCCTCAGGAACATCTTCTATTTGAGAGAGAAGTGAGAATCTTAAATTTGATTCCTTGTACTTTTGTATTAGCCATATATTATGCTTTTTTGATTGGTTCAATGTTCTGAACCGGGAAACTTATGAATATCTTTGGTTTTTCCTTTAATAATGTCTTAAAATTTACCATTCTACCAGAATCTCTGATAAATTATCACAACTTAATTTTGATATCAGGCTATGAAAACAAATAACACTTGCATGAATTCTGTTGTGTTTGTGTATTTTGCTTTTTTTATGTATCGGTTGAAAAGATTTTTTTTTTCAAATAAAATCTAGCTTTTATTGTAAAGATGCTTTCTGAAGTATTCTTACACTTTAAGTTTATTGGTTTATGACTAAAATTAATAATGTTTTAGCGGGTTGAAAATAATGTTTTTACAATAAAATCTATCTTATGCTCTAAAGATGCTTTATAAAGTCTTCTTACACTTGAAGCTTATTGATTTTGTAAGGCTTAATTTATTAATGTTTCTATTTGAAATTTTTAGGTAAGAGGAGCCCAAGTTGATGATGATGCTACAGATCATCGATTTCTGAAGGAAGGATTTGTATGTTGTCTGCTCTATCTAATGGATCATATTCATTGATCATAGGACATAACTAATGCATGATTTTGCCAGATCACTGTTACGCCCCTTGGTGCTCTTTCCCCAGCGAATGTGGAATGTGAGGCCTTTTTTAAGGATTGGCTGCCAAATGTGGCTTAATGCCCTTCACTGGCTTCCTAACGCTGTTAGATGCCTTTTGTGACTAATACATATGAGTTGAGGTTTGTACCTTTCCATTTGTTATGAAGTCTATTAAGGATTTTATTTATTTTGATGATCATATTTTCCATGAAGTGCATCTGTGGCATCATATTAGAAGGAATTAGGCATGGATGGAGATAGTTCCCAAGCATTCTCGTTTCTTATCCTTTTTTTTAGCTTGATGAATTTACTTTGCTTGGTTCCAGTGAATAATATCTTTGGTACTTTATATTATCTAAGTTTTGATAATGTTAATGACCGTAAATAATTTTAAAGAACATTGAAAAGTTAAAAGCAGAGAAAAAAAAAAGTAGTGAGGAAGAACTGATTTATCAGTGTATCTGTATATAACTGTTTCGTTTTTGGTCAAAGGTGGAAGCTTTTCAATTTTGGCTTGATGAAATGTGGAAGGGAAATCATCATGACAACCATTCTTATGCAAAGTTCATGAATATCTGTCGTATTAATTCCAAACAGTTCTGGACACTCATTTAAAACATCTGAAGAGTCGTAATTTGAAGTTGCAATACGAACAATGCCCCACCAGGTGTTAGCACTGTCAGACTTAGAGAAGGAAAAAATTCATGAACGCACCTCCTTTGTGGACATCTTTGTCTTAAGATTTATGCTTGCATGAACTTTGACCATTTAGATTCACAAAACATTAGCTGTTCTATTTTTGCTGTCAGAACTTATAGCTCTTGTGGTAATTGTTCTTATTTTGTGGACTTGCAACTTTCTTTTGTGAATCACTCACCAGAATTAGGAAGGGAAATTAGCCCATACTTATGATGTAGAAGGAAAACATTGTCCTGATTTCCTGTCATCTGCAGCCTGTGCACTGATCCACTGTCAATATGAAAAGTATGCATGAAGAGTATATAGAGAGCGCATATTTGTATAAAAGAATATCTGAAGCACCTGTATTTCTTTTATGTCTGTCATTTTTGCCCTCAGCGGGATAGGCTATTTGAATCTCAATAATAAATGCTATCAGGACAAAAATTGCTTTGTGCACAAATTTGGTTTGATTAGAAGAGTCATGAAGGTTCTTGACTTCTTGCATTTGTTGTTAATCCGAAGCAGATAGAGGACTTGAGCGTTTGGATATTCATGGGCGTACATACATTAATACAACATGGAGATAGGAGTTCTTGTGCTCGCTCATATAGCATAGCTTCTATGATTCCAGGACTAAGTGGAATTTCAGAAAATATGGATATTAAATTAGAGAATGATTAGGCTGGGAAACTTCGCTTCTTACCCAACTGTTTGCGACAGGGAAAATTGTCAGAAACTTAAATGAGGAGGAGACCTGTTTCTTGAGAATCAGTTCTCGAATGAGAAGCACACCTGCATGACTTTGCTCTTGGGAAGTCATAGGGTGATTATGGGCATAATGTTCCTGTGGATGGAGAGGCTTGGGAAGGCTAACCAGTACAAAGATCCAACTTGATTCAAAGATTATGGTAGTCTGTGGAAGCATTAGTTTTTAATGTAACAGCATTGGGAATTATAATAATATCTTAAGCAACATTTAATCCTTGAAATTTATAAATTTGCATAGAAATAGCTGTAAAACTGTATAGTGTCTCACAAGAAGACTAGTAAGTAATCTCGTTCAAATCTATGTACCTTAATATCGATTGACTGAGATATGTCAAAATATCTCATCATATTTATAACAAAAAAATTCATAATGTGGTAAAATATCTTACCATCACATTATCACCCGCAAACCCCCAAAATTAGTGTATGGTGCGGTGCTTTCAGTTACCATCTAAATGATTATGTCAATGGTGGAGGTATCAATCTCATGTCGTGGATAGTTTTTGTTTTCCTTCTTCACTCTAGTGAAAATCAACCTTTTCCTTTTGAAAACACGGGCAAAACGCCAAGAAAAAGAAAAACTTCAATTCTTGGGCCCACTTTCTTCCATGACCAAATACAGAGAGATTCCCTTTATCTTTTTTGGCTGAGGTGAAGATGATCAATGAAACTTAAAATTGAACACTATATATATTGTCAATCTAACAGTTTGCTCTTAATGGTTAAGGAAGAAAACAACTGTTTGCTATTTTCTGTAGTCTCTTTTTAACATGAAATTTGCTCATTTATGCAGGATTGCTTCTCTATGTGAAAATTATATGCTTCAAACTCAAGTTATTGTCAAGGTCATTCATTTTTTAAGCCATGTCTTGTGCCATCTCTTTGCCTGGGAATCTTAAACTTCGGTAAATGGTGTCAATGTCAAGTAAGAATTGTATAAGATTTCAATTTTCCCAGTTATTACAAACAGGATACGTTCACATTTGATTGCTGAAAATAATGGCATCTTCCCAATGCAATTTATGTGCAGGATTGATCTTAATGTTGTCCTGTTAAAATTCATTACCGTTTTCTGTAGTTAAGGTTCACTTATAGTAACATAAGGAGGACAGCGCTATTGTGAACTTGTTTTTCCTTCCCTTCTGTATTAGCCTAATCAGATCTTCCTCCTCATTCATAAAATATTTAGCAAACAGGAGAAATCTTTCAAAAACGTCGCGTGTGTGCCACATGGCTTGTATCTGTGGAAGCATTTCGCATCTGTTTAAATGGAAAAGATGCTGCATTCAAAAATTGGGAAAAACTGAAAATCTAGTTGATCAATTTTTTATCTTTCCTTTGGAATTACGAGTTTCTGTAGATGTAGTTATATAATCATTGGACAATGACTTTATAGAGCTTTTCATCTACTCAAGTGTTGTCTTATATGTTGAGCTGTCGTAGGCCTGCAACATTTTTGGCAATCAAATTATTTATAATGATGTCGAAATGCTAGCCCGTACCTAACTTACACGCATGTGCTTAGTGCCGATAATTAGAAAAGCTTGTGCGATATACCTGCTCGAAAGATGTTGAAAGAAAGGCCTCCATCACCTTACGCATACAATGAGTATGAGTAAATGCTTCTTCAACTGTTCTACGTTTGATGGGGAAAGTCTGCATGCAGCCATACAAAATGAACCAACGTAAACTGACGAGTATTTTCTTTCTTATTTTCATCTTTCTTCCTCTCTTTTCAAATTGCTGTTTCATGGTTATCTCAGATTGATCGCATGATGGATTAACCCCTTTTGGGTCTGTGAATGGAGTTTCATCTAGTCAGCTGCTATCTCTATTACTCTTACGGAAACATAATTTTCTTCTCTGGATATATCTTGTGCTTTTTTCCATCGTTTGCCTGTTTCTCTCCTGGCTCTAATCTCCGCTGTGAAGCTTGATGGGAGACTCAGCGTGATTTCTTTTGGGCGATTTCCATATATTGCAATGCAATGCACGTCATGACCTTCTAATATCTCGGAAGTCTTTGAAGGCTTTACTTGCTCCTTGCTCGATTCTAGTTGTTAAAAAGACCACGATGACTCATGGAAGATCATTTCAAGGCGATAATCATTTTGTTAAAGGGCAGGACATGAAAATCTCGTGTGGTGTCCCATCCATTTTTGTAGCTTTCTTGGAAGTCAACTTCAGGGAGTTTCGTAAACAAGATGAAAGGTGGGGAACTAACTGCCACCTCAACGGTTGAAACTGACAAGCCAACAATAAGAAGCCAAAATATATACTCTCTCCATCCAACTACCTCTCTTATCCTACTGCTTAGTGCCTTTCAAGCTCTCACTTACTCAAAATGATCATGAAGCTTTCCCTCAAGCTCATGAAAAAGAAGAAGTACCCCTCATGGGATTCTTGAAATTTAAGTTAACATAAGTCAACAATCTCAAGCTTGAAGAATCGAAAACAGAGGACGGAAGAAAGATGGGGCAAAACTATAGAAGGTGTAGAGTCGAAGACGACATTATAATATATTAATATGTACATGACCGGGGGTTTCTAGCGTATCCTGAGAGGTAGAAGAATCCCCTGCGGCCTGGAGCCTTCATTGTTTGGCGGGGGACGGCAAGGATGGCGCGTTCGCCTCCACCAGAATCGACCACAGCACATGAACGTCCTCACACGGGCATGATTTGACATCCTCGTACAGAATGTATATCCCTCTTCCTGTTACAGAACAATGCTGTCAATTTATGTTCACAGAGAGAGAGAGAGAGAGAGAGAGAGAGAGAGAGAGAGAGAGAGTCTAAACAATGTGAAAGTACAGAGCATGGAAACTAGAGAATCGGAGCAACTCGACACAATTGAAAAGACTGAAAAACGTGACGGAATTCGACTGCCATCTTAGCCAATCAATGACAATGGCTACAGAGATGCACGAGGTAAGAAACATGAATTTAGCGGGCAGCCGGCGATGAGAACGTACTCTTGTTCGGAGGCGAGTGGAGACGAAACCACAGCTTCTTCAACGGAGAGAGGAGGGACTGAAGCCACCCCATGAGGAGGAATAGTGAGGGTCGTGGCTCATGTGTGGGAAGAAGAAAACATGAGACTCCAAGCGTATAGAGAAAGGAGGTGGGATAGAGAGAAAGGGAGAGAGCAAAGGGAAAAATAAATACAAGACGTGGGTTTTTTGCTTCGACGAAGGGTGAGCTCTTAGATCATCACCCGGGGCGTGTCCAGGACGCCCTTTTCACATTCCCTTGCAGTCCAATCATGCAGACATCACAATAGTTTTTTTTAACTCTTGTTGCCTTGTCATTGTCAAACCTTTATCTCTTGCGCCACAAGGATCCCCGCCCCCCACCAATCCCAAACATTTACTCTCCACCCTTCAAAAATAAGACCTTGGCTCCTCTTCTTTCGCTATCGACCCTTCACTTGTACCGCAAGCCTCTTTCTCTCTTCCTTTTTCCCTTTTCGAGTTTTTTGGGTTTGGAGGGTTCGATAGTATTAAAGTTTAGTGAAAGTGAGATGTGGGTTTTTCTTCTTTTTTTTTGGCCTTATTCTATGTTGGGGTCACCTCTTGTGTTCTAGACCCTCATGGAAGAGTCCTTGGCAAGGTTCTTCTTCCCATAAGTCCAGTTGTCCCTTTTGGGTTGCCTTGGAAGAGTGAAGAGCGTCAGCCAATTTCTTTGCTTACTCCAAAAGTTGACTCGCTCCTTTTTTGGCATCGTTCTTGATTCGACTCCATCCTTTTCAATTTCCCTTAATGTTAGGAGGCTTCTCTGGTCATCTTAACATAGGAAAAAATAGAAGGAGTGAATCCATATAAGACGTTGAAAATACTAAGGTGATATCAATAATATTGACATTTGATTTTCTAAAGCTCACGACTAGATATAATGATGGTGATCAATTTTTTCTCTCCCTCATTCAAAAGCAAGATATTATCATGACATCGGAAGAGGGTCTTAGAAATCTCTCTAGCGAACGATGCATGAAGTATGCATGTGTGATTTTCCAATAACTTAATTAGACAACCCATTAGAAATTCTAATACATTGTTGTCTAAGTTTCAATTCCTCGTTTAGGCATATTGTACCGTCCAACACCTGCCGCTTTCGCTTGTACATAAGTACAATTACAAGAGTATGCGCAGGGGAAAAACGTCATTCTCGTTCTCTGATTCACCACCTACCTGAAATAGACAACCATCCACGTCAAGGAACAAAAACATCGTTGACCAACTTGGTTCGGAAGCTCAGTTTGCGAACCGATCCACTGAAGGCCCAGTCTCTAGGGCAATTCTCGTGGACATCCGGCCCATATTGCTTACCACGACGGAGTATGTAATTTCACTTCATTCATCTATTTTTGTTATTGGCAGTTGAAAATTATGAATAGCAATACGATGCTTGAATAAGTTAGAAGGGGAAAAGGTACTGAATATTTGTACAAAAAGTCTAGCGTTGGAGATTATCAGATTTAACGTGAGAAATGAAAAGTCCTAAGTATTTGTACTTGAATGCTTCAATGGATAAAGGCAGGATTAGAATCTAGTATTGTCTTTTGTTTTCAATACAATATCAGATTGTTCTTGAAATAACGATAAATTCACTACTATATTTTATCACTCAACCATTTGCCCCGTCCGAAAAGCTGGACCAGAAGGGTTGATGAGCTCTCTCTCATATGCGACTTTCTTTCTCTCGTTTTTGGGGAACTCTCTACGTCTCTCATGGCGTCTACCTTCCATATTTTGTTTTCTTCCTTGTCAAATCGTTCTTGATATTCTGTCCTCTATACACATTCTCCTTCGGTTTCAAACTTTTTTACGTATTTTTCCTCATTCACACAATCGAAGATACCTAGAGTTGCCTACATGCCTTTCAATATTGCTTACATCTCATCCTTAAATTGCAAATTTCAATATAAGTTTTAGGATTTAATTGCATTTTTAATAAATGCTTGGGACTTATTTGAACCAAGCTCAATTTCACTTTTTAATAAAGGTGTTGGACTTGACTGAATCAATTAGGAAATTTAGAATTCGGTTTGATTTCGTGCATAAAATTTGAGATTTGTTGTATTATTTTCCCCATTTTCTTCTTACAATTTGGTAGTACGAGAATTGTTTTACTGTTGATATTATGTGTACGCTATTGTAGAAGAAGGTGACAAGTTATTGGTATAAAAAAGAAAAGAAGAAGAAGTGATTTTCATGAAGAAAATAATTACTTCCCGTATCGGACTAATCAATCAGTTTTGATTGTCGTAACCTTCCCACAGAATTTAATGAACCACATGGTGATAGTTATTCCTTTTCAAGGAGGTGAGTATTTTTTGCGATAGCTCTCAAGCTCTATTAATCGCCACTCGAGTGTCCATTTCGGAGTCATTTATCAATTTATTCACTACCGAAAGTAGTGTCGCAAGTCCCCGCGCGTGCCTTGATCAGGATTTGTCTAGCGCACATCATCGCGATATTCAAAGCTGATTGGGCACGGGCCGTGTACCACTTGAATAGGGTTCACGGACCATTACAAGGTTTCTTGGGCCGTGGTCCCTAATGTCAACCTCAAATGTGCCTTGTCTAGGTAAATTTATACAAGTGACAATGCTATGTTTACTACTCTTAACTCATTGTTCGTGCAATTGTATTCTTATTGTTTTACTTTGCACAATTAAGTCCCTTTAATTTGATGATTTTTTTCCACAATTTGATGAATCATATCCTTTTGGTATGTACACTTATTATATGCTAACATAACATGCTAATGTGGCTTTTGCATTACCATTGCTTGCGGTAGATTGTGTTGGGTTTGGTTATGAACAGATTTGTCGGAATGGAAGGTTTATTTTTGAATCTATTTGTTAAAGTGATCTTTGTCATCTGGATTTTTCGAAATGTTTAATACCAGTATATATAGTTTCAACGTCATACATTTTCTTGAGAATGAGTTGAACTTATCTGAAATGGCTAGTATGAGGAAACGTGTTTTATGTCTCCACATCGATGAAGAGTTGAACTTTGTTGGACTGACCTTGACTTAAGGTGCATCAAGTGCATAATCGATCAATGGGTTGGATTGATGCTTCTCTAGTTTTATGAAATGATGCCACGTAATCAATTTGACTTGAACTGATGCAATATTAATCTGACTTTAAGATCAATTCACAGGAGCCGAGGAAGGGTATCTGCAGCTGCTAAAGGAGTTCTCTCTCTGATCATGGCAGAACTTTTGAGTCAACTACAGACAGTATGCTTAGAAGTACTCCTTCATAATTAGGATTTTTATGGTTAAAATATGTCTTGAGTTTAAACTTATAAACAAATTCTAATCTAAAAGTGCATGCGGATATTTGAGTCATATTTTTGTAGATATGGATTCCTTAATTTGGAAAGCCCATATTAGACTCGGATGTTGCAGTATAATAGAGTTTGAATTTTTGGTCAGCAATTAAGAAAAGGAAATTAATTTCCACTACAAGTCGGTCCACGAAAAGCGAATGAGGAAACTAGAGAAATTGACTTCTATTATGATGTGGTCAAGATTCTTTACTCTATATATGAAAATAAGTACATCATGATTGTCATAATTTTTTTTTTCCTTACTTAAAGAGATATGAACCTCCGAGAAGAGAAGGCCATAACTTGCAACCTTAGCATGGCAAATATAAGCCCCTGAGCATTATCTCTATTATCTTTCTCACCTTTTCACAGAGATATGGCCATTGGGACCCCTAGAGTGCCAAAAGTTGGCACGAAGGGACACTTAGGTGCCAAAATCGGAGTAAAATGGATCACTTAAATGCCATTGGCGAGAAAATCTGACCAAAATATTAACATGGCAATTTTCCGGCGAACTGCATGCAAAATGATGTCATTTTGTATGCTGATGGCTAAACAGTGTCAAAACAACGTTGTTTTGGTGATGACATGGTAAATAATTAATTAAATTTAAACAATAATTAATTATTTTTTTATAAAAAAAAAGGAGGGGGAGGTAGGCAGTTGGCGGTTGAGGGCTCAGCCCTCGCCGCCACCTCCTCCCTCCATCGTAGGAAAGGTGGGGAGTGTCGGTCAGGGCCGTTGAGCCCTGGGCGGGGGTCGGCGGCCCCGGTTGACCGGCGGTGAGGGTTACGTGCCCTTGCCCGGATCTGGGGAGGGTCGCGGCCCTCCCGGATTTGGCGAGGGTCCCCGACCCTCGCTCGGCCGAGCCAAGGGTCGCCACCGTTGGGAGGTCGCCCTAGTGGGTGGCAACCCTTGGCTTAATCGGGCGAGGATCGGCGACCCTCGCCGGATCCGGGGAGGGCCGCGACCCTCGCCTCGATCGGTTGGGGCTGTCGGCCCTCGGCTAGGGCTCGGCGGCCCGGCCGACACTCCCCACCTTTTCGAAGAGGGAGCCCTTAGCCGCCACCGCCTCCCTCCTCCTCCTCCCCCTCCTTATATATATATATATATAAATGAATTAATTTTTTAAAATTTAATTTAATTAATTATTATATTAAAATTCGAATTATGCCAAAACGATGTCTTTTTTGTGTGTGGTTTCTTGAGTCGGCCTTCCGGCGAGCCACGTAAGTGAGAAAATTAATAAAAAATTGCCACGTAAGATTTCCGGCGAGATTCGTCGGATGTGACACTCAAGTGTCTCATTTTTCATAAAAAGTGGCACTTAAGGGTGCGTTTGTTTGTGTTTATGTTCAAAAATTGTTCTAGGGAAACAGAAATAGAAAAAATTATTTTTGTTCCGGAACAATTTTTGACCAGAAGAACGCGTTTAGTAAACTTGTTCTGGAATAAAAAAGGACAGAAACATGTTTGGTAAATTTGTGTTCTTTTTTTGTTTCTTTTAATTTTTTAATATTTTTATTTAATTTTTAATTTTTAATTTTTTAATTTTTTTTTCTTCCTTGTGGCCGGTCGCCGGCCTTGGCCATGGCCGGCGACCGGCCGACGAGGGCTGGCGGCCTCACCGGATCTGGGTGAGCCTAAGCTCGCCCGCCAAGGCGAGGCCGAGCCTCGCCGAGGGCCGGCGACGCTCCGACGAGGTCGCCGGCCCTCGGCGGCGAGGTCGTCGACAACCGGCCAAAGAAAAAGAAGAAGAAAAAGAAGAAGAAAAAAAAAGAAAAGAAAAGAAAGGAGAGACAAAATTTGTTCTTAAAAATTGTTCCGAAACAAGAAACAAGTTTTTCTTTCTTGTTTCTTGTTTCTAGATTTGGAACAAAAACTCAAACAAACGTTTTATGTTCTTTTTTTGTTCCCGATAACAAAAAAACTGAATTTTTATTCATAAACAGAAATAAAGAATACAAACAAACACATCCTAAGTGTCCATTTCGTAAGTTTTGGTACTTAAGTGTCCCTTTATGTCAAGTTTTGATACTTAAGTGTCCCTTTATGCCAAATTTTGGTACTTGGGGCGTTCTTTTGCGCAGAGATATGTGTTTAAGGTAGGTTTACCATATGCGCTTGATGCCTCGAGGCACTACATACAGACTGCTGAAGAGCTCATCATTATTAACAGACAAAGATTCTCTATTCTGCTTGGTGCTTTAAATGACGACTTAACGAATCTCCTTCGTCATCGATATTGATAAATTTCATAATTATCCTTATACGCATTAGCTAATGATATATGGATGAGGCATCAAAGGAAAACATCCACGGAGGTAGAGGATCTCAATCCATTATGTCATTTGACAATACTTTTTTACTCATACTAGTTTTGGACGACGTGCCTACACGTGGCTCGGTGATATAAGTGTCTTTAAAGAAAAGATCACAATACTGACAGATGTGTCTTGACATTTATGCGAACCTTCCATTTTTTTCCCATTTCAATTTTACTAGGCAACCACCTTGTGCAAACAAGGAAGAATGCCTTGTCGAAAAAGCAAAATGAGGAAGATTGCACTAACAAAAATCATAATTTTTCTTGAAAAAGCAATATAGAAAATTAAAGAAACTTTTTTGAATAAACAAAATAGCAATAATTGCAAAAAACTTTGGTAAAATTTGTTTTTTCGCCATAGGCCCCTTGGCATTCATTTGTACCGGTATGCTTTATCCCCTTTAAGTAGACCTGTCAAACTGGTGGTTGAATCAAGTTAAAAATGATCCGACCTAAGTTGACTCGTGTTAACCTCTATCTAAGTAAAACAAATTTAATGACTCATATTTGACCTGACCATATTATTAAAACACTTCTATAGTTAACTCAATTAAGAAATATCATACCCAAACTGAGGTAGGAGCACGGAGTAAGCAAATGTAAAATTAAGTGTAGGTGAGAGAGAGTGAAGAGAGACAGAGTCATTGAGGTGGGTTGAGTCTAAATAAATTGTGGATCAATTTAATAGTCATATTCTTATGGGTTTTATCATTCGAAACCCATTCATGACCTATTTACTACATATAACTAACCCATATAACAATAAATTCCATCAAATATATGTTAAGAAATGGGTCTAAAATCCATTTTGATAGATCCACCTTTAGGGAAGGGACATGTTGGATTTAATTTTGTCATTGAAGTACCATTTGATTTTGTGAATAGCATCTATAAATTTTTAATTAAAGACCCCCAAAAAAACCAAGAAATACATGCTAGATTCATATACGACACATTTGATCCATATATTTTTCTCATGATACCTTATGTGATTTTTATTTTGAATCGCGGATTTGCAATTGAAAAGTGACATCTTGGCCATCAGGTGAAAAATACAAAATGACACGACTTGTGGAAGAAAGGACTACATTCTCAAAATACGAAGTCTATTCATCTTTCATAATTTTTAATGGTTTAAGATTATTTTGTATTACTACATCAAAACTCCTCATGAAAAAGGTCACAATAATAATTAGAAAGTCTAATTGAAAAGTCTAAGCTTATAGATGGAGAGAAAACATATGAATATAAAAGCATACAAGATCAAAGTCCAGTTTACGTGTGAAGGATATACTAGAATATTTAAAAATTAAATCATATCTCAAGCTTTTAGAATAATTGATAGTGATTCTACAAAATCTCAGAATGATTTCTTCCAATTTTAAATTGACCTTGTATCAAATAGATTGATTTATTGTATTAATTCTCAGTAAAATAGGTATCAAATAGATTGATTTATTGTATTAATTCTCAGTAAAATAGATTCACTGAATAAAATAGCCTAAGGCCAAAATTAACTCTAATACAATAAAATTGGATAGAATATGAATCAAAATATTTTTAACTTAAATATATTTTTTATTTAATTTAAAACTCGATGCTTTAATCATCTTATCGGTTTACAATAAGCACATTGGAAATTATAACACGAAATAACTATAAAAATTTTATATTTAAAAGATATGATTACATCACTTAAATAATTTTTATTAATTGGATGATATTAATTAAATTTAGTGAACGTTATTAAAAGTAGAAATTTTATGAGGTTGATAAATTGATATATTGATTGCGCAAGTGAAAGATGATATATAATCGATTATACCTAATCATATACGTATTTAGCTTGTCCCATCACCCAAATTATTATTTGCATACTAATTCATTTTATTATTTCCCAGTTCAATTTATTTCCTTGGATAAATGAGCTTATAAATAGGAGAAAATTAAAATTAAGAAATAAATAAATATGAAGAAACAATTATGTTTTCATTTTTATTTTGAATAAGTTAGATTCTTATTTGATCCATTTAATCTCTTCATTTATTTATACTAAGCAGCTTGCCAAACAAGAAATAAGACAGCATATCAATAGAAAAAGGCATAGGAAATTACGATGTGATTATTTAGAGGTCCACCATTAGCGTGACACTAATCCAATGGTGAACGTGTTAGTTATTTTTTACATCGGCAATAGATCTAATAAAAGTCCATTAAGATATATGAATATAATCTCTCGTTGTCAAATTCACTTCACGGTTTTGATTAATTGTGTGTAAGATATGAATATGGTCTTTATGATGTCAAAATTATAGTATGCTTTAGATTAAGTGAATGTAAGTTTAATTGAATATCTTATTATTGATACTATTATTAAGTAAAGCAAACACAATTTTACCTAAAGAGGATTTGTATGATTTATGTTTTGTTGCTAGCCGACAATTAAAGAGGTTAGCATTTTGATTGTCAAACAGATTGATGTATAGGAAAAAAATATAACATGACCATAACTGTGTAATGTTAGAATACGATATATTGTTTTCATAGTTTTATAATTTGTTCAATTTTACCCCATATCCTTTTTATATTATAATTCATTTTTCGTTAGCAATTTCATCTTTCTAGTTTGACTAAACTTGCACGTTCTATTAATTAAAAAGAAGAAGAGAAAACTAATGAACAAATGCTCACATGCTCCAACTGTGATCTCTCTCTATTCTCAGCCTTCGATGTTGGATTACCACATGCGCCTTGGCCAATACTTCGAAAAATTTCCAACTTTAGCTTGTCTCCCAATTTTACCTTTTATCTTATAAAAAATCTTCAACTTTAGATCCAATTTCAATTCTACTCCATACTTTTTTTTTTTTGTCCTGTAAAAACCCTCAACTTTAGATCGAGTTTCAATTCTACCATAAACTTTTTTTTATCTCATAAAAAAACTTCAGTTTCAATTTTACTCTAATTTTTTTTTGTCTCATAAAAAATCAATAACTTTTACTTGAGTCCTCTGTTAACCCTCCATCAAAATTGCCCCTAGTGATTTTGGGCTTGGTCTTCGATTTCTTGTGTTTGGGAATGTTTAGCTGACGCTTGGGACACTCATGCTTGGGAGTTTTTCATTTCTTGGCCGTAAAAGTTTGTGTTTTTTTTTTTTTAATGAAAATTGGGATTGGATGGAAAAATTGGGACAAAATTTAAAGTTGTGGGTTTTTCATAGTATAAAAAAAAAATTAAGGTAGAATTGGGACAAGATTAAAATTGAGGGTGTTTTATGAAACAAAAAAAAGAAGAAGATAGAATTGGGGTTGAACCTAAAGTCAAAGATTTTTTTTTTTTTTTACAAAATTAGGTAAAAAGTTAAATTTGGAGAGTTTTTGCAATATTAAGTCCGTGCGCGTGATGTTAAGGCTCTGTTTGGAAACTTGCCAAACAATAACAATTTAAATTTATTTGTTTCCGGAGAGTAGATTTAGAACAGAAATTCGTTTGGTAAAATTTTTATTCTCGGACGTAAATTTAGAACAGAATCAAGAAGTAAAAAAAAAGTTGATTTTTTATTCACGGGAATAATTTTAGAATCAAGCCAATCCATTTTCTCTTTTCTCTTCTTTCTTCTTGTTTTTCTTCCCTCCATTCTCTTCTTCAAATGCTTTGCCGCTCTTGCCGTCATTGCCGCCACCGCCGGCGGTCGCCGAAACCCGATCCGGCTAGGTTTGGCGATCTCATTGGAGGCTCGCTAGGCTAGGGCGAGGTTCGGCAAGGCGGGCCTCGCTCGGCCTCCCTTGGCCACCGGCAAGCCTTGGCTGATGAGGCGCGACCTTGGCGAGGGCCGACAAGGTCGCCGGCCCTCGTTTGGCTGGTTGTTGGTCATCCTAAGGCTGGCAACCGGCTATCCTTGAAGAAGAAGAGGAGAAAGGAAGGAAAAAAAAAAGAAAAGAAGAAAAAGAAAAAAAGTAATAAAAATATTAAAAAATTAAAAGAAAATGATTTGAAGTAGAAATTTTGAGAATGGTGCCAAACATAATTCTATTCCGGGAATTGAAATTTTGGACAGTTATTAAACGGTTTAAAATACTTGAAAATTATTCTCAGGAACAAAATTTAAAAAATTATTTTTGATAAAAAATTGTTTCCGAGAACAGAAATATTATTAAACGCACCCTAAATTGCCAATGACTCACGTGCTGCTATGCAGGTGCTTCAGTTGAGAATTTGAGATCCAGCTCGAACGACTTGACCTGCCTTTTCTTTTTATAGAAAAATAGAAAAGAAAGACTAACAACCAATACTTGCGCGCTTCTGCTGCCAACGCGCATTAGTCATTGACAGAAATATATCGATAGTCGGATCATGTAGAATATTTTGTTAATGAATGCCCACGCGACCCCTTCAATGAGATATTCAGACAATGAAAGTTCACTATTTCGAAAAAGAGGAAGGTTATAATCGTTATTATGAAAAGGTTGACACCGTTTACAGCTGTCGGTCAATTAATGACTCGTCCATGAATAAACACCATCATTCGTTTAGTCAAAAGGCTGGCTCGTGTGTTCAACCGGCGATAGAAAAAGAGATGTCTGCAACCCAATGAAGCCTTGTTTTTCGATTTTTTCTTTTGGTAGAGTCGAGGTAAAATTTCTTTTCGATGGGTTATGTCGCGACCTAATCTCGGGTGCACCATCTAAGATTTGGCTGATGGACTATTAAGTTTAGATTTAGCTCGGGTTCTCCCAAGCTCATATTAATTCGCGACTTAAATTCAAGTTTTTAGCATACAAATGAATTTTAATTAGGAATCGCCACTAATCAATTTATGGTAGGTCGATTAGATATTTAAGTAAAATAATAGAAATTATTTTACTCCTAAGGTTCGTTCGTTTCGCGGAAAATGGGTCATTTTTGGAACATGTTTTCTCGAAGTCATTTTTCAGGGAAAATGACAATATTTTCTGGTGTTCGGCTAAAACGTGAAAATGTTTCGGAAAATCTTTTCCTATGTTCGGTAAGGAAAATATTTTCTGCTCCCCAGATTAGCGAGCGCGAGCGTCAAGCTCGAGGCTCGCCAGATCGACAAGCGCGAGCTTGAGATGGACGAGCTTGAGGTTCACCTGGTGACGATCGACGACCAGCCAAGAAAGAAGAAGATGAGAAACAAATAAAAGAAAAAGAAAAAAATAAAAGAAAAAGAAAAGGAAAAGAAAAGGAAATTAAAAATAATTCGAATAAAAAGAGAAAATTACAATTTAAAAATAATTCGAATAAAAAAGAAAAGAAGAAGAAGAAAGGAGAGGAGGAAGTGATGATTTGTAGATGTGTGAGATAAGAGAGAACAAGTGAAGAAAATGTTTTCCACTTTTCAAAAGTGGAAAACATTTTCCCTCAATTCGAAAGACATTTTCCTTTCATGGAAAACATTTTCCCCAGAATTCATTTTCCGTGAAACGAACGCCGGAAAATCCGGAAAACGTTTTCCAGGAAAATATTTTCCGCGAAACGAACGAAGCCTAACAACTAGAGATTTTGAGTACGGAGACTTGATTGCACTAGATTTCTCTAATACCCTTTTGGTATCATTCCTTTTACTTACAAAAATATCTTTGCAGGCAGTGTGGATTTATTTTGACCTAAATCACTATCATGCAATGGGGTAATCACACGAATGCTCATCCATTATTAAACAATCAAATGACTTGCGCCAAAAGAAATAAACACACAAAGTAAGCAATTATTTTTGGGTTTTCTCTTATCTTGAAATTAGAACTTTACTATATAACATGCACTTTAACTTCATGACCTAACTCTATAGACAATCAATTTTGAACCTAACATGAAAACTATTTGACATGCACCTAATATTTTTGTATTTTTTTTTTATCAAAATTCGTAATGTCTAGAAAGAATAATTTTATAATATGTTTTAGGGGTTAATTTGACTTAAACCCTATCCTATCTTAGAAAAATATTTTTTTTAAAAAAATTATTAAAATGTGTAAAGATTATCTAAGACCTTATCTATAAAAAAAAAAATTATTTAAATCCAATCCTCACCTATTCCAAAACCTATCTAAATGTGCAATCAAAAAATGCAATCCCATCATATTCGATGCAAGATTTGATTTTTTTTTTTCAGTGTTTTCTAAAACAAGCACTTATCGATAAGCATTATAAACAAGACACTCAGGATATTCATCAAATGAAGTATTAAAATAATCGAAAAAATAATTCGTTGTCTCACGGATTAAATTAACAATTATTTTAACCTTAAACATCACAACATATAAAAAAATTCAAAATAATTAAAAAATTTGATCCAAAGTTTTACGGATCAAATTAAGAATTATAATGATTTAAGAGTCAAAATACTATCAAAGCCAAAAAATCAATATAATTGAAAAAATGATTCGACGTTTTACGAATCAAATTAATAATTATAGTGATTTTTGAGCAACAATACTCTATGGATAATGCCTAAAATATTCAATATCACAATGAAATCAATCTGACTTTTAGCATATTTAAATCAATTACCTAATTTGAAGTGCGCAATCAAAATACAGACCGGTGCTTAGCGTTACGACTTGACTTGGTGGACGTCGAACTTGCTGGAGGACGTCCGAGAGAAGCCAAGCACGGCAACGAAAGGGTTTTGCTAGTCGTGGTGGTATGCCACTGGGAATTTATCAAGAAACCTGCAAAAAAAAAAAGGAGGACGGTGGAGCTAGAACACTACTGCAGGCGTTGGAAAGAGGGAGTCAGCGGCAACAGGTGTCGGTGATGGGCGTAGGGCAAGGGCGCGAGTAGCGGTGGCGAGCGGATAGAGGTGGCACGGGCTACTGGTGCGATGGCAAGCTACTGCGGCCGGATGTGCGGACGGAGCGCGGCGGCGAGTGAGGTGCGAGCGTTGGGGCCAAGTGCGGCGGCGGTGGTGGCGGGCGAGCACTTGAGGGGCGCGCGGTGATGGCTGGCGAGAGACGGTGGTGCATGGACGAGGTGACACGTGGGCGAGGCGCGGGTGTCGGGCGTCGGGCGAGAGGTGCTGCTAGTTGCAGGCGTCGAGTGTCGCGGCGATGGCGCTCTGGCAATGGATGGAGAGTGGCAGCAGGCAGCAAAGGCACTGAGGTGCAACGACGAGCGGACAAGCTTGTTGCTACAGCGTTGCGGACGGGCGAGCGGTGCTCGGGTAGAGGGAGGCAGGGCGAGCGACGGCAGCAACAAGGAGGGGGTTGTAGGCGGAGGCGAACTACTGCGGGCATCGCGGATGGGGACCAGCGGGGGACGGGCAGCAATGGCAATGCGGACGGGCGAGCGGTGCTCACCGGAAGGAGGAAGGTGGCGAACGGCCCACTGCACGGCGGGGCGACCAGCAGCAACTCTCCAAAGAAGATGAACCCTTTCTCTCTCTTTTTTTTTTTTCCTCACGTCCCCTCTCTCCTTTTCCCTCTGTATTTTGCTGACTTCTTCTTCTCTAATGACATTTCTTTGGCTGAATTTAGTGTTTATGCTGCGTTGGATGAGGAGGAGTTATTATCCACATGCCCCCCTTCGCCTAGAGATCCCTCCCTCTCAGAGGCTGAAACAATTCAAGAGAAGCTGATCAAACTTCTTCCTAATCCGCCTCCATCAGTTCTCCCTGCATCGGCTGCTAGTCGGCGCAGGTTGTCCAAGAAAAGGTAATTTGTTCTTTGCCTCCTTGTATGTACATAGGAGTGTCGAATATTAGGGGCCTTATGGGCCCCATTAAATGTGCCAAAGTCAGGAGACTCGTCTCTACATATAACCTTTGCCTTGTGGACCTCTTGGAAACGAAAGTCCCCGAGTCCTTGTTTGATTCTATCTCTTTAGATGTCCTTAAAGACTGGAATTGGGTTGCTAACTATGAGTATTCTCATCGGGGAAGAATATGGGTTGGATGGAACCCGGATTGTGTGAGCTTTGAAGCTTTCTCCTCTAACGACCAAGCTGTCCATGGTCACCTGAGGCTCAACTCAACTGGACTGGTCTATTGTATTTCTGTTATATATGGGGAACACTCTTTTGTTCGCCGTCGACCTTTATAGGATGATCTCCTTCGCATGAATAGTCTTATGCAGGAATCAACAAGGTTGGTTGTAGGTGATTTCAATGCGATTAAAGACCCATTGGATCGGATAGGAAGTTCTAATATATGGATTCCTTATTTCGATGAGTTTAATATCTGTTTGTCTTAGACTGAGCTAGATGATCTCAGGTACGTAGGCCTTCGCTTTACTTGGTCTACTTCTACAGGCCCCAATAGAAAATTGAGGAAGATTGATCGGGTTTTGGTCAACTCTAGGTGGAACCTCGAGTTCTCTTTTTTTGAAGCCAATTTTCTGCCCCCGGCATTTCGGATCACTCCCCTATGTTGGTAGGAGTTATTAGCCCATCCCTAAGGAAAAAGCCCTTTAAATTCTTCAACGTTTGGTCGGAGCAGCCAGATTTTATCCTTATTGTGCGGCAAGCTTGGGACAATCCTGTTAATGGTTTTCCTATGTTCAGACTGGTGTCTAAGTTGAAAGATTTGAAAGGCCGTCTCAAGCGGCTTAATCGGGAAGCTTTCTCGAACATATCGGCAAGAACAACTGAGGCAAGGGAAGCTCTTCATCAGACTTAGAATTGAACTCCAATCAATCCATATAATGTCGCCTTGGCTGAGCTTGAGAAGACTCAACGCCGTCTCCTCCTTGACTTGCGCAACCATGAAGAATCGTTTTATAAACAAAAGTCAAGAATTCGGTGGTTGAAGAAAGGCCATAGCAACACAAGGTTCTTTCACCAATCTGTTAATCACAGGCATACTACAAATAGGATCCTTTCTGTTAGAGTCCGGCTCCCTTATTACATATCCTGACTTGGTCCAGCAAACTTTTGTGTCCTTCTTCTCGGATCTTCTTGCTCCTCATGATGGCCTTAGCGAAGCCTTCCATCCAGGAGCTTAAGGACACCATTCAACGTCCACTCTCTGATGAATAGATTCGCAATCTGGTAGATCTAGTTCTTGTCTAAGAAATTAAGGATACCCTCTTCTCTCTTCCCAAGGGAAAGGCGCCTGGGCCGGATGGCTTCTCAAGTTGAATTCTTCAAGAACAATTGGGAGATTGTCGAACCTTCAGTGGTTGAGGCGATTAGTGATTTCTTCTCTTTGGGTTGTTTGCTTAGGGAGGTAAATAATACTATCCTCACCTTAGTTCCCAAAGTTCCTAATGCATGTGCCGTTACAGATTTCAGACCGATTGCATGTTGCAATACCATTTACAAAGTTATTACGAAGATCATGGCTAATCGGTTAGCTGCTGTTTTGAATGACCTGGTTGGTCCGTCCCAAAATGCGTTTGTTAAAGGTAGAAGGATTAAGGACAATATCCTTCTTGCTCAAGAATTGTTTGCTGGCTTTCACCTTGAACCATATCTTCCAAAATGCGCAATCAAAGTTGATTTGGGGAAGGCATATGACACTGTTGATTGGGACTTTCTTGAGCTTACATTATTGGCATTTCGTTTTCCTGAGTGGTTGGTCCAGCGCATTATGATATGTGTTTGCACCCCGAAGTATTCCATTTCGATTAATGGTGAGCTCCATGGGTTCTTCCAAGGGGGGAAAGGACTCTGACAGGGTATGTCACCTTATCTCTTTACCCTCGTTACGGAAGTTTTCTCCAGCATCTTAAATGCTCGCACAGTCCACAAGGATTTTAAATACTTCTGGAGATGTAAATCGGTGAAGTTATCCCACTTCTTCTTTACCGATGATGTTTTCTTATTTTGTCAAGCGGATTGGACATCGGCTTCTTTACTTAAGGGAGGATTAGATACGTTCTCCTCCTAGAGCAGACTTCTACCTAATAGAGATAAAAGTGAAGTCTTCTTGTCTGGTGGCTCTCTCTCCTTACGGAACAACATCCTTCGGGTTTTTGGTTTCCAAGAAGGGAAACTTCCGGTGCGTTATTTGGGTGTACCCATCATCTCTTCCAGACTTGGGAAAGTAGATTGCATTTCCTTGATTGACCGAATTACTTCTAGAATCCATTCTTGGACCCATCGGTTTTTATCCTTTGGGGGGAGACTCCAATTAATCAGGTCAGTCTTACGCTCGATACAAGCGTTCTGGGCCAGTGTTTTTACCTTATCGGCTTCTATCATTGACAGTATCGAGCGTATCTTGAGACAATTCTTATGGAAGAGCTCTGGCCTTGGGCGGGGCGGGGCCAAAGTCTCCTGGGATGAAGTATGTCTCCCTAAGGTGGAAGGAGGCTTAGGAATCCGAAAGTTGCGAGATTGTAACAAAATGGCAATGGTTAAATATATTTGGATCTTATTCACATACAAAGAATCTTTGTGGTGTAGATAGATTCATTCCAATTTCTTAAAGAGGAAAAACTTTTGGAGTGCTCCTAAACCATCCGTGTGCTCATGGGCTTGGAAAAAAATTCTACACCTTAGAGGGGAGTTCCAAATGTCCTTCATGTGGGTAATTGGCAATGGAGTGTCCGTCTCTATTTGGTATGATCATTGGCACCAGGAGGGGCCTCTGTGTTCTTTGATTTCGGACTCGATTATTGCGTCTTCTAGCCTGTCTAGGCTAGCTACTATTGCGGACCTGTGCTCTTCTTCGGACCAGTCGCTCATATCTTTCTTGGAGTGCTGGGGTCTCCCTTTACCGATGCTTTCCCTCAGACTTGATCGGTTCTCTTGGCGTTGCAGCTCTTCTGGTGTATTCTCTATTGCCTCAGCTTGGGATACTATCAGGACCAAGAGAAACCGTGTTCCTTGGGCGTCTTTTATTTGGAACAAAGCCTTGGCCCCTAGATATCAATTCAACCTTTGGATGATCATCAAAAAATGGTTGCCTACCCAGGTGCTCCTACTATCTTATGGAAGAATTGATCATGCTTTATGTGCCTTTTGCAACTCCACTCCAGATTCGATCGACCATGTATTTTTTTGATTGCCATGTGTCGGCGACTCTTGCCTACTTTTGGGCTGCTAGGTGTAATCTCCCTTGGCATAATAGGCCTTAGGTTGATAAGCTTCGGTGGGCCTTGGATTTCCTCGCGGGTAAGGACTTTTACCATTCTATCGCTCGGTTCTCTTTTGGTGCCTTATGCCATTTAATTTGGAAGAAAAAGAAACGACATTATCTTTCGGGGTGAAGCCTTGGTGGTTCCAACACTTAAGAAACATCTCATTAAGGTTATAAAGGATAAGGTGCTTACCTTCAGCGGCGTCCCGACATACCCGAAACGAGAGACTTCGAGAAGTTGGGGCTTCGACCCTTCCATCTTGTACGGTCCTTCTCCTCATGCTTAGTAGTGCCGTCGTTGTTGGTTTTGCCTTCTCCGTGCTTCTCACTTGTGCCTTTTCCTTCCGTTCTTCGTCTCGCTTCGTGGAAGGTTGGTCGAGGTTCAGGAGTTGGCTCCGTTTGGTTCTGCTGGTTGGTTTGCTGGTTGTAGTTTGTTGTGGTTGTTGTTGTTCTTTCTTTCCCTTGTATCTTCCTTCGGCTCCCTTTCACTCATCCTGACTTATTGTCTTCTTGAGTGCAAGTTTTTGGTGCCGTTCTTTTGTATATTTGGTTAAAGCTATCTATTTACTCTTACCTTTACCAAAAAAAAAATGACATTTCTTTGGCTTTTGAACTAGATGGGAGGTTCAAACCAAAAAAAAAAAAAAAAAAAACTAGATGGGAGGTTCCTTTTTTTTTTTTTTTTTTTTTTTCTTCTTCTGCACTTTCTCACGCTTTTTCTCACCAATTCTCCCCCACTTTTCTGTTCACGAAATGCCCCCGATTCCAAACATCTATTTCCATGGCAATTTTCGAGACTGCAAATCGGCGTGTGATTTTGCAATCAGCTTGATTTTTCCTCAAATGCTTTGATTCCTTCCATTTTATGAAAATTCTTGCTTTTTATTCACCTGATTTCTTAGCTCTTGATCCTCGATCGGGAATTGCTTCCACATTTACTAAGATTTGAATATTTTTCAAAGCAAGGGTGGCTAATCAGAATTTCCAACTTCCATTCATGATCAATCAGATTGATTTTCCCTTGTTTTTTCCTTTTATTTGCTCTGATGCAATTTTTATTTTATTTCCTTAGGGTCACCAAAATTTAGGTGTCAACAGGTTACATTTCATTTGCATGTCACCTAGCCCTCAAGTGCATCTAGAAAGTGAGTTGGGGGACCAGGTTTGTCATACATCGTCATTCTTAATCAACCATTAATACATATTTATGCAATATGCAAATCCATGTCAAATGAACAAAATAAAAGTAAGATAATACATATATTAACTCATCAAAGAATCTACCCACTTGATCTGTAACTCTATTCATTCTCTAAGATAACTGAGACAAGAATATTTTAATAAGAAGGAAGAAAAATAATTTACTAATGAGCGTGCCCCATAAATACTTATTCAACATTACTAAAGAAATTTTATAATTCTCAATGTACGGATTTTCTTTGTCATAATTATATGTAATGAACACTTTTAGTAGCTTGATCGAAAAATCATAAAAAGAATAAGTGTATTTGAATTTTTTTCAATAATAATAATAATAATAAAAACGAAGTAAGAAATTCTTGGCCTCGATGGCAAGGCTGCTCACATGCCTAGATAGCCTTCAGCCTTGCCCTCAGTCAAGAAATCACTTATCTGATCAAAGATACTGGTCCAAGTCGTAGAGATAGATGGACAATGCACAATATTACCTGGCAATTTACAAATAGGCTTTCGCAACGCAATGATCTCTCTCTCTCTCTCTCTCTCTCTCTCTAGGGAACTCCAATTAGAATTTCATTTCGATTGATTACATTTCATTAGCATTTTATATACCATCACGTAAATAAATCCAAAAAAAAGAAGGTTAGAAGGTCTTTATATAGGCTCTGCTTACTTCATGAAAAATGTGAAATTTTGGAGAATATTTTTTAGGAAAATATTTTTCTAGAGAAATGACAATTTTTTTGATATTTGATTGAAATCTGAAAATAAGTTAAAAATATTTTCCACCATTTGGTATAAAAATCTTGATTTGATTTTTCTAAGGAAAATTACTAAACATTCGATTTTTTTTTCTTCATTGACTAGCTGCCGATGATGGCAATGGCCGCTGACTAGTCATATGTGAGGGATGAGCTCGCCTAAGGCCAGCATGGTGACTGGTTGAAGGAGAAAGAAAAAGAAAAAGAAAGAAAAGAAAAGAAAATAAAATAATTAAAAATCAATTTTTAATGAATAAAATAAAAGAAAATTTAAAAATTTTAAAAATTTAAAATAAGTGTAAGGAGCACGTGCTTGATTTGGGGAAAATTTTTTCCTTAATTTATTTATTTTTTGTGAATCAAATGTTGAAAAATTAGAAAAAAAAAAAAATTCTTTATTTTGCGAAACAAAGGGAGCTTTATTTATTTTCTTGTTTCATTGGAAGAGAGCTTAGTGAGTTGGTGGTGACCGGTCTGCTTGATGAATTGTCCATCTTCACCCTCTGTCGAATGGATGTGAGCACATACGTTTAATTCAGAGAAAAAGTGATGAGTGTAAAATTCACTCGGCCACTTGCAAGCTTTCTTTTAATTAAATTTGAGAGGTGGTGGGCTAGTATGTGCTTACAGCTTCTTAGCCTAGTCCATTTAACTTCTTCCGGGTTGGCACATCCAACGCGGTGCTCAAGTGATGCCATGTCAATTTTGACATAAGTTCATTTAACGAACAATATGTCGGATTTGGGCCTACCTCTCTCTCTTCACTTATATGCTTTTACTTTTTGACCTTTTTCTCTTGTTCTTACTTTCACTCCACCGTGGACAGTTCATGAGCGACACGGGTCGCATTTGGGTCTACCTCTCTCTCTCTTTCTTTCTCTCTTCCTTATACGCTTTTACTTTTTTTCCTTCTTCTTACTTTCGCTTTTACTTTTTTTCCCTTCTTTTTACTTTCACTTTACCATGGACAACAACATATGTAAGACAATGGATGAGGTGAAGGCAGCGTCAGAGGGCCTTGGTCTCTTGGTCACACTCCACCGTGGACAACAATTCATAAGTGACACGTGTTGCATTTGGGCCTACCCCCCTCCTTTCTCTCCACTTATATGCTTTTACTCTTTTCCCTTCTTCTTACTTTCGCTCCACCGTGAACAACAACGAATGTAAGACAGTGGATGAGGTGAACGCAGCATTAGAGGGCCTTGGTTTCTTGGTCAAGGCAAGCATCGACGTAGAGGGTATGGGAGGACTTGGATAGGAAGTGCTTCCAACCCGGTGCTTAAGTGATGCCGTGTCAATTCTGACACAAGTTCATTTAACCAGCGACATGTTATCGCATTTGGGCCTACCTCTCTCTTTCTCTCTTCACTTATACGCTTTTACTTTTTAACCTTTTTATCTTCTTCTTATTTTCACTCCACCATTGGTAAAGGCAAGCATCGACACAGAGGGTGCGGGAGGACTTGGATAGGAAGTGCTTCCAACCCAAGGGTGCGGGAGGACTTGGATAGGAAGTGCTTCCAACCCAATGCTTAAGTGATGCCGCGTCAATTTTGACGCAAGTTCATTTAACAAGCGGACATGTGTCGCATTTGGCCTACCTCTCTCTCTCTTCACTTATAAGCTTTTACTTTTTTTCCTTCTTCTTACTTTCACTTTTACTTTTTTCCCTTCTTAGTTTCACTCCACACCATGGACAACAACAGATGTAAGACAGTGGATCTCTCTTCTCCTCTCTCTTCACTTATACGCTTTTACCTTTTTCCCTTCTTCTTGCTTTCGCTCCACCACCGTGGACAACAACGAATGTAAAGACAATTGATGAGGCAGTGTTAGAGGGCCTTGGTTTCGCTCCACCACCGGGACAATTTGATGAGGCAGTGTCAGAGGGCCTTGGTTTCGCTCCACCACCGTGGACAACAACGAATGTAAGACAATTGATGAGGCAGTTTTAGGGTGCGGGAGGACTGAGGACTTGGATGTGCCGGAGGTAGTGAGTCTAAGCTCGGGATGCGATCGACTAAGATTCTTATCCCCAAAAGAGCTCGTGAGATGAGAGCAGCCCCGGAGGCTTTTAAACAAAGGGCCGTGGCTTCTCTGAAGCAATGCGGGACATAACGTACGCCAAGTAAGAGAGTTTTTAGAAAAAAGAAAGTGGGGCTTTGTTCTTTTCCTAAAGGCACAGAAGAGAGAGGAGAGAGACTCTCGTACGAATGGAGAGAGAGAGGATGCACGGGTGTCTGACGTGTGAACCCAATTGTGACACATGTCACTCGTTGAATGGATTTGTATAGAATTGACGTGGCATCACTTGAGCAGCACGGAGAAAATATTGCATAAACTGAACCCACTTCAGCCGGACGATTCAGCAATTCACACGTAACGAACGTGGCGCGCGTGGGTTTATCTTTCCCGACGCGCGACTTTTTGTCACAGAAAGATCACAAACATATCTAGCCGCTCGTTTGCGTTTTAACATCATCACTCTCCTCTTCTTCTCTCTCGTCTCTCCGGGGTAGGCCTCTCTCTCTCTCTCTCTCTCTCATGTTCTTTGATCAATGGCGACGGCGGCGACGACGACGACGACGTAGGACATAAACGGCGCAGCCTCCAAGCCGCCACAGATTTCCGACATGTTCCAGAAATTTGTCCTCGGCGTCAAGGCCAAGACCTTCGAGTTCTTCGCCAACGACGAGAAGGAAACGCCGCCGGCCGGCCGCCGGCGACTCGTCGGACGGGTTCCGGCTGCTCGACTCCGCCGCGGAGGTCATCACCGGTCGGACGGACGTCGTCTTGAATTGCGATCACTGCAGAAAGGAAACTCTAGGCCGAGAGCTCGAGCGAGCTTGCGGTTTGTCTCTGGAGTCGACGCCATTGCCGAAGGACCCGTGGAGAGAGAAAAATTCTTTGTCGGGGAAAATGAACAGTGGAGAGAGAGAAAATAGGAAAGAGGCTTCGCCTGTGGCATCCATCCTTGCAACGCGGCGCCGCTTGTCGATTTGTGAATGGTTCGCCCTCATGGTGACGTGGAAGCGCCTGCGTGAGCAATATTTTCTCGGCATAAAGGCGCCTCAAACATTGTCCCCGAATAGCCATTTCGATTTCCTTTTAGAGTCAGACTTAAAGGAGAAATTGAGGGCGAAAGATTCTTTCGCCGCGTTCGTGGCACCGGTCGTTCTATTTATGATCGCGTACGAGCATTTCCACTGGAAGAAAGCTAGTAAATGCGAGGTATTCCTGAGTTTCAGCGGCAAAAATGCACTAAAGAATGTCGCCGATAGCCTGTACAAAGGCATGGTCGACGTCGGAATCCGTGTATTCAGAAAGGACTATCGTCTCCGCCGACACGAGAAGATTGGGTTACAAGCCATCAAGAGCAGCAAGATTTCAATCCCGATTCTGTCTCCGAAGTACGCTTCCAGCAGACGGTGCCTCGATGAACTGGTTCAGGTAATGAAGTGCACGAATGATAGCTCGGGGCATGTAGTCTTGCCCATATTTTACAGAGTGAAACCCGCAGACGTCCGATGTGAAGTAGATGTTTGTGACCCAATGGTTGCGGAGGAACGGAAACAAGCGCTCAAAGAAATCAGTTCCTTGAAACGATGGGAATCGGATAAAATCGCTGCTGGGTACTCAAATCTTTTTCACCAAAACCTTCTTAAGTTTAGCGAGATATTGCTTGTAGCAAAAGTGGGGGTGAGTATAAACGTCATATGTCTGCACCTCTCCCTCTGTCCCTGTTGTTTTTGTGATAGCTCTTATCATGTAGGGTAAATTACTTTCTATTGTCATTCATAATATATCTTTTTCAATAGGCCAACGATTTCAAATTTTGATCCGAATCCACTAAATAAACAAATTTCGAAATTCATTAGCCACAAGTTTCTTTTAGTTCATTAGAAGTCGTTAGACTTCCAAACAAGAGAAGTTAACGGGGTTTGTCATTTGGAGAAATCCTGTGATTGCTATACCCACTTTTATCTTAGCAGATAAGATAAGATATGGATGCGGGGGAAGCGACAACTAACTTGTTTATTTGCTTTTATGCTCTCCTCAGATACAATATCAAATTCTTGTTGCCATGTATTTGAAATCTTGTTTTATTTGACAGGGATGAAGGACAATTGGTCGAATCGGTCATCCGAAAAGTTTTGATAGAGTTGAAGAAAGCGCTTGAACCAGTTATTACTGAGAGTTCAGTTGGGATTAAAAGTCCCCTAGAAAAGATTATGAAAGTTTTAGATAGTTGTGGTTCTACCCTATATGTTGGAATCCATGAAGAGGGTGGAGTTGGTAAGACAACTCTTGCTAAAGTCATCTACAACAAGCTCTCTCAACAGTTTGACCATTGTAGCTTCATCCCCAATGTTGCGGAATCATGGAAATGCAACGGTATTGAGCATGGTAATGAGCAACCAAGTGCTACCATCTCATCGAGCTTTAGAAGCATGAAAGTCCTTATTCTTCTTGACAATGTGAATACTAATGATCAATTAAAGAAGTTACTTGGAGAACGGAACTGGTTTGCTCCAGGAAGCAGAATCATTATTACCACAAGAGAAAAGAGTATTCTTGATTGGGCTAAAGTGGACTACAAGCACGAGCATAAAGCAATGGAAATAGATGAAGCTGAGATCCTCTTTGCTAGACATGCATTTCGAATGGACTCTTTGCCTAATAAATTTTCAAAACTCTCTCGTGAAGTGATATCTACTGTTCGTAGGCTTCCTTTGATTGTCGAGGTTATAGGTTCGTATTTATGTGGCAAGAGTAAAGCATTATGGGAAGAGACTAAAGAAAAGTTGCAAGAGTCGCAAAGGTCGCGGCAATTGCAAGAGTCGCCACGGTTATTGCAAGAGTCGCAAGAGTTGCCTCCGAAGGAAATGCAAGAGATTTTGGAGATACTTTATAACGCATTGAAATTTGAACAAAAGAAAATATTTCTGGATATTGCTAGTTTTCTAGTCGGGAGTGATGTGAGAACTGCATCCTGTATGTGGGACACCAGTGGCTTCTATTTGGAGCTGGGGATTGAAGAACTGATATTTATGTCTTTGATAAAAATTGGAGATAATCATGAGCTTAGAATGCATGATGAAGTGAGAGATTTTGGTAGGAGTATTGTTCGTGAAGGACGTTGCAAGGAGGCTGACAATGGCCGTAGACTGTGGGACTCCGAGGAAGCTTTAAAAATGCTAGACGAAAAAGAGGTAACAGCACATCTTTCTTTTCCTTCCCCAGTCCACGTTTTCTTGTTTTAAATGATGTTAATCCTCTAAATAATGTTGGTTCTAGTTCTTCCATTTTATTGTTGTGCTCGCATTATATTATCGAAGTGAGTGGGACTAGACTGTTGTTGATTTTAGCTAGAAAGTGGTCAGTTTCTCCTCAAATCTTAAACTTTACACTCGGTCTGGTAATGGAAAGGATTCAGATAATGACCTCAAGAGAAAAGATAAAAGAAAGGAAATGGTATGGTTTTATCATTGCTTGGATGCTTATAAAAGGAAAGCAAGGAAATGAAGAAAATTTGGTCATTTCATATCGGACGATGCTGGGCTGACAGGACCGTTATTCTCCATGAATAACGGTGCCTTTTCAACCATAAATGACCTTTGAGGGGATATTGGCAACCGGGTCGCAAATTTAGAAAGAAACTCGAAAAAATTTTGGACAATAAGAAAATTAACAAAAAGGAAATATACTTGATGTTTGTGACCTTTTTTTGATTGCTTTGAATAACTATGTAAATGTAAAACTCAATTATTTTATAGTGTGCTTGTGACTTAGGAAGCATTGACACTCTCTAGGAGCTTTCAACTCGTGTCGACACTCCGACATATGTTTGACACTCTTGGATACTAGTCAATACTCTCTGACGCTCTGTCAACACGTATCAGGAAATCCAATACTTGATCAACTCTCTCGATACTCTTCGACACTCGAGTCAGGAATTCTAACATGCGAGTTCAAAATTTCGACACGTAATTCCGATACATGTGTCTTATTGTGCGTTATTTGTCGGTGTCGGTGCTACTTAACTTGGGACAATATTTTCACATATTATTGATATAAAGAAAGTCATATTAGTAACCCACATGTGTATTTCACTAATTTAATGAGATACCAAAACATTATTGAACAAGTAAAAAAAAATTTGTACACTACAATGAGTCTCGTTGTGGCATTTGTTGAACTTAGACACGATATATACTTATCTAGTTACAATATGTTAAATTAAAATTTGGCTAGCACAATGAAAAAGTTGGGCTATACAAAATATAAAAAAGGGGAGTGAGACCTTACCAAAAAAGAAAAAGAAAAAGGGGAGCGAGGCAAAAAGTTTAATCAAACAAATTTTGTATACTATAAATTTTAGTAATTGTATTCATTTTGTTAAATGATGAATATAGTTTTTTTTTTTTTTTTATGACCGAGGATCCGCCGGAGCCCCCTTTCGCTTACGCTATTCGGGTTAACACGACTTGTAAGTGCTCGGTAGCACTGTCGGATCTCGCCGCAAGCCGCTATTTAAACGTCAATACCTTGGGGGAGGCTGGCTCAGGACACCAACACTAGGACTTCCCACTTAAGACACTTTAGTAACGTGGGGATTCGAACTCTCGACCTTTGCGGTGGAAGAGAGAACGAATGCCAACGCAGTTGCCTGTGGTTGGGTATGAATATAGTTTTTTCACAACTGCAAATGAGAAAAATGTTACACATAATGATGTTGTCAAAAGAAATCCTAAATTCATTTGTCTTAAATGTTTGAACTAATCTTTTACATGGAATTTAAAATACTTCATGTTGATAATGCTTTCAATAAAGCTATCTTCAATTCTCCAAGATGTTCTTATTTTCTATTTGATTAAATCTAAAGAATCCCACTGAGTGGGATTCACAGATTTCTCAAGGAAGCCTGACAAATAAGTTGTCCGATTCCCTTGAAAAATCTTGTGGTTGGGGAGCACCGTTACTTTCCAAGGAGTAACCGTGCGGTCACCCCATCATTATTCTTTCATGTTTGGTTAAAGAGGAGAAAGAACGGAAAGGACTTTAATCATATTATCATTACTATCTTGTCCTTATCAAAGACAGTTTTTTATACACAAGATCGGGGCATATATGAAGAGACAAAAATATTTGTGTGTCTTTCTTAATTCACAAAATGACAAATGATTTCCAAACTTCGGCCTAATGTATACTGTCATCTTTAAATTTTCAATATACATGTATAAAAAATTCAGGAACCACATTAAATAAATTAAAAGTTCAAGGATAATATTACACATTGAAAAAAAATTCAATGATCAAATTGAACAAATTGAAAGTTCATGGATGACATTATACCTTGGGTTAAAGTTTATGTATCATTTGTGCAAATATCCCTTCTTAATTCCTCAAGATTTTGAGTCATTTGAGGATATTAGAAAGAGCAAGCAAATTTGGGATGCAAATCACTCCAAGGGACCATTTGGTTCGGCTTTTGGGGAATGCATTTGCAAAAATGCAAATACCTTTAGGTGAAGGGGGTTTTCCAAATTACAAATATTGTTTGGTAAAATTTGCATTGAGAAACAACTTTGACCAAAATACAATTTGGTAAAATTTACATTTGTAAAAGACTTTTATTAAATTAAAAAAACAAAATAACTATTTGTATTTTTTTTTTGAAGTCCGGCCATCGGACCGTCGGATCTAGCTGCCGGACCGCCAGATCTGGCCCCTAGACGGTCGCCGGGGTTGGGCGACCCCAAGCAACGGCCACCTAGGTCATGCGATTCAGGCCATTAGTCGCCTAGGTCGCGCGACCCAGGCGTCGCCTGAGGTCCGGTGACCCTCAGGCGGCGCGCGCGACCCCCGCCGGCCTCCGATCGGCTTCTCCACCGGAAAAGATGAAGATGAACAGTGATAAATAGTACCGGAACTTACATTCCGAAAATGCAAGTTCCCAATGGACCTCTACCCCTCCATTCCCCCAAAGGCCTTTGAAGCCCATTGAAGATGCAATTGTATCTTCCCAAAGTTCTCAAAAAATTGAACTAAACACCACCGGCATTTGGCCAAACCCCTTTAGAGTCCCAAAGCACATTCCAAATGCTGAACCAAATAGGGCCCAAATCCCTTATGTTCAAATCCCTTGAACTTAATCTCTCCTACCAAACTAGGAAAACTTTTTACGTATTTTCTCTTCCTCTCTAACCCCTCCACCTTAACCGAGTGTTAAAGTTTACCAAGTCATGGCCCTTAATAGTGAGGTGGAGCTTTGCCCAACATTGCATCCTAAGGAGCGACCAGTCCCCGTCCTCGCGGGGCACTTACTGTTCGGCTTGGGCATACAATAATGTCGTTAATTTTTTCAAGTAGTTATTCAATTGAATATGTTAATGTAGTGACCAGAACTTTAGTTTAAACGTCCTTGCGGATATACGTGAAACTTGTGTTTTGTAAATTGCTTGAATCATAGACATGAAATAAGTAGATTAAGGAATCCTATACTTTTACATTGTGGACAAATCAAGAAACTCATTTGCGATAAAATAAGAAAAGTAGGTACCGAAGTACTAAACTTAAATCCCCTATTTTCACTAAAGTAGCTCATGGAAAAGAAGTTTCATGCAATTTCGTATCACTCGTAAGTAGTAACCCACTAATTAATCTCTGCTAGAACAAATTAGACTTGGAGCATATAAACATTTCCTTTATCAATTCCTCTTATATATATATTTATAAATATTCTTGAAAATTATGCTACTTAAATTTATTTATATTTTCTTAATTATTAAAAATCTCTCGATCCCATGGGCTTGGCTTTGCTTATTATCTAAGAGCACTTGCTAACAACATAACTATATATCAGCATAATGTAGAATTTGACTAGTGAATAATAACTAAAATAGAGACTCCTCTCGTACCTAAATTGAGAGAGAAAAAAATACCTGACCTAGGTAAGCCAAAATGGAAAAGTATGCTCTTAGTTTAGCCCTACTTAATTTCTCTCACATATGGTTCGTGAGTCTCGTGTTTTATCAGCTTTAAGCAAAATACTAATACTTTTACATATACACTTTTCACTAAAACTTTTGAAGATATGTTCATTAGAAATCCTAAAACTTGTTACGAAAATATAATTGAGTCTTAAAATTTACAAAAAGTACAATCAAGTCCTAAAATTTATCAAACTAGTACAATTGAGTTCTTCCGTTAACGCCGTCCATTTAGACTAAGGGAAAATGCTGATGAGGCTCTTTTTAATATTTTTTCCTATGTGGTGATGACATGGCTAAAACATGAAACACAATGCTAAAATGACGACAAGTTTTAGAACTTAATTGCACTTTTTTTTATAAATTTTATGATTCAATTGTACTTGCGTAATAAGTTTTAGGACTTCTAGTAAACATATCCTAAAACTTTTGTCTCCACCTTGTGCATAAAGAAAATTACTCATTATTCTGTAATGAAACGATTGATATTGGTATAAATACTTCAAATTTGACTTATTTCTTAGTATCTTTAGACTTTAGTGGGGCTATTTCCGCACTCTATTTGACTACATCCTCTCCAGTTTTACCGCATAGACAAAATTGCCCTTAGTGGTTTTCTAATTAACATTTGGTTCCAATTTTGTTATTTTCCCATTATAAATGTTCTTAAGCTTTAAAAGCTAAACCTATTACTATTTAGAAATTAAAATTACAATTGCTCTTATCGTTACTTGTCCATACTTTGCTCAAAGGCTCACCTTGCGGTGAATTTCTTATTTGTTAAATGTTGTTTGACAGTCCCTTATAGATAAACGAGACCAGTCTCATTAAAAAGATTTACCTCTAAAATTTCAACAGAGAACTAGGGCGGTACATCTGCAATACTTTACTAAAGGAGGCCTTCCAGTTTCTTTTTTAAAAAAGACCCCTCTTAACTCTGATTCTATGACTTCAACCCAAAAAAAAAAACTCTGAATCTATGCCTTAACAAATTGGGTGTCTTGATAGTGATCTGATTATGAATTTTAAGGACTATGTTTCAAAATCAGATTTCAGACATGCATGGCCTGTGCGTTTACATTAGTATATGTATGTTAAAGTTAATAGCAAAAAGAATATGCCAATTTTTTTTTTATAACAGTAATGTATGCACTCTTTTTCTCGCAATTTGAGAGCAAAGTCATATTAGTTTTTTTTTTTCTTTTATTCGTAGGAAGCTGCGATAGTGATCTGATTATGAATTTTAAGACATGCATGGCCTGTGCGTTTACGTTAGTATATGTACGTTAATAGCAAAAAGAATATGCCAATTTTTCTTTTTTTCTTTTTTATAAGAGTAATGTATGCACTCTTTTTCTTGCAATTTGAGAGCAAAGTCATATTAGTTTCTTTTGTTCTTTTATTCGTAGGGAGCAGCAAATATTCGGGGGCTTTCTCTTGACAAAGGCAACTCAAGGCAAACCGTTGACTACAGAAGTGAACAATTTAAAAATTTGGTGAGCTTAAGGTTCCTTAGCGTAAGTGACGCAAATTTTGTGGGAGATTTCGATATAATATTTTCCAAATTAAGATGGCTTCAATGGGAGAGATTTCCTGAAAAACTGAAGGTAGAGAATTTTGCTGTAAAGGAATTAGCCGTACTGGATTTCTCGAGAAGCGTGATTTCTGAAAACTGGGAAGGATGGAAATTTATCAAGGTAAGATGGGAAAGCGTTGTTTTCTTCTTCTTTCAATAAAAACCACTTCTAGCTAACCCCATGACACTTTCTTTCTTGCAGTCAGCAGTGAAACTGAAAGTGCTCAACCTTACAGGTTGTTCTTTAGAAAGCATTTTCTGTCTCTCAGAATTTAAACATATAGAGATTCTGATCCTCAGAAATTGTAACAAACTGAAGAAAATTTACCCTACTATTGGAATGTTGGAGACCATCGTTTCCCTTGATTTGAGTGGTTGTTCGTCCCTCAAGGAGCTGCCGCCAGAAGTGGGAAACTTGAAAGGACTGAAGGAACTTTTCCTAGATCAGACTGATATACAAGACATTCCAAACAGCATGTGGTCCCTTGTGAAGTTGCAGCGCTTATCGTTACAGAGCTGTCCACGATTAAGGCTGAACCGTGACTCAGTTGTTAAGTTGGAATCATTGGCTGAACTGGTACTAGCCAAAACAAAGATTACTGAATTACCAGAATCCATAAAAAACTTGCAGAATTTGGGAATTCTGAATATTAGTAATACTGGCATTGAAAGGCTACCAAATGCTATTGGAAGGTTGACAAAGCTCCGGGAGTTAGATGCTTCGGGGTGCACAGAGCTGATTGAGGTAACCGTAAGCATCTGTGAGCTGACTTCTCTCCAAAGCCTTGATTTGCGCGGTTGCTTGGAGCTTCCAAAGCTGCCGGAGCTTCCTTCCAACTTAACAGTTGTCAGTGTCACCTGTAAGAGTGCCAAATTGCCTTCATTTTCTCACTTGAGCCATCTAAAGCAACTACGACTTCATAACTGCAAATATCTCGTATCCATACCAGAGCTTCCTTCAACAACATTGGAGCTTGAAATTTCGGGATGTGAAGCTTTGGAGTTCTTAACCCCACAGGAGGCAGTTGAAGATATCAAAGTGTCATTGAAAAGGTTAGACATCATTCGCTGCAAGTCCTTGGGAAAACTGGACCTTTCCCAATTAAATCTTCTTAGTGTATTATGTGCTCTGGATTGCGTAAAAATACAGGAAATTGAAGGTCTTGACAAATTGGATAGCTTGGAAAGCTTGACTATCCACGGCAAGCGAAGCTTGACTATCCACGGCAATAATTCCAGTGAGTTGGACAAACCATTTTCGTCCCTTAGCGAACGGGCATATTTTCTGACCACAATGGAATGCTAGGCCTTTCAGATTTGGAGGTTCTTCATAGGTTTGGCGTTCTCGGAAGACTCGAACGTCTTTGGGTGCACTTTCTTAAAAAGGCAGGACCTTTCATATCTAGACTGTTCGGAGATATTAAATGCTGAAAATTAAAAATATTTAGTCATAATTCAATGTCTCAATAAGTCACAGTTTTTGGAAAAACTGAATATCTTTGAAAAGTTAGTGGACTCATGTTGCCTTCAGACCTTCAAAAGCGTTGGATATCGTGTCCAACTTGATCTGTATGGTATGATCGTGGAAAAAGTGCTAGATGATGAGAAAAAGCCGTTGATTGGACAAATAGATTTTCTGGGTGCAAGTTACCCAAACCAATGCCAGAATTATCTGGAAGGTGACTAGCAAAATCGTGACTCCTTTGATGCAATGATACAGAGGCAGATGTGTAATAGAAGTTGAGATGATCCCCATTTTCCTAATAAAGCATGTCAAGCAGGTAAGCCATGTTATTTTCCTATTAAAACATGTTAGATAGGCTCCTTTTATTTTACAAAAAATATTTAAAAAAATATTTTTAGGATTTTCCGACATTTGATTCACAAAAAATAAACTAATTAAGTAAATATTTTCCATCTAGTGGAGAGAATAATTTCCTTTTCTGAAAAGAGGAAATCTATTTTCATTTTCTTTCTTTCACCTCTAGACCAAGCATTTTCTTTCATCAAAAACCTTTTCTTTTTATTATTTTTATTTTTTAAAAATTTAATTTTTCATTATTTTAGTTTTTAACTCTATTTTCTTTTTCTTTTCTTTTGTTTTCCTTTCCTTCCTTTTTTTTTTTTTTTTTTGCTTCTTTCTCAGGCGAGGCCCGAGCTCACAAGCCTCAAGCTCGCTTGTGGTCAGTCGCTGGCCATCGTTGATGCAAAAAAACAAATCAAATCAAATCAAACATCAAATGGCGAAAAATATTTTCTAGTTCATTTTCAGATTTCAACAAACATTGAAAGATATTGTCATTTTCTAAAAAATGACTTTCTGAAAAATATTTTTAGAAATGTCACATTTTTATGAAAAAAAATTAACCTAAATTTTCAATTGTATTTTCTGTTTACAATTCTTTTAAGATAATTGTCTGCTTCTCATTAGTATGTGCTGTTTGACATTCTTGTTGTTTTCTGTCTTATATAAATTCAGGGAATAGTGGGGAAGATCTTTGTAGTCAATGTGATGCTTCAGCAGAACCTTTTTTTCTCATCTTGCTTGGGGATGAAAATAGATCAGAAGGCCTTCTAAGTACGTCACTCGTCATTAGTCTTTAAGTAAGATCATCCATCCTCACATGATTTCAATCATGGCCAGCATGTGCAAAAACGCAGATGCAGGACACATGGTTTGCTTTCACACACAATACCTACTGCGTTTCTTTCATTTATGCAGAAAAAGAAGATTTTCAATGTTTAATTGATTCTAGAATTCTGGTATTAACGACAAATGCAGGTGTTTGACTGCATGAGCCCATCGTAACGTGCTGAGAATTCACACTTACAATCGGTAAGTACAGAGGCAGGTTGTAGAAATATCTGACTAAATCCAAGAGGTTGGTGGCCTGTCTTGTCGAGGGATTTTACCAAAATCAGCATGTCGAACTCGGATGTCGAACTGCTCCTGGACATATTTTACTAAATTGATACATCGGGAGACTCGTTACATTCCCTGGCTAACGTGAACTCCTTAATGAGTTTCGTCATGTGCTGAATTTAGAATATTCATGCAATTCTTCTTCTGGAGAACAATCACCTTCCCACTTTCTGTTATGCTAAATTCTTTTTTTTTTTTATTGATTGGAAAGATACTTTCATTTCATTAAAGCGGGGCCTAATTACAAGAGCAAGGCGCATCGAACCCAAAACCTCCCAAAGAGGAGGGTTTTTTTTTTTTTTGTCGAAGAGGAGGGGGGTTAAAAACCCAGCTTTGTGGAGGGGCATTAAACCCGGAGGACTTTATTACCCAATCCGGATGTTGAGTTCGGGATTTGATCATACCTGCTTTGTCCAATTACAAAGGAGGAATAGGTGTTCCACCATCCAAGGTTCTTTTCGACACAGGGGGCAGATTGGCTTAGGTACTACCTTCGATTTGAATAAATTCACTCTAGTTGGTAGTGCGTTCTAGTAGATACTCCATATGATTAAGCTGATTTTTGAGAGTGTTTTCAATTTCCATATTTTACTATAGGGTTTTGGGAGTTTGGTGTGAGGGTGGGGCCTGCTTTGTGTCTTGTCTAGTTTTAGTGTTGCCAAGTTGATTGTATCCGCTTTTACTGAATAGCGTCCAAATTGGTCGACAATCCATACTGGCTTATCTCCTGTCAAGCTCGTGGATAGAGAAATTGCTAGAAACCACGGGAAAATTACCAAAAAAAGTCCTAAACCTATTATAATTGTGTCAATTCAATCATAAACTTATTTTTTTTGTCAATTGAGTCCTAAATCTTTTACAATTGTGTCAGATCAGCCTATCCGGTCAAAATTGGCCGCTCGGCGTGATGTAGTCGCCGGTCTTCGCCAGCAACCTTTTTTTTTATAATATTTTTTTGAAATATTTTATTAATTTTATTAATACTTTTTCCTTTTTTTTTTTTTTCCTTTTTCCCTCCTCCTTCCTCCCTCCTCCCTCCTTCTTCCTTTGGCTTAGACGATCGAGCGAGCTCACCTCACTAGTCGGTGAGCTCGCACCCTCACCTCCGACGGGGCTCGCCCCGCCATCGGCCGAGCACAAGCTCGAGGCAAGCCCTCGGCCGGGTCCGGCGAGGGCTCGCCCCGCCGTGGGTCGGGCGAGCTCACCCTCGCCCAATGATGTCTAGGCGAGCTTGCCCGGCCACCTTAGTCTAGCGACCGGCTAGTCCTCCCCTTTGGCTAGTCACCGGAGCCAAAGGAAGAAGGAGGGAGGAGGAAGGAGGAGGAAGAGAGGGAAAAAATAGATTAAAAAAATGATACAAATTAATAAAATAATTCAAAAAATAAAATATTATTAAAAAAGTCTCTGGTGCCGGCCTACTATCATGTCAATGTCGGTTGGCCAATTTTGGCCAAATAGATTAATCTGGAATAATTGTAAAAAGTTTTTTTTTTTTTTTTGGGGTGAAAGTTAAGAGATATTTTGACTTTAAACCAAAAGCTATATAGCTATACAACGAGGGAACTCGGCACCAAAAACTTATACTCGGGATGACAACAAGTCATGCCGAGTGGAAGGGCATCAAGAAAAGACACAAACAGAGAGATAAAACAGAAAGAAGAGAGCCAAAATAGTGGCTAAGACGTAGCCCAAACAACACCCACCAACAAAAGAAATAAACAGGAAAGAAACCAGCAAAGACACGGCAGCAATCTCGGCTTCGTCAATCCATGAATCACAGCAACTGAGAACCTCCGAAGAGAGGAGAAAGATGGGTAACCCCTTACTCCATTGAGACCACCAGCGGCAAAAGACGAGCGGAGATCAGCCTGAAAAAATGGTTGGGCTGAGAGACCAGCATTGCTGCAATATGCTATTTGTTGTGGAGGGAGGCACTTGGTGGAATGACAAGGCTTTGTCCCTTATAACCTTTTCAAGGCGCTTCTTCATTGCTGACAAAGAGGGGGTCCTAGCTCAGAAGAGGATATTGTTCCGCTCCTTCCAAATGATGTTGCAAAGGGCAACAAATGCGAAACCAGCGAGCGTGATATGGTAGGTATATCCAGATAAATATTTGATGGCCCATTGCATGTTATCCATCCAAGATTTAAGACTCAATTAACCAAAAAAATGAATTTATGACTGAATTGGCACAATTGCAATAGGTTTATGATTTTTTTGGTGACTTTCCCCATAAACCATAGTTTGGAAAATAAATTCATTTCAGAGCTCCATAAGGCATTTGGGGCTTGAGTGATTCTCTATGCTTGTTTTCTCAACATAGCTTTATTGAACATAAGGAGATCTCTAAAGCCCAAACCCCCTTTTTATCTTTCCTCTGCATCAATGTCTGCCATCTCTCCCAATGTAATCCGACCTTAGATGCATGTGTTTTCCACCGAAATGAAGCTATCATTTTCCTGCCCAATTTTCTAAATCTTCTATTTTTGGATTTTAAAAATTGTTTTAAATGTTTAATTATTTTAGTTCGAAAATAGGGACTCGGGCCAGACTCTTAAGCTCGGCCCGAGAGAGGGCCGAAATGACCCCTACGGTCGAGGTTGGGCTCACACAATGAGCCCAATCTAACCCAGCGCAGCTTTCCCCAAAGCCCTAAACTAAAGACTAGGCCCACCTTCCTATCCGTCCAACCCAAGCCCTTCTGAGCCAAAACCCAAAATCCTAAAAAAATGAGACAAGCCCAAGTCTCAACAAAAAAATCGAGCCCAACCTTATTGAAAAGAGAATTAGCCCGAACCATACTAAACCCATTTAGCCATAGCAGCACCAGACCACGCCCATTACACATACTAAGCCCACATTAAAATTGTTTTCAAGTAAAATGATCCATTTCCTGATTTTCCTTCACTATTTCCTTTTAGGGAAAAGACCACAAAAAACTCCAAACTTTACCCAAAGTGACAAATTTACTTTCAATTTTTTTTTGGCATAAAAACCCCAAACTTTGAACCGCGACACATTTACCCCATTAAGAGCATTTTCGTCTTATTCTTTTTGTTTTTATTTTTTTCTTCTTCTCTCTTCCCTCCGCCAGCCATGGCAAAGTGAAGTCGGCATCCGGCGAGGGCCTCCCTCACCCAACGTCGGCAAGGGGTGCCCTCACCAAATCTGGGGAGGGAGGCCCTCGCCCGACACCGACAAGGGCTGCCCTCGCCTGCGTCGGGCGAGGGCCTAGTGAAGGGTGCCCTCGCCGACCTCGGGCGAGGGGTGCCCTCGCCGGATCTGGCGAGGGAGGCCCTCGCCCGATGCCAATGAGGGTGGACGCCGGCTTCCCTCCGCCATGGCCGGCGGAGGGAAGAAAGAAGAAGAAGAAAAAGGAAAAAAAAAAAGAAAAAAAGTTTTTAAAAGTAAAAAGACCAAATTTCCACTATGATTTAAGGTAAATATGTTACACAAATGAAAGTTTTGGGTAAATGTGTCACGGTTAGCAAACTTTGGGGTTTTTATGTCATAAAAAAAAGTTTGGGGTAAATTTGTCGCTTTGGTTAAAGTTTGAGGTTTTTGGTGGTTTTTTCCCTTCCTTGTATTCATTCCTTATCACCCTTTCTTGCTCCTTGCGTCTTCTTCCCATCGTCTTCCTACTTATTGCCCAGAAACTGTCAACCCTTACACATGAACTTCAGAATATCAAAGCTGCTCAACCAACGAAGCACATATCTCATCCTAAACCGAGATAGACATACTTTATCGTCAATTACTCTCAATCACCGGACAACCACCGTTAGCCGCCACATTCATCCGTCGAACATCCACCGACGTAGAGAACAAAGACAGACACATTCGGATGAATGGATGTAATGAATGAATCGGTGCCAGTGGGCTTAGAAATCAGCGCTCGGACCGTTGGTTTTTATCGATGCCAATACAAAGGAAAGACAAGCAGAACAAATACATTCAGATTCAATTTTAATAATAATAAAACATAACCAGAATTGGATCAATGCACTAAGAAAATGACTGGTCTACATCTACGCATCTTCAGATTGAACAAAATCGTGACCTATTTCATGTCTGTGTCTAAGAGGCATATTATCAAATAGTTGGTTGTCAGTTCGTGTTAGATTATACATATAATTTTTTGATGCGGAAATTCAAAAGAAAAACAGTGATATTTGATCTTCATGATTTTCACAAATAAATGAAGATGTACCTTTATCCATAGCGTTACCCTTAATGATAATTGTTGTGGAAAACCGAAGAACTCGAACCAAATAAAGAAATCCGATTTCTCTCCCTTAACCCACTATCCTTTAATGTATTCTATCGATGGAGGAGAGAATACAAAGTTCTTTTAAGTTATTGTTGTTTATGTGGGTGGAGAGAGGACCGAACTCTATTTATATGTTCTATCAATAGGTGCCTTCCATCAAAGCACATTTTAACTTCCATAAAAGTCGCACCTCTTAAGAAAAGCAGTAACTTTTCTTGAGAATTATACCATTTCGTTTTATTAGAGTCAAAACTTCTCATAACCAATATTTAATTTTATAGTATTTCAATAATTATTAAACCATATAATAAATCATATCATGTGGGCCACAATAATTCTTACAGTTCGAACATATAGCGCAGAGACAAGCTTGCACGAGTTTAGTTTGAGCATTTCGTCGAGCATGTGGCAAGCAAAGAGTGAGGAGAAAACATTGACCATTTTTTAGGACTCGAACTGAGATCTTGACCCAAACAATTATCAAGAAATGCTCAACATCTTTACCCAAAAAAAGAAATGCTCAACATCAACAAAATCAACCCCGATGGATATAAAACGCCCAAGAACCGGAGAAACCGAGCTCGGCTCTTCGGAGACCCTTACCCGGCTTGAAGACGGCCGGCGAGCTCGAGACGAGTCGAACCACGGCCGGCCGCCTCGAAATGTCTCCGAGCCGAGATCCTCGGGGAAAAGGGACTCCAATCAAACAAGTCAAAGTCTCGCCGGGAATGCTGGGAATCAGGAGAGAGGAGTCGTGCGAGGAAGGATGCCAGCAGGAGGTCGTCGGACGACACGGTGGAGGTGGCTGGTCGGGTGCGAGGAGGGAATGCATGACGCCGAAAGCGAAGAAAACCCCGCTGTCCCGTTGTCCTCCCCTTTTTTGTTTTTCAAAATGCCCGATGGTCCTTCTCTCTCATCCTCTTTGCTGCCGCCAGCCACCTGGTCCATCAGCCGAGAATATGAAGGCCAAAAAGGTTAGGGTTTCTTCCTCTAGGGTTTCGCGTGGTTGGGTTCGAGGAGCTATCTCGAAATGTGTGAATTTAAATAATTCCAATCCGATGTCAAATATCATCCTCTAATTAGTTAACCAGCTCTCTAGGTTGAAATTTTCCGACGTTATTAAATTTCACTGTCTCTAAATCAAATGTCTAAAATAAGATTAGAAATTGACAAAATTCTGAAACTTTTTTTTTTCTGATCAAAGGTCAATTTCTTTGATTTAACAAAAAGTCAATCTTCGGCCAATTTTATGCTAAATTGACATCTATATACAACTGAGATACTAAGGACGCCTTACTAATTTTAGTCAAGAAACGAGGCTTGCCGCGAACAAAAATTTCGATTCTGGAGTTTTCTAATTTTTTTTCAGAAAAATTTTGACTGTCAAGAAAATTTTAGTGTCAACAAACTTTATAATAAAGTTAATAAAAACATTTTTTTTATGATACAGTTAAGGAATAAGTTAATGTTGTAAGTAAAAAAATCAAGTAATTTTCCTCAAACCATTTAATGCAGAGTTTAATTGAGAGCTGACACAACAGGTTATAAGAAAAAACCAAATGAGATTTATTTATTAAAAAAAAAAAAAGGATAAACGGCGACGTGAAGTGCGCAGTTCATAATCACACTAGATTATATGCGATTCTAGCAAATTTTGGTGATGTACCAACTTCACAAACGTGAACTCTTCATTGATGGACTCCTCTTATGTTGAACCCGATCGACTTGGTTCTCATAGGATGATCGTTGACCCTGTGGCTCAAATAAAACGGTCCTGGGCCAATTGGCTTTGATACTAACTATTGAGTTTTTTCTTTTTCTTTTTCTTTTTTTTGGGGAGGGGGGGGGTCTATCAATACCAACTATTGAGTTATTTTGCGCAACTTTGGCATAAATCTTTAGCATTTAGTGCGCTGATACCATCGGGAGAGCTCTGAAGAACGGTAGCTCGACGTTGACGACAGCTCCGAAGAAGATGTGCTGTATTCTGGTTTGTTTATATAATAGCGACTCTATGAACAATGCTAGATTTATAATTTGATTTTCATCTAAAACAAAAAATAGGCAAACGGAGAGATATCTTTTCTTACGAGCTACATAATTATTGAGAATTGATCAATCCCAAAGTTTCGATTACATAGTGTAAAAATAGCCAATGTATTAAAAATTGTCAAATTTTCCTAATAAATTTCTTAACTGGTGCTCTTAAAATGCTAATTAATAAATTTAGAGTTTATAAATAAGATAGTGTCAGCAAGTGTCTTTATATTGTATTATTTAAGGATTAAGGTATTAATTGAACTAAACCGAGATATATTGGGTTGTTTAACAAATGCTCCCAATTGATGTGCAATAAAATACAATAAATAAATAAACTAATGCTCCTTGAGAATGATCCCTCAAGAAACGAACTTTCAGAAAGTGACTGATCGTAACTACTTTCAATTTTGGATTGATACCCTGAAAAACTCTAAACTGGTACATATGTGACAAATTTACCCTAAACTATTTTTTTGATCATAAAAAACCCAAACTGATATACCTTTGACAAATTTATCCCAAATTGGTACATTTGTGACAAATTTAGCCTCTGTTAGTTTTCGTTAAATTTTACTGTCAAATTATTAAGTTAAATGATACGTGACAATTGACTAGTATACCAATTTGGGATTTTACACTCCGTTTGTCACAGTTCACAATTTTTGTGATTTTTTGGTAATATTAATCGAATTTAGCGGATGGTATATTTGTCACAAATTTACCAGTTTGAGGTTTTTTGTGGTTGAATAAATTAGTTTGGGGTAAATTTGTCATAAATGTACTAGTTTAAAGTTTTTTATAGTCAGTTGAGGTAAATTTGTCACAGGTAGGGGTGAGCAGCGGTCTAGGGTCAACTCTGAACTGGCCCAACCCTGTCAGTCCTGATCCGGTTCCCAAGGTGATTGGGTCGGTCCTTGGTCCTAAAATTTCAGAACCAACACTGTGTGGGTTGGTTCTCGGTCCTGAGATTTTTGGGTCGATCTAACCCGGACCAACCCTGTATATTATATTATATTATATTATTTATAATTCTTTTATATATTCAAACCTAAGTAAAATGTCTATTAAAAAAAAAAACCTAAGTAAAATGATGTTAAAGCTGTTGACTCCACAGGCTCATAGTCACGAATAGACGGCATCCAAAAGGCGTGAAGTTTATGCCGTAAAGGTCTTCACGGCGTCCTCCTCCACGGTCCAGAGTATGCTGTTCACCGTGAGGACCAAGGAGTCCTCACAGTCACGGACTTGCGACGTCCAAAACAGAGTGAAGTTTATGCTGTAAATTTCCTCACGGCTTCCTTCCCCAAAGTACGTTCTCTTCCATTCTGTCTTCTTTGTTCTTCAATATGCCAAATTTAAAAGTAGCAACATCCTCACTTGCCTCTGGTTGCTCGCGCTGCTCACCTCTGACTGTGCGTGCCACTCGCGGTGCTCGCCACTCGCCCTTTGCTGTCGTTGCTAGCCTCGCTCAACGCTAACCGCTTGCCGCTAGCCTCGCTCAATGCTTGCCGCTCGCCAGTTGACGCTCACCCCACTCGACGCTCGACGCCGCCACTCGCGCCGGTCGCCTTGCTTATTGCCGAGTAAATCAAAAGGAAAAAAAAAAAAAGCCCTAATAATAAACCCTAACGCTTGGCTCGCCCTTGCTTTCCGAACACAACTTGGCTAGTGAGTTCTACTTTGTGCTTCATTTGAGATCTTCAATGCTCTTGATTTGTGTTGAATTTTTATTTTTCCACGTTTGCTTCATGTACGTGATCAATTTGGCTGGGTATTAGTCCCTGTGACCTCCCCTTTTGGACCCTTGATTGACAGGGGCGATTGCATCCGATGTGTTCTTTCCGAACTTTTCTTTCCTTTTTTGGAGATGGGTTTTAGCTTTGATTGGAAAACCGAATCGTGCTTATCATCCATCGTGATTTTAACTAAAGTAGCAATTGAACCGTATTGATGTCATGTTTTTAAAATCTAGACCGTTGCATGTTGGAACAACAAGCTCGATAAAGACACGAGCTTGTAATTTATGAGCTGAAATTAGGTAAAAAATGCCAAAGTTTTGCTGGGAAAAGAAAGGAAATTTTGGTGATGTCCCCCAATTCTAGTTGTTGTCGCTTTGAATATGTCATCTTTTAATTTAAGACTAGCTATTGCAAATTATGGTGGAAGCGTCGAGGTGTTGTTTGTTGAGACTAGAGATTGCCTTGTAAAGTATGTGGGACCTGAGTCCATTGGGTCTGGGATCAAAACAGCAATCAAAGAGAAGTCCCCTAATATTACTAATGTTGTGTTCATGAATGAATTCTTTTTTTTAGATATGGAGTGTCTTACCGAGGAGATTACCATCAATAAATAGAGCTTGCACATTGAATGAATATATATGGTGAGATGTTCTATCAATAACACTAATAGTAATTTCAATTTAAAAGTTTTGTTGAGTATTAATTATGTGTTGTTTGTTTTGTTTTCAGGTGTTTAGAAGTTCAAGTGAATTAACAAGATGTGAAGTTATATATTCATGGTTTATATTAAGTATTTTGAACTTTTTATGGTTTAATTGTATTTTACTAATGAGTTTCAGCTGCACTTTGCTTTCCAATTTGTGTCAAATGGTAGAAGTTTTTGAAGAGTAGTACTGCAGTTGCTGCAATGATTTGCTAGTCAAGTGGTGTGAAGCTCATTTTTTGGTTGAGTGGACTCTACATGATCAAATGCAGGAAAACTCTTTTGCATATGGTGTTACGAATATTAAAGATAGATGATTACAAGAACTTCCCATCTTGTGCCATATCTCGATGAGCGGTTAGCAGGTACGAAATTTCTATTATTATGTCATCTTAAATTTGCCGAATATGTATTGGTATTTATAGTTTAGTTGCACAATGCCGCATTGTCGATGAATGTGTAAATTGAATTTGTAGGGTTGCTTTTTTAAGGAGTATAAAAAACAAGATGAAAAAAATTATCGATCGGTCCCGGGTTAACCCTGGAACCGGACCGAACCCATTGGGTCGGTCCGGTCCTTGGTTCCAGGCTCAATAGGGTCGGTCCTCGGTCCTAAAAAGTGAGGACCGACACTGTACCGGTTGGTCCTAGGATTAGGGGGTGGCCCACCAACCCGAACCATGCTCACCTCTAGTCACAGGTATACCAGTTTGGGGTTTTTTAAGGATATTAACCCTTCACTTTTTCATAACTCTTGTAAAAAAATGTCCGAACATACAATATAAAGTAACTTCCATAGTTGGTAATTTTTACTCCATGACGGACATGTCTTGCGCTATTGAGGTGAGGCGCAGAAACATTCGCATTAGTCCGCAACGATGATGAAAAGAAAAAGTTAATTTCTAGAAAATAAAATTGTAATTGAAGCTGAGTACTGAATTTTAAGGTGTTTACATCGGAATAGTTTTATACAAATCCTCGTATATCAACATGACATTATGTCTGTCGATTTTGGAGAGAAGGTTTCAAAATTTGATGCAAACCAAATAAGTATAGTTCTGTTGGTTCGAGTTTTAGACCAAATTAAACCAAATTTTATCTCTACTCCTCTTTTATTATTGCATTGTCGTGTGACGTGTGACCCACTTCGTTAGAGTTTCAGGCAATTTGATATGTTTATCAAGTATCATAATTAGGTCGCACATTCATATTATACCCCTCCCGCCAATACATATATAATCGTAATAACACGATGTGAATTGAAAGCTCCAATCATACTTACTCCACCAATGCATATACAATCGTAATAAAATCACTAAAACGTACTAATGGAACTGCCAAAGTAAAAATATGTATTTAGTGATCGTAGCAGAAAACATTAAAGGGAAATTCAAATTGAAACAAAAGTAGTGGATGGAAGATCGAATTTTGGATCGTTAAAGGGTCACAAGAAAATTATAATAGACGACTAAGGGTGCGTTTGCTTGTGTTTTCGTTCAAAAATTGTTCCGAGGGAACAAATAGAAAAAACTATTTCTGTTTCGGAAAACAATTTTTACCGAAAAACGCATTTGGTAAACTTGTTCCGGGAATTAAAAAAAAAAAAAAAGAACAGAAACACCTGGTAAATTTGTGTTCTTTTTTTGTTTCTTTTAATTTTTTAATATTTTTATTTTATTTTATTTTTCTTTCTTTTTTCTTTTTTTCTCCTTATGGCCGGTCGTCGGCCATGGTCGGCCACCGGCCTATGAGGGCCGGCGGTCTCGCCCGGCCACGGCAAGGCTCGCCGGCCCCGGCGAGGTTGAGCCTCACCATGGTTGGGCGAGGCTCGGCCTCACCTTGGCCGGGCGAGCTCGGGCTCGCCCGATCCGGCGAGGTCGAGCTCGCCCGAACCGGCGAGGCTCGGCCTCGCCGGACCACCGCCAAGCGACATCGACCTAGTGGTGGCTCGGCGAGGCCGAGCCTCGCCGGTGGCTGGGCGAGCTCGGCCTCGCCAGGGGGCCGGCGACGCTCCGGCGAGTTCGCCGGCCCTCGACGGCCGGTTGCCGGTCATGGACGAGGTCGGCGACCGGCCAAAGAAAAAAGAATAAGAAAAGAAAAAGAAAAGAAAGAGAAGAAAATAAGGAAGAGAAGAAAATTTGTTTCTCAAAATTGTTCCAGAAACAAGTGTTTTTTTTTTTTTTTGTTTCTTGTCTATGTTCCAAATTTGTTCCCGGGAACAAAAAAAAAAGATTTGGAACAAAAACACAAACAAACGCGTTTTTGTTCTTTTTTTTGCTCTTGGGAACAAAAAAACAGAAAATCTGTTCATGAACAAAAAAAAAAATACAAACAAACAGCCCCTAATTGTTCGCTCATACCAAGATGCGGCATAAATAGAACACTCAAATAAAATTTTTAATACCACTTGTTGGCATATAGCTCACTTATGCTAATAGTGCAGTGATGAGCTTTGCCACTAATTTCTTGTTTAGCTCAAATATTACTCGTTCGACGTTATGATGGTTGTATAATAAAGTTGTACTAGACAATTTTAGACATATGTGTACTAAGATACAAGTTGTATAATTAGAATTAATTCGCAAGAGATATCTTATGATGTCATGACATATTTTAGCAATGGAACTCCAGTGTTAAGCCTATTAAAGTAAAGTAATGTCGAGATGGCTGACCTCTTATAAAAGTGCTTATAAATACATTAAAAGACAAAACTATGAGGTTTAACACAAGATAGATAGAAACCCAATTATATCTTAAATGAGATAGAGCGTCAAAATATGATACTCAAGCAAAATAGTGTCTCACACAGATCTTACACACACCATTTGTGAATAATGTAAGAACTACTTGACCTATTACAATTCATCGACTTTCATCACATATGAAATACTTAAGGAATAAGTGTATTGAAAGTCCTAAAATTTTTCACGAAAGTTCAATTGAATTCTAAAACTTTCAAAAGTTTAATTAAGTCTTAAAAATTGTCATGAAAATACAATTAAATCATAAATTTTTCAAAAAATGCGATTAAGTTCTAGAACTTATCAAATTGGTTCAATCAAGTCTTTTCATTGATTGCACTAAAAGTTTTAAAACTCGATTGTCCTTTCGTAACAAGTTTTAAAACTTAATTGTACTTTTTGAAAATTTTAAAATTTGATTGCACTTTCATAATATGTTTTAAATGTACTTTTTGAAATTTTAATATTTGATTGCACTTTTATGAAAAGTTTTAGAACTTTTAATGTACTGATCCTAATACTTCACATTATTTAATTTTTCTCTTCCCGTGTTTCTTGTACTAGAGCCTATTCTGTTTTCTTAAGAGAATCTCTCTGGCTCGCTTCAAATGCTCCCCATACGCTGTAAAAATTACTGCTCCATAAGGGCTAGCATTGATCCAATTCGGCTCCATGAAGAAACAGCAAAGCTCAAATTCCCTTCTCTTCTCCTAGACAAAATCACGACACATAGTGAATCCATTGAACGAGCTTCGTCTTCATAGAGATAAATATAAAGCAAAAAGTGAAATTGTGTAATTTCTATTTATTCAATAATAAAGGGTATATGAGCTTATTTAGAGACTTTACACAAAGAAATTCGATGACATGCATAATCAATGAAAAATGGTGCACTCTCACAAGATATACGGAACCAAATGAGATACACAAAATTTCAGATATAAATCTCTAACTCATGGCCTTATGAATTGGGATTCTCTTTTCTAATCCAACTTCCTCGGAATGCAGCCAAAAACCATGCGGACTTTAAATCATGGTTCCCTCGGTTCTTTAAAAAGGCGTCTGCGCACAGCAAGTACTGCCAGGTTGTCCGGATAGGTAAGTTTTAGACAGGAGGCGGGACACTCTGGCCATTCAAACCATCTTAGCTCTCTAGGGAGATAGATGGGATCCCGAAAATCAGTCTGGACGTTAATCATTATGAGGAATCTCAAATTTTCCAATTTTTGAAAAGCGTCGGAACAAATTTCTATCTTTTCCGGCTCTGGTGGTGCCAATACAATGGCTTCTACTGCATCTGTTACCTGCACACATTCAAAAAACAATGGTACTGTTTATGACTGGTAAATGAGATCTCACTCGAATCCAAGCTCAATTTTTGGATTGGGCAAGGAGGAACAAAAGTCTTGATGCTCATATCATATACTCTTACCACATCTCTTTATAGTACGTTGCGGACATCCATCAAGCGCCATAATCTACTACGTTTGGCAACATCACCATGACATTCACTGATAACAATATTTTTACCCATCAACTCAATCAAGTCATGCACTCTTAGGGTCCCATTCTCATCCATTATCAAGGATCTTCGAATGAGATCGTTTACTTCTGTTTCTACTAGAAGCTCACAATTCTTAAGAACACCTTCAACGTATCTTCTACTCCACCCATTGAAGAAGCGAGCGATATGGAGAAAAATCTGCTGCTTCTTATAATCCAATGCATCATAGCTTATTCTAAGCACTTTATCGTTGGATTGGTTAGAGCTTTCAGCGAAATCATCCAGTTTACTTTTCCACTCATTTTCTTCGCTAGTAGCGAAGGCACGACCCAACACCTCTAGAGCTAAAGGAACGCATTGAGTATGTTGCAGAGCTCTATCCACAAGATCTCCCTTTATTATTCTATTTCTACTTCCAGAAGCATGCTTCCTAAATAGTTCACGAGCCTCAGGATCGCCTAGACGCTTAACTTTATGGATATCAGCTCCAATTGCATTGAGCAGATTTTCATCTATTGTTGTGATGATAATCCTACTTCCCTTACCAAACCAATTGCGCTTGTCAGCTAAACTATTTATTTGGCCCATGTCATCCACACCATCCAGAATAAGGAGAACTCTTTTGCGACAAAGTCTATCTTTTATTAAACGGCTTCCTTCAGCATCACTATTCAATAATATTTCTTCCTTTCGCATCGTTAACATCTGGGATAGCAGGTTTTTTTGCAAAAGAACCATCTTTTCCGTTTGTCGCAGAGTTCCTCTGATGTCATCTACATAAGCAGACCCTTCGAAATCTTTAAAAATAGAGTTATAAAGGGCTCTAGCTAAAGTTGTTTTGCCCATACCACCCATCGAGCAAAAACCAATTATGAGAACCTCTTCCTCAGACTCCTTCTTCAACTTTGATATCAGCTTGTCCACTTGGGAAACTAAGCCAACTGGAAACTTAGCAACATGCAAGGGTGCCGGGTTTAGCTGTATCCAGATCTCCCTTACAATGCTTTCCACGAGCTCTGCTTCATTTCTAACAGAAAGGGAGAAGAAGTTGAAACGCTTATTATAGCAATCCTAGCAATTGAAGTACGTTCTTTTTTTTTTTTTTTTTTCTTTTTTTTTTTTTTTTAAATTCACGACCTAATTAATTTTCTCAACTTTTCAGTTCTCAGTTTGGAACTTCATCCTGAAACTTCACACGACATGCATGGGCTTCAGCGGCTATCGGGTCTTCAACGCTGATTCGCCTACGTTCATTCCCTCAACATTGCGACTTAGGGATTGGCTTATATTTGCAGGGGTATTTATATACAGAATGAAATAACAGTACTGAGACAATATGATATTTCCTAGATTCGAATTGAGTAGAATAAAGACCTTTTTTGTACTTTTAATATATTAGTATAATGACAACCTATTCTATTTTTTGAACCAACAAAGTAATAGCTATGTTTACTGAAATCCCCAGTTTTGTTTGAGGAATACTATGACTATGCATAGAAATATCATAGTTTGACTTAAACAGCATAATGACAATAATTTATCTAAAAGATGACTTTTAGAAAACCTACTTGAACTGGCCTCCTGTCTGGATGGACGTCCCCTTCCTGAAATTCTTCTTGACCCTGAAAAATAATACCAGTAGTTAGTATTTTCCAAATTTTATTTGAGTAGAATAATTACCTTTTTTGTAATTTTCAAGATATAGTAGTAGAATGGCACCCTATTATATATATTTTTTGAACCAACAAAAAAAGATTTATAATTACAACAAGGGAAATGAGAAGAGAACAGCTCCATCGCTCTAACAATTGCGTCGGGGGCACTCTCCACCTTTAGTTTTTCCCTCAAAACAGGTTAACCGGTGCATCCAGTTTTGCAGGGAATGCGAATTTTAAATTTAACGCTCTGTGTTGTTGCTAAACATTTTCACATGATGGGACTTTTAAAGAGGCAAAAATCAAATGCAAAGGAGAACATGGTTTGCCCCCAGAAAAGGACAGAATCGTGAGAGGCACGAAAAAAAAAGACACAAGTAATCAGAAGGTGGATATCTCAACTTTCCAAGGATCTCAAAAAAACATTACTTGAAGGGACGAGAAGACTCAACATTAAAATTATCATACACACAAGCTGGTACAAAAACGTTATAACGGAGGCAAAATGATATTGATTTCTTAAAATTTTCAATGAAAAAATCGTTTGTTCCAATGAGAGAGAGAAAAAAATGAGTAACCAAAATTGAAAGAGTCAAGCTTAGTGAACCGAGTTTTTTTGGGCCTAAAATAAAATTAGTAGTCCAAATCAATGATTTCGAGCAAATTCATCAGTTTGCACATACCAAAAGTTAACATATCTCTAAAGTAAAAGTTCATGTGTCTTTGGATCATTTTACAAGTGAGGATATTTTTATGTTGTGCTTATTTTATTATATACATTTATTTTGGATTTGGCTGGAAGTACTACAAATGAAAACATTTTTGTGCCATTATAAGAACTATAAAAAATACTTCCCAAATTCAATATTCCACAATGTTTTTATTTCATAATAAAGTATTTTATATACAGTGGATTTGCTTTTCAATATCTTTCAGTTATGGTCTTCAATATCTCTGATTTCCACAGCCTAGGCTACCAAATCCACGCGCATGGGAATTTGTGGTCATTGTGGTACCGTTACCGTTATTGATGGTAAATAAAGGTGTCATCATATTAGCAATACTTCTAACAGAAATTCCTAGTTTTGTCAAAGGAGTATTACGCCTATGCATAAAATATACTATTTTTACTTAAACAGCATAATGACGCTAATTTATCTAAAAGATAACTTTTGAAAAAACCTGAACTCCCTGCTTTCTAAATGGATGGGGGTCTCCTGGAGGGACTCCGCACCGACCCTGAAAAAATAAAAAGACACAAGTAATCAGAAGGTGGATATCGCAACTTTTCAAAGGATCTAAAAAAAAAACATTACTTGAAGGGACAAGAAGACTCAACATTAAAATTCTCATACGTACAAGCTGGTACGAAAACGTTATAACGGAGGCAAAATGATATCGATTTCTTAAAATTTTCAATGAAAAATCGTTTGTTCCAATGAGAGAGAGAGAAAAACATGAGTAAACAAAAATGAAAGAGTGGAGCTAAGTGAACCGAGTTTTTTTTGGCCTAAAATAAAAATTAGTGGTATAAATCAATGATTTCGAGTGAATTCATTAGTTTGCACATATCAAAAGTTAACATATCTCTAAAGTAAAAGTTCATGTGTCTTTGGATCGTTTTAGAAGTGGAGATATTTCTATGTTGTGCTTATTTTATTATATACATTTATTTTGGATTTGGCTGGAAGTACTACAAGTGAAAACATTTTTGTGCCATTATAAGAACTATTAAAAATACTTCCCAAATTCAATTTTCCACGATGTTTTTCATTCCATAATAAAGTATTTTATATACCGTGGATCTGCTTTTCAATATCTCTTAGTTATGGTCTTCAATATCTCTGATTTCCACAGCTTGGGCTACCAAATCCACGCGCATGGGAATTTGTGGTTATTGTGGCACCGTTACCGTTATTGATGGTAAATAAAGGTGTCATCATATTAGCAATACTTCTTACAGAAATCCCTAGTTTTGTCAAAGGAGTATTACGCCTATGCATAAAATATACTATTTTTACTTAAACAGCATAATGACGCTAATTTATCTAAAAGATAACTTCTGTAAAAACCTGGACTCCCCGCTTTTTGAATGGATGGGGGTCTCCTGGGGGGACTCCGCAACGGCCCTGAAAAAATAATACCAAGACTTAGTATCAATTCTTATTGAGAGAAATTCTAAATGAAAAGAGCGGGAGATCTACCTGCTGTAAAAAATGAGTGAAGAGAATATATGCATCAAAAGGAGAGCGATTGGAATTATGCCCCTCATGATGCAGAGGTGTTGGAAAGGGTATGCAAAAGGACCAGAAAAAATGCGTGGAGAAAAGCGGTTGGGAAGGACCGAAATTGGGCTGCACAATGCCGGCCCGCCATTATCCAATCATAGTGAGCGCAGGGCCACGCAGAGGCTGCACTGTGCAGGCCTCCACGCGCTGGCTAGAGCTAGGCCTCTATGCCAGCTACTCAGCGCTGGTGCGTGCATGGTCCGGTACGACACTGTGCATCCCGCGGCTTAATTGTTGGTGCATGTGTGGCCAGCAGGCCCGGCACCAAAATCGTGGGAGCCCATGAAGTGCGCTAGCGGCCTAGCGGCGTTACGTTACCCGGATATCGTTGGGAAGCCCTTGCCAATTACTATCCAGTTATACCGTTTAATCCCGTTTTCGACCAAGTTTTATGTGGTCAAAGTTTTGAAAATTCCGGGCCCAAAATTTAAAAAAAAAAAAAAAAAAAAGATATCTACACTCTCCATGACATTCATCCGCTTGTTCTTCACATGAGAAAGTATTTTACATGAGGGAGGCATCACTTGACAACAGTAATATGATGTAACCAATCAATCACCTATGTTATGAACTCTCCTTAGTGCATCATGTGCTATGCTCTCAAACTTAAATACTCTTCTGCAGATGGAGTAAGACGACCCAAAAATTCTCCATGTTTCATCCTTTTAGCTTCAAAAGATTGAAACAGCATAACTCTTTTCCTAAGTAACAAAACGAATGGAGATGATCTTTGGCAGCAAACACTATATGAATTGAAGGGTACCCAGCAGTCAGCTTACCAGACATTAAATTCGCTCCCATACAAACTTCCAGCGTCTTCAAGAGCTTTCTTCCATTTCTCCACCTCTTCCTTCCATTTCTTCGCATCCTCCGGATCCTTTATGGGCTTTTCATCGTGTTTATCGAAAGCTACTTTGTATTCGTTTCTTGGGTTTCTCACTTCATTCGGATCCACACAGTAAAACACTGGCAGAACAATGACGTTTTTTGTTTTCTTGCACTCCATGATCTCGGCTACCTCTTTCAGACACCACGCCGAAGAGGCGAAATCCGGGGTGAAAATGATGACCGCAATGCGTGATTTCTCAATCGCCTCGATGAGTGCCTGCGATACCGGCTCTCCTTGCTTGAGTTTCTCGTCGTCCTTGAATGTGTATATTCCTCTCCTGTCTAGATCTCTATAGATATGGCTGATGATCGCATGACGAGACTCCGGGCCTCTGAAACTCAAGAAGACCTCATAAATCCAATCGGGTTGTGGAGGAGAGGCCATTGGAAGCACTAAAACCAGGAGGTAAAAGAATGAGTAATTCTCAACTGTGTTTGAGGTGGTCTGTTCACCATTTGATCTTGTTGATGGATTCTAAATCGGTTACTGGCTCCCGATCTCTGCAGTAAGGAGATACGAAATCACTTTTTCTTTTTTGGTAAAAAGAACAAAGATTTAATTCCGAGACAACTGAGGGGGAGGGCTGGTAGGGGAGGCACCCCCTTCCCAAAAATTATTATAATGTGCCATCTAGACATTGAATTAATTTTTTTTAGTAGCTAATTAGTGTCTAGAAGTTCTTTATGTGTAAGATCAGTTTTTATGTACCTTGACTAGTCCACCTCAATGAATAATTTTAGAGGCGTGTTCTTCTAAATCGGCCTGACGCATTCAAGATATTTTTAAAAACATAACTTAAAGACGTACTCTTAAGGGATTACTCCCCTAAATCTGTCCAAGGCATAAAAGATGGATATAAATTTTATGTTACTTATAATTCACCCCTCGTGGACTTGAAAAGGAAACAGAGATCTGGTAACTCGTTACATATTAACGTCGTATTGGGAATAATCAAACCAACGCAAAAGCAGATTACCAACATAGCACTCTACCTTTGAAAGGAGAGCTCAAATTCTATTTACTCTGACTTGGAAAAGTATCCGTGTAATATTTTTTCCATGTCTACGACAATCTTATTCGTTATAAAGAAAAGTATATCAAAAATCCTAAATTTTATGTATAAAATAAAATAAAATTTTAAACCTTCCAATGGTTCAATTAAGTTCTAAATATTTATTGAAAGATGCAATAAAATCTTAAAAATTTTGTGAAAAATTACAATGTAACAATGTCGCACTAATATGTGAGCAGTTTTAAGAATTGGTATTAAATGGACTTAATTATACTTTTTGAAATATTTAAGATACAATTACATTTTGCAATAAAGGCATGTGACTTGATTGAAGCAAGTGAAAATTTAAGACTCAATTGTATATCCTTTTTGTATTTTCGTTCATTTTTTTAGGCAATTCAATCTTTCTAGTTTGAACGATCGTTGAATTGCGGATGAATCACGAACAAAAATACTTCACGTTGGTCTGAATGCAATCACGAGGAAAGCATCCGATTTCCACAGCGTAAATGTCAATTATTCTTGTAAAGGAGAAATAGAACGCATTCTTTTCTTTTGTTGGAAATGGGACAAGAGATGGAGAGAAATTTCTGAGCGCACGTTCTGCCAATCGTTTCAACGGTTGTCTTCATGAGTCTTTTATATAACTCACTCACACCCTTTCAAATGGTGTCTTTCCATCGTAGCGTATCAAGATGAAACGGCGTGTTCTCATCGCACCCCATCATGGACGTACTAATTAAGTACAACATCTCTCACTCGGACATGATGGGCTTGATAGTGCTCTATCAAGAATATAAGGCATTCAACATTCATCAACTTTACAAAACAATTCATACTGGCAAGCCGTGTGACCAGTGAGTGCCAATCTCTTCAACTTTACAAAACAATTCATACAAGAAATTCCTTCCTTCATCAGTTCTCTAGAGAAGCTAGAGATGCGGAGTGCCAATAATCGCAAATTAACTTTTTAAGCTGTTTAGTGAACTTATCGACCCTTGTCTTATCGGGTTGTGTTGAGTTTCCGGATTTCTTGATAGCATCGGGTTTCTTGTGAATTGCTTATCATTGGGATGCTGTGATGGGTTGAGAGAGATCCCCGCACAATTGGGAAGTTGGAATTGTTGACTTAGCTGGACTTATCACGGACAAGGATAACGGAATTGCTTGAAGGGAGTTCTGGATATCTGTAACAATAGCCTAGAAAAGCTACCAGATGGTAGTGGAAGGTTGAAAAAGCTCTGAGAGTTATATGCATGATAATGCTCGAATTTGGGAGGGGAATACCAAGCATCCGTAATCTTTCTTCTTTTAAGTCGAGTGCATTTTGATTTAATGCCTAATAATCTGGAATTCATGTGGATTTTTATTCAAATGAGTAGTTTGTGATCTAGGTTGTTTTCATGATGAAGCAGAAGCTGCAGTATCATTTCCGGTCTCTGCTCATATGGTGAAGTTTAGGACCGTATCGATGTTGTTGATGATAGTGTTGTCTGCACAGCTTCCTTAAATGGCGCCCTATCTGCTACCGATGCTTGGAAGATCGTTAGAAGCAGCAGTATTGAATAACTTTTGTTGTAATATTTAAATAATAAATTATACTTTATCTAATAACTTAAATTTTTAGAACAGCTAACAGTGATTTTATAAAATTTCACATGATAGAATAGGTAGAAGTCTTGAGTTCGAATTTTTTCAGGTCACATTTGTCTCCCCAATTAAATTTACACGCTTAGTGCTAGGTAGAAAGATCAAATTAAGCGTGGATGAGAGTGTGAGAATATTTAAATAATCAAAATATGAGAATGAACTATAAATTATTTTAAACGAAAAAGAAAACTTGACTTTATTTTTTCGAAAGAGACCATGTAATATAAGGGATACCTAGCAGCTGGGGTTTTGATTGCAAGAATCGAGGTTTCTCATGTTGTGGAAAACAAGTAATCGGAACATAAAATAAATAGAGAGGAAATAAATCACATACCAAATTTATATGATTCGGTTGGTGGAACTTACTCTCCGAAGAGAGCACCAAATGATTTCACTATAGATCAAACGATGTAATGAAGATCTCAATCATACTTGAGTTACTCAGATACTCTCATTTTATCTTAACTTACAATTACATTTAAAAACTCACATAGTGTTTAGCCTTCACAATTTTTCAAAAAATAATATCTCAATTTCACAAAGGATATCACAAATCTTACCGCAAGATTCATGGACTTCAAAACACTTGCAATTTCTTCATCATGTAATTCACGAAGAAGCAGTCTTTTTGATACATTTGACTGAAGATCATTAAATAATGTCAATGTAATGTTTTTTCGTTAATTTTATTTTATGATTTAGGTAAGTGAGTGTAAGATGTGAAATATGAACTTTCTGTTGTTAATTTTATTGTAGTATTTGGATTAGGTCAATGTAAGTTTAATTGAATTATTTCATTGTTGAATTTACTCTATTGGTTTAGTATAGTAAATGCAATAATACTAAACAGGATTTGTATATATATATTTTTTCATTTTCTAGTCAGCGATGCTCAAGAGCACACAATTTATTATTTATTATAAAGAAGTTAGACTTTTGTCTAGTATTTTCATTGGCAAAACAGATTGAGAAATAGGATTAATACAACTGAACCTAAATGAGTTATATTGGAAAGCGGTCTATCATTTTGATCTTTTTATAATTTATTTTATTTTACTTTATATAATTTTTACATGTGAATTAATTTTTGCTAGCAATTCTGTCACTCCAATTTGACCTAGAAGAAGTTTACATATTATTGAAGATCACTCAAAGTAATCTATTTTTGAAAAAAGGGTATAATAGGTATAATGAAAAGGTCGGAAATACCCCGAGATTGGAAACAACCTCATGCATATGAGTAATATTTTGGAATAAGAATTTATAATTCTAGCCTTGCAAGTATTTGAATTTCAAGGGGGAGGTGTGCAAATGCCAAGCATGTCCTCATAGCGTCAGTTAATAAATGACTAGTCAATCACACACCAAAACCATTGGAGTTTGCCCCAATGGTCACCCTTTCAATATGAAAGGGGGAGGTGGGGGGTTCGAATCCCCACATTCTCAAGGGAATTGGGGTGGGGACGATTTAGTTTCAAATGTGAGTTTCGACTCCCACGCTCTGCAAGGAGGTAGGACAAAAGTCTGATATTAAGAGTTAGAGTAGGAGTAGAGTATGACCGACAAAAATAAAATAAAACAAACACGAAAAAAATTACCATCTAATCAAAGATGCATTAATTAATCCAAAAGTCGTTCAGATTGATAGGCATTATAAAAGCGACTTCCGCAACCCAATGACACTCTGTCTCTCGTTCTCTCTCTCTCTCTCTTTTTTTTTTTTTTTTTGGGTAAAATCAAAGTAGAAGTTCATTTTGTAATGTCATTTCATTTGCATTCCACCTACCACCTACCCTTTTGTAGATCAAGACCAAGACCTCGGTGAGTTGATGGGCCATCAAGGCGATGTACTGTCCATCTTCACCCTTTGTACAAAGCAGTCGACACTGATTTTCCGCTTCAAAGCAAAAGGTGATCGAGAAAATATTGGGTACGTCTAACGTTCCAACGTGACAAATGGGAAGGCACTAGGAAAGCGACACGTGTCCTCACGTGGGACCCACAAGCTGAGTGGAAATTTTGAAAATTTTGCATGCTATAGCATTCTTCTGCACAGACCGACGCTTTCTCTCTCCCTTCCTCTCATGAATTCAAATTTTCATGTTCCCTTCTCTTCGCTCTCTCCCGTGGTCGCTCGCTTTCTGCTTAGGCACTCACTTGGGTGTCACTTCTTCGTTCTTTGCTCTGGCGCTCGCTCAATGCTTGACCATGCACGTTTGGTTCTGCTCGTTCTCCTCCGCCAGTTCTTCCAACTCCTTCATTGCCTCAACAATCGAGTGCTCGGCTGCGAGCTCCTTCACCAGCTTCAAGACGCAACCCTCTCGAAGGACGACTTCAGGGTCGGGATCCGGTCAACGCCATTATTTGCGTTGCTGACGCACCACGCCTGGATGAGCCAAAGGAGCGTGTGGTTCGGGGTGAGGCCGGAAGCCCTCAGCAATGGCTGGTTAGGCAAGTGGCGGCCGCGCCGTTGCTAGAGGACTTGGACAGCCACTTCTCGATGTTCTCGCGCTCGTAGGTTATGTCCGTCATGGTCGACATGGGGTCCCTCATGATATGCAAGGATATCAGATAGAGGAAGTACCAAGGGATCTTGACGTCGCAGCCCTCCATGAATCGATTCGGCTAGAAGTCAAACACGGGGTCCTCCTTTATTCCTCTTCATGAAAGGAATAGGTAAATGAATTTGGTATTCTACCTACTTCCCAAAAAACCAAAGGAAACAAAATGGAAAAAAGAAGTGAAAATTGCTGCCTTCTAGCAAGTTGTCTAGAATTGTGAACTCTCCATCTGCATTTAACGTTGCCTCACAATTGATTTTAATGTGCAGGGTGGTGTGGCGCCGAAGCTGATCACTATGAACCCTTCACTGCTCATGCTGCTTCCCTTGTATCTCCAGGGAAGGCTGCTGTAGTACTTTGAAGCCACCCTTCACGCAATTTTGTGCCGTTAGAAATAGAAAATAGTTCATTCTTTTCCTCCATAGTGTATGGCCAGCAATCTGGTTCTCTAAATTCTTCCTTGGATTTTGAGGATTCCTTTTCTACTCATAGCCATTCATTTTTTTTTTTTTTTGTCAATTTCATTGAGAATAGTTGTATCTTGCAAGTTTTGTGCCTACAGTCAAGTAACCTGTAGTAATCTTGATGTTTTTACTGGTTGTTCTTATGGTTGAGTTCATTGTGGGGGCTAACAATATCCTGGCACAATTAAATTCAAGAGAGAATAATGCCTTTTTTTTTTTTTTTTTGTATCTTATGCTGGATTTAGTTCATTAATGATGGAGTTGAGTTTTGTTTGCACCAGTTTACCATATAGTGTACCTGTGTTGAAGTCTTCATTCCACAATCTCTTCATTTTAAGGAATATGAAATCCAAACAAGAATTTCTCGTGAACTTTTTTGGGCAAGAAAAGAATTGTCAATCAAAGCAAAATCGAATTTTTGTTTCTGTCTATGGTAAGAAAATCGAAATTTTAATTGCAACTACTAATCAGTATTAGGAATTGGTAAAAAAAAAAGGAGCCAAAAATGCGAAACCAGAACGTTGAACTCTAAGAGAAAAGGCAAAGCCAATTGTAACAAGCAAAACAAAAATGCGATTTTCCTGCGCTAGCCATATACTCTCTAAGACAGCAACTCTGGGATGAACTGTGTCAGATCAGCCTTCACAACACTTTACCATGGGTGTGCGTCGGAGATTTCAATGAAATCCTCAATCATTGGGAGAAGACTGGAAAGTGGCTGCCAGACCATTACCGAATGCAATCCTTTCGAGACTTTCTAAATACCTGCTACCTTATGGATGTTGATAGTAAGGGTTGTGCTTTCACTTGGATCAACCATCAGGATGGTGAGGAGTTAGTCAAAGAAAGGCTAGATCGAGTTGTATGCACAATTGATTGGCGTCGGTCATAGCTGATGCCTGGCTTTCTCTACCAAGGTCAGCCCACTCTCTTCCCTCTAAACTTAAAACTGTTTCAGCAGCTCTTGAAGCTTGGAGCCGTCGAAAATTTGCTAAGGGACACCATCAGATTAGCCTTTTGAAACAGAAACTCTGGTACCTCACTAATCAACCTAGCGGCAGTTATGACACAGCGGAGGTTAAACGCATTAAAACAAACATCCAGAACCTGTGGCAGCAGGAAGAACAATATTTGGCGATGAGATCATGAGTTAGTTGGCTAAAATGGGGGGACAAGAACACAAAATTCTTCCACAACACTCAGCGTAGACAACCTAATCGCATCACTATGCTACAGGATGAAGATCTAACTTGGGTTTGAGATGAACAAAGACTGAAGGATATGACAAGGCTTTTCTTCCAAAGGTTGTATACCTCGACAGGCCACAGAGACTATGGATCAATCCTGATGCAATGTCCACATAAGGTAACAACGAAAATGAATATGGCCCTCATAGCTGATGTTACCCGAGAAGAAGTAAAACAAGCAGCCTTTCAATTGGGCACAACAAAAGCGCCAGGCCTAGATGGGTTGAATGGGATATTCTATCAACACCATTGGGATATTCTCCAGGAAGATCTTTTTATATCGGTGCAAGAATTTTTCATCTCTGGTGTTACGCGACCTGAGCTCAATCGAATTACTATATCCTTGATCCCCAAAACACCAAATCCGGAACGACTAGACCAATACCACCCAATCAATCTTTGTAACTTTATATACAAAATCATCTATAGGGTCCTGGAGAATCGCCTTAAACCTTTGTTACCTAAATTGATCTCCTTTGAGCAATATGCTTTTGTCAGTGGACGCCAGATCCAGGACAACATCTTAGTTGTTCAAGAGGTCTTACATCAGCTTCGAATACAAAAGAGAAAGAAAACTTTTTAGGCCGCTCGGAAGTTGGACATGCAAAAGGCATACGACCGAGTCGAATGGGACTTCCTTCAGGATTATCTACTCCATCTGGGTTTCCACTCTCAATGGGTTAAGTGGATAATGCAATGCATCACCACTGCATCTCTAAGTGTTAAACTTAACGGAGAAAATCTACCTTACTTCAACCCAACAAGGGGTCTCAGACAAGGGGACCATATTTCTCCTTACCTTTTCATCCTGGTGGCAGAAGTGCTGTCAATGCTTATACATCGAGCAGTGGATATAGGCAATCTCAAAGGCATTAAATTAAACAGGTGGTGTCCTACTCTTTCATATCTATTTTTCGCTGATAATGCTATATTTTTCCTTGATAAGAAATTTCAGGAATGTCAGAATTTAGCCAACATCCTTAATCAATATTGCTTAGCAACGGGTCAGGTAGTTAATAGGAATAAATTTGGCATCTTCTTTAATAAGACCTGTCCCGTTCGTCTACAGGAAAACGTAGCCCAAGAACTTCGAATACCCGTGCTGACAAAGACTGGTAAATACCTAGGGATTCCATCGGATTGGGGAAAATCGAAAAAGGAGATGTTCGCCTGGATTTTGGGTCGAGTCAATTCTAAACTCGAAGGCTGGAAAGAATAGTTCCTTTCTAAAGGTGGCAAGGAGGCTCTAATTAAAATAGTAATCCAAGCAATTCTTCAATATGCCATGTCTATTTTCAAGATCCCTTTGTCATTATGTAAAATTATTGAAAAGAAAGTTGCCAGATTCTGGTGGTAGAATAGTAGCCATAAATCTGGTATCTACTGGAAATGTTGGGATGTATTCAAGAATAGAAAAGACATTGGAGGACTTGGCTTGCATGACCTGATCACCTTTAATAAAGCCTTACTGGGAAAACAGGCGTGGCGTCTCCTACAAAACCCATCCTCTTTGTGGAGTCAACTTTTTAAGGGTCTTTACCATCATTCAACGGAGTTTTGGCATGCTAACAAAGGGCCAAGACCATCTTGGGGCTGGTAGAGTATACTGACTGGTAGAGATTCAATCTTGAATCACTTACAATGGTCAGTAGGAGATGGGAAATGGATTTCAATCCGAGAAGATAAATGGCTGAATCATGGCCCCATTGGCGAACCTGCACCAAGAGGAGAACCGGCAAAAGTGGCAGTTTTCATTCTTTCGGGTTGCAACAACTGGAATGAACCCCTTCTGCGTAGCAGTTTTGATGATCAAACAGTTGAGGAAATACTTACAATCCAGCTCCGGATACATTGTACAGAGGATCAACTAATTTGGAAGGGAACTCAGGATGGTGTTTATACTGTTAAGAATGGATACAATTCTATGCGATCTACTGAAGTAAGCCATGCACAAAATTATGCCTCCTCCTCATAGTAACCACCCCGTCAACTTTGGCGCAAGATTTGGAATATGAAAACCCCCCCGAAGATACGCATCTTTATGTGGTCCTTATGCCATAATGCTCTTTCCACAAGGGACAATCTATATCATAGAAACATCACTCCATATCTAAAGTGTCCGATCTGTCAAATGCACAGCCTAGAAACAATGGAACACATCTTTCTACAATGTACATGGACGTGCAAAGTTTGGTCTCATACAGCAGTTCGCAGCACACCAACAGATTATAACATAAATCGCATAGACGCTTGGTTAGCAGAGTTTTTATGCAAAAGAGATGCCATACCTAATCTGGTTGCACACATCCTTTGGTAGATCTGGAAATCCAAAAATCACTTTGTATTCTGCAGGGTTGTTCCTGACCCAGCATAGGTAATTACAGCAGCCTTTGCAACTGCCCAATCTGCTCATCGTTGCCATGGTGTGTGGACAAGATCTCGAACCAGTCCCTCAACTCAGATCGGGTGTGGAAGCCACCGGAACCTGAAACGCTCAAGATTAATATTGATGGGGCATTTCCCACTACACCAAATAAGGGATCTGTGGCGTCTATTTGTCGTGATCATTTTGGCCGACTTGTCGATGGCTTTACACATACTGTCACAGCTACTTCGGCGCTACAGACAGAAGCACAAGCCCTGACACTCACTTTACAAAACCTGCTGCAGAAAGTGATGGAAAAGAAGTAACTCACCTTGGAATCCGACTATTGGGTGCTTGTCAAAGCTGTGCAGAATCCCTGTTTGACACCATAGGAGATTCGTGCGCTCATCTCAGAAGCTGCGAAACTGCTTCTCTATTTCCCTAGGTTACAGATTGCGCAATGCAAGAGGGACGCCAACCAAATTGCCGACTGGACTACGAAGGCCCACGGGAACCAAAGTCTACCCTTGAACTGGGCCATTTCTCCTCCCCCACCTCTGTTGGACCTGCGTTGTACTGACATTCTGCCCTACGGTGGCAACTTTGGTTAACTAATATATAACAAGTCTATGTTTTCAACAAAAAAAAAAATCCCTAAAACAAGCAAACAAGACTTGAAAGTTCCAGAAAAGAACGTAAAACACTCTCCAATCAAACCTGAACCCACAAGATTTTCCTAGTTAAACTTTTTGCAAGCCACAACTTGCAGTTCATGATATTTGAACATACCACCATATAATTAACTCCATCTTTAGAAAATATACAGAACAACTTCCACTTCAACACATTCTCTCTCCCTCTTCAATCTGAGAGTCACCAAATCGATTCATGGAGGGCTGCGATGTCGAGATCCCTTGGTACTTCCTTTGTCCAATATCCCTGCAAATCATGAGGGCCCCCGTGACGTGCATAACCTGAGTGCGAGAGCATCAAGAAGTGGCTGTCCAAGTCCTCCAGCAACAGCGCGGCCACCACTTGCCTAACCAGCCGCTGCTGAGGGCTTTCGGCCTCACCCCGAACAACACGCTCCTCCGGCTCATCCAATCGTGGTGCGTCAACAACGCAAAGAATGGCGTCGACCGAATCCTGACCCTGAAGTCGTCCTTCGAGAGGGTTGCGTCTTGAAGCTGGTGAAGGAGCTTGCAGCCGAGCACTCGATTGTTGAGGCGATAAAGGAGTTGGAAGAGCTAGCGGAGGAGAATGAGCGGAACCGGATGTGCATAGTCAGGCACTGAGCGAGCGCCGGAGCAAAGAACGAAGAAGTGACACCCAAGCAAGTGCCGGAGCAGAAAGCGAGTGACCACGGGAGAGAGCGAAGAGGAGGGAACGTGAAATTTTGAATTTATGAGAGGAAGGGAGAGAGAAAGCGTCGGTTTATTTAGAAGAATGCTACAGCATGCAAAATTTTCAAAATTTCCACTCAGTTTGTGGGTCCCATGTGAGGACACGTGTCGCTTTCCTAGTGCCTTCTCATTTGCCACGTTGGAACGTTAGACGTACCAATATTTTCTCAAAGGTGATCGCTGTAGATTCAAGTGCCCATGTGCGAAGGTCGTCAGAGGTGGGCTAGCATCTACTTCTTGCTTCTTAGTCAAGCATTAGTACAGTACAAATCTGCCGATCCACGGGAAAGGGACAAAAGTAGAAATAATAACAAAAGTAAAAAATATGATTTTAAAAGAGTAAGCGTTATTTAATTTTTTTTTTTCAAATAAAAGTACTAATATCATTGAGAATGAGAAGATTAGTTGAACTAGCAAGTCTTTCGGTAGCACTTGTGGGCGTAAAATCATAAATACACTCAGCCAATGTGCTAAAATATCTTGAGATTGCTTACGGAGGTGGATTAGTTATGGTGCACGGAAGTTGAGGGAGAATGAATTGTGTGATAGTCGACCCGGCCTTAAAATTAGAAGGAGGGCCCTAAACTCATTTGAACTCTAGAGACAAAGCCCACGTGAGCCTAGCCGCTTGATAAATTCAGCCATTACCCCCTCGGCCTGGCCAACGCTTACATGTGAGATTCATTTGCCGTTCCCAATTAGGAAATACCATTGAAAAGGAAAGCGACCAAAGAGAAGCAACTTCGGCTGGACCCAGACAAGGGGCAAAGAAGGCTCCGAGCATGGAAAGGACGAAGAGAGGAAGTAGACTTAGCCGGCACTCATCAATGAAAGTGAATCTCAGCGGGCAAAAAGAAGGTAGGGCTAATTTTGGCCACAAATTCACATAATCTCACCAATAAAAGGCACACATTCTCAGTTGGACAGAATATGTTCGGCCACATAATCACATATTCTTTGGATAGACAGGGGAACTCGATAACCATGACTATAGTTGTCGATATAGATAACAATTAGTCGACATGTCAAACGAAGCAAAGATATTGTTTAGAAGATATCAATTGAACAAGATCATGTTCAAGGAAAGTAATTTCAAATGCCATGGTAGCCAAGTTTATAACTATTTATGGATAAGGTAGATGAAAAGAGGGAACACGATGATTGAGATCATTCAAAGGCAAGATTGTTAACACCTGATTTTTCACAAATGCATCAAATATATATTTTGAAAAAAGAATGGGGAAAGTAAAGGAAATAGCAAAACGGGCCCAGTCAGTCTTTTTCGGTCCAGTTCATTCGTCTCGGGCCAGACCATTTCGTTCTGACCCAGTTCATCCGCATAAAAGCCGATTTACAAACCTAATTTGGGCAGCCCAGGTTTCGTTCAATTCACTGTCTCAACCCAGCAACTGAAAAGTCCACAAAAATTAATTAAAGCCCGAGCCCATCGGAACGAAATAAATAAAAAATAAAAATAAAAAACAAAAATCCGGCCTTTTCCTTTGACTCTGCTCTCCGTTTCTGAAATCTGAAGAAGAGGACGAACACGTTTCACAGTCAAATGCATGCGAGCGTTTCTCACAGACCCGTGACCGAAGCAAATCTCAAAGCTCTAGAAGGAATATTGTCAAGCTCCGTCGGCGAGCAAATAGCAACCGCGACTCCATTCCCGACAGGTAGGCACTCCCTTCTTTGAATGATTCTGTTTTCCCCTTCTATTTGGGAATCAAGAACGTTGAGTTGAATTGATGAATTCACGGCTCAATCTGTGGAACCGAGACTGATCTGTGAGAGATAATTTTTGTTTAGAGGTTGATATATCGTGTCTAGACTGTACATGACATTGAATCCAATTCTGGAATTTGTTTTTCGAATTGCATATCAGCCGTTCGACTAAATGCCTGAATGGAGTACTGAAATGGATTTATGAAATTCGACAATTAGAGCCTCCTTTTATGCTCGATTCGTTCTTAGATTGTTAAATTGATACTAAATCTGTGTTTCTCTTTGATTTTGTAGCATACCCTTTGATGTCCAAGTCGGCCGTGATACACCTCGGTGAGACGCCATTCCTTTAGCTGGAGAAGGCCGCGGTTGGAGGCCACCATAGTCAATTCCTTCTTCATCGTTTGAATGTGCATATATGTGTTTGTTTTTCTGGAATTGGTTATTGTTTGAGATGTATGTTCTCCGTTATCTTGACGTTGCTGGGACTGGTCTGGTGTTAGCCGGAGGGGTGGCCGACGAAGATGACTTGGTGACGGTGGGCAACATTGGATATCGACGTGGGACGGTTTGGAGTTCCTGCGTGAGTTCGTGTGATGAAGTTTCAGTGTTGAGCTCGCCGTTGGAGAGCTCTCGGTGAAGTCTCGGGAGGGAAGAAGGGAAAAAAAAAATAAATAATAAATAAAATAAAAAATAAATTAGAAAATAGAAAAATAAAAATAAAAATCGAAAATATAAAAAGAGGCTGCATATTTTGAATCCGGGTCGGGTCAAACTTATAGATGGACCGGGCTAGAATTCTCAATGGACTAGGCCGGGCTGAACATTTAATTTCAGTGTTTGGGCCATACTCGGGCCAGGCTCTAAGTCTGGCCCGAGTTCAGACTCCAGCCCGGACTGCTAGGGTCTGTGTCAGACCACTGGTTGGCACCGAGTTAGCCGAAGTCCATTTTCTTGAATTAAAATATAAAAAATGAAGATTTTCAAAAAAAATAAGAAAAAAAGTTTAGAAATTAGATATTGAAAAGGTTTTATTAGATGTTAGTTTTAATTCTAGTTTAAAATTAGTTTAGCATAAAAAAAGGTGAAAATCTTTTGATGACAATTGGACCTAAAATTGAATAATCATTTATGACTTTACAAAATTATTTTTGAATGATTTCTTTTTTAGAGACAATTTATTGTTTGCGCACTTTCTTTTTTATTTTACTTGATTGTACACTTTCAATACATTAGTTGTTATTTTCTTTTTTATGAATGGTTAGGATGAATTTTAGGATTTTTGATTGGTAAAAGACTGCCCTAACACTTTGCTTAACAAATAATTAAGTTTGGATATCCAAAGGGCACTAGTTAGATCATTAGTGTAATTAATTCTTTGATCCTTGAATCTTTGGTTCTGTAAGAATTATGATGAAGCTCCCACATCTCAATTGGTTTCCAATCGACCACAAATGATTAGTGGCAACTCTTAAAAATATTTAGATTGTTGAGAACTTAAAAGAAATCGCATGTCAAGCTAGATATGAGTTTGGAAGAACTCGCGCTATTGATTAATGAACCTTTTCTAAGATAGTTGAAAAGATGATGTGTTCGAACTGTCTTTTCAATGAACCACTAGGACTGTCTCTTGGACTCTTCTAAACCTATATTCCCGAGCTTGGCCCCTCGACGGGTAAGTTGTGACAGAGATCATGGTGTGATTTTGGAGGAGTAACCGCTGCATTGAGACAAGTTGTTGTCGTGGCAACGTGAAGATGTGGAGCCAATAATCATGAAGACAAGAAGATGTAGTTGAAACCCTTAGAAAACTGCGTGTAGGCAGTTCTGTTCTAAATATTGTATATACTCGTATAATTTAGGTTGTTCGTGTAATGAAGATTCCCCTCGGAACAAACAAACAAAACTCTTTATTCTTCAATTCTCATACACTAGTTGTAGTTTTTAGATGATTTGTCATTAATTAAATTTCGACGTGTATCTTAATTGTAGCTTTCAGATCTTTGTCGTCGATTAAATTCCAGCGTTATAACTTTATGTCATTGTATTTTGTTGTTGATCAGCCAAGCTTTTTATGTCATTAGACTTCATTGTTAATTAAATTCCACTGAAAGTTGTTCTTGGTGTTCCATTGATACAACTCATGTCTGGAATCACCACAAAATTTGTCTCATTTTAATAAAACCGTTGAACGAATTTTGGTTATAGATATTTCATCGTTGATCAAATTCCACTGATACATTTTTTTTTTTTTGCATGTCTAGTGAGACTTGTGTAGTTCGAGTGGAGGAACTGTGATTGTGAGGACAAGGAATCTGTTAGATCCTTACAATGCCATTGGCAACAACTAGTTGCTGCAACATGGCAACGACAAGATAAGGCATTCTGAATCATCAACCACTCAAGCATAAATCATGTCCCTAACACAAATCACAAATTGGCACTGCTTACTCAAATCTACAATCCATTAGCACTTTGGTATATGGGGTAGAGGGTAGATTTAAAACAAGAGTATTGGATTGACATTTTTCGTTAGACGAAAATTAATTTGGATAAATTTGTTATAAGAATATCAATTTGAGATTTTCAATGGTAGGGAAAAAACAACCAAAAAGCCCAACTACACCCAATGTAACACATTTACCCTATTTTTTTTTTGTAGCATAAAAAATTCTAAACTTATACTCGTGGGATGTATGTACCGTAAACTAGTCTTAGATTAAACTATACAAAGTTTTTTTTGAAAGAATTTATTTTGTCGTGTATGCTAATACTTAATAAAACACTAATTGAAATTCCATAGTATATATTATCCATGGATAGGATGATTACATTACTTTTTCTATTAATACTTAAAAACGCGATATTCAATCTTTAAAAATGCTAGATCAATTTCTCATAGAACTTTTTATTTGGCTTGAATAATATGACAAGATTTATTTCTTCAAATAAAAACCGATGCTCTCTCTCAACATTTTTTCCACTCTAGTTGCTCAATTCATGAAATGTGATCTAAACCGCACCATTATTAAAGAGGAATAACATGCCGTTAGGTTAGCAATGTTCCAATAAGAATTGACGTCATTGATTGTACATCGACTATGATTTCGAATATGATATTAAGTTGAAAAATTGTTGATGAAGTGCAAGAGGTGACAAAGAGGAATCTCTTTAGTTAGGCTGTAGCAATAAAGCAAAGGCATTGGCTAAAAAAAGTCAATGCCATTTGTGAGTATTTACTAGTAATAGGACATTGTGTTGTCTACAAGGAAGTAATAAATAGTATCTTGATCAGAACTATAGTCGACGAATAAATAATATGATTGGCCGTGAGAAGCCAATAAAACTAAGCTCACAAAGGGGGAAGAGTTTACATTTATCGACCGATAGCCGAATTGATATCAATCGACTTGAAAAGTATTGACATCAATTCACTAAGTTTGAGTGAAATCAAATCGAATCAAATCGATTAGAAAGACAAAAATAGCTGGAACAATTATTGTAGTCAAACTCTTACGAGGGTACAATTATCAAAGGTTTGATGGACAATTGCGGTCAAGCATTAATTGAAGTTGAGTCAATTAGTTGTTGCAGTCAAGCTCCCAAGGGGATCAATTATACCATCAAATATGGAGGCGAAATTTGATTGCAATGAGTGAAAATGGTTATTATGAGAGGCTAGCCACCCATGGAGTATACAAAGAGCGCATGAGGAAATGATGCGTACAAACATCCGAAAAACAAGATTTACTTCTGTCAATGCACTTCTTTACAATTTATTTTCACTCGTTTCACAGCGATTTATTTCTAATCATGCTAGTTGTTTATTTCTATTTATCCATCAACACGCGCCCTCATTCCTTTGGAAAGACGTGTTGTCATTAGTCGATTCATTTCTCTACGAGTGTTTGGTGCATGGTTGTCTGTCAAATTGACGTACAAGAACTGTGATGTTTGACTCGGATTTTTGATCAATCAGAGCGCAATAATTCCTTCTGTCGAGTCAATGAAACGGAGAAGTTTTTGAGCTTTGAACTGGATTGGCACAGACTTGGTCAGTGATCCTCACTGCAATTCCTACTCACTGTCATAGGAGCAAGTGGTCTCTTGTGAATTCTCACTACACGTCGTGCTGATAGGACTTACAGCTTTGATTAATCAGTAAAGCCATTTGATATTTGTCTGCTAAACTTTGTCGTAGAACTTAAGAGTTTCTTCCTTACGGAAGTCGTTGCCGGAGTTGGCTTGGAATGGATATATCCACTGCGGTTGGAAGTCTCGGAATTAAGTTTAGTTTGGTGCACTTCTTGTTCCTTTTTTTCTTTGGTTTTTCCTCTTGAAATGTTACTTGTCGAAGTTTCTGTTACAGCTTGTCCGAATCGAATCATATAATTAGTCGATTCACTTGGCATCAGCTAATAATATGCATCATTTCAGCAAAATGGCAGCAGTATAGTGAATGAATTCTATGGGAAGATAAGAAGACTATCAAGCCCATCCCATGTTTTTCGGATACAGAATTTCTTCTCTTTTTCCTCTTCTTTTTCAGTAAAAATGGGAAAAGAAGAAATTGCTGCCTCAAGTTCAAACAGACTGATTTCTGATTCTTATCATCTATGGAAAGACTCACGGTACAACGTTGGAACTTGGAACTGAGCATATAGAATGGATGATTATATTTGTTTAGGAAATTTATGGTGTTTCATATGCGTATTATAATGCATTTTTCTGGACATGCTTTTCCTCCCTTCTTTTCTTTGGTCGTATTTCCTCCCAGTTTGTGCAGGGCCAAAAAATCATTCCGGCTTAGAGAAAATGATCAACTAATTGCAAAATAAATTCAGACTAATTGGATTTCGAGCAGCTAAAGTCGACAACTGATGAATATAGAATGTGGCCCAATCTCATTTAAGGATAGGCCCAATCCGTTCACAAACTTATAAGTAGTCCCTAGCATTTACTCTTTACATGTCTAGTCCAGTTAGGAGTCTTTTGGGAAATCTTTAACTTTTTTCCTGGGTTTGTTTTTTATAACAGTACTTCATATAGTTCAAGCCAAAAAAATAAAAATAAAAAAATACAGTGCTTCGTATATATTCTTTTTTTTTTTTACCAAGATCATAACTTATCAATTTTTGTATTACAGTGGGAACTGCACATTGAATTTGTCTTCGTTGCTCAAGATCTTAAATTGATTCGTTATACTTATGTATTCTTAGGTTTTATCGTCATGAGTACAATATTGAGTTATTGATGCTTGTGAGATGGTGTATTCCTTGCTTGTTCATCTTTATACATTAATACATTACAGAGTTTATGTAATGGAAAGGTTCTTTACTTCAAATCATAAGACAAGTCGTGATTTCTTTATTTAGGTGTTATTGGGCTTTGTCGAGAAGGAATCGAGGCAAGGACCCATCTACACCTACATTCAAAGATACAAACTTGGGCAACTTTTGCAATTGGAATGGCAATGATATATTCGTCCTGAAAGCACAAAGGCAATGGTCCCACATCATGTGCTTCATCGTAATCTTTCATATTATGGTCAACATTCTACATCAGGGGAGAGGGAAAGGATAGAAAGCTACTTGCAACGGTTCCCTAAGAAAAGTCGATCGCTTGGAATCACCAAACTTTCCTTTCTTTTTGCAACGTTTATATTAACAAAGCACCACCCTTTTCCCTTTTGTTCTTTCATGATGCTCCACAAAAAGGGGATTGAATTGCAGTTGAAATTAAAGTGAAGATAGTGAGAGCACTATAGGATCTACATGACTATTTTTCAATAAATTTAGTTATGAGAAAAAGAGTCTTGGCTTATGCAAGGAACACAGATATCAACTGATGATGAATCGAACCGTATAACAAAAGTGTTTTGGAATCATAGAATCAGAGATAAATTTAGATAGTGGGAGAAAAAAGGAGAGTCGAAATCAGACAGCAAAAGGAGATGGAGAAAGACCTGTCGAAGCAATCGTAAGCAGATGGGAGAAATACCTATCTAATGAAAGCTTTGATGAGAGAGGAATAATATAACATGTTAAAAAAAATTGAAACTTTGCTCCTAAATAAACATGTTAAAAAAATTACTCCAAAAACTTGTTGGAAAACAAGCGGTCGAACACAATAATATATTGAATAACAAAACAGATCAAACATTAAGTTTATGTGATACAATCAATGTGACCTACTTCACGGGGAAAGCAAAACAAGATTCCACATAATTAACCATTATAACAGAGATTACAATCATAAAAAGTCACTTAAACTATCTTGGTGTATAGTAGCTCCAATTACATCAAATAATTCGTATGGTGTGTAGCCCTCATATTTCGTCATGAAACAATCGGTGTATGCTTACTGCAAGACTTTCACAGCTTCAAACACATAGGATGTTATTGATGAAGAAAGCTGCCCCAAATATTGCACAACATGGTAACCTTCTCCACTAGGTACACCATCACAAAACTCAATAAAAAGTACTCTACACAATCACGGCCTACTTAGGGTGCGTTTGGTTGAACTTTTGGGAAAAGCCTTTGGAAAATACAAAGGACTTTGAGTTAAAGGGGTTTTCCAAAATGCAAATTGTGTTTGTTAAATTGTAGTTTAAAAGTCCATTGTGAAATACCTTTGTGTAAAATAGTGTTTGGAGAGATTAAATTTGCAAAGGACTTTGGTGATTAATAAAAAAATAAAAAAATAAAAAATAAAAAGTTGGCCAACGAGGTAGGCAGCCGGCGGCAACCTCAGGCAACCCCCGGAGACGACCGGCGAGGGCCACCTGGGGTCAGGCGACCTCCGACGAGGGCCACCTAGGGTCGGGCGACCCCTGACGGCCCTTCACGGAGGTTGGCCGACCCAGATCTGGGTCTGTTGGAGGTGTTGCGACCTCGCGGTGACCAAATCCGGGTCGTGCGGCCTAGATACCTACCGGAGGTCACATGACCCACCAACGACGGTTGCCGTGACCATCACCGGCCTCTCTCTAGTCCGTCACCCACCTTTAGCAGCCCTGTGCAATCCGAACGTCTGCCTCAACGAATAAGATGAACACTAGAAACAAGGGCTAAAACAAGGGCAAAGCCAAAGCTGAAAGCCCAAGGCACCTCTTCAGCCTAAGAGGTGCCCTGGGCTTTTAGCCTTCTAGCTTTCCCTTAATGGGGTTTCCAAAATTTTTCCCAAACACCTAATATTTGGCCAAAAGGCCTTTAGGTGTCCAATGATCCTTGGGAAAGCACTTCCCAAATGCAGCCTTAAACTAAGAATCCAACTCCCAAACTGCGAGATCGCACAAACCAAGTCAAGTTTCATATGCAAATTTCGGAAATTTAGTGCACTTGGACTTTCCTAAAATAACGCCACATCATAGATTCGCATAATCCAAGCCAAATTTCCATGCACTTTTGGATCAAATCTCACTCACGATTTCTCAAGATGTAATCTCAACAACACTTCACATTGTCTCGATATTTGAGCCAAGTTACAATCAAATCATTGGAATTAAAGCTTTAGTGTGGCTCTCCCACATCCCCTGTAGAGCTCTTCAACTGCCACAAACATCTTTCTAAGTTTAAATCATGCTTAAATTTCATCATTACCTTGGATCTGAACAAAATGCCAACTTAAAATACCAACTCCACATAGCCAATTGCATACACACCTTTAGCTATCTACAATGTTTGTCGGATACAATCTCCTTTTCTACAAATAAAAGAAAGCTAGTGTTGTATTCATACCTATCAAGATATTAATCTCAGGACCTATCAAATTCAGCAATTACATCAATTGTTAATTCTATAGCTCCACCTTACTAAAAGCATTGCCCATATCGATTATCATGCTAGCACTCACCACCTTAGGAGTTTCTTGTTTGCAATTCAACCATAAGTTAAATAACTCTTGTATTTGTATAAGCATTGTCACAATCGTTCATACCCATAAGTACTAGAGACTCGTTGATTATAACTTTTATGCTAACAACAAGTGAATTTTATTCTGGACATTATTATCAATAGCACTATTCACCTTGTGCATAGTCTAGAAATATGCATATTTTTGTTCTCTTGTCAAGTTTACCATCACTTACTCGAACATGATACTAGCAACCACATTTTCTCACAAGAGAACAGTTAGTAACACTACTTGGCCACACTTTTTCAAGATTCCGACATTCGATCGCAATATATGAGGATCTATTCATCAAGTAACTCATTACAACATTCTTCTAGCCTTACTAACACTAAAAGTATTTTATGTGTTCGCAACCTATTGTGGTGCGCAGGCCTTGGTATTGTATCTCATTATTAGGGGTGTGCATGGTTTGAGTGGACGATTCTCGGCCTAGAATTAGGAATCGTCCGCTAAGGACTGGTTCCGAAAAATTGGAATTAGGAACTGCCCGTTAGTTGCATGGATCCGCCCGAGAATGGGACTGCAAGTCCGGTCCGATTCTCGGGTGGATCTATGGAATTGGTCCAACCTCCGCGCCTTCCCCTTTTTGCCCTCCCACATCTGCTTAGTCTAACTCTCTTGACCATGGTAGCTTTTAACCTCCTTAAGTACTGGCACCGTAACCCTCACGTCGGTTCTGTTTCGGCCACCACCACCAACTTTGCCGTTGTCTCTGCCTCTACCTCTGCTGTCTCCTACTCCTCCCTTGAGACTGACAATGAGGAGGATGATGGTAACGGCAGGCCGTTCTTCGACCTGGAGTTCGCCCCTGTCCTTAAAGATAGGGACGATAGGGAGAAATCCGAGGAGGGGGAGGAGGAAGAGTGGAGGCAAAAGTGGGGCGAGCCCAGCAACAACAAGGATGACAGTGATAGTGAATGTAAAGGTGGCAACGAGGATAATGACAATGTGGAGAGAGAGTTCAAGTTCGAGGGGGAAAAATAATCGACTCACTATTTCATTGAGTTCGGACTAGGACTTAAAGGGAGATGAGCAGATTCGAAGGTGAATAGGAGAGGAAGAGGGAGCTGGGGGACAGTTTGAACAAAGAGAGATAAGATGGAGTAGGAGAGCAAGAACCGCCACAATATGGAGATTGAAGTACTAAATTTTAGATTTGCTAATTTCGAAATTATTTTTAATATTAAAAATTAGTATATTATGATAATATAACCGGTTCGATTTGGGTGGGTGGGCGGGCGGATCCACCCATGGAACCCTAAACCGGATTGGTACTCATCGGTTCCCATAAATTGGAATTGGGAACCGAACGGGTTTCCTTAAGAACCATCAGTTCTAGGCAGTCTGAGTGGGTCCTGCTTCCTTTGCGCACATTCCTACTCGGTGTGCCTTTTTTCATGCCTAATTCATTTAATAGCTCCAACTAAAACTCCACACTACCATTAGTCAACGCATGTTTGACCGTATTATTAGTCTTTATTTCGATCAAAACTCCCAATTGCTCAATCCTGACATAAGCATCAAACTTGCGCCTCAATACAAATACCCAGGTCCTCCTTGAGTAGTCATATACAACTAGCAGAGTAAAACTGACACTTTCCTTGAAAGAAATTACAGTAACTCAATTTGCATGGTTTCTTTGATAATTGTACCGAACTTCACTTTTCACCATTTGCTCCATTTATAGCATTTGCATACATTCACTTTCTCAACCTTCAGGTTTCTCTTCCCTTGGATTGATGCATCTAGTGACACTGTGACAAAATCTATCACCATATTCCATTGAAACTCATATTGAACATGGTATTTGATTTCTCTCATTTTCATTAGAGTACCTTGAGTGACCTTCATAACTCCACTTAATAAAGTATACCTACATGCAGCCGTATACATGCCACTCAAGAAGCTCATATTCTTCTTGAACTCTAAAATAAGTCTCACGCCAATCAATGTCCTCGTTCGATATTGTCATACAGTCTAATTCTAACATGGCCAACACTTTCAACATTACACTCAACGTTGTTCCCCAACTGCACTTTATCGCTATTCATGCACTAATAAGTAGAAAACTATATCATATTTGATATAATGTGAAATGAACAGCTAAAATCCATAACTTTTTTGGCAAAAGATAAATCCATAGTGACAGACAATATATGATCAACACTATCCAAACTGTGAGCTACAACTACAATATCATTTGTATACTTTGTTCTAACTTCCCTTACCCTTCTCATTTCTCAGCTATAGACAATCCCTTCTAAGATGCCCTATTTTGTCATTATTTCAATAGATAACACCACCAATACTAGGTTGACTATGGCTATCTGAGTTCACAATATTATTGCTAAGATGAGGGGAAATTTGTCCAAAAAGTCATAAACTTATTGCACTTTTATTAATTCAGTCTTAAACATTTTTACTTCTTACCAATTGAGTCCATTTAGCTAATTTTGGTCGGAAGATGCTAACGTGGATGTCGGCGATGCCACATAGGACTATCGATGCTAATATAGACAATTTTTAATAATATTTTAATATTTTTTGAATTATTTTTTTTCTTTTTCCTCTTTCTTTTTTTTTTTTTCCTTCATTCTTTTTGTCTTTCTTCTTTTCCTTTTTTGGTGGATGGCCACTGGCCACAAGCAACGACCGGCCATCAGCCACAGTTGTCTGGCTGGCCTCGCTCACCAAAGACAAGGCCCTACTGGGCTAGGGCAAGCCCTAGGGAAGGGAGTCCCCGCCCAAGCGTGGGCCAGGCCAATGTCGGTGTCTATAGGCTAGATTTGGCTAGGCTGACCCTCACCCAGGCTAAGGTAGTTTCGCCGGGCATTGGTTGTGCGACGGCGATGCTGGGAGAGGTTGCTTTAGCTTGAGCGGGGGCCATCCTCACCATGATTTGGTTTGGGTGAGGCCAACACTTGCCTGGGTGAGACCTCACTAGATCTGGTCTGGGCGAGCCCTAGCGAGGGCTCCACTCACCAAATTTGGCGAGGCTGGCCTTCACTTAGGCTAAGGTGACCTTGTGTGGTGTCACTGTTGCTCGGTTGATACTCGGGTGAGCCTGCCTTAGCCTAGGTAAGGGTTGGCCTCACTTCGCCTGCACGAAGCTGACCTTGCCAGGCGTGGCCAGGGCGAGGGCTCCCCTCGCTAGGGCTTGCCCTCCCTTGACCAAGGCTCGCTTGTGGCGAGTGAGGCCAATCAACTGGGCGTGGCCGGTGGCTTGCTGATCGTCACTTGTGGCCAACTGGCCATCAAAAAAGGACAAGAAGAAAACCAAAAAGAAAAGAAAGAAAATAAAAAACAAAAAAAAATTATTAAAAATTGTCCAAGTTAGCGTCGACTCGGCAATTCTACATGACACTGCCGGCATCCATATCAGCATATTCTAGCCAAAATTAGCCGGATGGACTCAATCAACAATAAATGAAAATGTTTAGGATTGAATTGGCAAAAGTGCAATAGGTTTAAGACTTTTTAGACAATTTTCCCCTAAGATGAGCAGTAGTTCTTTTTTTACCTTCACTTACTAAAACAGTAGGCACAAGCTTACTAGATCCCCTTCTGTGAATGTCCTCACTCAGAAATTAAATTAAGAACCTCATCAAACATCAAGCTTTTTGGCTAAAAGAAATTACTAACAGTAGAAACAATAATACTCTAACAATTAGGCAATGATGATTATATAATCAAAATAAGTACTTCATCATCAAAGTCAATCTCTATCAAACTTAATTGATTAACAACCACAATTGAACTCATTGATATGCTAAGCAACTGATTCATATTTGTCCATTTTAAAGTTAAATAGATATCACAACAAGTAGACCTTTGTTTTAATCAAAGAGGGCTTCCCACACACATTTGACAAAGCATTCATCAATCTTGCAGTGATCTTCTCTTTCATGATGCTAAACAACATTACAAAACAATGACAACCTAGTAACACTCAACACTAGTCTATCAACAAATTCCAATCAACCTGCTTCGTCAACTTTGGTTCTTTCCGGACAAGGATAATTGTAGATCCTCTTGTATAGATAATCCCGAATCTACATCTACTAAAAACTGAAATCCTTACTATCAATTTTGTCGATTCCACCTTTCCTTCTTTAGTCGCCATCGGTTAGTTTCAACTTAGCTTAGCCTAGACTTGACACGAATCTGGGCAGAAACAAATGATCAAATACCATAGTAAATAGAAAAAAGGAAATAAATTGGACACCAAATATACATTATTCGGTTAGTATAACCTATTCCATGAGGAGAGTAGCATATGATTGCATTATAAATCAAACGATACAATGGAGATTATTAACAACTAACACTTTCAATGTGTCTCAACGCCAATAACACCTAATCACTCACATAATATTTAGCCCTCACAATTCCTTAAGTACTCAAATTCCCTTCTAATTCACATGTCATGAGCTTTAACTATACGTTCACATATAGTACAGGGCTCGCATGTGTCATATTTTTGCTATCTTATCATCCTTCATCGAATTGTCAATGATATTAGTTATATATTATTTCAATTTTCTCTTTACATTTCGTTATCCCTTAATCATAAATCCTTCAACAAACCAACAATCGCAAGGAATATTAATGTAGTGGGTAATAGACGCAGTCTTGACATATAAAACAATTTTTAGCACTCACTCGTCATGGACAACCAACCACTTTTCAAATGGGAAATACGTCAAATTAATGTGCGTGTATGTGTTGTTCTATCAATGCTGCATTTAAGAGAAACAATACATTATAGTGAAAAAGAACACTAGGTTTGGCCATCTTTGACATCTAGCTACGTTGAGCAGTAAACTTAATTTAATTCTCGTTTCAACCTATCCTGTAGCATAAGGACCGGATGTAATTTCTCCCACTTTCCAAATTCAAAGAATTCCTGAAGTGTGGGGGAAAAGTATCACATTTGTGCAAGAGAATCATGGCGATTAACGATTTAATGACACTTATCATTTATATATATAAGAGCGAAGTATCTTTTTTTTTTTTTTTTTTGTATCTAACTACTGTAAAAATAATTTAATTGGCATTAGTCAAATAAGAGTGATCGTATAGCCTAGAAAATTAATTGGCACGTGGTTTATCAACCGGAAGAAAGCTTTTCATCACTGTCAATGCTCAAGAGTTGTGACTTCCCCATGTTGTCGCCATGTAATCTTTGACCATGTTTTCAATCTCTCTCTCTCTCTCTCTCTCTCTCTCTCTCTCTCAACGTGCTATTCTAAGGATTTGTACAAATCTTCACCATCCTCTTTCAAAAATTTACACTTTATATCATCTAATTCAAGAATTCCTGGTCCCTAACAATATTTGGATTACTAATTACCTTAGGACCATGAATGACCATCTCTCTCATATGAGAAAAGACTGGCAATAAACTCTAATTTACTCCACGTTCTTATATGAGAAAAAATAGTTCCTCGCACTTTAATGATAATTAGCCTTACCTTTCAACAAAGTATTAATTATTCCAAACTCGTATTGGATGCCATCTTTTTTAATTAATGCCATAACCATGATAAATGGAGGCACGAATTTTTATTTCTTCCTAAATGATACCATGTAATTTCAATCTTTTAAAGTATGAGAGATGCGGAAAATTTTACTAACGTCATCAATTAGTAAGAACCGAGCTATAAATTATTCCATCCAAGCATAGAGACGATCCACATTGCTTTAGGCGATGCTCCTTGCAAAGCTTTATTCACATCCAATTATGTTTCCACTTTGTTGCCTGCAATTATTCACTTTTTCTTCAGTTTTGGACGCCAAGCTCGCCTCATGACCGAGGTCAGCGCTATCATTTTGAACTTTTTTGACGGGCCGGAAGTGTAATGATAAGGACAGCATGTAACCACTCTCCACAGTCAATGATTGCATCTGTAGAGATGAGATTATTGCCCCATAAAGTCTCGAAAGTGCTTTGCCCCACATCATCAGTTGGTGAATGGTTTCCCCTCTGGCCATCGGAGATTACCGTTACTAATTCAATTCTTTTTGTTTGAAGCATCACTAAACATGTATTATCATCTTGGGCAAATGCTGGGACTCATGCGTTCTACAATCACAAAAATATTTTTTTTTTCCTTTTTTTTGCACGTGGTCGGGATTCAAACCTAGTCTTGCATTCCCACAATCATTTTTCAGTCCACTTGATCGGATGTCTAGTGGTTATAAACACCAAAATATAATGGAAATATCGATAGAGACTCAAGTTGCTTAAAGAACATCGCATACTTTTGTATAGTACAGCTCCAAGTTTATGAGCATGTCATTCTAAGTCGGAACAAGTTGATATGATTCTCTTTTCAATGTCTCCATGCCCCCTCTCATGTGGCGACATGGGAGCAAAAAAGAGAAAGATGGGATAGGGTTTTGCTTGCTGTCACCAATAAAAAGATGAACGCATTTTTGTTGGCTAATCAAATATCGAAAGTCAAATGATATGATATTTAAAATTATGGCTATCTCATCAATCTCTCACTAAAAAGGCTCTTACTAATATTGTGTCATCTCCTATTCAAGCAATTGCTAGATTTTCCTATTTCCCTAGTTCTTGTATTGGGCCTTAACCCGTTTAATATTCTTGATGGAGTATTATTTGAGGATCATTCATTTGCTTAACCTGTCGAAAAATTCTTTGATGATTATTGTATCAGAAACCATATGAAGGATTTGAGAGAACCCGGCGAAAGGAAGGTTTATCATGTTGCTGCATGGAGTCCAGCCATTCCAAAACGAAAGCACAGTGGAGATTTTTTTTTTTTTTTTTTTTGGTAAAAGCACAGTGGAGATTATTCGTACACTATTAAGTAAAATAATTGTTAAAGAAAAAGGAACAGTAATTTGTTTTATTTCTAGCTTCTTCTCATTTGGCCATCTTACTATGACAAGATTGTCCTTCAGTTCCTATGCAGATGAAGTCACAAGAACGAACAAACAGTTCCTACCCAACCCATTTGTCCATTTCTTACCCTCATCTCACTTCATCCTTAATTATTCTAAGGAAAAGTACTGTTTGAAGAGAGTTGCGTCCGTTCCCAAATGAATGATCTACATCTTTCTTAAAAAAATTATTTTTTTAATTGAATTGTCCCACCAATTATACTGTGATGGAACTCACTAGCAGAGACATAGATCATGGGAGAGGGAGGGTTATGTTTCAAAATTTGAAATGACACTATTATGGTTTTAAAGGTAGGTGGGATTTAGGAGGAAAGTTCATAGGACAACTTGGGACCATGTGGACATAAGATTCCAAGATATCCAACATTATAATTCCCTAAAGTCATCATCTCTTTCTTGACCCAAGTAGGCTATAGCCAGCCAGAAAATAATTGGTGCAACTCAAATGTGAAATGCCCCTGCATTTACTTAATAAAAAAAGGGGAAAAAGTACATGTGAGAGAAAGAGCGAGTAAAATAAAGAAAAGAGACAGCGAAAACTTAGTCTGAGGTTAGAGAATCTACGACACATATGAATGGGGACAAACAAGAAGCTCTTAACCTTGGAAATCCCAAACTTAGCTCAGCTTAAGTTTCGTTCAACACTGTTATGCGACGAACCCTCGCTTTAATATTCATTACTTATGTTGTCCAGGAGCGTATCAAGAGCGTGACGTATTTACACTGTCGAACAAGATTTAAAGAAAAGATCAAGAGGCCCCGAACAAAACCACGCTATCGAACTAAGATAGTCTGAATTAGTTCATGATTTGGGCGGTGCATGCGATGAGATTCGAGGAAAAGTTTTCCTCTTCGACTTTAGTTTTTAAAATTAATCAAGAAGCCTTAGTTAATTCCGAGTACAGAAGCTCATTTTTTCTTGATCTAGAAACCTTGAAAGGATAAACGTGGAGAATGTCGGTGAATTTATGGTGCGATACCAAGTATGAAAAAAAGATGAAAAAGTCTCCGCCGTGACGACAACGGGATTGAGCTTCTTTTCTTGGTGTTTGGAGAGGGACGATTATCAAGGTTTTGACCATGGTGGAGATTATGCGTAAATATAAGCATTAAAGCACGCGTTGAGTCTTGTGCTTGAGTACTATATTTAGCTTCTTTGTAACTTTCTAAGTCATCGAGAATGACCAGCGCAGCATAATTAGCCTTTGATTACGGCTATATCAAGTTGGCATGTTGATGCTTAATAGATATTTAGGGGAAAAAAGTGTCAAAAAAGTCTTAAACCTTTTGTATCGATACCAATATAGTTTTAAATATTTTCCTTCTCCTCTACCTTATTCCAGTCGGTCAACCTGGACTTCGTCGGCCACTAGTGAGGCTCAAGACCTCGCTAGGGCAGCCTTGAGCCTGCCTTGCACTGGGTTGGCAAGGCTTGTCCTCATAGACCATGGGCGAGGCCTGACCTCGCTAGATCTAACGAGGTTGAGCCTCGCCCGGCCACTAGCGAGGCTCGAGCCCTCGCAGGCTAATCTCGTGCTGGATTGGCGAGGCTTGCCCTTGTTGACCATGGGTGAGGCCCAACCTTGCCAGATATGACGAGGGTGAGCCTCGCCTAACCACTGGCGAGGGCTCATGCCCTTGCAGGTGCGACCTTGCGGTCTTTGGTGAGGGCTCGAGCCACACTAGTGGCTGGCAAGGTCGACCTTGATCTCATCCGCCGTCGCCTCTAGCCAGTCATTGAGGTTCGACAACTGGCTAGAGTAAGGAGGAGGAGAAAGGGAAAAGAAAAGGAAAAAATATAAATATAAATTTCTAAAAAAATGTTAAAATAATTTTAATGTTGTCACGTTAGCTGTGGCTATGCCACGTCAGTCAACTAGTGTCCACGTTAGTAAAAGCTAGCCAAAATTAGTAAGAATGACTGAATTAGCACCAAATCAAAAGGTTTAGGACTAAATTGATATAAAAGGTTTAAGACTAAATTGACACAAATGCGAAAGGTTTAAGACTTTTTTAACACTTTTCCTGATATTTGAGTGTTGTCAAGAAGAAGGTAAATCGCTTCAATTGGTGATTGAAGATAGATAAAATGGCAAAATAAAGTTGGGATGGTCGTGGAATCACCTAATCTTACATTGGCCATATTTCGAGAAACTATGCAACTAAGGCCATTTGCAAATCTGCAGTGCGATTGAACACACCAAATCATTGGCCTACTTATTTGCTACTATATCATAGATTTCGGGATTGGAATTCATCTTTTTTATGATTTCAGTGTTAGTGTTTCAAATTACTCTATGTAAACAAATTATCAAAATAAACTAAACAAATTAGGATTGCCAAATCGAAGCCTCTGTCAACATTCCGGGTGTCCCCTTACCTTTTTTTATTGACTCTATTCTCATTCCTTCCCCTAGGATGGAGCACTTCACATTCTGATAAACAGGGAATGAGAGCCTACTGTTACATTCCACTTTTTTACTCCTACTGTGTACTTCTCCTACTCTAAATCGACCGCACCCAAATTTTTACCCGGATGAAAAGGACGGGTAGAAAGAAATTAAAAATTGCAGAAGTACGAAATTGCGACAACATCACAGCATCGAAATTTTACCCCGACTGATCTAGACTAGCTATGAAAACTATTCACCATCCTCTCACACGACAGTGTATCTTGAAAACATTGAGTTCGTGTAAGTACAATGCAAAGGAAGAGGTGGGAATTTGCAATGACGATCTGAAACTTCTAGGAAAATGAAACGAAAAAGTGACTTCAAGAAAGGAAAACAACACTGTAGGGGAAAAAGATAAAGACGGTAACAATCCCCCAAGTCGCTGAGAAATTTGCTACGGACGGGACACGTTAAAAACCCAAATTTGGACCGATTCTCCCGAAATATCCGGTTCACGGATTCAAATCCAAAGGGGTCCTCATCATCACCTCACCAGGTTCCCGACCACATGATGATCACACGTCTGAGTCTTCTTCAATCGTACCTGAGTTCTTAACAGGTCAAGATCCTCATCATGGCCAACGTAGCATGCATCCATTAATTATTATGATGTACTCGATTCAATAACTGCAATTGCATGCTTCTGTAGTCCTTTCACCGCTCATGGTCCACTTCCAAATCTTACTAGCCTTGACAGCTAGTGATAGTTCCCAATGGACATAAATATATTTCAAGATTAATCTCTTGAGGAATTAGAAAATGATAGAAGGGGCTATAGTGATATTGCATCTGCTCTTGACATTTGCCCTTCACATATGATGGAGTACTCTACTACTCTATTGAAGCATTTGATTCTCGAGTTCTCACCGTAGCAATCACCAATTTACTATGATAAGGAAGCCCTAAAAGCGGTTTACCTGAAAAAGGAAATTGTCTTGGCATTTATTCAAATCCATAACCATATTTGATTTGGCATAAGTTGACGTTGAATTTTGATCGAATGATCAATCTAGCTATCACTGTAAGCAAGGTTGAAGTTGATAATTCTGCTGACAGCATGTGTGATTCTTATTAGAGCTATTATATTGGCCAATAAATCTTTTACAAACTATTGGAACTCTAAAAGTCAATTTTTTTTGTATTGACATGGATGTTAACCGCCTCACGTGGCATGATTGGAACTGATGTGGATAATTTTTTTATCTTTCAAATATTTTTTCGAATTTTTATTAATTTTTCTTGTCTTTTTTTTTTTTTTTTTTTACATCGTTAGAGCCAGCAAGAAGTTATCGGGCCAAGGCTTGACCTTGGCTTGATGGCCATAGGGCGAGGGTCGCAACCCTCAACAAATCGTGAGCAAGGGTTGCAAGCCCTCATCAGTTGCCAATGAGGGCTTCACGGCCCTCACAAACCCTTGTCTAGTGGCCAATGGGGGCGCCAAGCCTCAGCCCATGGCTGGCGGCCCCCCATCAACTCTTAACAGTAAAAATAAAAATAAAATAAAGGCAAAGAGAAGAAAAATAAAAGGGAAAAAATTATAAATGTTCACATTAACGTCAGCCATATCACGTATGATTATTAGCATTCACATCAATAATTTTTCTTGCTAAATTGACCTGATGGACTCAATTAATATCAATATGAAATGAATTTTGACTAAATTTTTCCAATTGAATGTTTAAGACTAAATTGATACTAATACAATAGATTTAAATCTTTTTTGATATGTTTTCCATTCATCAACTAATAACCAAATTAATTTTAGTCGAGTGGAGAAACATTGATGTCGATTCACTGAGTTTGAGTGAAATCAAATGGACTGCAATGACAGTTTTGCGGTCAAGCTTTTATTACGTTGAGTCCATCGCTTATTGCTAGGGGTGTACAAAAGAAATGAGATCCGCCCGGACCGCCCGGAATCGGTGGTTCTTGAGGGAACCGGTCCGGTTCCCGGTTCCAATTATGGGAACCGGTGGGTACCGATTTGGTTCCCGGTTCCATGGGCGGATCCGCCCGCCCGCCCACCCGGACCGAACCGATTAATTTTTAATATTAAAAAAAAAAAATTACTAAAACAAACCCTAGATCTCATCTCACCGTCTCTTTGTGTTCGGTTTTGTCTCTCTCTCTCTCTCTTTATCTCTTCCTCGGTTCCTCCTATCGCCATTTCGATTCCTCCCCAAGCGTCGACGCCGTCGCCGCTGCTGTCCACCCCCTCGCACCAGCCACCACAGCCTCTGCCCAGCAGTGACCCGTGACGCCACAGCTCACCTCCGCGCCGACCACCGCGCCAGCAGCCATGAGCGCCCTTCTCCCGCTCGCCCATCACCGCGACGCCACAGCTCGCCTTCATGTTAAGATCGGTTCAATGGATCCACCCGGGAACCGGACCGGACCGGCAGTCCGGTTCCCAGGTGGATTCATGCAACAAACGGGTGGATCCCGATTCCAATTTTCGGAATCGGTCCTTAGCGAGCGGTTCCCGGTTCTAGGTTAGGAACCGCCCGCCCGGACCATGCACACCCCTAGTTATTGCAATCAAGCTCCCTAGGCAGGATTAATTATAGCATCAAATATGGAGCCAAAATTCAATTCAATGAGAGAGAATGGTTATTAGGATGGGCTAACCACCAATGGACTATGAAAGGAGCGCATCTGAAGAGGAAATGACTCACATCAACGTCCGGAAAACAACATTTACTTATGTCAATGTACTTACTTCCTTGCAATTTGTTTTTCATTTCCGAGCAATTTATTTCAAGTCATTTTTTCGTTGTTTATTTCCTTTTGTCAACCAAACACTTGCCCTTATTCTTTGGGAAAGACGTGTTGTCATTAGTGGCTTCATTCATCAATTTTAGAACCTAATCATCAAGTTTTTATTCCTATTTTTTGTGCATGATTGTCTGTCAATTCGAAGTACAAGGACTGCAATGTTTGACCGGGATCTTTGATTAGTTGAACCTTAATAATTCTTATTGTCAAGTCAATGATTTGTAAGGAGCAATTTTGAGCAAATAGAACCCCATCATTCGAGAGAACATGTCTAGAGATTGAAATGTCATACTATATGATGCTTTAAGCAATATGTCAAACACTCTCTCCACCGGTAATGAATCTAACAAAATTCTATAGAATTTATCCACTTTCAAAACTAAACAAGTAGTTAGCAAACAATCATATTGAACGAGACAATAAATATTTAAAATTGACATAGAGATCAATGGATTATACTTAATCATAGTCTAGGATTGCTCTTGGTTAGCTCTAGCATGGCTAAAGTTATCCTAGTCTACTTAGTAACTTGAGTAGGGTCAACATTTTTCTGTGCTTTTAACATGGACCCACATGTTGGGATATTTCACCTACAGCTAAACCCACAGATTTCACATTAATTATGTGAGATTAACCATTAAGTACACCGAATACATACAAAGTAATTTATGAACATTAATTAGTTCCACCAACTAAGCCGGCAAGACTTGATCATCTTTTAGAATACTTAAATTTAAAATAGTTGCATAAATTTGAAAAAAGAAATATTCGAGTAACGAAAAAGGGAAGGTCGGATCAAAGGAGAAATGATAATGGGAACACAAAGGAATGGCGGTTGTGGGGTTGGATTAGCCGACCTATTTATATTACCACTTTTTTTCGTTCAAATTAGTTTCTCAATTTTTTTAGGCATTCACGTGTTTGCATGATACATTATTCTTCCCTGAAACATATTAAACAAAATATAAAGATTGACTTTGGAGTCTTGGACTCATTTTGGCGTTGTCCGCCTCGGTCTCTTTTGAAATGTGAGAGGAGGGGAGAACCGAAGCTACGAAAACGGCGTCATGAGCCGCCGTTTGCTGTAAATAGCTCTCTCTCTCTCTCTCTCTCTCTCTCTATGAACTTAAGGGCAAGTTTTAAATGGTGGCGTCATGGTGGCGTGAAGCAGACGTTTGGAATATCAGTCTCAGACTCTCAATGTGTTTTCTCTTGACAAAGAAACTCAGAAACTCACACCGCACAACCGTTGCTCTCCGTCATAACAGGCAAGAAAGAGCAGAAAGACAACTCAAGGAGTGGAAGTTGTTCTTCATCGATAGCAAGCCTTGCTCACTGTCAAACAGGATGATGAATATAAAACTGTAGAACAATGAAATGGTGTTTGGATTTACACTTTCTTTTAATGTACAAACTCACAAATCAGAGAGACAAAGAAAGTCACGACCTTTATGTTCTTGGGAAAAACTATAGTACGATGTCTCACTATACATTTTTTCATGCCTAATTCATTTAATATCTCAAACCAAAACTCCGTGCTATTATTAGTGCATGCATGCTTGACCATATTACTAGTCTTCGTTTCGAGCAAAACTCTCAACCATTCAATCCTGACACAAGCATCAGACTTGTGCCTCAACATAAATACCCAGTTCTCCTCGAGTAATCATGAACAACTAGCAGTGTAAATCTAACACTCTTCGAAAAAAATTGCGACAGCTTATGAACATTTGAAATGAATTGGCTTTACAATCTACATGTTTCACTGATGATTGTGTTGAACTCCACTTTCTACCATTTCCTCGAGTTATGACATTTGCATATGTTCACTTCCTCAACCACTTAACCATACAATAGACTCCATTCACTTAAAACCTTTAGGTTTCTCTTCCCTTAGATTGATACATTTGATGACACTACAGCAAAATCCATCGCTATCTTCCGTTGAAACTCATGGTGGTCACAGTGTTTGATTTCTCATTGCCATTAGAGTACCTCGAGCGATCTTTAGAACTTCACCTTATAAAATATACCGACATGTAGCTGAATACATTTCACTCAAGAAACTCACATTATTCTTCCACTCTAAAATATGTCCCACACCAAGCAGTGTCTTTGTCTGATATTGTCATACATTCTAATTCTAACATGGCCAACGCCCGTGAGACCACACTCAACGTTGTCCCCCAACTACACTTTATCACTATTCATGCATTAATAGGTCAACCGGATCATATTTGATGTAACATGGACCACCAAAATCCATTGGTTATTTGGCAAATGACAAATCCTTAGTGGTAGACAAAACATAATCAACACTATCCAAACTGTGAGTTACAAGTGCAATATCATTTGCAAACTCAGCTCTAATTCCCTTACCCTTCTCATTTCTTAGCTTTAGGTAATCCCTTCTAAGATCCCCTCTCTTTTCATACTTTTAACAAATGACACCACCATTCTTAGGTTGACTACAACTATTCAAATTCACACTACTCTTGCTAAGGCAAGTACTAGTTCTTTCTCTACCTCCACCTACTAAACCAGCATGCACAAGCTTACCAGATCCCCTTCTATGAAGGTCCTCACTCAAGATCGAATCATGAGCCTCATCAAACATCAAGCTTTTTCGCTCAAAAGAACTACTAATAGCAGAAACAACAATATTTATACAACTAGGTAATGAGGACTATAGAATCAAAGTATGTATCTCATCATCAAAATCAATCTCAATCGAACTTAATTGATTAACGACTAGAATTCATTGATACACTAAGCGACCCAATGCATATTCATCCATCTTTAAGTCAAATAAACATAGCAAACCTTTTTTTTTAAAGGACTTCTCTTATGCATTTGACAAGGCATTCATCAATCCTGTAGTGGTATTCTCTTTCATGATGCTAAACATTGCAAGACAACATCAGCCTAGTAACACCCAACACTAGTCTATCAACAAATTCCAATCAACTTGCTTCATCTACTCTGCCTTCTCTTCGGACAAGGATAGCAAATTCCTATCGTATAGATAATCCTTAATCTAAATCTTCTAAAAATCGAAATCCTTTGCACCAATTTGTTGATTCCACCTTTCCTTCTTTTGTTGCCATCGACTTGCTTCAACTTAGCTTAAACTAGATTCGATACAAATTTGGGCAAAAACAACCAATTGAATACCATAATAATAACAATAAAAAAAAAAAAAAGGAAATAGATTGGACAATGAATAAATGTAATTCGATTAGTGTAACCTATTTCATGAGGAGAGTAGCACATGATTGCACTAGAAATCAAACAATCAATGGAGATTATTACCATACTTGAGTCACTTAAACATTTTCAATGTTTCTCAACCTCTAATACCACCCAATCACTCACATAATATTTAGCCCTCACAATTCTTTACGCCCTCAAATTCCCTTCTAATTCACATGTCACAAGCTTTAACTGTATGTGCACATATAGTACAAGGCTTGTATGTTTCATATTTTTCTTTTCCTATCACCCTTGACCGAATGGTCAATGATATCATTTATATATAATTTCAATTCTTTCTTTAAGTTGGTTATCCCTTAATCATAAATCCATCAACAAACCAACGATAGTTAGATATATTAATGTAGTGACAAATAAAACAGTTTTTAGCACACACTCATCATTGACAAACAACCACTTTTCAAATGCGAAAATGGTCTAAATTATTGTGCGTGTATGTATTGTTCTATCAGTGCTCCATTTAAGAGAAACAAGACATTATGGTAAAATAGAATACTAGGTTGGGCCACCAAAGTTAGCTAGCTATGTCGAGCAGCAAACTTAATTTAATTCTCATTTCAACCTATCTTGTAAGATAAAGACCGAATGTAATTTGTCTCACTTTCCAAATTCAAAGAATTTCTTTTGGGAGAAGAGGACTCATTTATGCAAGAGAATCATAACGATTAACGATTTAATGACCTTATCATTTATATATGTAAGAATGAACTATCTTTTTTTATTTCTCTTTCTATGTCACTACTATAAAAATAAGATTGGCATTAGTCAAATAAGAGTAATTGTATAGCCTAGAAAATTAACTGGCACATGGTTTATAATGAATGACAATTGCTCTTATTTGAGAAAAGGACTAGTGATAAACCCTATTTTACTCCACGATCTTATATGAGGAAAAAATAGTTCCACTTACTGTAATATTATTTTGCTTTACCCTTCAACAAAGTATAAAACATTCCAAACTCGTATTAGATACAATATTTTTAAATTAATTGCATAACTATGATAAATTGAGATACAAATTTTGATTTCTTTGTCAAGTGATACCATGTAATTTCAATTTTTTAAAAGTATGAAAGACAAAGAAAATCTTATAACATCATAAATTCGTAAGAATCGAGCTATAAATCGTTCCATCTAAGCGTAGAGACGATCCATATTGTTTTAGGCGATGCTCCTCGCATAGCTTTATTCACATCCGATTATGTTTCCACTTTGTTTCATCCAATTATCACTTTTTCTTCATTTTTTTACGCCAAGCTCGCCTCGCGACCGGGGTCAGCGCCATCATCTGAACTTTTTTGACGGGCCGGAAGTGTAATGATAAGGACAGCACGGGACAACCCTTGACAGTGAATGATTGCATCTGTAGAGATTATTGCCACATAAAAGTTTCGAAGTGCTTTGTCCCTACATCGTCAGTTAATGAATGGTTTCCTCTCTGGCCATCGGAGATTTGCTAATAAGCCTAATGTAATTCGTTTATTTCTACAAAACATGTGTTATCACCTTTGGGCAAATGCTGGGACTCATGCGTTCTACAATCACAAAATGTTTCTTCTTTTTTTGCATGTTGTCGGGATTCAGACCTGGTCGTGCATTCCCGCTTTTATTGCCAGTCCACTAGGTCGGATGGCTAGTGGTTATAAACAACAAAATGCAATGGAAATATAGATAGAGACTTGAGTTTTTTAAAGAACATCACGTACTTTTGTGTTGTATAGCTCCAAGTTCAGGAGCTTATTATTCTAGGTCGGAACAAATTGATATGATTCCCTTTTTTTTATGGCTCCATGACCCCTCTAGAGTGGGGACATGGGGGCAACAAAGGAAAAGAGGGGATAGATTTTCTCTCGCTCTCACTAATAAAAAGATGAACACATTTTTATTGGTTCTTTACCAAAAAAAAAAAAAAAACACATTTTTATTGGTTAATCTAACGTTGACAGTCAAATGATATGATATTTAAATTTATGATTTTGTCCTCAATCTCTCTGTAAAAAGACTCTTACTAATATTGAGTCATCTCCCATTGAGTAATACTTAGATTTTCCTATTTCTTTAGTTCTTTTATTGGGCCTTAACCAATTTGATATGCTTGACTAAGTATTATTTGAGGATCATTCATTTGCTTAACATGTCGGAAAATTCTTTGATGATTATTGCATCAAAAGCCATATCAAGGATTTGAGAGAACTCGGCGAAAGGAAGGTTCATTATGTTGCTGCATGGAGTCCAGCCATTCCGAAACGAAAGCGCAGTGCAGATTATTTGTACACTATTAAGTAAAATAATTGTTAAGAAAAGGAAAATTAATTTGTTTTATTTCTCACTTCTTCTCATTTGGCCACCTTACTTTAGACAAAGATCCTCCTTCAGTTCCCATTCAGATGAAGTCACCACAACAAACAAAGGTCCTACCCGACCCATTGTCCATTTCTGTTTCTCATCTCACTTCCTCCTTAATTATTCTAAGGAAAAGTACTGTTTGAAGAGAGTTGTGTACATCCCCAGATGAATGATCTACATCTTTCTCTAAAAATTTTATTTTTTTAATTTAAAAAAGCAATGATTTATGCCTCTCACCAATTATACTGTGATGGACCTCACTAGCAGAGACATACGTCATGAGAGAGGGAGGGTTATGTTTCAAATTTTGAAAAATGACACTATTATGGTGTTAAGGGTAGGTGGGAGATATAGGAGGAAAGTTCCAAGGACAACGTGGGACCATGTGGACTTAGATTTCAAGATATCCAGCATTGTAGTCCCTAAGGTCATCATCTCCCTCTTGACCCAAGTAGCCTGTAGCCAACCAGACGATAATTGGCAAAACTCAAATGCGAAATGCCCACGCATTTACTTAATAAAAAAGGAGGGAAAAAGTCCATGTCAGAAAGAAAGCGAGTAAAATAAAGAAAAGAAACAGCGAAAACTTGGGCTGAGGTAAGAGAATCTAGGACGCATTTGAATGGGGACAAACGAAAAGCTCTTAAACTTGGAATTCCCAGACTTAGCTCAGCTTAAGTTTCGTTCGACACTGTTGTGCGACGAATCCTTGCTTTAAATTCATTAGTTATGTTTTCCACAAATGTACCAAGAGCGTGACATATTTACACCGTGGAACAAGAGTTCAAGAGAAGACTCAAAGAGATCCCGAATAAAACGACGCTACTGAACTAAGACTGAATTAGTTCATGATTTGGGGTGGTGCATGCAATGAGATTTGTGGAAAAGCTTTCCTCTTTGACTTCAGTTTTCAAAATTAATCTAGAAGCCTTAGTTAACCCCCAGAACAGAAGCTCAATTTTTCTTGATCTAGACACCTTGAAAAGATAAAATAATGCATCTCCATTGAGAGGAAAATAAGAAGAAACTCGATAAAGTGAGGGCTATTTTGGTCGATTTTATGACACGTTGGTGTGACACCAAGCGTAAAAAAGAAGTGAAAAGTCAAATGAGTCCCGTACAAAGTTTATGGCAGTTGTAATGTCTTGTCCCCCCTTTCGTCTCTCTGTTCAATCACTGGCCTCCTCCTTTTCTACTATATCATAGATTTTGGGATTGGTATTCATCTTTTTGTTGATTTTTAGTGTTGGTATTTCAAATTACGTATATAAACAAATTATCAAAATAAATGTCACGAATTAAGATTGCCAAATCAAAGCCTCTGTTAACATTCTTCATGTCCACTTCACCTTTTTTTTATTGCTTTATTCTCATTCCTTCCCTGGGATCGAGCACTTTACATTCTGATAAACAGGGAACGAGAACCTTTATCAGGGAACGAGAACCTACCCTTACATTCCACTGTTTACTCCTAGTGTATACTTGTCCTCCTCTTGAGGGTCATATAAAAAGGACCGCAGCCAAATTTTTACCCGAACGAAAAGGAAGGGTAGAAAGAAATTTAAAATTGCAGAAGTACGAAATCGCGACAACATCACAGCATCGAATTTTCACCCCGACTGATCTAGACCAGCTATCAAAAGCTATTCACCATCCTCTCACATGACAGTGTATCTGCAAACGATCGCCTTCGTGTAAGTGCAAAGCAAAGGGGAAGAGCTGGGAATTTGCGATCTCACTTTCAGGAAAAAGAAACACAAGAGTGATTTCAAGGAAGAAAAACAACGCTGTAGTGAAACCCACCTGTGGGCAGCGTAGTTAATTTGCGTTCTCTTCTGCTTCGATGCGATCGAGACTTCGAATCCTCTTGGTGCTATCGCGATTTAAGTGGGAAGGTCTGGCGGTGGGATATTGGGTCAGTATCCTTCGAGGTATTGACGCCGAATAGTAGCTTGCGACGACATCTGACGGTGTCACCGGGCACCAGAGGGCGGTGTGACCCCGTAAGGAGTCTCGGGGATCCTCGGTTACAAAAAAAAAAAAAAAAAAAAAAAAAAAAAAAAAAAAAACAACACTGCAGTGGAATAGGATAAAGACGGTCACACTGCCCCGAGTCGCTGAGAAATTTGCTTCGGACGGTCCACGTAAATAAACCCAAATTTGGACCGACTTTCCCGCAATATTCGGTTCACGGATTCAAATCCAAAGGGGTTCCCATCATCACTTCCCAAGGTTCCCGACCCACGATGATCACACGTCTGAGTCTTCTTCAATCGTACCTGAGTTCCTCACAGGTCAAGATCCTCATCATGGCCATCGTAGCATACACCCATCAATTATAATGCAGTCGATTCAATAACTGCAATTGCATGCTTCTGTAGTCCTTTCACGGCTCGTAGTCCAGTTCCATTTATTACGAGCCTTGAGGGCTGGTGATAGTTCCCAGTGGACATAAATATTTTCCAACATTAATCTCTTGAGGAATTAGAAAATGATAGAATGGCGACCTACAGTGATATTGCATCTGCTATTGACATTTGCCCTTCCCATACGATGGACTATTCAACTATTATGGCAGAGCATTTGATTCCCAAGTTCTCGCCATACCAAAGTACTTACCAGTTGACTATGGTAGGGAAGCCTTAAAAGTGGTCCACCTAAAAACGAAATTTTATCTTGGTAGATATTTGAATTCATAACCATATTTGATTTGGCATAAGTTGACATTTAATCTTGATCAAATGAACAATCTAGTTATCACTGTAAACAAGGTTGAATTCAACCCGATAACATGTGTGATTCTTATTAGAACTATTATATCGGCCAAGAAATCTTTTACGAACATGTTGGAACTTTAAAAGTTAATTTTTATGCCGATATGGATGTTGGCTGTCATATGCAATACGAAGCACTGATGTGAACAATTTTTTAAATTTTTAAATAATTTTTCGGATTTTTTTTATTAACTTTTTTTGGTTTTTTTTTCTTTTTTTTTTACTGTTGGAGCTGGCAGGAAGCCATTGGCCATCGACTAAGGCTTGGCAACCTGTCGACCACCGGGCGAGGATCGCAAGCCCTCACCAACTGTAGCGAGGGTTGCAACCCTCGACCAGTTTTGAGCAAGGGCTACGAGCTTTCGCCTTACCAGTGAGGGCTTTACAACCCTCATAGGCCCTTGTCTAGTGGCCAGTGGGGGCACCAAGCCTCAGCCCATGACCGAAGGTTCCCTACCAATCCTTAACAATAAGGAAAAAAAAAGGCAAAGAGAAAAAAAAAAAGACGAAAAAATTAATAAAAGTTTTAAAAATTATCTAAAATTATATAAAAAATTGTCCACTTTGGCGCCAGCCATGTCACGTGGGACTGTTGGCATCCACATCAACATTTTCTAGGCTAAATTGGCCTGGTGGATTCAATTGGTACCAATGTGAAAATATTTATGATTAAATTGGTCTAATTGAAAGATTCAAGACTAAATTGATATCAATGTAATAAGTTAAAGACTTTTTTGATACTTTTCCTACACATCAACTAATAGCCAAATTGACGTCAATGCAGTCGAGAAATATTAACATCAATTCACTAAGTTTGAGTGAAATGAAATCGACTGCAAGGACGAAAATAGCGGGAACATTTATTACAAACTCTTATACGGGAACAATTACAAAAGATGATGACTCACGATTCCGGTCAAGTATTTACTACAGTCGAGTCAATCAGCTATAGCAGTCAAGCTCTTTAGGCGGGATCAATTATATCATCAAATATGGAACCGAAATTCAATTTCAATGAGCGAGAATGTTTATTAAGACGGACTAACAACCCTTGGATCATGAAAGGAGCGCATCTGAGAGAAAATGACTCACACCAACATCCGAAAAACAACATTTACTTATGTCAATGTACATACATCCTTGCAATATGTTTTTCATTTACAAGCAATTTATTTCAAGTCATTTTAGTTTTTTATTTCCTTTTGTCAACCAAACACTTGCCTTTATTCTTAGGGAAAGACTTGTGTTGTCATTAGTGGATTCATTTCATCAATTTTTAGAACCAATCATCAAGTTTTTGTTCCTATTTTGGTGCATAGTTTTCTGTCAATTTGAAGTACAACGACTGCAATATTTGACTAGAATCGTCTAATAGTTGAATCTTGATAAGTCTTTTTGTCAAGTCGATGAGCAATTTTAAGCGAATAGAACCCCATCATTCGAAAGAGCATGTCTAGAGATTGAAATGTCATGCCATATGATGCTTTAAACAATATGTCAAGCTCTCCCTCCATTAATAATGAATCTAACAAACATCTATAAAATTTATCCTCTTTCAGGACTAAACAAGTAGCTAGCAAACAATCATATTGCACGAGATAATAAGTATTTAAAATTTACATAGAGATAAATGAATTATACTTAATCATAGTCCAGCTGTGCTCTTTTTTTTCTTTTGTCTGTCATCCTAGTCTACTTAGTAACTTGATTAGGGTCAATATCTTTCTGTGCTTACAACATGGAACCACATGTTAATTACACCTACAGCTACACCCACAGATTTCACATTAATTTCGCTAGATTAACCATTAATTACACCTAAGACATACAAATTGATTTATGAACAGTAACGGCAAGATGTGATAACCTTTCAAAAGACTAAAATTTAAAACGGTCGCATAAATTTGAAAAAAGAAATATTCTAGTAACGAAAAAGGGGACTTCTGGATTAAAGGAGAAATGATGATGGGAACGCAAGAAAGTGGCGGCTGTGGGGTCGAATTAGCCGACGTATTTATATACCAATTTTTTTTTGTTCAAATTAGTTCTTTATTATTATTATTGGCATTAACGTCTTTGTACGATGCATTTTTCTTGCCTCAAACATTATTACACAAACATAAAGATTGACCTTGGAGTCTTGGACGCATATTGGCGTTGTACGTTCTCGGTCGGTTTTGAAATGTGCGAGTGCGAGTGGAGGGACCGAAGCTACAAAAACCGCGTCATGAGCCGTCGTTTTGTACGTCTCTGCCTTATTATTTTGCAAAACCATTCTATTATTTTGCATTGACACTTCTTTATGTACGAACTTGCAAATCAGAGAGAGAGAGTCGTGACCCTCTTGTTTCTAGGAAGGTATTCCATCCTACCAGGTTTCTTACAAAAATCAGGATAGTCTCGAGATGGCATCAGGTTTTACAGTGAACCCAAGTACCATGCTCTTGTTCAAAATTTGGAATATTTATTTTCATGGCTTGGTTAAAGGAAAAAAATTTAGAAGTAGCATAGCAGTACGAATGATTCTCATGCAGGATTAGGCACTGCGTAGGATATCATAAGCTGGTACCTTCCACCGTCTTCATCAAGAGGACCTATGGAAGAATCACCATTTAGATACCTCTAGGATATGGACAATGATACAAATAGTCCATAAACTTTGACTTAATGTGCAACGTGATTCCTGAACTTTAACATAATGTGCATTTTTAATTTGTTCAATGTAATCTCTAGACTTTTAGTATATGCTCAACTTAATCCTTGAAATATAAGAAAATGTTCAATGTTATCCATCTATTAATTCACGTTTAGAGAAATATTTAACATTTTCATATAATTCAGGGATTAAGTTGAACATGTACTAAAAAATTAAATATCACATTGAATAAATATAAAATTTTAGGGACTACATTAGACATTGGACTATAATTTATAGATCACATTAAACAAATTAAAAGTTCATGGACCACATTGAACATTTGATCAAATTTTAGGGACCATTTATGTTATTTTTTATTCCTTATACTAAAGTTTGTCTTTCCTTGTTTATAAGGGAGAATATCAGTTTGACAAGCACATAAGGCTGTTAAAAAAAAATAATAATAAGCTATTGGATGGTAGGAAATCCAAAGTTAAGATCAGTGTAGCGATCAAGCAAAGCTCCCCATGTACAAGATAGTTATGGAGTTACGGAACATGAAATAATATAAATAATAATTTGAGCACAAAAACAAAATCACATATCATATGAGGCATGGGGAAATTGAAACTTAGTTCTCAAATATAATATGTTAAATATTTTACCCTAAAATCTTTTTTTGGGAGCAAACAATCGCATATAATAATAAATAAAATAAGAAGGTAGATCAGATATTGTGTTTACGTGATTGGTTGATGTGATATACTCTAAGAGGAAAAGAGCACAAGATTCTACAATGAATCAACCGATGCAACTGATATTGTAACCAAATTCAAGTCAATCAAGCACTTTTAATATGCCGTAACCCCTCACTACACTTAATAACTCACGATTCTTTGCAAATAACTACTCGATCTCATAAAATATATATATATATATATATATATATACACACAAGATGTTATCAACGAAGAAAGCTGCAACAAAAGTTGCCCATCTCTACATACTTCTTCACTTCATGTAAAATCACAAAACACTCAAGAAAGCACTTTGCACAATCGCAGCCTTAAAGCCTTAAAAAACGAAATGTACACAGACACACAAAGAACACCACATCCGAGAGTCGCTCAAATCAAGCCAAATTATCATGCACTTTAGGACTAGGCTTCATTCATCGGTTCAAAATCGAGAGCTAATTTTCAACAAATTTTTACTTTGACTCGATGTTTGTGCCAAGTACAATCACTTCATTGAAATATAAACTTCAAAGCTACTTTCCCCAAACCTCTCACGGGCTCTTTAGCCACCACAAACATGTTTCAAATCCAAGCACGCTTGAATTTCGTCATAGCCGCGAACTCAATATAGCACCAACTCCATATAGCCAATTCCACGTGCACCTTTAGCTCTTTCTCAGACACAACATACTCAACTACATATGAAACAAAACCATTATTGCACCCATACTTATTAGGCGATCAAACTTATGAACCTTGTGAAACTTAGCAGCTACAACAATTGTTGTCTTTACAAACTCCACCTTACTATAGGCACCTTCTGTGTCAACATGCTAATACCTGTTGCCTCAAGATTTTCTATTGCAACTCCACCTTGAGCTACACATCATTCAAATCTACATAAACATTATCACAATATTTTCTACTTGAAAGTATTGAAGACTTGTCAAATATAATATCTCTTTTGTGGGTGAATTTATTCTGAGCACCACAAATGCTAATCTTCAATCTGCATCTTCTAGCAATTGAAAACCTTCCCATCAAACCTATAGTTTTTCACCTTTCCTTCTTCTACCTCCATCTATCTACTTTAACTTAGCCTAACCTGAATATGATGCCTATTGTTTGGAAAAATAATGATTGAAGACAATGTTAAATAGAATAAGGGATTAAACTGGACACTAGTTTACATGGTTTGGTTAGTGTGACCTATCCAATGGAGAGAGTAACACAAGAGTCTACTATAGGTTAAGCAACATAATGGAGATAATAGGGAAAATTACCAAAACAGTTCCTAAAGTTATTACAATTTTTCCAATTCAATCTTAAATCTTTTTTTTATTGTCAATTTAATTATAAACATTTTGCAATTGTATCAATTCAATCTGTTCGATCAAATTTGGCTGGTTGGTACTAACATGGATGCTACTACCTGTCTAGTTGACACTGACATGATAATTTTTTAATAATAATTTTTTGTATTTTTTTTAATTTTTTCTTTCTTTCCTTTTCTTCTTCTAGCTAGACCGGCCGGAGGTTGCAACTAGCGAGATTGACCTCATCGGCCACTGGCGAGGCCTCGCCTTCACCCTCACCCTCCCTGTTGCTGTGCAAGGTCGAGCTCACCTAGTCATGGTGAGGACAAGGTCACCCTTGTTGTTGCTGCGTTTGGTGAGGGCAAGCCTTGCCATGGCTGAGCGATCTCGCCGTTGACTTTCCCTTATCATCGCTAGGCTAGGGTGAGCCTCACCATGGTTGGGCGAGCTCACCCAGAGACGGCAGGGCCAAGCTTGCCTAGTAACGCCATGGCCTTGCCAGTTATAACCTCTAGTTGGTCTGGCGATTGGCCAGAAGAAGAAAGAAAATAATTTCCAAAAATAAAATATAATTAAAAATTGCCACGTTAGCATTGGCCAGCCAAATTTGGCAAAATTGACTGAATTGGCAGAAAAAAAGTTTAGGATTGAATTGGAAAAATTATAATAGGTTTAGAACTGTTTTGGTAATTTTTGCAAGATAACGAGGACACTCAAGTCACTCAAACACTTACAATTTGTTGCAAACTGCGATTATACTCAATTACAACTTTTGCGATTTTAAACATTCAAGATGTTATTGATGAAGAAAGCTGCCGCAAAAATTGCACATCACAACAAACTTCTCCACTTGTAAAATCACAAAACCCTTGAGAAATCATCCTACAAATCATGACCTTATATACCCCCAAAATCACCAATGGCCACCCTTCCCACATGAGAAGAGGGAAGTGGGGGTTTTGAATCCTCGCATTCTCAGGAGAGTTGGGTGGTGACGATTTAATTTCAAGCATGGATTTCAACTCCTATGTCTTGCAAGAAGGTAGGACAAAAGTCTAAGAATGAGAGTTAAAATAGAACCGACTGAAAAAAAAAACAAAAAAACAAAAAAAAAATCCTGAATATTTAGTTATATATATATATATATATATATATATATATATATATATATTTAAAAATCCCTTTCAGCCAACTCAACTAGGAATACGAATAGGAAATTGTGTTTTGCATGCAAGTTTTAGAAACTTAGTCCCCTTGGACTTTCCAAATAAAGCGCCACATCCAAGGGTCGCACAAACCGAGCCGGATTCCCAAACACTTTTAAATCGAGTTTCGTTCACAAATTTAAACTTAAACGGATAATCTCAAGAAACCTAATATAAGATTGGTTGTAAAAAAGGCCTCAAGAACCCCCATAAGCCCTTACCACACTGCTTATGCTAGATGTGAGAAACAATGAGACAAGTCTGTCAAGGCGCAAAGCATACATGGATCAAGAGCAATATAAGAAATAAAAAAACGAAACTTTTGCTTCATACCTTGTTAAGCAAATGAAAGCTCAATAGTTCGTACTAATTCAACGACCGTAAAGTAGTTCAACATGAAGAACAGTTAACAGATCTCTTATTCGATTCCTTATATCCCCAAATTCCCTTCTAATTCATATGTCAAGAGCTTCCGCTATATATTCATATATTCATTATCGATAATCTTTTGTTGAATTAGCAAGTAGATCAAGTGTATATTACCCCAGTTCTCTCTTTACGTTTTGTTTTCCTTTAATCATAAATCCTACAACAAACCAACAATAGTCACATAGAATAATGTAGTGGGAAAAATGCGCAGTCTTAGCATATAAAACAATTTTGGGCATGCACTCATCATTGACCACCGACGGCTTTTCCAATTGAAAATATATCTAAATTTAATGTGTGTGCGAGATTGTTCTACCAACAGTACATTTAAGGGAGACAAGACATTACAGTAAAAAAGAACACTAGGTTGGGCCACCGGAAATATCTAGCTACGTCGTGCAACAAATTTCATTTACTTAAGATAATCACGTTTCAACCTCTCCTGTAGCATAAGGACCCGATGCAATTTCTTTTGCTTTCCAGAGGATTTCTAAATTTTCGAGTTTTTCATTTCTCCCATTCTTTGATATTGAATTCACGATCGCATTACGCAAGCAAAACGTGACGATTAACGGTTTAGGGTCACTTTATGGGAAAACCTACTAACATCGTAAATCAGCAAGAATCAAACTATAAATTGTTAGGGGAAAAGTGTCAAAAAAGTTCTAAACTTTTTGCATTTGTGTCAATTTAGTCCTAAACATTTTTATTGGTATCAATTTAGTCATAAACATTTTTATTTGGTGCCAATTCAGTTTTTTCTGGCTAATTTTAGCAGGATTTTGCTGATTAGGTGTCAGTCGGCTGACGTGAACAACTTTTAATAATAATTAATTTTTTTTAGTTTTTTATTTCATTTTTTATTTTCTTTTTCCTTTATTTTCTTTTTTCCTTTCTCCTTTCTCCTCCTCCTTCCTCTAGCCATTGCTAGATCTCAACGATTGGCCAAAGGCGACATCGACGGCGCCGGCTTCTGGTGAGCCTCACGGCCACTAGCGAGGCTTGAGCCCTTACTAAAGGCTGTAAGGGCTGCTTACACTAGGCGGTAAGGCTCGCTCTCGTTGGATTTGGCAAGGGTTAAGCCTCACCGGCCATGGGCGAGGCTTGCTCTCGCTAGATCTGGTGAAGTCGAGCCTCGCCAGTGGCTAGGCCCTTGTCAGCCTAGCTTGATGTTGCCCTCGTGGCCTAGGTGACCTTAAGCAAGGCTCGACCTTGCCGGATCTAGCGAGGCTGAGCCTTGCCACCTAGCGTGAGTAGCCCTCGCGGCCTTTGGCGATGGTTTGAGCCTTGCCAATGGCTGTGAGGCTCACCAAAGGCCAGCAAGGTCGACCAGTCGCTAGAGGAAGGAGGAGAAGAAGGAAAAAAGAAAAACAAAATAAAATAAAAATAAAAATAAAAATATTATTAAAAGTTATCCACATCAAGACCTGGTCATGTCCCGTCAATCGCCTAATCCCTAGTCAATAAAATTCTACCAAAATTAGTCGAAAGAACTAAATTAACACCAAATCAAAATGTTTATGACTAAATTGATACTAATAAAAGGTTTAAGACTAAATTGGCACAACTACAAAAGATATAATACTTTTTTGACACTTTTCCCCAATTGTTAGAGGAATTCCACCCAAGCGTAGAGAGTTTCCACACTTGTTTTAGGCGATACTCCTCAAATAGCGTTATTTACATCTATTTGTATTTTGCTTTATAAGATGACTAAGAGAAAAAAAAATTGATACAAAATTCTTAATTGCTTTTTCTTTGCTTTTGTAGACCTACCTCCCCTCGTGACCAAGGTCAGCGCTATCATTTTGAACTTTTTTGACGGGCCAAAAGAGTAATGATAAGGACAGCAAGGGACACCCTCCACGGTCAATGATTGCATGTGGAGAGATTATTGCCACATAAAGTTTCAGAAGTGCTTCGTCCCTACATCATCAGTTGGTGACCGGTTAGCCCTCTGGCCATCTCGGATTGCCATTACTGATTTTATTCGTTTTATTTTTTGAAGCGTGTAAAAATGTTGGAGGGGAAAAGGCAAGATTTACTACTTAATCATTCCAGAATCAATATCTTCCCCAAAACTCAACCAAGTAATTTCAAATTAATTCCAACAGCAACCAGTCATAATATTCCAACAGTACAACATCAAACCAGTAAATATGAATAACTCAAAGCAAAACAATATCCACGAATTTTACATGAAAAACTCAATATGAAAAAATTGTGGAGCATCTCAAAACAACAATATATCATGACCACAAAATTAGTTTAACACAAAAAAAAAAAAAAAAAAAAATCTAATCACTACCAGAGAAGTTGAAAATGGAGAAGGATTTCAACGAATAAAATCGATCAATTTGTGAATTTTAATCTCACGAATAGCATACTAAATTTCAGCCAATCTTGATAAAGTTTAATCGTCGAATCTAGACTACCTCTTCTCCTCTTTGAAACTATAAGCTCTCGAGCTCTTTTCTCTGCTTCAGCAAACATTCTTCTCTTTCTCTTCTCGATCAAGAACGTTCGCCCTTCTCTTTTTCTTTTTACCTTTTATTTATTTATTTAAGATGACGAGCTGAGCCCCATAAGCGGAGGATCCAGCCCCCCAAAAAACATGTATGATTACCTTTGGCAAATGTCGGGACTCATGGACACAACAATCACAAGAATGTTTTCTACTTTATTCGGATGTTAGGATTCAAGCCCGATCTCACATTTCAAGAATATTATCCAAAAAGTTTTAAATTTATTGTACGGCAGTCAATTTAGTTCTAACCTTTTCAGTTATGCCAATTTAATTCTAAAACTTTTAACAATTTGTCAATTTAGTCTTAACATTTTGACAATTATGCCAATTCAATCATAAATCTATCCATTATGCTAATTTATTTCTAAACATTTTAAGGTTCTGCTAAGTTAGTCATAAATAGGGGTGAATATGGTTTCAAGATAGAACCTAGAATTTGAGAACCAAACCGGTGGGAACCTATTCAGTCTTAAGTTCCAAGGTATGCGGGATAGGTTCTAGGTTTTGAAAATTGAGAAACATGTTTTGATGGGCAGGTTCTAGGTTTTAGGTTAGTGAAACTTATAACTTGAAACTTAAAACTTGGAATAAGTTTCTGTGTTTTCCTTGGTCTATTTTTTCGTGCAATCCTACAATATTCCATAGCATTTGATTACAAGTGTATAATCTAGAATCACTAGTCTAAGCTTCCAATGATCAAGACTTTTACTTTATTAATGTTCATATTTTTCGTGTAACTAAAAATAAGTTATAATCAGTGAATTGTAGCAACAAGTGATGGACATTAAAAGTGATAATTCACTACAATTATTCAATTAATAATACACGTGGAACTTGGATAAACCTTGAAATTGACTTTGGAATCCGTGATAGGGCACGTTCGAAATTCCAAACAATGAGGAACCTGTTTCGACAGGTATGTTCTAGGTTACATATGGAATCTATATAGAACTTGAAATTGATTTTCCCTAGTCCTAAACCTTTTAACAAATTGCCAATATAGTCATTCTGACTAATTTTTACTAGAAATTGTCACATGGTAATTCAGTCAATGCCAGCTGTCCTATGTGGTGTGGTTAATGCTGATGTTGATGATTTTTTATTTAATAATTTTTTTGAATTTTGTATTTTCTTTCTTTTTTCTTCAATTTTTCGGTGAGGCTGTGAGCCCCTTGGCAAGGGTTTGCGAGCACTTGCCAAATATGGTGAGGGCTAGGCAAGGGTTGCCATGCCCTCATTGTGGCTCGCAAGGGCCGATAGAGGTTGCCGTCCCTTAGTCAGTGGTTGGCGGCTCCACTGGCATAATGAAAAAAGAAAAGCAAAAAAGAAGAAGGGTGGCGTTATTTCCACCCTTTAAATGACTAAATTCACCATCATTCACTCAATCTTTCAATTGCAGTTTTAGATAATGGCCCTACTCATTTTTTTTCTATTTAGGATATTTACCATAATTAAGAATTTCACTTTTTTTTAGCATAGATATCCTCATAACGTTTTGCATGTTCCATGTAAAATTATCATGCTAACAGTAAGGAAAAAATTCTTTGATATAGTATAAAACAAAAAAGTCTCTTCTTCATCATTAATCTTTGCTCCTCTTTCATTAAAAGCTCGCTTTCTTGATTTTATTAATTTCATTAGTCTAAAATATATATCGACTCTCTAGACTAAAGATTTTATCAACCATTCCTAAACTGTTGTTTTTTCTTCTTTTATATTCAAATTAGAGAAATTTGCATGCTTTTTCTTTTTTATGAGAATCACCTAAAATTCAGGTATTTCAATAAAGTTAATGCTTAAGATTCTGATTCAAAGGATTATGAATAAAATACATCGACTTACAATGTTTTTATAAAGTTCGATTTAGTCTTTAGTTCAAGTTTTTGTTAGGAGAACTTTTTTGTTAAAGTTGTGAACTCTTTGTGAAAGTAATTTATTTTAAAATATGTTATTTAACAAAGGTCGTTAACAAGATTCAAACTCCAGAAAAATCTTTATAAAAATCAGCTTGAGCACAAAAGTAAGAAGATTAAAGGATATGAAGTCCGTATAAAAACAAATGGAAAATAACATAAAGTGGTGGACTAGTATATTAATGTTTTGACTAGTACAGACGATTTTGTATTTTCATGACAATGCATAATTTTTGCATTTTCAATAAACAGCAAATTTCAACATTTCCATCTATAATTTTGATTACTCTTGAGATTATCTTCTTCAACTTACAAGTTACGGAGTGTCATAACCATTTAGAGGGTGGAAATAGTGTAAACTATCCAAAAATATTATGAAAATATGATTAACTTCTCGATCTTTTCGTAAAAGAATTCCTATTGATCTTGTGTCACCTACCTTCTAGATAATGCTAGATTTTCCTATTTCCCTAGATCTTCTATTGGGCTCATTTTATATCCTAGATTGGAGACCGATCCTAATTTAATAGAGGATATTTGTTGTTTTGTGTAGCGATCAATCCAATTACTCTAAAACCTTGAATATGTGGAATGACATTGACATTCCTGAGCAAGCATTATTTGAGAATCTCTCATTTGCCCTTTTTTAGTAAAAGCCATAAAAAAATCCCAAACTATATTTATTGTGACACATTTACTCCAAAACATTTTTTGCGACACTAAAAACCTCAAACTTATACTCATGTGATATTTCAAATTTATACTCGCATGACATGTCTACCTTAAGCTTTTAACTTTAGACTCGTATCCATGTGAGACATATATGCCAAACTTATTTTTTGTGACACCCAAACTCTCAAATTTAGACTTGTGCCACATATTTATCTTTTGTCAAGATTTTTTTTTTTTTTTTTTTCTTTTTTCCTTCCTCCTTCATCAGCCCCGCCACTAAGTTCCTTACCATCACCAAATAAAGGAAGAAAATGAAAGAGGAAGTTAAAAGAAAAAGGAAAAAGAAAGTGAGAAAAGGAAAACACAAAATGTATTGACATATTTTTGCCATGTCAGTGTCACATCAGCACCGTTTATTTTTCATCATCTATTTAGGCAGCCACTTGAGATTTTCAATGGCTCTCATTAAGAAAATTTTAAAAGAGGATAAATATGTGTCACGAAAAAAAGTTCAGGGTAAATATGTTATATAGATATAAGTTTTAGGTATATGGTGTCCCCAAAAAAAATTATGGCGAATGTATCATAGTACACATAATGTGAGGTTTTTGTGATTTTTTCTCCTTTTTTTTTTTTTTTTTTTTTTGAGATGGCTAGTTTAATATGTCAAATTTCTTCCATGATTATGTTGCTGCATGTGGTCCAGCCAACTAATGACGAAAGCATAGTGAAGATGATTCTTAAATTATTAAGTAAAAAATAAGATTTGTTAATATAAAAAAAGGAACAATTATTTGTTTTATTTCTCACTTCTTCTGATTTGGCCACCTTGATTTAGACGAGATCCTCCTTCGGTTCCCATGCAGATGAAGTCACCAGAACAAACAGACAGGTCTTACCCAACCTATTTGTCCATTTGTTATTCTCATCTCACTTCATCCTTAATTATTTCAAGGAAAAGCACTTCATAGAGAGTATGCACATCCCTAAATGAATGATTTACATCTTCTTCTTTTTCATTTCTTTCCTTTTTTTTTTTTTTTGAATTTGAAAAGTAATGATGTCGCACCAATTATACTGTAATGGACCTCACTAGAAGAGACTTGTATCATGGGAGAGGGAGGGTTATGTTTCAAAATTTGAAACGACACTATTATGGTTCTTAAGGGTAGGTGGGATTTAGGAGGAAAGTTCATGGGACAACTTGGGACCATGTGAACTTAAGATTTCAAGATATCCAACATTATAATCCTCCTAAAGTCATCATCTCTCTCTTGACTCAACTGGCCTGGCTAGAGCCAACTAGACAAAATAATTGGCACATCTCAAATGCGATATGCCCATGCTTTTACTTGATTTAACAAATGAAAAAAAGCTCATATAAGAGAGAATCTACGACGCATTTGAATAGGGACAAATGAAACAGTTTGGGCTGAACACCGACTTCGTAATTACTATTTTAATTATCACGATAAAGCTCTTAACCTTGGAAATCCCAAACTTAGCTTAGCTTAAATCTTGGTCATCACTGTTACGCGACGAACCCTTACTTTCATTTTTAAAGTTTTGTTTTTTGCGTGCGCATCACGAGCATGACGTAATTACACTGTCAAACGAGAGCTAGGAGAATACTCAAGAGACCCCAATCAAAATAAATATTATTGGACTCAGATATTCTGAATCAGCTGATTTTTTTTAATGTAATGATTATGCAAGATCTCAAGAAAGTGAACTAAGCTTATTCGCCTCTTTAATTGGTTCATGACGTGATCTATATTTTTATAGTATAATGATACAGTCGTTATACTTTCCCGTGATTTGATTATAATCCTATAAAATATCACTGAAAAAAGTGATCTTCAACAGACGAATTTATGAAATAAACTTAAGGAATCGATGGTAATTCCATAGATGGAATTGAGCCGTGCAAATGCGACTTTCCCAATAACGAATATAAATGATTGTTTTTTTCAGCTCGTCGATACCCAAGAATTTGGGCGGTGCATTGGCAAATTTTTTCCTGTTTGACTTCGGTTTTCGAAATAATAGCAGAGACTTTAGATAACCCCAAGAGCAGAAGCTCCAATTTTTTCTACCTTGGGACCGTGAAAAGAATAAAATATTACGTCTACACTAAGAGGAAAATAAGGGAAAAACTTGATAGAACGAGTGCTACTTTGGTCAAATTTTGCGACACGTGGAAGAATGTTGGTGAATATATGGTGTAAGTACCAAGTGTAAAAAAGAAATGAAAAGTCTCCGCCGTAACCACAACGGAATCGAGCTGCCTTTCTTGGGGTTTGCAGGGGGACAAGTATCAAGGTTTTGACTATGGTGGAGATTTATGTGTTAATATATGCATTAAAGCTTGCGATGAGTCTTGCGCTTGAGTACTATGTTTAGCTTCTTCGTAACTTGCTAAGTATGGTAGTACGGGCTAGGTAGAGGGAACGGCCATGACTCATGTTTCTTTTTTTGTTTTCTTTTGGTTGTCATAGTCTCTAAAGAGTTTGGGGTTATCGAGAATGACCACACTGCATCATAATTACACTTTGACATGGGCTAATTCCAAGTTGGGTCTCAATCGAAAAATAACAAAAAGTGAAGCAATGAGGCATATTGATGCTTTTGATAGATAATTGGATGTTTTTCGGTAGAGGGTGAATCCCTTCAATTGGTGACAAAAGATGGATAGAATGGTGAAAATCAAAGTCACGATGGCCATGGAATTGCCCGAGTTTATATTGATCTGAAAATTCTAAGGATCCGCTCATTTGAAAGAAAGTTGTTTTCAAAAACCTGTTTTTGAATTTTTGATATTTAGATGATGAAAATCAATCAATTTATAAGAAAGGTTTTGCATGAACTGAAAATAATACATTTAGATTTAGGGAAAGCGACTGCTCCTAAACTAGCAAACAAATAAAAATTAATTTTTTTAAAAATAATTTTTAGGGAAAATATTTTTCATTGTTACGAAATTTTCAATGAAACAATTTTGTTTCCATCCATGAAAAATATTTTCCATAAATCAATTAATTTTCCATCATTCAAATATTAGAAAGCCAAAAGAAATTTTCCGGACACAGTTGTCCTTCAAATAAGTCAACCTTATATGCAGGGCACTCAAAACTCATCAAACCAAAACACTGACCCTAATTATCCGCCTTCTTCCCTCAGTTTAATCACCCGCCTCCGCCGCTACTATCGAAAACGTTCAACATCTCAACATATATGAGGGCTCGTGTTTTGTCTGCTACTGCCCAAAGATAAGCGAAGATGACGATGTTGCTGGGCAGAGAGAAGGGAGAGTGTAGGCCTTCCTAGTTAAATAGGAATGAGGTAATTGAAATATGGTAAAATAGATGGGAAAAAAATTAAAAGAATTCGGGATTGGAATTCATCTTCTGATGTGTTTCGCTGGGAATTAGTGAATACCCTTAATCAAAGGTTGACCGGTGATTTTACCCAATTGGGTTCATTGGGAATTCGCATAGGAGTCAAATTACGTAGCAAAAATCAAGAATAACTAAGGCTATGTTTGTTTAACGGAATATATTTTCCTCATTTTCCAGTATTTGGTTCATTTAGGAAAATAAGTCAATAGAAAATCAATACTTAAATTTAGAAAAATGATATCACCTTTAAGAATCGAAAATTATTTTTAAGAGTATGATTCGGCATCAGCGCTTGACTCAAAATTCTACACTTAGGCACAAAAAACCCTAACATCATTTCCCGTGTCATCGGCGTCTAGGACCAAGTCTCCGCAACGGGGCTCGGGTACATCAAGGTTGGGCCCATGGTCCTGGTGCCGAAGTTGATACCCTCGTGCTCATGCTAGGGTCTATTGAGGCCAAGCCCGAGACCTTGGTGCTCGATGCATGTGCTCAAGTCTATTGAGGCCTAGTCAGAGCCCCAATGCCCATGCTTGGGTCCATCAAGGCTTGGCCGAGGATCCAAGTGCCTGTGGTTTGATCCTCGGCACCTCAGTCAAGGTCCATTGATGCTGAACCTGAGATTCTAGTGCCTTTATTTGGATCCTCAAGTGATTAGGCACAAATTACTAGCTCCCAAATAGTATTTGTTTATTTAAGAAAATCAAATCGTATTTTCCATGCCAAACAACAAAAAATATTTTCCAGTTTATTATCAGGTTTCGGCCAAAATATTGGAAATTATTATTATTTTCCTAAAAAATGACTTCTTAGGAAACATTCTACGGAAATATCACATTTTTCACGAAACAATTTGAGGCCTAAATCTAAAGGGAAAGGAAATGCAAGTAGTGGAAATTGATAAATTGAACTGAGAGAATACATAAGTTTGTATTGATGATTGTAGATCTCTACAACAATTCAACATGGCTTTATATAGCCTACTACAAAATGTAGCTGCTTATAAGCAATTACTATTCGAATCGATAGTTATAACCGCCTCTCAACTTTAGGCCCATGATAGCACCGACTTATCCACAAGTGATTATAATTCCTCAAGTTGCCACTTGACTTAACCATCAATTAGTATCTTTATCTTCCATTGGCATCTTCACTTTGTTTTCTCTCTTTATTTTCTATATTCAACACTTAGCCAGATTTTGCTAAATGACAATCGTCAACCAATCACCATTGCATGTTAGTGGTCGTATATCATGATCATCGATAATCATAGTCATTGGCTAGTGTTTCTACTGTCATAACTTGTTAATAATCAAATTGTAGTTAACACTAAGTTTTGTACTAATTTAATCTAGCATCTTGTCAATTAAAGGATTTGGTCATTTTTCCGTGTCAACATTATGATTTATATTTTAGTATTTTAAATTACTCTATAATAGAATTAGTTGAATGAACTTAAAAAATGAGATTTTCTCCGCATTACAGTGGCCAAATCAAAGCCTATGTTGACATACCACATGTAAACTTGACTTTTTATCGACTCAATCTCATTCCTTTCACAAATACTTATCCTTTCCTGCAGGATTGAGCATTTTTCAGTCCCGCTTTTTATTTAATTACAATTGATTCTAACCTACCAAACTGTGTAAAAAAAAAAAAGGGAACGAGAACCTAATTTTAAATTCCACTGTTTTCATTCCTAACGCCTACTTGTCCTCCACTAAGCTGAGGGTCGTGAGAAAAGGAACTAAACCCAAATTTTTTTTTCCCAGACAAGAAAAAGGTCAAAAGAAATTTAAAAGTGCAGAAGTATCCAAGTTGCATTGATTTTTATGCCCCGACTGATCGAGACTATCAAAAACAATTCGCCATCCTCTCACATAACAGTGTATCTCGAAACCATCGAGTTCGTGAAAGTACTATGCAAAGAAAAGAGGTGGGAATTTGCAATGACAATCCCGAACTTTCAAGGAAAAAGAAACACAAAAACTGTAGTGGAATAGGATAAAAACTGTGGCAATTTCCCAAGTACCTGAGAAATTTGCTACGGATGGGACACATTAAAAAACCCCAAAAATTTGGACCGATCCTCCCGAAATATCCGGTTCACGGGTTCAAATCCTAGGGGACCCCCATCATCATCGCCTCACCATCCTCCCAGCCACATGATCTCACACGTCTCAGTCTTCTTCAATCATGTCCGAGTCTTAACAGGTCAACAACGCCCTCATCATCGCCATCATAGCACCCACTCATTAATTGAAGTGTGCACTCGATTCAGTTACTGCAATTGCATGCTTTTGGGGACCATTAATGGCCCATTGTCCACTTCCACACTCAACTAGCCCTTGAGGACTAGTCATTGCAAATGTTTCCAATGGACAAAATTAATTTCTCATTAGCTAAGAGATCCACATGCAAATAGAGAAGCAAGTTTTTCCTTACTATTTTTGGGTATCTAACATTACTCTGGTGAAGAACTAGAACATGATAAAAGATCGACCTTTAGTTATATTCACAAATGGAAGACTACTATTCCACCGGAGCATTAGATTCTCGGAGTTCTATTTGTACCAAAGTGATTACCAATTCAAAGCTTTGAAGGCAGTCCAATTATGCCTTCGCGTGGATTCGAATCCATAGCCATGTTTAATATGGCATTAGTCACCAAATTTCTTTTATTGAGAGTTTTTGTGTCTTTTATATTAATTTTTCTTTTAGGCTAAAATCTACAAGTTATATCAGTTATAGATAGACGCTAGCTGTCAAGCATTAAGGAGCTAAGAAGAAAATAGAGAGGAAAGAAAAAGAGAATTTTTCTTGTGCCCTGATTGTGAGAGAAGATCTTTGATTGTATTCTTGCTTTCTTCGAAATTTAGTGCATTCACAAAATATCTTTGCGTAGACACATAACCCAAGTTTTCGATAACAAATTTTCTGATACGTTATTCCAATAATGTTCTTTTATTATTATATTTTATTTGGGTGGATTATTTGCTTACGTTATTTTTTAAAAAAAAAATTGGCATGCGATTCCTAACAATAAGTTGAGTTGAATCTTTGTCAACCGAACAGCCTAGCTATCGGCATAATCAAGGGTGAAGTTTATTATTTTTCAGACAGGATGTGTGATCTTTATTAGAACTATTATATTGGCGGGGAAATCTTTTATGAACCTGTTGGCACTCTGAAAAAGTCACTTTGAAATTAAAGATCTCGAGTTAATAAGAAAGAAAATGAGAGTGTGGCGGACGGTTGCTCATTATAGAGTAACGGTGTTGTCCCATCACATAATTTTCCAACGAAATTACTCGATTTCCTTAGGAAATCATGAATCCCGCTTGGTGGATTTGCCAACCCACCGAGTGGATATCTTGCATTAGAAAAGAAAGAGTAAATCAACCAAAACAAAAAATAAAGAAATAAAAGAAAAAACTTATTAGCATCATAAAATAAAATATTCTTATATTATGTGTAAAAAGGACGGTATCTTTATTATAAAAGTAAATAAATGTAGAATTACTATTAGCAATAACCCTAGTGCTTTTTTACACTTACCGTTGTGAATGACAAAATATCCAAGACCGTATGAAATGAACACAGCTGTCAAAACTAAAACTAGAATACATTGTATTTTAGCTCTACTCATGGAGGAACCTTTTTATACCGCCAATGTAGAAAGTCAAAATCCACAGATATATCGACAAATGACTAATAAGATTCTATGCCAAGTGACATTTATTTGTGTGCAATCAAAGCCAAAAGATACCGATAAACGTTTTTTCAATCTAGGAGTATAGCTTCAAACATATGGCAACTTGGAGGCCCGTGGAATATTTATAAGCTGCATGAACCAAATAAATTTAGACCTTCTAGCATGTACTAGTAGAATTAACACAGAGCGGTTTGAACAATTTATGAAATTTCAACATATGACTTTCACTTTCTAAATTGGAAAACACCCGATAGCCAAATACACAAACAATGAGGAAGAGGGACTAATTTGTCTTCCAATTTTTAGATAAATAATTTATTTGGTTGAGTATGTTAATAGATCATAAAACACTAATTGAAAGTTCATGATAAATATTATCCATGGATAGGATAATTACTTTACTTTTTCTATTAATTCCTAAATATCATTACATTTCTTATTTGAGAGAGAAATTCTATCTTTCAAAATTGTAGTTCAAATTCTCAGAGTTTTTTTTTTTTTTTGGTTTTGTTTGAATAATATGACCAGATTAATTTCTTTAAATACAAAAGTAATGCTCTCTCCCAACATTTTTTTTTTTTTTTACTTTCCGGTTGCTCAATCCCGAAAAATGTAACATTTGATCCAAATTGTACCTTTAGTAAAATGAGCAGTAACGATGTCATTAGGTTAGCAATGTTTGAATAAGAATTGATGTCATTGATCGTACATTGATTATGGCTTTGAATATGATATTAATTGGGGAAAATATTGATGAGAAAGTGCTAAGACCATCAAGATAAAGAGGAATTTCTTAAATCGAGCCATAGTAATAAAGTTGAGTCATTCACTAAATAAAGTCAATGTCAATTATGACTCTTGACTGATCAATAGAACATGTTGGGTGTTGAAAAGGAAGGGTTTAATATTATGCTGACCAGCACAAATAATATGTAATATAGTTGATAATCAACTAAATAGCATTGATTCTGAGACGTCAATAAAATTAAGTCGACAAGGCAAGAACAATTTTCATCCATCGAGTAATAGTCAGGTTGATGTCAGACGAATAGATGTTGGTCCAGTCCAGAAGCATTGACATTGACTCACTAAAGTTTGGCTGATACCAAATTGACTGCATGGATATAAATAGCGGGAACAATTATTGCAGTCAAATTCTTAAGCGGGAAAAATTACCGAAAGTATTAACCTACGGACGCAATCAAGCAGTTTTACAGACAAGTTAACCAGTTACTGCAGTCAATCTCCAAAGGCAAGAACAGTTATCCCATCAAATATGGAGTCGAAATTTGACTTAATGAGCGAGGATGGTTATTAGGAGAGACCATCCATCCATGGACTATAAAAGGATCGCACTGAAGAGAAAAGAACACGCACAAACATTCGAACATATTATCTATTTCTATCAATCCACTTACTTCCTTGCAATTCATTTTCAGTAATTTCCCAGCAATTTATTTCCAGTCATTCTATTTCTTTATTTCCTTTTGTCAATAACACTTGCCTTCTTCTTTCAGAAAGATTTGTGCTGTCAGTAGTAAATACATTTAATCAGTTTTAGAATCCATTCGTCAAGATTTTGTTCCTTCGTTGATGCATTATTGTCTGTCATTTTGAAGTACAAGGACCAGGATGTTTGATAAGGATTGTCAATCAATCGAAAGCACGATAATTTTCATTGTTGAGTCGGCAATTTTCATGGAACGATTTTTGAATAAATAGCACCCCACCCTTCGAGAGAACTTGTCTAGAGAATGAAATGTCATATCATATGATCTTTTCAGCAATATGTCAAACTTCCTCCTTCTAGTAGTGAATCTAACAAAAATCTATAGAGTCGATCGTCTTTTTAGGACCGAACGAGTAGCTAGCAAGTAGTCATATCATGCGAGGTGTTGCCAAAGCGATCCTTGTCCGACTTACTAACTTGATTAGGGCCAACATCTTTCTGTGCTTTTAACATGGAGGCACATGTCGAGAAATTACACCTACACAGATTTCACATTAATTACCCGAGATTAATCATTAATTACCCCTAAGACGTACAAAGCGATTTATGAACAGTAATTAATTCCACCAACTAAGCCGGCAAGACATGATGATCATCTTTTAAAAAGACTCAAAATCACCATTTGCCAAACCAAGCGTTTAGATGGTTTCATAAATTTGAATTAGAAAAACAAATGCGAAGTGATGAAAAAGGGGAGTTTTGGATTAAAGTGAAAATGATGATGGGAACACAAAAGGAATGGTGGCTGTGGGGTTGAATTGGCCGGCGTATTTACGTTACCATTTTTTTTTTGTTCAAATTAGGTTTTTGAATTTTTTTTCTTGGCATTAACGTCATGGTGTGATACATTTTTTCTTCCCGGAAACGTATTAAACAAGCATAAAGATTGACCTTGGAGTCTTGGACTCATTTTGGCGTTGTGCGACTCGGGTCTCTTTTGAAAATGTGCGAGTGCGAGGGAAGGGCCGAAGCTTACAAAAACGGCGCAATGAGCCGTCGTTTGCTATAAATAGCCCCTCCACTCTCTCTCTCCTCTCTCCCTCTCTCTTTTCTCAACGTCTTGCAACTTTCAACATCTCTCTCTCTCTCTCTCTCTCTCTCTCTCTTTCTCTCTCTGAGTTCAAGTGTAAGTTTTAAATGGTGGCGTGAAGCAGACGTTTGGAATATCAGTCTCGGCGTGTTTTTTTCTTGACAAAGAGACTCAGAGACTCGCCGAAGAACAGCACCCAACACAGCGCGGCCGCATCTGCTCTCGTCACAATGGGCAAGAAAGAGAACAAAGACAGCGCGAGAGTCGAAGCTGTTCTTCAACAGCTTCGGAAGCAAGCCCCACTCACTGTCAAACAGGTCTCTCTCTCTCTCTCTCTCTCTTTCTCTCTCTCTCTTACAGAAACGTTGCTGTTTCATGATTATGTCTTGTTTGCCTGTCTTGTTCGTTTGAGGTTTGAGGTTGAATTTTAATGTGGGTGGTTGAACAACAGGAGAAGTTCTGCAACAAAGCTTGCGTGGAGAGGTTCTTAAAGGCGAAAGGTGACAGTGTGAAGAAGGCGGTGAAGCACTTGAGAGCCTGTCTCTCTTGGAGAGATAGCATAGGCATTGGTATTTCTCATTATCAATCTCTCCTACTTCTTTCTTTGTCTTATTTTCATTTTCTTTTTAATCTTAGGAAAAAGGTTTGGTGGACTTATCGTTGTGCATCACATCGTCCTAGCTTAGCTTCTTTACCTTTTGTCTTTGGTTAAGGTTGAACCGGAGTCCCTCTCTCTACTTTATTTGAGACTTCGAATTGAGCGTTAAAGGGAGCTTAATCATTAAAGTCACGCACCCTCTTCAAAAACAAACAAAGAGAGAAGAGAATCTTGATGGGTTTTTTCCCCTTATGTTTTGAATTAGTGTCTTGATCTTAGCTTATAGTACTTTTTTGTTTTGCTTTTGGTGGTGTTTCATATGCAGAGCACTTGATAGCCGACGAGTTCTCAGCTGAACTTGCGGAGGGCGTCGCCTATGTGGCTGGCCACGATGAAGAATCCCGACCAGTCCTGGTAAAAAAACAAAACAGCACAGCCAAATCAATAGATAATTACTCTCTTTGTCTGTATGTATATGTATTATGTGTGTATGCAATATGTTATTTTAAGCATATTTGAATTTGCTTCTGGTCCAGAAGACGTAACTGAAACAACCCATCGTTGATTTTTTGCAGCTTTTTCGGATCAAGCAGGATTATCAGAAGTTCCACTCTCAGAAACTGTGAGTGACCTAACGAGGCTTTGAACTCTCCATGCCCTTTTAATTTCGTGAATTGTCAAGGATGTACATAAAAGATGGAATGACTAAGCCCAGAGCTGCTTACGGAAACGAAGCGGACAATGAATAAATTCTTGCACCTACAAAGTCGCCTATTAAAATCTGTCAGCAACCATTTGTGGAAATCACTTTTGTTTCGCTGTTTATAGAACCACAAGCTGTCTAATTTTCTATAATTTTTTCATGGACTTTAACTTACCCTTGTTTCCATTTCTTTCCAAATCTCCAGATTCACCCGGCTGCTGGTGTTTACCCTAGAAGTCGCCATCGGAACCATGCCCAAGAACGTGGAGCAGTTCGTCCTCCTTTTCGATGCAAGTAAGCTTAAGCTCACTTTCACTTCACTTCTCTTGTCGGTTTTTACTTTTGGGTACAAGCAATTAAGTTCCACTTTCACTTTCGTAAACGTCACATTGTCACCCACTTAACCTCCACATATAATCTTCAATTTCTTGGAAAACCTCCCCAAAATATAAATAAAACCAGCAACAACAAAAAGCATTTACAGCAGCAAGAAAAAAGAAACTTCCTCCACCCTTCTTTTTCGCACGCCGTAAAAGCAAAGCAGCAAGAGCAGGAGCAGATACATACATCCCCACAAATCCACGAGACAAAAACACATGAGCATGCACGTCCGTGTCGGAGCGCCGAACAGCCAACATCAACACCGAGCAACCAAAATTCCTTGAAAAGTATATCTTCCCTCAGAAAAAAGAAAAATATTTTCCGCAATATCGCAATATTAAAGAGTTAAAGCAAGCTCGAGAGGGGCGTTATCGGGAATTGCGTGATTTCCGATACGATTGCGTCCTAGAATTAGTCAATGTCACATGAGTGCGACTTTCCTTAAATTCACTGCGTTTTCTGCGCAGAGTACTAGCAAGGTATTCTGCTTTTACCTTATTTCTTATTTTTATTTTTATTTTCGCCCCTTTTTTAAAAAAAAAAAAAATTGTGCTTGCTCTGTCATTTCTGACCCGCAACTGATATGCTCAGAATGTTCATATATAAATTATACCTCGGGAAATCTTTATTTAGGCGAGCGTTTTCATCTTAGGGAAATGGGGGTGGAACGGAATTAATTGGGCCCCTTTAAAAGAAATTTTAATTTTATGATTTCCAGTGTTCAATTTTATTCATTTATTCATGCGGGCATTATTGATTATGTGATAACCGAGCAATAAAAGGAGGAGGGAAAATATTTATGTGTTATATATTTTTATTTGCAGGCTTTTTCAGATCGGCATCAGCTTTTATGAACATGTTGCTGGCGTCGCTGAAAATAGTGGGGGAGTACTATCCGGGTCGGCTTTACAAGTCCTTTGTGATCGACCCTCCTTCTCTCTTCTCTTACCTATGGAAGGTAAAAAATTCAAAAAGAAAATATAAAGTTCAAAATCTCAATTTTTTCGTTTTCTTCTTCTTTATCTTCTTATGTGTTTTGCATGTGTTGTGCACGTCTTTTCAGCAGCAACGCATTATTTTTCTGTCCTGCTTTGGCTTGAAAAAAAAGAAGAGAAAAAAAAAATTCAATAATGTCGCGGGACAACTGTGACAAAAGAGACCGATGCTGTTGAACTTACCTCAACTTGCACTGTTTGACCGACCAATTTACTTTTCTATCTCGTTTTATAGGTGGGCCACGGTCTCGAGTCAAATCGATAACTAACCCCCTATTCGAATTTTTCTTTCTTTTTTTTACCTCTTTTTTTTTCTCTTTTCTTTATAGCTGTAGGCCTTGGTTCTGCAATCGATTTCAAATTCTCTTGACCCGGCTTTGAATTTATAAGCTGATCATTGATATTAAATTACCTATAATGAGTGTCGGAAATGAATTATTTTGCATATCATACCCTGATCTGAATCTTCTTGATTTTATAAATTATAAAAGAAGTGCACTGTAAACTTTAAAGCTATGAAAGTGAGTGGTCCCATGGCAGTCAGAATAATGTATAGAAGTATCTCTTCAGACTAATCCGTGGAATTTTAATTTACGATTGGAGTTTGGTTTTCGAAATGTTGCAGGGAGTTCGTCCGTTCGTCGAGCTATCGGCTGCGACGATTATGGTGTCGTCCCTGGACTTTGAGGAATCCCTGGACTTCCACGACTTCTCGGCCTACCCGCGCGCCTCGTCCCTCCGGTTCGACCCGCAGTCGATCGAGTCGGGGGCCAAGGTCGGGCCGTGCTCGTCCTCCCGCTTCTCCTTCACCGTGTCCCACCACTTCGACTCGCTCAAGCCGTGGTACCTCACGCTGACCGACACGTCGGCATCCAAGGTCGGACCCACGAGCCCGTCCCCGCTAGGGCCGGCCCTGATATCCCCGCTGAACGCCCGGTCCTTCTCCTTTGCGTCCCCGACCGCCAGGACGCCGCACGGCAGTGTCATTGGCCCGAGGAAGTCGCTCTTCCCGTCGACCCCACTGCCCCAGAGGACGACCGAGCGGGTCAAGATCGCGCAGCCCCGGACCCCGCGCCCCTCATTCCTGCAGTCCCCGGCCACGTTCTTCCACCGCAAGGAGTGCCACGTGAGCCGGGCGGAGAAGTCGCGCGAGTCCTTCGTGCCCTTCCTCAAGTTCTACCGCAGGCCGTACGACGAGATGATCTACCGGTCGAAGATGAAGCCCCCGCTGGGCGGCCTGATCTCGATTGTCTCGCCCCACCTCAAGCGCCGCCACATGTCGGTATCGCAACGGTTCTAGAGAAGAAAAAACCAGAGCCAAAAAGGAAAAGGGAAAAGAAGGGCTAGCGACAAAATTTCAAGAATTGGGAGTATATATTGTTTTTGACATTCGAGCATCAATGTGAAGCTAGTAAAAATAATTTGACTAAGATCGTTTTTTGGTTGAATCGAGTGTCCTCGTGTGTTTGATTTGGCAAGGCCGAGAAAGAACGGGAGAATGAGAGGCGACGTGCTGAACGGGACGTGAAATCGTGTGCAAGCAATTAAAACGGTGCACCGTTTTTGGGGTCTTGGAGGTGGTCGGAGACGGGGCATGGGGAACGAGACAGCGTGGTCGGAACGGCGAGACAACAATATGCCTCGGAAATCATATGCTCTCGTTGATGGTGGAGAAACTATTACTATCTTATAGTTCTTTTGTAATTTTTTTCTTTTGGTGGGTCAAAGAGTATCAAAGTCCAAGGCGTTGAAAAAGGGAAAATCTATGTCCACTCGATATGTATATTTTAATTCCTATAGACATGTTTGCTTTTTGTGTTTTCTCTTCTCTCCTTCTTGTTGTTGATTTTCAGTTTGAAATTGTCGATCTTGATGTGGCATTTTGTTTATAATATAGGGGGAGAAAAAGAGGGAAGTTTGAATCTTTGCTAGTTGTAAGGTCGTGCGTTGTGTGCATTAGGTGAGCCGGGGTTGTGTTTTTTTTTAAGGATGGTTTTGTGGTTTCAACGTTTGGCAGAGAGGTAAGTAAGGAATTTGTGTCGTGTAGCGTCTTGTTGTTTTAACAGATGTCAAACTCAAAGTCAAAATAGCGAAGAGAAAAGAAGCGGGGGAAAGTGAGGGAACTGTGCTTCGAAATCGGTGGAGCAGAACGTGGTGGAAACTGGAAAGATACCGCAGGATCGGTAGTAGAATATACGAGGGGTCTCCAGTTGTAACTTTTGATGCTCTAGATCAGTACTGTTAAAGTACTTAGTTATGAAAATGGATGGGAAAAACACTTCAAAGCTGCAGCACGTCTGCAGCTACAACATCTCGCGGCAACTTTTAGGGGGCTGGCTTGCTCGGTTTTAATGTGCGGAGACTATGCATTTGTACAAAACGTACGAGTTACGATTCTTTAAAGCACATCTAGAGTTCTACCCACAACTCGGGATCAACCATAACTATACCAAACGAGCTCTAACTCACTCGACTTTAATCAAACGCGATCCACCCATCATTTGTTGTTATCAATATTAGCCGAGCTAGAAATAAAAAGAAAGGAAAGGGAAACTTTTTATTGTAAGTGGGCTTGAAGTGAAGATGGATTGCGAGCTATCTCCCGAGAGGTAACGCACCGGCCAGAGACTTTCTCTAGCTAAGTAGGGGATTGAGATACCTCCTCAAACTGCGCGTTCTTTCCCTGTGATCTAATATTCAATGTGGCGGGTTCACCACAACCCGGAGCTGTATAAGGGGGTTCTACTTGTTTAACGCCCCGTCTAAGGCTCGACCAAGCTGTACAAAACAATGAACTCTATGAAACGTTGATATTACAATCTGTGATATGTTTTGGTGACGTAGGTTATATGACTACTGGCTAATGATATAACATTAGATAATAATCAAGCAGAAAACAAGGGAAAGAGAGACAAAGGGAGAGAGCGGAAGCCTGGAGTTAAGGTTACAGGATGGGAAAATTTGTAGGTTGCGCCACCAAATAATGTTACAAATTTGAAACAAGTGTAGTTGTGGTCATTTACATCTTTTCGCCTTCGAATTTCCACTAAGTTAAGGATTCCAGGATACCAAGGATGCCATGGTAATTATCACTTTGGTAACCCAAAATGTCCGAACTCAATCTCTCTCTGTTTTCTTTAAAAAAAATTTATGTGATTGAATCGAAGTAATCAGTTTTCACATTGATTTGCGAGATGTGATTGGTCAAGCCTGTAAACCGTTATTATAATTATGTGAGCAGTACGTCATGGTTTACACAAAACTAGACAGTATCATATGACGGTACGACGTATGGACACGGAACTAAAATTATCATTTCTGCATGGGGGTTGATGCGACGGGACTTCTGTCGGCTACTGAGCTGTCGCGGAAGCATCAAGGCAAGGCGTTGTGGGGGAGGAGCAGCGTCCTTTCGGTGACGTCTCTCGGTTTGGACTCGACTGGTTTGGCCTCTGCTCTTTGCAATATCCCAGTCCCCGATCAGAGCCCCTTGTTGGGGCTCGAATGGAGCTTCGATGGCGACAAGCCCTGCGCGACTGACCCTCTCTCTCTCCCCCCTTGCATCGATTACGAACTGGCGAAAAAAACAACCGTCGCTGTATGGCCTTGGAGCTTTTATCTTTTGTAGCGACGCAGGTTCTAATGGAAGTCGTGCGTCGCTTTCGCTTGTTCTCTCGAGATTTTCAGTGCACGAGAGTGAGATTTGGCCATATCTCGACCGCAGTCTCTCTCCCTGCATGCTTGCGAGATTTCTGTGAAAGTTGAATCGAGTGATGGGTCTCTTCCGCTGTGGCTTCGTTCAGTCAGGGAAAGCTGGAGACTTATCGCATTCATGGTCCCTTTTTTTTTTCTCTTCTGTTGCGATGTGGACAAAGTTTTCACAAGAGTCTCTCATTATCGACAGCAGCAGAGCACGAAGGTCGTATCGAGGTCTTTCACCAAAAAGAAAAAAAAATAAATAAAAAGAATAAAAAGAGTTGAAAGATGGGAGTTCTCAATGATTCATTGATAGTATTGGGAAAGTTGTTGCCCATGTCTGGATTCATAGACCTAGTTCGATCACAACCCTTGGATTAATGGGAGTTTCAAGTGAAATCCATGTGATCGGATATTGACGCGTATCTCTTATTGAATGTCCGGATGAATAATATTTGTTCTCAGATTAGCTCTCCAAAATATTAGCAAGAGTGAGAACTAAAAACTAAAGCGGTTTCGATGTTATTATGAGTGGATGTTATTGAAGTAAGCTTTCGTTTTTATTTTAAATACACAACTTGCGAATACACCCGTTTGCACAGTCTACTTTACTCTTGATCTTGAATGTGTTTTGTCGAAACATTACCTCCAATGTTGCTAAACTCAAATGCATGAACAATATCCATCTAGAACATCGAAAAATTAACAAAAAAATTCTAAACTTATTGCATTTATATCACTTCAATCAAATACCTTTTAATTTAACCAATTAAATCCTAAATTTTTTGGCAATTTTTCAATGCAATTCATCTGGCCAAGTTTGACTTAAAATTGCTAATATTAATACAAGTCATCCTATGTGACATCGTCACGCTAACATTGACAATTTTTTGAATTATTTTTTCTTTTCTATTTTTCTGTTATTATTATTATTATTATTATTATTATTATTATTATTATTATTATTATTATTATTATTATTGTGATTGGCGAGGGCTCGACGACTTTGCTAAGGTGAGAATAGCCCTTGCCTGTGGCCAATGAGGCAACCCTCACCAATCATTGGCAAAAAGGAGTAAAACAGAAAAAGGAGAAAAAGATATGACAAAATACCAGCAAAATTTTTTAAATTGTTTAGTCAACATTTTTCAATTAAGATTGGTTGGTAAAAAAGACTTCATTGGTAAATTGTCAAAATGTTTAAAATTAAGTTGACACAATACTAAAGTGGCATAAGTGCAATAAATATATGAATTTTTTGGTAATTTTTCCTAGAACAACATGTATAAACCAAATGATATTTCCACATGATGATAGGCACGGCACACATCTAGCAATTATGAGGCTTTCATTCCATACCCAACCCATATTACTAAAAAACATTCATATTTAACCCAATATATGATAACTTGTTTCTTATGAATTTTTAAACAAGTAGGGGAAATTTCAAATAAGAGTTTAAAGTGCCTACATTTTCTCATATAAGTGCTTAAAGTGGACCTTGATTTAATTAAGTACTTAAAGCGTCACTATTTTCTTAAATAATAACCTAAAGTGGACATTATTTCATATAAGGGTTTAAAGTGTCCATATTAATCTCAAAGAATAGCTTGATCTCATCGACTGATTAAGGATATTTCAGTCATCTATGAATATTTTAGTTTCTTTCCTCTCTTTTTTTTTTTTTTTTTTTTTTTTTTTGTCTTTTTTGTCTTTTTATTTTTTTCTTTCCATAAAAAGGACAAGGTCAAAAAAGGACAAAAAGGCTAAAACTAAAAAAGAAAACACAAAAGACAAATAAAAAAGCCCTCCTGAGGCACCGACGACCCTACCGATCATGGCTCATCACCGATGGGGTGACAACCATAGGCAAGGGAGAGTTGCCAGCCCTCCCACCTATATTTTATTTTATGTTTTAAGCTTTAGCCTTTTTTTTTTTTTTTCTGAGTTATTTTATTTAGAAAAAAAATGAGATAAAAGAACAAAGGATAAAAATGTCATTGACTAACTAATGAAATTAGGTCATTCTTTGAAACCGACATGACAACTTTAGATTTATTTGAAATAAGCTCCAATTTATGCTCTTATTTTAGAAAATGATGGCACTTTGGATTTTTATTTGAAATTTTTTCAAGAAATTATACTGCTAAAACACTTCCATCGAATACAAATATAGTGGACAATATTTAAAATTTTTAAGAAAATTGATTTTTTATTTTTTTATTTTTATTTTCTTTCTTTCTTTTCCTTTTTTCACAAAGTCCAGTGAGGGTAAGGTTGGCCTCACCAGACTTCATAAAAAAAGGAAAATAAAGAAAAATAAAATATTAAAAAAATATAAAAAAAATATAAAAAAAATATTTTAAAAAAAAAAGTAAAAACAATATATAAAAATTAGCTTGACATATCTTCATAGATGATATGGCTTGACTTGAAAAGAAAGAGGCCTCTGACATCGGTTAAGCCTTAAGTGGGTCGTAAATGAGTTTATAATGAGATGAGTTTACAACCCACTTATTTTGGCCCCTTTATCTTGCAGACCCATTATGCTAGCTTGCGAAATTTGTTATGATTTGGAGTATTAATGGGTTTTGGACCCATTTTGACAGGCCTAATCTAGGGCAATCTCGACATGGACCTTGAAAGATAGGCTACTAGGACACTAGTCGACAGTAAGGGCAGCACTGAGGTAATTGCTCGCCTCTCATGCTCTCAATCACATTTTTGAATTTTAATATTGTCCCTTTATTTTATCCGGAAAAAGTGAAAAAAAAATACCATATACTAACTTCCGTGATACTTCTAACGGAATTCATATATATATAACGACCACCAAAACATGAGTACAACGTTGCTTTGATGGATTAGAGGAAGATCCAAGACACATGACCCCGAAGATGACTGATAGAACTGAAGCCCATTGGGCTGTTGCAGGACAATCGGAATCAGCTTCCATCTTCGGTTCCTTCATCCGGTTCAGATTCCGGTTTGTTGACACTGGAAATGAGAAGCATTTGGTTCCAAAAGGGTCAAATTTAGAATCGCGTTGCTAGATTCCAAGTCACATCGCTGCGACACATTTCGCAATGGCTTCGCCAGCGCAGATTCATGATTTCCTCTCCGTTGAAAGAGAAGAAAACATTCATTGCGCAACTGTAAGCAATATATCTTTCAGTGCCGCCATGGCTTCTAATTCAGAAAGATAAACATCACGACACTTGCTGCGTTCTCCTAACCCTTCAGCTGCACCATATGTTTTGCCTAGCGGATGCGAATTTTGACAAGATACAAGAACGTGACTCTAGTTCTTTTACAGATAACAATACATTCAAGTGGGCTCGGCTCAATGTCTTGGCCCTCGGACGGACCGCCATGCTCATTGGAAAAGAGTTGCTGCCAGTAAACAGGAGCAAATGGCTACCCTATATATGCTTCCCACCAGATGAAATGACAGCGCAAGTGTCCATGAATCTTCATACAACGATCCGTGAAAACAGTGGTGCAGCTTCATGCTTGACATTGATGAAAACAAAGAAATTTTGTAACCAATAACAGAGTTTCCCTTAGAAAAGTTAGTGTACAATAACAAAGTTCCCCTGTATGTTTATTTATTTAACATGCCATGTTCACTGATTGATACACCATCCATCTCACTCAACAGAACACAAACATAACCAATGTCATGACATATGCTACTTAGTTCCTGGTTATTTGAAATCTTCACGTTAAGATGCACAGACAGATGAATACAGTATACATATCTTCAGATCTTTTTCTGCAGGGTCACCAGGTCCAGAGTAGACCCATAAGTTCTGTTCAGAGCTTCGGCACACCATCCATGGCCATCATCAACCGTCGGCATCCTCACTTCCATGACTGGCACGGTGGGATGCTGGGCCCCAGGCAGTGCTACTCCAGCCAAAACTCTCAAGACATTCGATGCATCGATGTCCATACACACATTTATCTCCGGAACTCCCTTGGGAGCAGGAGGAATCCCGACGACTTTGAAATAGCCGAGCAGATGATTCTCTTCCACCTTCTGCCCTTCCCCTTCATAAACTACTAGTAGTGCTTCGGTTTGGTTATCGTGGACAGTTGTGAACGCCAGCTCCTTTCGAGCAGGCATAGTCGTGTTTCTAGGAATTATGGGTATAAAATGGTCTCCCTCAACTCGTATCCCAATGCCAAGAGGCGTAGCTTGAATTGTTAAAAGATCCAAACTGCCAAAAGGATCACTTATCCCAGAAGCAACTGCCCCTTCCAGTGCCGCACCAACAACGGCAGCTTCCAACAAGTTCATTCCCTTGTAGATTTCGTCTTTCCTACATATTCCCATGACAAGATTCTGTATTTTTGGAATATATGAACACCCACCCACGAGTATTACATCGGCCAAATCCTCTACTTCGACTTTTGCATCATGCAAACACTGCTTTACAAGGCTCTCGCATTTCTCAAACACTTTCCTGTTGACCTCCTCAAATTCTGCCCTGTCTACAACCTTGCACACATTTACTCCATTTCCCAGATCAACATTGATTTGCACACTAGTCTGTGAGGAGAGCCTGTGGATTGCATCCTGGGTTGCAATTCGCAGGATCCCCATCGATTTAATGTCACTGACACTGTGACTAGAGAAAAGATTTTCAGCATTTGGCAGTAGATGACGCATCATATTCTGAAGTATGTCCTCTCCTCCAATGCTGCTTCCTGCTAAGGCTTTTATGTGTGAAACCCCTCCCGCTGTAGCAGTCACCGCCACATCACAATAGCCAGCACCCATGTTGAATATCAGCGCAAGTTTCTCACTTCCACTGCCCATATTATCTTGCAGAGTCTGTTGCTGTTGCTGTGCATATAACAAGGCCACAGCTGTAGGTTCTGGCATCAACCTAAGAACATGAAGACCAGCCATGGCACATGCTCGCTCAATTCGGGTTAGTTGGAATCGACTAAATGAAACTGGAATTGTCAAGACAACATTTCTTATTGGCCTCTTCAGCTGAAGTTCAGCCATTGTTCTCAACTCAACCAAAAATATGGCAAGAACTTCCTCAGGGGTTGTAGACCTCCAGACGTTGTTCACCAAAGCAGCGATAAATGGGCGAACACCAATGTCCAGAGTTTGTACCAGAAATGGAAGGCTTTTGCTCACATGAACAACAGGGTCAGTATCAACCCGCCCTATCAGACGTTTCATGTTGAAGATAGCAGCACCAGACAGGATCTCATGCTCGTGAGAGAGTTGGCTGCTCACTCCACCCGAAGGAATTTCATCCTTGAACATGACGTACGACCTCATCAACTTCTGATTTCTGGTGTTCTTAAGAAGCTCCACCTGGGACCCATCCCAAAAGGCAACACTGCACTGCGAGGTTCCAATGTTGACTCCAATTGCAATTTCAGGAAAAGCCAATGAAGTCTTCTCTTCTCCAGTGTTTTCACCGTCGGAAGCCACAGTATATGCAGGTTCTGCCATACCTGTATCTCACATAGGAAGTTAGTGGAGCACTCTTCCATCAGTAGAGCAACAAAGGAATTTTTAACCGACAGTTACCAATGCAGAATTACATCTCCAGAGACCAGAGCACAAGATAAAGGCATGAAGAAATCACGACTTAATCCCACGCACTCTTAACATTAATTAATTTCATGAATACCACAGTTCAACCTTTAATGCTCTCCTTGATTGTTCAAATGGAGATAACTCAAGGTGAAGACGTATTTACCCCTATGTAAGAATTATACATCAGCTGAACGGAACTTGCTTAACATCTGACAAACGCATTGTTCTGAATAAAGAGTCGGAAAATAGGTGCAGAAAGAACTACCATTGTTCTGTAAAGCAAGCCACCAAGTGAATCTTACGCTAATACAAAGATGAAACAGCAGAGTTAAAAGCCATGTTTTGGATTCTGTTCAATTGTAAGGCATCCATTCTTTTGTTCAGCCATTTCCTTCGCCTTCCAGTTTTCCATGTCACAAAATCAGTATTTCACCACATGAAAAAAACAGTTGCATCAAGCAACACCAAAGCTTTCAGTATTCACATGAAAAAACAAGGAAAAAAGAACACACACACACACAAAAGCAAAGCTTCAGTCTTTGGGACAAATATTGATCAAAACAAATGAAAGCTCCATTTTTTAGTCTTCCCAATAGGGAAAATCACTCAGTCTGACATCCAAAATCAATGTATGAGCACTCTGGCGCACTCAGCCGTCTTAACAATCCGACATCATCCCCCAACTGCAGAACCATTCAAAAGGGCATACTCACAAACAGCTTTAGGGCATAGGAAAACTGAAGAGTAACAGACAACAACATAAGGAGTAAGAGCACGCAAACAATCAGAGCTGGCAAATTTCACACAGTTCAGCCCAAGCTGGCCGATTTCCTCACAAACACCAGAACACTAACAGCATTTGCTAAGTCTATGTTAGAAACGGTACCAGAAGCCAAAAAGATCATTGCAGCTCAAGATTTATCAGAAATTCCATCCACTAATCAAGAGAAACTGGAGATGATGGTCACATGGGTATTGTGAAAAACAAAATGGAATGGGAGTCTGACGAGCGAGCTTACTTGCGCGAGACAGGAAGAGCGGCTTTCGGTTGCTCTGAACGCACGAGAACTTTCGGACGGGTTTGTGTGACGTGTTTGAGCTTGGAAAAGAGAATGCCGGAATTTGAAGAAGTTCTACAAAAGGTGGCGTCAGGTTCTAGAGTTCGCGAGAGGACAACAGAGGCTACGAGAGTGCTCTTCGAAGTCTTTGAGATTTTTTTTTTTTTTTTTTTGGCATTTATTTCATTTTCAAAATTTCATTTAAATTTAATGAACAGTTTTGTTTGCTTACTAATAAAGAATATTAGCGACTTTTCACGTCACGGTCAAATTCCATCGTTAAGCCAATTTTCTCACATCAACTTAAGTTCACGTTTGATGAACATCGTCTTCCCGACAAAAACAAAACTAAATTCATTAATCAAAACCAAGTCATTCTTACGAAATTATTTTCTCGTGGCCAAAATTAAAGTGGTTACATTAAGAAGTAATCCAACTTGACTTGGGATTTTTGAGGTACGAGATTGTAATAGCTGTATCATCTGACCAACGATGAGATGGTCCGAATTTTAAGACCAAATGGAATGAGAGATTAATTATCGATTAATAAGCATATAATAAATTACTTACAATTTCCCATCATGCACAAAATTGAGAGAAGTTATGGAAAAATTGTACACGATCCCACGTATCCTTACTTCAACAATTTGCCAGCAGTAAGGAAAAGATAATACTTTCTCTTTGGCAGTTTGAGCCCGACATTAAGAAATTAGTAGCTTTTTAAGTCTTATATTGGGGTTCATCCGCTTATTTTGAAGTTATATAATTGCTCGATTTTTATTTTTCTTTTTTGAATGGGCTCATAGATTAAAAGTTTCTTGCTGGATCTAGTGGGATTGGGCGGGCTTGACAAAAAGATAGACCCGGTTTTAAAAAAAAAAAAAAAAACGATAACAAGCTCGACGGCCAGGCCTAAGAGCCCAATATCTAACCTTAAAACCTTTAGCTAGCCCACTTAATTAAAGAATCATTCCATCTATACTACTTTTACAGAGAAAGGTTAGAGTAATAATATCTCACAAAATTGACCATTATTATCCTTTATTATCTCCTCTATTCTCCACTCTTTTCTTTCAAGGATAAGTGAACTGAAAGTCAAAAAACTTATCATGAAAGTATAATTGAGTCTTAGAACTTATAAAAAGTGCAATTAAGTCTTAAAACCTGTCAAATTGATGTAATCGAGTTCTTTCATTAATGTCGTCCAATTTAACTAATGCAAAATACTAACATGTTTTTTTTTTTTTTTTTTAATATTTTCTCTCTTCGACATGGCGATAACTTAGCCAAAATGTCGTTGTTTTAGTCCAAATCTTATTTTAAAAACAAATTTTATATTCATTAAATTAAAACATATGCAAAATTATAATTAGAAAAAAAAGTGTGTAAGGAACATGCAACGAGGGCTTCTGCCACCCCTGCCATCCCCTCCCGACAATGGTGGAGTATGGCCAATGACCCTCACCTTGATTGGGCAAGGGTGTTCCCTTAGGTTTGGCCTAGGGCGGATGGCCAAGGGCTATTGGTCATTAGTTGAGGCCGAACAACCCTTGCTACCTAGGACACATTTTGTTCTTTTTTTTTTAATTTAATTTAATTAAAAGATCACGTTTGAACCAAAATTATGTCATTTTAGCCTTATATTTCATGATTTAGTCATGTCATCCCCATATAGGAAAGATAAAATATTTAAAAAAAGCCATGTCAGTGTTTTCCTTTAGTTAAGTGCGATGAAATTAATGAGAGGACTCAATATAATCAATTTAATAAATTTTAGGACTTGATTCCCCTTTGATAAATTTTATGACTCAGTTACATTTTTATGATAATTTTTTGAATTTCTAGTACACTTATCTTTTTCTTTTATTCTATATTTCATTTTGTGTGCTCATTTTTCATTTTCTTTTCTAAAAATTCAAATTACCAATATAATTTTTAAAACGCACATGGGAGTTCTCGATTCATTAATTAAACTAATTGAGTTTGGACTTGTTCAATTAGGCGTGATGGATTCAAGAAGGAATCACTTTGTCTAAGCTCGTGCATCACATGAAATATTAATTGAGCTTTGGCCCATTGTTTTTTTTTTTTATTATTATAATCAAAAAATTGTATTCATGGCTCAAAAGGATACAAGAGAAGTTAGACTTTCATGATAAAGCAAATCGAAGCAAAGTAAATACTAGAATACTACAAAACAAGCCAAATCTAGAAAACAAGGAGGATCAACAAAATATTGATAGGCAAGCACATGCTCATTCCAAAAGAACGGATTTGTCAAGTAAAATAATTGACGGCTAATTATTGGATCTTGTATCATCATCAATTATGAGCATATGTAAAATTCCTTCTCCAATAATTCCGACGTTACCAGTTGGCAATGCATGCCTAGGTTCAGCTTCTTCTACACCATTGTTATATGGAGACAACCAAAATAGGTTGAATAAATATAGATCTAACATTTAGAAGAGCAAATCTTCATAGTTTAACGAGATGCTAAAGTTTTTGCAATCATTATTGAAACTGGAGGTAAAGAACCTATATATGGACAACACGAGGGTATCAAATCCTCGAAAACATTATTAAACTCCCATATCAAAATTGGGATAAAAAACTCCTAGGTCTAGAACTAGATTCGAAGATTTCAAACTGTCAAATCTAGAATTAGATCGGGAAAGCACAACTCCCAAATTTAGATAAGGAGAAAATAGAAGAAGAGGAAATTGCAAGAAAAACTCAAAAAATTAAAATTAAAATCAAAACAAATGAAGGCGAGAATGAGTTTAGCTCAAATTCAAATTCTTCCCATGGTTGAAGGTTGAAGAAGACAATGGGCTTTGGCCCATTATTAATCAGTGCACTTATCTGGCTTTGCCATTGCCTTATTAGTCCGCCTCTAATGACGTAAATTGTCTTATCACCCCCAAACAAATTAACAATTATATTCCTTTTTATCTTAATTTGAGATGGAAATCTAGTTCCCAATGTCTAAACACAACAAAATTCTTAGGCACGTGGCATCATTTGGACAAGTGTTCTAGTTTTTATGGGATTTTGTAAGCATGGTGTTTCTAATTTGGGGGAATCAGCAAAAGAAAGCCGGCTCTTTCCTCGGAAAATCCTAGTCAGAAATCGAAGGTGATAACTTCTGCTATACCTTAAGGACCGAAACTCCCAAGTCAATCGGTTATGCTTCCCACCTCTCTATTCGATAAATCTTTGCTAAACTTGAACGTCAGGTTGACTTGGATTTGATCGCTCGACCACCCTCCACCTCTCTATATCGAGTAATCTTGCATTCTCTCTCGCATCTATTCAGGAAGGAAATGGGATCATCCGCAAAGAGCAGACGAAATCGCACCGTGCATTGTCAATTTATCGAGTTATTCGAAACGAATATAATAACATTTTCCGAACACGAGGGTAGTGAATCAACATCAATAGGATGTTCTCAAATAATTAATCTGGAAGTGGGCGATTGAATCATCGCGGTATTCGCTTGATAAGTTAGTGCCTAAAGCTGACTTATTGTTCTACACATCGACAAGAAGTCTTCCTCAAGTTTGGATGTCGCTGTAGCCACGTAAATTATTGACAAGGACATAGACCCAACATAAGCATCAGCAAAAATCAATTTGACCCTTTCGCTTTCACCAACAAAAATAAGATACAATGAACTAAAAACGCGCTAGGGGCAAATGACTCCATTGGTCCCTTCACACTCCCTTTCCAAGTCTCATATAATAATTTCATTAATGTTGTCGATGATTCGGAGATACATGTATTTTCTTGATCTTTTGTTTCTCTCGATGTGACTTTTCATATATTTCTTATAGGAAAATTTTAGATGAGGATCTAAAGTGATAAAAAAAGATAGAATAGACTTAATTTCAAATAAAAAATTAAAGTGATCAAATTAGTTTCAAACAAGGATATGGATTCATTGGCAATCAATGTTTGCTGGCCACATTTTTCAACCACTAAAATAGGGATAATTTTGTCCGGAAATTTACAATTAGGTAAAAGGTAGAGAAAATCCTCGAATCGAATTAAGACTAAGTTCATTTTTTATTTCTATTCTTCGTTTCTGATTTCAAGTTTTCTTCTTCCTCCCCCGTGGCTTGTGTCCTCTTCATCACCATCGCCATCTTCGCTCTTCTCACCCTCTCTCTTTTGTAAGCTACATTATTCAAAACCGAGGTAAGTTATTTTGTAAAATATATATATACCGAGAACACAAAAATTATATGATTTCTGTAAATCACGTACAGTAACTGTCTTAAATCTATAGTATTTTTTGTTTCATTTCTTCTTAATTAATCATAAACATCTTTTTTTTATGTGGATCAACCACCTTAAATTCTATGCGTAATCTTAACATCCAACATGTATTCCTGAATAGTCTCAAATTTTCAATTATTCAGTCAAGGGTGGCTTGATTAACCAAAGTTTCTCTCGGCTATTCAATTTTTCAATTATTCAATCAAGGGTGGCTTAATTGACCAAAGTTTCTCTTGGCATATTCTTACTGGTTCACTTTTTATAAGAAGCAAACAAACTTCCTCACTCACTTCAAGTTGAGTGTAAAAGCAATGACTTTCCCCTCCAAAATCCTGTTCTTCCTCTCTCTCCTCTTCTTCTCATCCATCATCACTCCCTCCACCGAGTCAACTCACCGCCGCCACCGCCACCGCCACCGCCGGCAGCCTCACCCACTCGACCCCCTCACTCCCTCGGAGCTCGAACTCGTCCGAGCCATAGCCTCCGACTCGTTCCCCGGCTCGCCCCACCGCAACCTCAGCTTCCACTACGTCGGCCTCGACGAGCCCGACAAGCCCCTCCTCCTCTCATGGTTCTCCTCCCCCTCCCTCTCCCCTCCTCCCCCGCGCAGAGCCCTCGTCATCGCGCGAGCCGACAAGCGAACCCACGAGCTCACCATCGACCTCTCCGCCCGCCGCGTCGACTCGGCCCGAGTCCACGCCGGGCACGGCTTCCCGATCCTCACGTTCGCGGAGCAGGCCGCCGCGAGCAGCCTGGCGCGGCGGCACCCGCCGTTCCTGGAGTCGATGAGGGAGAGGGGGCTCAAGGCGGAGGAGATCGTGTGCGGGTCCTTCACGGTGGGTTGGTACGGGCAGGAGGCGAGGAAGGTCGGTCGGACGGTGAAGGTGATGTGTTACTACCTGGACGGGACGGTGAATTTGTATATGAGGCCGGTGGAGGGGGTGACGGTGACCGTTGATCTGGACGAGATGAGGATCGTGGGGTTCATGGATAGAGTGAGGGTCCCAGTGCCCAAGGCCGATGGGACGGACTACAGCGGATCGAACGAGCGGGTCGGGCCGACCCTGAAGCGGATCGGGGTGGTGCAGCCCGAGGGCCCGAGTTTCACGGTGGACGGGCATATGATCAGGTCCAAGGCAAAGTCATCACCCTCTCTCACCTTCCTTGATCATCAAAGAGTGATTATATAATGGCATGAACTCTTGATGACAAATATAAAAATAGAAAGGACCCATCTTAGTAATTTTCTGAACATATGTTAATGACTTGATGATTTTAACTTTCGATCTTGGTATTGGGTTTTAAGAGCTGTGTTCTTTGTGTACTCGATGACAACAGAGTCATGTGTTCGTATCTCCAGTACATGCTATATACATGATTTATTGGCTCTGATCATGCAATCTTGTGACGTCTCAATGCATCAGATGGGCTAACTGGGAATTCCACTTGAGTTTTGATGTGAGAGCCGGTCCAATTATCTCGCTGGCGTCGATTTACGATGCAGAGAAGCAGAAATTCCGGCAGGTGATGTACAGGGGATTCATTTCGGAGCTGTTCGTGCCGTACATGGACCTCACAGAGGAATGGTACTACAGGACCTTCTTCGATGCGGGCGAATACGGGTTCGGACTCTGCGCCATGCAGCTTGAGCCATTGCAGGATTGCCCCGAAAATGCCGTGTTCATGGATGCGTACATTGCTGGACCGGATGGGAAACCTATCAAGATGTCCAACGTTTTCTGCGTGTTTGAGCGGTATGCTGGAGATATCATGTGGCGTCACACCGAGCTTGGCATTCCTGGCAAAGTGGTAAGTCATTTTTTCTCGTTTCCCAGCAGTTCTTTTGTGTTTTTGGCCCGGAAATTTGAGGTGAAGCTTTATTTGAAACAAGCGACTCAAGGAGTGATGTTCTCTTCAATTTTGATTTGTTTTATTTATTTATTTTTTTTTTCGGCTAAGATTGAAGATAGTTGGGTTTGGCATTTACAGAATTTGAATAGGCAATGAAGTGATCGGTGATTGCTTGGCCTAGACAGGACAAATTGGTCCAAATGGAGCTATGCAACTACACTACTTATCCTATGATATACAGTTTGCTTTATCTGAAGGCTGTAGTTAGACGTGAAGGTCTCGGTACGCTTTTATATGATGCTCAGGAAGACCTGACTAAGCTTGTTGCATCCAACTGCGAGACCTACTTCGTACAGTGTTAGGCTGTTCTTAAAGAGAGATTGTTAATTTGATGAAGATAATTTGACTCTGGATAATTTAACTCTGGTCTAGGGCGGTAAGCACTAAATTTGAGCTCACCGAAATGACTTAGATTCCTGTATGGCCTTTGCAATATGACAGCTGCATTAGTTCATTGCTGGAAAAAGTCTGCAGAATGGTCTTTCACTATTAAATGGGGAGATGCCTTTCATTTTGTTCTCCGCTCCATGACCCCTTTTCCAGAGCTTAAGAACCATTATGATTTTCAAAGTCGATACGAACTATTTTACTTTGTGATGCTCTGATGCATGACTGCTTTCCGAGCATTTAATAAACCTGACATCTTATCGAACTGGTCTGGCAGATAAGAGAGGTGAGGCCAGAGGTAAACCTGGTGGTGAGGATGGTTTCGACGGTTGGCAATTACGATTACATTGTGGATTGGGAGTTCAAGCAGAGCGGATCCATCAAAGCCACAGTAAGTCTCCCAAGTCATTTATTATCTTTCTCCAGTCCCTTGATCTTCTTCCGCATATGAATTTTGATATAACCTGAAGCTGACACTTCTTTGGCGCAAAGTGACTGGCCATTGTTTATATTGCTTCGATTCGCTGCAGGTAGGGTTAACCGGTCTACTGGAGGTGCGGGGTTCGAAGTACACGCACAATGATCAGACAGAGGATGAAGAATATGGTGTACTGCTAGCAGAAAACACCTTGGGCTCGCGACATGACCATTTCCTCATCTTCCACCTCGATCTCGACATCGATGGTGATTCCAACTCCTTTGTCAAGTCCATCTTTAGACAGACCCCAGTGGCAGATCACCGATCCCCCAGGAAAAGCTACTGGAGTGTCGTTAGCGAAACGGCTAAGACGGAGTCCGACGGGAAGATCAATCTCCTCAACTCAGAACAGGCGGAGCTGTTGGTGGTGAACCCAGGCAAGAAGACTAACGTGGGGAATATGGTTGGATACCGTCTACTCCCTGGATCGATAACTGGGCCCCTCCTATTGGACGATGATTATGCCCAGATCCGCGGAGCGTTTACCAAGTACAACGTGTGGGTCACGCCATATAACAAGTCGGAGAAGTGGGCTGGTGGGTTGTACACAGATCGGAGCCATGGCGATGACACATTAGCCACATGGACCCAAAGGTACTCTTAGTTTCTCCACTGTAGTGATGCCTTGAACTTCTAGGAAAGGGATTAGTTATCAATTGTTTGATCATTAATATTTCGTCCTGGTTTGATACTGCAGAAATAGGGCAATAGAGAAAAAGGACATAGTGTTGTGGTACACCTTGGGGTTCCATCACGCGCCGTATCAGGAAGATTTTCCGCTGATGCCGACGTTGAGCAGCGGGTTTGAGCTCCGACCAGCCAATTTCTTCGAGAGCAACCCAGTACTCAGAGTTGTACCACCTGAAGTGGTTAAGTGGCCAAATTGTTCCATACCTTCCATTAGTTAGATTGAAAGAATGACCTTCAGGAACGTGGTAGTACCTTTACTCCCTTCTCCATAGTTCTCAAAACATTGTTATTTCGATTAGAAGGAAGGATCAAATTCTAGCTAGCAACGGAACATTTGGATATGTGCTCTGTCTTTTGCTTTTGCAGTATGTTCAACTGACTTGAGAAAAAAAAAAAAAGAAGGTGAAGGAGTTAATGAGATCTGATCTTGCAAATGCAACCGAGATAATACTCTGATCATCGAACAGATCACATTGGATTGGGTAGCCATTGGACATGGTCACCTTCTTCAATTTCAACAAGCTGTATCGAGCTTGTGAATTGCCTCTTGATCAATAAGCCGAAAATTGGAAAACCTGGATTCTTAATTGGGGATTGAATCAGAGCAATTCATAGTTATAAATGAAGGAACTGCATAAGCAGTTGGTACCATCAGCGTTATTGGGCCTTCCTTGAACCAACTAATACAAGAGATTGCTTATTTTTCTAGACGTTCTTTTTCTGTAAGGAAAACTGAAGGGTAAACTTTGAATTAGATCATACATTTGCAAACGTGCTGCAGTGACATTTATTTATCCAGGATGATCTTTAGAGTACCTCTGATAAGGTCACTCCATTTCCAGGAAAGATCATCTCTAGGGCTTGCAGCTCTGAATGACAGGTTCTGGGGATTTCGTTTTGAGCACCGGGTTTCTGTCGAAGAAGTTGCTTGGCCGGAGCTCAAAACCGCCGCTCAGCGTCGGCATTATCGGGAAGTCCTCTTGGTAAGGGACGTGATGAAAGCCCAGCGTGTACCACAACACAATGTCCTCATTCTCAATCTTCCTGTTCCTGCATAATCAAATACCATGACTAAATGAATCGACGTTGTCATGATAAATAGCAGTTTTGTGCAATAGATAGATAAAGGATTGATAGTGGTGACATTATATAGAACGGGAGAATTATATTCAGTCCTAAATGATTAGTAAAGAATGTATGTGAGAGAAGTCTAAACGTTTTAGAAAATGTAGTCAAGTTTTAAAATTTTGCCATGATTGGTATTCCATTACCAAATTAAGCATGATTTTGACTCTAACAGTACAAAACAAGATCGTGTTTGCTGTTCATTGTATGCCCGAATTGTGAAATTTAATTGAAAAATGAGGGGAAAATGACGTAAATGATCGCCAAACTTTGATTTAATTTACAATGTAGTTATTGAACTTTTAATTTGTTCAATGTGGTCTATGAACATATTGAATATAAAAGTTTTCAAATGATTCAAGGATTAAATTAAATATTTACTGTAAGTCCAGGGACCACATTGAATAGATTAAAAGTCATTGGATCACATTGCATACTAGGGATAAAGTTTAAGCATCATATTGAATAAATTAAATGTTCAATGACCACAAAGATCACTTGCGTTATTATCCCAAAAATGACACTCAAATGTTAGGAACAATTCATTAAAAACCAGTTGAAAACTAAAAACTTAGACTTGGCTCTTCAATATCAAAATCAACCCCGAAAACTTGACCAACCGTTCAATTAATCACTCATAGATATTGAAGCCGAATAAGTTATCCCTTGCTTCAACCGTGATATCGAGATTAGCAAAGTACGTAAATATACATTAATCAAAAGTTACCTCTTGGTCCAAACAGCTAATGTATCATCCCCTCGGCTTTGATCGACGTATCGGCCTCCGGCCCATTTTTCGCTCCTGTTGTACGGAGTAACCCACAAGTTGTTGTTGGTGAAAGCGGCGCGGATCTGCGGGTAATCATCTCGGAACAGAATGGGGCTCGCGATCGGCCCGGGGATGAGGCGGTACCCGACGTTGTTCCCGACTTTGGTTTGCTTGTTGGGGTTGACCACGATGAGATCACACGGCTCCAATCCCAAGTGCAGCTGCGCCTCCGACTCAGTTCTCGCCGTCTTGCTCGACACGGTCCAGTAACTCTTCCTCGGCACTCCTTCCTCGGCCACTGGTTTCGTGATCAAATTGGTCTTGACGAAGGAGTTTGGAGCACCATCGACGTCGAGGTCGAGATGGTAGGTCAAGAAGTGGTCGTGGTGCGTAGCAATGGTGTTTGCTCCCACCATCGTGCCGTATTCATCCTCTTTTATCTGACTTGCGTGAGTGTGGTTCACTGCTTTGACTTCTAGTATTCCAGTCAGTCCGACCTATTGATTAGTTTGGGAGCAAGATTCGTAGCGACAAAGAAATTGCTGATTAATTTTTATGAAGCAAATAACATATGAAGTAATATAAATTCAATGAAGATTCTAAGTGGGGAAAATTGGGACGAGTGTAGTACGCCCCTGGAAAAAGGGAAAGCTTACGGATGCATGTTGCAACATTAAACATGAAATTATGCATTCATCTAACATCTAACTTCAATTGACATTATTTCAATAAAATTTCACATAGAATTAGAGCATAAGGCCATAGATGTATTGATTTTGTTTTTTCTGATCCTTATTTGCCTTCTCAATCATCACTTTCCACGATTTAACTTGAGGCCAAATTCCACTCTATGCACGGAAATGTTACAATATTTAGGTAGATATTAAATTACACCACTTAAGCTTCCGTTAGTAATGATCTACAAAATTTGATAGGAAAATTCCAAACAAGGGTTCGAAGGGCTCTTAATTTTTCAAATAAGATTTGAAGTGGACATTATCTCAAATATAGGCTTGAAATATCTTTATTTTCTTAAATAAAAACCTTGAAATGGACATTATTTCAAATAAATACTGAAGTGGACATGTCAATCTCAAAAAAGAACTTGCCCTCATCAGCTGGTCAAGGGTATTTCTATCTTTTATATTTTCTTCACTTTTTTCTTTCTTTTTCCTTTTTCTATTTTTAAAACTAGAAAAGGAAAAAAGCTAAAATTAAAAGAAAAAAGAAGAAAACTATAGGCGGGAGGGCTGGCCCCAACCCTCCACCTAGTTTCTTTTTTTTTGAATTTGTGTGTTTTTTTTTTTTTTATATTTTAGTTTTAGCTTCTTCTTCTTTTTTTCTCCTTTTCTTAGTTTTTTATAAGAGAAAAAGGCAAGAAAATAAGTAAATGGGAAAGGATGAAAATGCCCATGACTAGCTAAATAAGGTCAGGTTCTTTTTGAGATTGACATTGTCACTTTAGGTTGTTATTTGAAATAAGGTCCATTTTAGGCATTTATTTGAGAAAAAAGGGCATCTTAAGTCCCTATTTGAGATAGGTTCACTTCATATGCCTATTTAAGAAATTAAGGGCACTTCAGGCTCTTATTTAAAAAATTAAAGGCATTTCAGGCCCTTGTTTAGAATTTTCCCAAATTTGACAGTGCATTGATTAGAAATATGGACCAAAAGACAGAAAAAAGTGGCTATGCATTGACACCCCATTACCAAATGTAGAAATTGCTATGTTGAAAAGCCTTATAACAGCACGTTAAATTCAAAGATAAGAAATTTCTATGTTTATTTGATCTTTAGGAAAGATTTCTACGTAATTAAGTCAAGAATGGACCCCTCATAGATTTAAATTCAAAGACACACCCGAAATAGCTTGAACTTTCCAATATTCAGGACGTTAAGTTTGACCAATGTATGTTCTTTGATCTAATCAATTTGAAGAGTCAATAACATACCTCGAATTTGATGGCTCCACTTGGCTTGAACTCCCAATCAAGAATGTAATCGTAGTTGCCAACTGTAGACACTGATCTCACCACCAGGCTCACGTCTGACCTAACCTCTCTAATCTGGAAAATCATCCAACGGTAGAATTGTCAAAGTTTTCCTTAAACCTTAAAGATTGAAAGGACCGAGAAATCAAAGATTGCAGAGTATTCACACTTAGACTCACTGACCGTCACATCCGGAATTCCAACCTCAGTATGACGCCACATGATGTTTCCTGCATACTTTTCAAACACACAAGTTACATTCGTTATTTTTATTGGGGAACCATCTTGGGCCGCGTAGAATCCGTCCATGAATACTGCATTATCGGGGCAGTCTACCCTCGGCTGGAGTGACACGGCGGATGATCCGAACCCGAATTCTCCACTGTCGAAGTAGGTCTTGTAGTACCATTCTTCAGTTGGGTCCATATAGGGCACGAAGACCTCGGACACATAGGCTCTATATAGTACCTGTCGATATTTATCCTTCTTGAGATCGTAGATCGATGCTAGTGAGATGATTGGACCGACTCGGACGTCGAACCCTAGATGGAACTTCCAATTGGCCCAGCTGCGCCACAACAACATTTCGATTAAATGACGATAAAGGCCTGTATGTGCACTTATCTCCATTAGATTTTATGATAAATTCCTAAGAATATGTTCTGATAAGTGACAAGGTTATTCCAATAGAGGCTCGTGATTATGTCGCCAACTCAAACGAACAAACCGAATTTACCACAAATGAACCAATCATCTAGATGTGCATAAGCTGAGGTTATGCTATGATGTCTATCTGAGCTGATTGCTCTCTCTCCTTGACATGGTGGCCTAGTTGGTTAAGACTTCTCTACACCTTCTCCGTCCCCAGGTCGAAACCGAACGAGAAGTTACTGAAAATAGATCGTGAGCAGCTTGCGCATTTCGGAGGTGCCAATGTGACATGCTTAATTATTCGTCCTTCAACTCATGCCATGGACAGATGGCTGGAGATAAAATTAAGACAGGACATTCACCAACTGGTGTAAGACTTTATTAGCGTCACTTCTCATGTCCAAGTTTGCGTGATTGACATCAGCTAAGCGGTCCAAAATGGCGACATGGATTCGATTGCCTTGTTGCTATCAAGTTTGATTTTTCTTTCGTGCAATTCCTAGCAAAAGAAAGAGAACTCTTTCGGTAAGAGCTATCGATCTTGGTTTTGGATACCACTTCATTGTCAAACACGCGTGAAGGTTTCTAATTCCACTGTGTCCAGTCCAAGTTCCTTTCGACAGGTGTTGAAGTGGCTGAAATAAACCAAGTACGACATTAACTTGACTTTCGAGTTTCCGTTTCATTTCCAACCTCTTACGGTGTTTTATTGAAAAGTTCAACCAAATCACACGTTTCTATTTACTTGTTTGGTGAGACTAAAATTTGGTTTTAAGAAGGTCAACTTAAACAACTTAGCATTTTAACAAGTACCTGATAGTATGTCCCTTGATGTCGAAGCCCAGTCCATGAGGTTGCACGATGCCCGCGCCCTTCAGATGTGGTCCGAAGGGAGGGTTTTGCTTCTCCAGACGGTACTCGGTGTCCTCAGCTGTCGGCACAGTTGTCGCGAACCGGTCGTGATACTTCACTATCTTCATCAGTTCCAAGTCGACCACCACGACTATGCCTTCGATGGGTCTCATGTAGAAGTTGACCGTGCCGTTTGTGTAGAAAGCAAGGACCTTCACGACCCTCCTGCTTCTAAGCTCTCCGTACCACCCGACCGAGAAAGTTGAGCACACAACGCTTGACATGTCGAGGCCTCTGTTTTTGATGGACTGTATGAATTCATCATGTGTACGAGGTAGCTCGATCGCAGCTGTTTGCTCCTCTATTGTGAGCATGGGGAAGCCATGTCCATGGTACACCTGTTCGAAATTATATCAAGTATGTCCTGACTCAGAAAAAGAAGTAAAAGCAAAATTGATGGATCCATCTAAACTCATGCATAAAGACACTAAGTGATTGGTTTTATCAAGTAGAATGAGTCTAGAGAACTGATTTGGAGCAAGGGAAATTAAGGAAGAATAAGTAGCAAGAGGATGAAAAAGATTGCAGGTAGCAATGTGCATGCATGCGTTGATAATGAAGAAAGACTTGGAAAGAAAATAAGCCACGATTATTATTTAGCCTTATGATTCAAGACCGTTGATTGTTCCGCTTATCACACATCAAGGTCAAGGGTCCTATGAATGCAGTCATCTTGCCAAAGTAAAACGGTAGGTGGCTGATGAATCTCAATCATGAAAGTTGATAAATGAATTGAACATGAACGAGGGCAAAACTAATTGTTATAGCTTGAAATAAATTGATTTGCTGACAAAACCTCTTTGGAGACGATTGATGGTTGATGGCTCGATAAGTCCACGACCAGCTCATGAGTTTGCCCGTGGAGCCGCACGACCACGGAGGCTCGACGACGAGGAGGTTTTTTGCTAGCTTGGCTCGACATCCACGAGTAAACAAGAGATTTATCTGGCTCGTCCAGACCCACATATTGGAATGTCACGTTTTTACTCGATGCCCCATACGATCTCTTCACCGCATCTCGAATCCGAGAGAATTCCACTGGCGTTAGGGGATCAAGCGGGTGTTCATGCTGAAATGAGACTGGTGAGACGGAGAAGGAGAAGAGTGTGATGGAAAGGAGAGAGAGCAAGACTCTGTGAGGGGAAGCCATTAGTGTATGTGAAGACTTTGCGATGCATCGGCATCCTTAAATAAGCAGACACCTTTTTTTCGGAGAAATTTGAAAAGTATGAAATTAGGGGTAGCATTTGTTGAAAAATTAATACGGAAACTGATAGGATTTTACAATTTAAATTAACAAGAAATCATCAAAAAATAAACGATGAATAATAAATGATGCCAGATATTTACGTGATTTGGTCAAAGTATCAGTACTTATTTCAGGCAACGAGTTAACAATAAATAATCAATTATAATCAGATAATCAAATATATAATCTTTTACACGCTCTAGTGTAAAATAATAAATAATCAATTATAATCGATAATCAAATATATAATCTTTTACACGCTCTAATATTTTTTACATTTAAATTATTTCTAAATTTAAAGTGTTTATAAATAAATAAATAAATAACTCAAATTGAATATAACAATCGCGGCATTAAATTCGTTGCGTGTCCGATGTTCCTCGTTCGGAGCGTTCTCTCGTGCGGCTCAATGTGTGCGTTCTATTTGAGAACAGACTGCTGTTTCAAAAGAGCGTTCTCTTGTGAGCCCTTATTTTTGTAATGGCTCTCTCTTGGGCAGCTACATACAGGTGTCAAACAACCACGCATCTCCTTTGACCAAATCCAAATAGGCCAATGACCTTGGCCCCTTCGTTGCAAACCAGTCGAGGAAACTTCGTCATCTGATGAATCCTATTCCGAATAAGAAAATGGATTTCTTGAGATTTTTCACACGGCTACAAACTCGAGATATAATTTAACATTTATTTCATGTGTTGAAAATGCATGCCGGGCTCTTTGTGGTCCTAGTTTGATAAATACATATGAGTTGTCTTTGGTGGTCCTGGTTTAATACGAACATATGAATTTTCTTAAAGAAAATTTCAAGTAAGAACCTGAAATTATGTCGTTTTATTAAAAGAGGTCTCGTTAGAGTATAGTGCGCTTAAAACCTACAAAGAAGCTACTTTTTAAAAGATTGAGTAAAATGGTTAGTTGTTATGAATGAAAAGATGGAATCTTTTGAAAAAAAATAAATTTGGGAGCTTTTCAAGCCACCAAAAGAAAAGAAAATTGTGAGCTGCAAATGGATTATTGTTGAAAATAATACGCGGAAATGACAGGATCTTGTAATTTACGTCAACGCAAAATCGCTAGAGAAATAAACGAGAAATAATAAGGACACTAGAAATTTACATGGTTCGGTTCGAGTATCGGTACCTACATCCACGGGGAGAGCCAGCAGCAAATAATCCACTATAATCGGAGAATCAGAGTTTATAATCGCTCACACGCTCAAGTTTTTTCCACACCTAGATTTAACCCCAAATCCAAGGTGTTTATAAATAAACAACTCACTTGAATATAAACTCACGGCACAAAATTACCACGCGTTCAAGCTTAAACAAAACGCTCTACGTACACCAAAATTAGGAACTCCAGCGTTCGTATTTGGTCCGCATATGTACGGCTTCGCGTATCTCTTCAAGGCTTCGCACGGCTTCTCTAGGTTTTTTTTTTTCGCGGCTCCCTTTTGTGGCTTGTACGTGCAGCAATCACTTACGTAAAGAAAAGAAAACCTACGCCTTTTGTGTGTGTGCGTGTGTGTGCCCAAGGTCAAAAGTTTGACCTTGGGCCCCACCACTTTCGATTCTTCATGTGCAAAGGACTTCAATGTGAGGTGGGACGCTACACACAAAGGTGAGGAAAGCCTTCCTTTTTCTTTTTATCTTTTATTTCATCTTTTGTCTTGTTTTGCACATCCGAAAGTATTGTCCAAGAAAGGAAATTATTTCTTCTTTCTTTATCCGAGTTGAAATCTACTTGGGAAAACTTTATCAACAAATTCGATTTAACAAATCGTTATTCGAATTCAAACTCGAAACATTAATTTAATAATTCTCCACATTGGCTCGATGTTTGAAGCCAAGTTATAGTGCTTATCATCCATGCTGCTCTCCTAATGCCCTGACGAGCGCTCACTTTCCACAGACGCCAATAGAGCAGAGCTCGAGCTTCGCCAAAGGAACAGACTTAGTCTTCATGTCTACTAGGTTATTTGCTGTAGCAATCTTTTTGACAATAACATTACCCTTAGCTAAGACATCTCGGATGAAGTGGTATCTGATGTTGATATGCTCCATTCGCTCGTGATGAACTGGATTGTACGCCAAATATATCACACCTTGGTTATCACAGTGTATGTTCACACTTTTCTGTTCTAACCCAAAGTCTGAGAGCAAACTTTGTAACTATATCGCCTCCTTCGCTACAAAGGTTAATGCCATGTACTCTACCTCAGTCGAAGACAAGGCAATGTGATTATGTAAGGACGCTTTCCAACTAACTGTACCACCCGCTAGCATAAAACACGTACCTTGCTAAAGATCTGCGATCATCCAAGTCACTGGCGTGATCTGAATCTACAAAATCAATGGTCTCACTGCCATTGCTGTCCCTCTGGTACACTATACCTACGTCTGTTGTCCCCTTCAAATATCTGAGAATCCACTTCACAGCTTCCCACTGAGCTTTACCAGGACACTTCATATAGCGACTAACCACGCTCACAGCTTGTGAAATATCAAGCCTAGTGCACACCATAGCATACATAATACTATCCACGGCACTAGAATAAGGAACACGAGACATATGCTCCTCCTCCTCCTCAATCTGCGGTGATAATTTATCTGAAAGTTTAAAGTGCTTCACTAAAGGTGTACTTACAGATTTTGCCGACTTGCATATTAAAATGTGCCATGATCTTCTCAATATATTTCTTTTGAGATAAACGTAAAACTCCTGCAGTCTTGTCAAACAAAATCTCCATACCTAAAATTTTCTTTGCAACACCTAAATCTTTCATCTCAAATTCAACATTTAACTGCCTCTTCAGCACATCAATATCAAACATATCCTTAGCTGCTATCAACATATCATCAACATAAAAGAGTAGATAAATCAAAGAACCATTCTCCATCTCCTAAAGTAGACACAGCTATCCATCTGACTTTTTGTATAGTCTTGACTAGCCATGAAAGTATCAAAACGTTTACTCCTAGGAGATTGTTTTAACCCATACAAAGATTTCTTCAATAAGTAAACGTGATCTTCCTTACCTGGAATAGCAAATCCCTCTGGTTGCCTCATGTAAATCTGCTCCTCCAACTCACTAGGAAGAAATGCAGTTTTTAAATCTAGCCGCTCTAACTCGAGATCCTGCGAAGCAACTAAGGCAAGTAAAACATGAATAGAAGCATGTCTTACCACAGAAGAGAACACCTCATTGTAATCAATGCCCTCACGCTGTGTATATCCCTTCGCCACAAGTCTCGCCTTGTACCTCGCTGTCTCAACATCAGGAATGCCCTCTTTCCGTTTGAAGACCAATTTACTTCTGACAATCTTCTGGCTATTGGGTACTTTGACTAGCTCCCATGTTTGATCTCGATGGAGTGATTCCATCTCTTCACTCATAGCCCCTAGCCACTGCGACGACTTCGAACTAGCCATCGCCTCAGAGTAAGACGAAGGCTCATCTGTCTCCACCTTATCACCTACAGTCAATGCATAAGTAATATATGTATAATCATAACATACCGGTGATTTAATTTGCCTTCTCTGTCTATCTGCGGTTATAGTGTGCTGCGGCTTTACTGGTTGTTCACTATCACCGACTTCAAGAAATGCGGCTTCATTTGCAGTCTCAACTTCTGTTACCTTCAAGATCTCCGAAGTCTCCACCTGAAGCTCAACCTCACTAATGACACCATAATCTGTCTTCTCTATTGGTTGTGTCTCAGAACTCCTATGTTGAAGCATTGCAGTCTCGTCAAAGATCACATTTTTGCTGATTAGAAAACAGGATGATCTGGGATCGGTGCACCACAGCCTATAGCCTTTCACCCCATGTGCATAACCTAGAAATATGCACTTGTTCACCCTCGGCTCAAGCTTACTATCACTCGCATGAGCATACGTAGGACATCCAAATATATGTAATCCGGAATAATCAACAGGTTTCCTCGACCATACTTCCTTAGGAGTCTTCCACTTGATAGCAGATAATGGAGATCGATTAACCTAGAAACATGCCATATTTACCGCTTCGGCCCAAAATTCCTTGCCAAGTCCTACATGCGAAAGCATGCATCGAGCTCGCTCAAGCAAAGTTTTGTTCTTCCGTTCTACCATGCCATTATGCTATGGTGTCTCAGGTGCTGTGCGGTGTCTCACAATACCTTTTTTCTCGCAAAACTCAGTAAAATCTTTACCACGAACTTCCATGCCATTATCAGTTCTCAAGTACTTGATTTGTTTATCTGACTGCTTCTTAATCAATGCCTTAAATTTCTTGAACAGATCAAACACATCATATTTGTGCTTCGGAAAGTATATCCATACCTTCCTCGAATAATCGTCGATAAATGTCAGCATATATCGGGCACTTCCTTTCAAAGAAATCGAAGACGGGCCCCAGACGTCTGAGTGAATATATTCAACTAGTCGCTTGTTCGAATGAATAGCGGTAGTAAACTTAACTCGGTGCTGCTTCTCAAAGATGCAGTGCTCACATAAGTCCAGCTTTCCTGTCTTTTGACCCTTCAACAACCCCCTTTCACTCAGCATCGTTATACCTGCCTCACTCATGTGCCTTAAACGCATATGTCATAACTAAGTCAAGTTAGAGTTTGACTCACTTGATGAAACTGCAGCGGTTCCGGTCACGGTCTCTCCCAATAGATGATAGAGAGTATTCACTTTCTTCCCCTTCATCACTGTCATGGCACCTTGAGAGATCTTCAATACTCCACCTTCAACGGTGTACCTACACCAAATGTCATCGAGTGTCCCCAGAGAAATAATGTTCTTCTTGAGCTCTGGTACATGCCTCACATCCGTCAATGTGCACACCACCCCATCGTGCATCCCAATCCGAATTGTCCCTATCCCCACAGCCTTACAGACTGCGTTATTCCCCAAAATAACCCTACCACCATCTGCAGTTTGGTAAGTAGTAAACCAGTTCTTACGAGGCGTCATATGATAAAAACACCCCGAATCTAGCACCAATTCGTCTCCTAACGAAGTAGTAGTCACACATAAAACAGCTTATGCATCACTATTGCTCCCCTCAGTAATGTTTGCCACACTGTTTGTGGCATTCTACCTATCAGTTTTATTCCTCCACTTTGGACAATCTCTCCTGATGTGCCCCTCCTCGTGACACTCAAAACACTTCACATGTCCCTTGGACTTTCTATGGCATGATTTTGATCTGCTTTTACCTCTGCTGCTACTAGGCCCTCGATGTTGTTCTCTACCCCGAATCGTTAGTGCTTGCGCTACTCCTTGCACCAGACCGTCATCTCGCAACTTTCTCTGCCACTCCTTAAAGAATAAGGCGGACTTTACCTCTTCTGAGGTAATTGTAGTACGCCCCTACAACAGTGAATCAGTAAAGTGCTCCCATGACTCTGGTAAAGAGGCTAACAATATCATGCCCTACTCTTCATCATCAAGTATCTTATTGACGTTCTTCAGATCCATCATGAGTTTATTAAATTCATCCAGGTGGGTTCTGATAGACGTACATTCAGTATATCTAAATTGAAGCATCTTCTTCAACATGTACAAGTGATTGTTCAAACCTTTCTTCACATAGAGTGCTTGAAGTTTTGCCCATAATGCTGCGGCATCATTCTCCTCAACAACCTCTATTAAGACCTCATCCGACAAATTTAACAGGATTGTGCTCTTTGCTTTTTCCATTAACTCTACCCTCTCTGAGACTTTCATTATGATAGGCAACTCATCTTCACCATCTAGTGCCTTGGCCAAACCTTGGGTTGTCAATAAAGCCCGCATCTTGATGCTCCATAACACAAAGTTGTTACTCCCGTTAAATTTCTCAATTTCAGATTTCCTCTCAGACATAATTGCAATAACAGAATTTCCAAATAATAATCAGACAAGCAAAAGCTCCAAATCACAATCAAGAAACCTGATCCCAAGCTCTGATACCAATTGTTGAAAATAATACGCGAAAACGACATGAACTTGCAATTTACGTCAACGCGAAATCGCCAGAGAAATAAACGAGAAATAATAAGGACACCATAAATTTACGTGGTTCGGTCCGAGTATCGGTACCTACATCCACGGGGAGAGCCGGCAGCAAATAATCCACTATAATCGAAGAATAAGAGTTTACAATCGCTCACACACTCGAGTGTTTCCAACACCTAAATTTAACCCCAAACCCAAAGTGTTTATAAATAAACAACTCACTTGGATATAAACTCACGTCACAAAATTACCGCGCGTTCAAGCTTAAACAAAACGCTCTACGTATGCCAAAATCAAGAACTCCAGCGTTCGTATTTGGTCCGTGTACGTACGGCTTCGCGTATCTTTTTAAGGCTTCGCACGGCTTCTCTAGTTTTTTTTTCGCGGCTCCCTTCTGCGGCTTGTACGTGCAGCAGTCACTTACGTAAAGAAAAGAAAACCTACGCCTTTTGTGTGTGTGTGTGTGTGTGTGTGTGTGTGTGTGCCCAAGGTCAAAAGTTTGACCTTGGGCCCCACCACTTTCGATTCTTCACGTGCAGAGGACTTCAATGTGAGGTGGGACGCTGCACACAAAGGTGAGGAAAGCCTTCCTTTTTCTTTTTATCTTTTATTTCATCTTTTGTCTTGTTTTGCACATCCGAAAGTATTGTCCAAGAAAGGAAATTATTTCTTCTTTCTTCATCCGAGTTGAAATCTACTTGGGAAAACTTTATCAACAAATTCGATTTAACAAATCGTTATCCGAATTTAAACTCGAGATATTAATTTAACAATTTTCAAAAGAAATGAAGGTATTCTTGGAGCTGAAAATATCATGTTCAAAGCTCGTTTAGTTGCGAAGGGCTATAGTCAGATTAAGGGAGTTGATTTTAATGAAGTGTTTTCACCTGTCATAAAAAACAATTCCATTTGTGTTTTTCTTGCGTTAATTGTTATGCAAAATACAGAGTTGGAACAACTCACTATGAAAGCAACTTTCTTGCATGGTGAACTTGAAGAGAAAATTCATACAGGTCAATCAGAAGGTTTTTAGTTTGAAGGTAAGGAAAATCATGTTTATCTATGGAAAAAAATCTATATATGGCTTGAAACAATTATCAAGCCAGTGGTATAAAAAGTTGGTTCATTTATGGTGCAACTTAGCTATTGTAAGAGTAAATATGGTAGTTGCGTATATTTGTGCAAACTTTCAAATGACTTTTTCATTTATTTATTATTATATGTTGATGGCATGTTGATTATAGTAAAAGATAAATATGATATACATAATTTGAAGGCACAATTAAGTATTGAATTCGAAATGAATGATTTAGCTGCAGTAAAGAGAACCTTTGCATGAAAATTTAGGGAGATAAAAAATGGAAAAAATTGTATCTTTCCCCAAAAAGCTACATTAAGAAGGTGTTATATCATATCAGTATGAAAGATGCCAAACTAGTAATTACTCCTCTTACTATTCATTTTAGATCATCAACTAATTTATGTCTACATGTAGATGATGAGATAAAATATATGTCACATGTTCCATACTCTAGTGCAATTAATAGTCTTATGTATGACATGGTCTGTACTTGACCCAACATTTTACATGTTGTTAGTATGGTAAGTAGATATTTATCATGCTTGGGCAAAATCCATTGTAAAGTTGTGCAGCGGATATTGAAATAATTGAAGGGTACTTCTGGTTATGGTTTAAAGTTTAGGAAAACTAGTAATGTTCTCATAGGATATGTCGATTCTGATTATGCGAGAGCTCTTGGACTAGGTACATTTTTACCATTGGAGGTTGTGCACTTAGTTGGAAAGTTACTTTGCAGCATATAGTTGCTTTATCTACTATGGAGGCAGAGTATATGATTGTTGCAAAGGTAGTTAAATAGATCATATGGTTAAAAGGCTTATTTGGAAGCTCAATGTGGATCCCGGTGTAACCGTTGTCTATTGTTATAGTCAGAATGATATTAAAGATTAGATAAATCATGAGAAGACAAAGCACATTAATGTGCAGTATCATTTTATTCCAAAGATTCTTACTAATGGTTATATGAAGGTCTTGAAGATTGGTACAAAAAAAAATCTAGTTGATATGTTAACGAAGCCCTTGCCTATTACCAAAATCAAGCATACTTGAATTTAGTTAATGTTTGTTGCAATTGAGATTTATTCTAGTGGAAGGAGAAGATTGTATCACTTGTCCCATGGAGGCATCAAACTGGGATTAGAGCTCAAGGTTGAACTTGTTTAGAGTGATACCTTATGTACTTTATGTTACTTATCTCCCATTATATTTTATACTTTTGTTCAAATAAAAAGAAAATGGAAACGTCAAATCAAGTTCCAAGAGGCTTGACATTGGAGCAAGTGTATAATGAGAGGTATAACTGTGCTATAGAGAATCTCCAAAGACAAATGGAGAAAGTCCTCACTCTCCTAGAAAATCGACTGAAGGGTGGCAAAAGATACTTGGCTAAGCCTTCAACTAAAGTTACATCCTTCTTTGATGATACTTACTCTAACCAGGTTGAGGATACTTCCAAATAGAAGAATGAAATGGTCAAGCCGCTTGAATTCATTGAAAAGCTCCAATAAGAATCAGATGGTAAAAATAGAAAGTGCTTCAAGTGCCGGGCAAGAATTGTCCTTGCCAACAGGTTATCACCATTTAATTGATAAATTGATTTTGAACTTCAAGAGGCTTGGCAAGATCCATATCACATGGATTCTGAATCCAAGGAGCAAGACCAGATCATAGAACAAATTAAAGAAGGAGAAATGCTAGCCATTCAAATGTCATCAAGCAACTATGATATTAGGGATGATGAATCTCTAAATAAATTTATTGAGGCAAATGGTGGGGTCAAATATGGAGAGAATGTGATTATAATGGCCAGAAATATTACTTGTCACTTTTATTTCGTACGCCCTAAAGCATTCTCTCCTAGTGCTAATCAATTGTCAAAATTTATTTGACATACTTTTAGCTTTTCAGTAAGCCTTGAAAATATTTATTTCTATGAAGTTGATGTATTATCTAGTTTGTTGAAGACATTGCCCGGAGAATTTTTCATAATAAAGATTCTTCAGTATAGATCGTTATGGCAACTTGGCTACTTTCAATCTAGAAGAGGAAGCCATGCTGGATTTGAGGACAAATCTTCAAGAAACTAGGGAGTTTGATGAGGGAGCATTGGGCTCTATTGATGAACTCGTAAGCTCAACTCATATTTCATTGATCAATCCAACTCAATTCTTAAGTTTGGAAGCAAATTTCCAATTTTGGCTACAGTCTAATTTGATGGGTCCAAGTTTGAACATGTTGATTATGGGTTACTCATTGATTCAATGGACTAGTTGTCAATTAACTATCAAGATATCAATACACAAGTTTGATGTTGATTTCGAGGCTGCTAATCGACCGCCTAGCAATTGAAGACTGTCTTAATCGATTTTCATCAATGTCGGTTGATCTTCAAAGATGTCTATTGGGCTGCCCAAACTAGTGAATGAATTTAGAGTCTAAGTTTAACCACTTTACATTTTGTCAATTGTATTTAGTACTAGTATTATGAGTCTTAAGTTGTAGGTTTCACAAGTCCAAGTTCAAGTCTTTAGGCGTTTGAATACATTTTCTAGTTCCTAAAACTCTATCACCTTTTCTAGTTCTTATATCTTTATTAGTTGGGTAGTTCCCATGTCTTCAATGTTTGTCTATTTTGTATGTTTTAGGTCCTCTATAGATAGAGGAGAGTTCTCAAGCGTAAGGCGGAGTTAACAAATATATGAGAATTCCTCTATTTGAGGGAATTAATATCTAATTCTTTATTTAATGTTGTTGGTAGTGAATTAAACAATTATTTATCCTTGGCTGGTGGAGCAATCATTTATGCCTTGGTGGTGAGTTGCCATTATTCAGTTTTTTATCCTTAGCTAGTGGCCTGTGCATTTACGCCTTGGTGGTGAACCTTCCTTTTTAAACCCATCTTAACACACCGTCCATACACATAACCCAACAAATCTCATTTTTGGAATTGCTCATCCCATGCAACGCATCAAGTTAAGGTTCTTCAAAGCAATTTTCCTCTTAATATCACTAACGTAGTTTCTTCGTTTCATTTGTGTCTATCGTTCTTGGTTTGCTGATGTTGCTACCAGTATAATCATGTGAGTAACACGAGCATGCCATTTAAGGGCTTGAGCCCTTATTTGAGAAAAATACCTCACTTCATGCCTTTATATGAGAGAATGTCTATTTTGACCATTTTTATAAAAACAATCTTATTTTAAGCCCTTATTTGAGACTCTTTATTTGAGACAATAGTGATGTGATTTCACTGAATGCCACCACAAGCATTGAAGCCACCACCGGCCACTGAGATGACCAATACTGTTAGGGGTGAGCAATTGAACCGAGTCTACTCGGAAATCGGACCGGCCCAGTCGAGAACCAACTCCCATTGAAATCGGTCTAGGATCCGGTTTCCAAAATTCAGAACCAATTTGAACGAGTCCGGTTCCTGGTTTCGAGTAAATACCCACTTAGGAACTAAATTGACTAAACCGATTAGAGAACTAGTTTTGTAAGCCCAAAAGTCCAAAACCCTATCTTTTTCCCGCTGATTTCTAATCTTAGAACTGCATTTTTTCCTCTCGCGTGGCAATCCTCCTTCGTCATTCCTCTTCCTCACTCACTTCCCTCCCTCGTCGGCTCACAGTTGCACCGTCCATCGCATAGGATTTTTGCTTTGCCATATGATATTTATTTATGATAATTAGCCTTGTGGATCCTTAATTTTTTTGTCTAGTGAAAAAATTCATATACTTATCGATTACATGTGTTTAATTTTACAATACAAATTATGAAGATTACATTGTTTTCTCATGTATTAATATAAAATTCAAAGGCATATAGGATAGCAAAATAGGTTCTAGTGGAAACAAGGTTGACCTTGGAGCTGGACTGAAAAAGCAGGATCCAGTGCAAATACAATTGGATAGAGGGTCCAAAAAAGAGAAACCGGTTATAATAGGATTGGGTATAAGGTCCAGATTTAGAACCTACCCACCCTGAATCCGATCACCCCTAAATACTACTACTCAACTCTACATTCTCTCTCTCTCGCCACAATGACGCTGGCTTGGAGCAACAACGGGTGGAATTTCATCAGAGAGATTTGCGGCAACGATTGTGGGGGCGTGCTTAGAGCTATTACGGCTATGTCGGCTAGGACAGAAGAGAGAATAAGAAATTTAGGAAGAGAAAAAAGAGGTAAACGATGCCTGGATGATAAATTAGAACATAACAAATTGATAATTTAGTAAATAATGCGGCACATTCTGAATGTCTTATCTCATTAATAGCACATGCAGGTTTACTCCTGCTATTGAATAATCCCTTGCGCATGACGTGTTTAAGTATGTTGGAAGATACGCAGAACTTTGGAAAGATTTGATTAGATCAAATCATAGGGATTTTATTGAATCAATTAAAATCAGATCTAATCTGTACATTGTATCATTTCCTTTTTTTCTTCTACATATTCTGTAATATAATGTAACTCGTACATTGAATGAAAGACAGAGAAATACACAGAAATTCCTACGCTTCTTCCTCTCGATTTAGTTTTCCCTTCACATTTTGACATGGTATCAGAGCTCCAAAGACTCTGACATTGCTTCCGCTTCATCTCTGTTGATTGCCTAGAGGAACCCTATCCTGCAAAAGGGTTGCCGAGAGGAATCAAAGTTTTTTTTAAGGGAAATTTTGTCAAACATGAACCAACCGAGAACCTCACCTCCAATCCAGATGAACCAAACCTCACCTCCAATCCGGATGAACCAACATCGATGTCCCCACCGTACGAGACTTCCACTTGCCATTTCCGTGGCCGAACAACCATTCGGCCGGATCCAAAATCAACATGCGTATTGGCGGGAATGCTCCGGCTCGCCTTAACTGGTCAGCCATTTTCGACGTATCCCTACCAATGGATGCCATATCCATGGATCCCGGGATGAATTCGGTCACATCATCGCCGGGTTTTCGAGTAATGTGCCGAGCGACGAGGTCTACCAACCAACATTGGGGCGAATCAACCATCGGCCCTGAGCGGACGAGCGGATCAAATCATTCCGAGTGGGATCTCGGGGACAATCTGGTGCGGGACTTCGGGGACAATCCACTAACCCTTACCGGGAATACCACCTGGTTTTCCTTCTTTTCCTTTCGCGGCCGCCATGGGTCGATTAGAGCCCTGACGCACTTTATGTCTCCACTTCCGACGACCGGAGTTGCGGCTCATCAGCCACCCTCTCACGGGTCCCGAGAGAATTACTCAACCTCGGGCGCGGGGAGTTTCGGCGAGCCCTAATCACAAAAGACAAAGAGGGGTTCATCGACGGGACCGTTCCGATCCCGACCGACGAGAAAATGGGAAAACAGTGGAGAAAATGCAATCAATTGGTCAGAACATGGATCGGCAACTGTATTAACCCAGAAATCGCGGCTGGGTTACCACCCACAGAAGATTCAAAAACAATTTGGGATAACATCCGAGAAATGTAAGGCAAATTGGATCGGGCAAAAATATTTTCGCTCCACCAAGCGCTCAGCGAACTGAAGCAAGGAAACACATCGGTGACGACGTGCTTCAACAGGCTTTCAGCACTGAACGAGTTGGAAGCCGCTGAAGAAAACCGGAAGGGCCCGAATCGACCCTCCGGCAGTATAAGGCTATGAAAGACAGGGAGAAGGCGACTCGGTTCTTACTCATTTTGAACGATTCGTATCTCACCTTTCGATCGCAGATCCTGGCGATGGAACCAGCGCCAACCCTCGGCCGAATCTTCCAGCTTGCGGTGCAAGAGGAGAATCAAAGGCTTGCTTCGTCAGATAGCAAGAACTCCGAAACCCTAGCGCTAGCGGCAAGGGTGGAGAAGGAGAAAACCCTAGATCGAAAAGGGCAAGAGAACCGAGGGCAGCTAGGGTTCGCGGAGAACCGAGGGCAGCTAGGGTTCGCGGCGGATCAAAAGCCCTATAAATGGGGCAGCGCGGACGGCTCAGATCGGATGCCGCGATCCGACGGCTCCAGAGGCCCGCGAGCTTCGGCTGATCTAGACGGTGGAGATGCGTCCATTTTAAGAGGATCCAACGGTCCTCAAAATCAGAAAGGATATGGGCCGAATTTGAAAAATAAAGGCAAATTATTTTTGCGATTTTTGCAAGCGGCCCCACCACACAATTGACACCTGCTGGAAATTACATGGCAGGCCTGGAGAAAAAGAAAAAAAGGGGAAAAGAAATATCTGCAGCAGCCTATCAAATTCCAGGATCGATGAATTCTGCAAATCAGCCTATTACACATGGGGAATATCAGCAACTTATGCAAGCCTTGCAAAAATTGGATGTCCAGAAAAGGGGGAGCAGCTTTACAGGTATTTCTCATTGCCTGGCAAGCATTATTTCTAGAAATACCTGGATTATAGACTCAGAAGCCAGTGATCATATAGCATGTGATAGAAGATTATTTTCTGCTATTAATAAAGAGTTAGAAGATCCCGTCACTTGTGCAATTACCCAATGGAAACGCTGCCTATGTCACCACAACAGAAATGCAGTTGAACTTAATTCCCATATTGTCCTTACTAATGTCCTTTATATTCCGGACTTCCAATTTAATCTCATTTCGGTGTCTAGAGCACCGTAAGGAAAACTCTTGTCGAGTTCTTTTCAACACGATACCCGTGCCTGCATTCGGCCCTTTCGACCGGGACACCGATGGGCGGGGTAGTCTCTCGAAGGATTGTTTTTCCGGAAAAGCTTACCTGCAAATTTTAACCTTTCTTGTAATAAGAAATCATTGTGTAATTCGACTTCCAATGATAGAAATTTCCTTTGCACTCAGTTGGGTCATAGCTCTCATTTTTCTTATCCTCAATGTCGAATTTGCCCACTTGCAAAGCAATCCCGTAATCTTTTCCCTTTAAGTCAAAGTCGTTCGAGAAATATCTTTTCCCTACTGCATATTGATGTCTGGGGACCCTACCATACAATAAATCATGATGGGTCTCGGTTTTTCCTTACCATTGTGGATGATCATTCTAGAGCCACATGGATTTTTCTCATGCAGTCTAAAAAGTCAAGTTGTGTCCAACTTAAAAACCTTTCTTTCCTTATCCAAAACCCAGTTTGGAAAACTCATTGCAAAAAATAAGGACAGACAATGGGAAGGAATTTTTTAATCATGAATGTGCGGATCTCCTTTCATCACAAGGGATCTTACACGAGAGCTCCTGTATTTATACACCACAACAAAATGGAGTGGTGGAAAGGAAGCATCGTCATCTCTTGGAGGTTGCCGAGCTTTAAAGTTTCAAGCTTCTATTCCGGATATCTTTTGGGGGGGATTGCATATTGACTGCCGCTTATTTAATAAATCGAATGCCGACCAAGGTTCTGGATGGACAATCTCCTTTCCAGATACTCTTTAGAAAGAAGCCTGACTTGAGCAACTTGAGAGTTTTTGGCTGTCTATGTTATGCTGCAATTGTCGGGCCCAAAGATAAGATGGGTCCACGTGCTCGCCAGTGCATCTTCATGGGATACTCTACCTTACAAAAGGGATATCGGATTTTTGATCCGAATACAGGAGAATTTTCTATCAGCAGGGATATTGTATTCCAAGAAACTATTTTTCCTTTTGCCCACCAGAACAAAAATGGGACTGAACCAGGGCATTCTCCAACATATTCTCGCTGAAGATAGATCTCGCAGATTCCGGATATATATTTCTTCCTTCGTTGATAGATACACAAGGTGTTTCCAAATCCACTATCAGCACAACACCTTTAGAGGAAGTCCAGAATGAAAGACTAAATGATGATGAGATTCCTTCAGATCTACCTACTTCAGATCTGCCTACTTGAGACTCCCTTCCAGTGGAAATTCCAGACAATGCTACGTCTTCAGAAGATGATCGACCCAGACGTTCTGGACGCGCTACTCGACCACCTACCTGGACTAAAGACTATATATGTGGAGTCGAATTCACTGTGTACTCCTTTTCCAATCTCATCTTATGTTTCCTTCGATCGTTTATCCCAAATGCATCGATGTTGCATTGCTCGTATTTCTGAAGAACAAGAACCGTCCAACTTCCATGAGGCAAGCACGATCCACGATGGCAAACGAATGGAGGCGGGGTTGAAGGCCCTCATGGATAATCATACATGGGATCTTGTTCCCTTACCTCCACATCGTAAAGCAATTGGATGTAAATGGGTCTACAAGATCAAATATCGAGCAGATGGGTCGATTGAACGATACAAAGCGCGACTAGTGGCTAAAGGCTTCACACAGAAAGAGGGTTTCGATTATCACGAGACTTTTTCCCCCGTGGCCAAGGATGTCACAGTCCGTTCTTTTCTCTCTGTGGCAACTTCTCAAGACTGGTCGTTACATCAAATGGATGTTCATAATGCCTTTCTCCATGGTGATTTAGACGAGGAGATATATATGGAAATACCTCAAGGTTTACGGAGACAGGGGAGAATAAAGTATGTCGTCTCCGCAAATCCTTGTACGGACTCAAGCAAGCATCAAGACAGTGGTATGCGAAATTTGCTGAATCACTAATAGCTACTGGTTTTCAACAATCCAGATTTGATTATGCTGTTTTCACATGGACTCAAGGTACGTCATCTATCTACTTGATGATATATGTAGATGACATACTCATTATGGGGAATGATGAAATAGCTATCAAAGGCCTTAAAGGATACCTGCATTCTACTTTTCACATTAAAGATTTGGGATCGCCAAAGTATTTCCTTGGGATTGAAATTGCTCGATCTAGCCAAGGAATCTCTCTCAGTCAGAGAAAATTTGCATTGGAGATCATCTCAGAAGCAGGATTATCTGGATGCAAGCCAACTGTGGTGCCGATTGAGCAAAATATCAAACTAACAACCGCCGATTATGATGCTTTGAAGTACCTCGGAGGCGAGATCCTATTCTCAAGGATCCCTTGGGCTATCGAAGCTTGTCGGGAAGCTCATATATTTAACTATGACCAGACCGGACATAAGTTACGCCGTGCGTCACACTTAGTCAATTCATGCATAAGCCAAAACAGTCTCATATGAATGCCGCGCTGAAGGTCGTGAGATACTTGAAGAAATGTCCTGGTCTTGGGATTCTTCTCTCTAGGAAGTGTGACATGAAAATGACCGCATACTGCGACGCAGACTATGCAACCTGTCCTATGAGCAGAAGATCGATAACCGGTTTTTGTATCAAATTGGGGGATTCTTTACTTTCCTGGAGAACGAAGAAACAACCAACTGTCTCGTTGTCTTCGGCAGAGGCGGAATATCGAGCCATGGCTAAAACCACATGTGAAATAGTGTGGTTGAGAGGCTTACTTCAGGATCTTGGAGTGCAAGTCAAGGGACCAACAAGATTGTTCTGCGACAATGATGCAGCCCTCAAACTTGCATCAAATCCTATCGTGCATGAGAGAACAAAGCACATTGAAGTAGATTGTCATTTCACCCGGGAGAAAATCCAGGAAGGGATGATTGAGACACAAGGGATTGGAACACAAGAACAACCGGCGGATGTCTTCACCAAACCTCTGTGTCAAAAACAGCATGCGTATCTCTTGAGCAAGCTAGGCGTCTTGGACATCTACAAGCCACCAACTTGAGGGGGAGTGTTGGAAGATACGCAGAAGTTTGGAAAGATTTGATTAGATCAAATCATAGGGATTTTATTGAATCAATTAAAATCAAATCTAATCTGTACATTGTATCATTTCCTTTTTTTTTCTTCTACATATTCTGTAATATAATGTAACTCTGTACATTGAATGAAAGACAGAGAAATACACAGAAATTCCTACGCTTCTTCCTCTCGATTTAGTTTTCCCTTCACATTTTGACAAAGTAGACTCTGACTTAGGTCATACATTTGCAAACTTGCTACACTGATGTTCATCCAGGACGAGCTAAAACATTGAATTTGAAAATCTCTAGGGACTCTGATAAGATCACTCCAATTTCAGAAAAAGATCGTCACTAGGGCTTGCAGCTCAGAATGACGGGTTTTGGGGATTTTGTTTTGAGCACCGGGTTTCTGTCGAAGAAGTTGCTCGGCCGGAGCTCGAAACCGGCTCTCAGTGTCGGCATTATCGGGAAATCCTCTTGGTAAGGAACGTGATGAAAGCCCAACGTGTACCACAAGACAATGTCCTCATTCTCAATCTTCCTGTTCCTGCATATTCGAATGCCAGTGACTAAATGAATCGACCTTGTCATTAAGATAAATAGCATTAATGTGCAATAGACAGAGACAACGGATTGGTAGTGGTGATATTATATAGAAAGGGAAAATTGTATCCAAAGTCCTAAATGATCAGTACAAAATGCTTGCAAGCGAGTTCTAAATGTTCTAAATAATTGCAATCTGATCGTAAAACCTCACCATGGATGGTGTCTCTCACCAAATTAAGCGTGATTTTGACCATAATAGTGCAAAAGAAAACATGAGAACGGTTTTTTCCGTTGATTATATGCCTTAATTGGGAGATTTAATTGAAAAATGAGTCTAAAATGTTATGTACAATTGAATAAGAATAGATCTAAACCTAAAAACTTACATTCCGCTCTTCAATCTCATCAACCACAAAAATTAACCAAATTTTTTAATTAATTACCTAAAGATTTTGAAACCGATTTAGTTAACCCTGGCTCCAACCGTGATATCGTGATTAGCAAAGGACGTAGTTGTACGTTCAATTTTTACCTCTTAGTCCAAACAGCTAATGTATCATCCCCTCGGCTTTGATCGACGTATCGGCCTCCGGCCCATTTTTCGCTCTTGTTGTACGGAGTCACCCACAAGTTGTTGTCGTTGAAAGCAGCGCGGATTTGCGGGTAATCATCGCGGAATAGAATGGGGCTCGCGATCGGCCCCGGGATAGGCGGTACCCGACGTTGTTCCCAACTTTGGTTCGCTTGTTTGGGTTGACCACAACGAGATCACATGGCTCCAATCCCAAGTGCAGCTGCGCCTCTGATTCCGTTCTCGCCGTCTTGCTCGACACGGTCCAATAACTCTTCCTCGGCACGCCTTCCTCGGCCACCGGTTTTGTGATCAAATCGGTCTTGACGAAGGAGTTTGGAGCACCATCGACGTCGAGGTCGAGATGGTACGTCAAGAAGTGGTCGTGGTGCGTAGCGATGGTGTTTGCTCCGACCATCGTGCCGTATTCATCCTCTTTTATCTGACTTGCCTGAGTGTAGTTCACGGTCTTGACTTCTAGCAGTCCAGTCAGTCCGACCTGTCGATTAATTTGGTATGGAGATCCGAAGTGACAAAGAAATTGCTGATTAATTTAGATGAAGCTGAATAGACTACATGTATTTACAGTTTTTTCTTATCCTTATTTTCCTTTCGATCATCAATTTCCGCAATTTGACTTGAGCCTAGATTCCAAGTTATGCAAAAGGATCGTCACAATATTAACACAGACATTAAATCACACGTTTTAAATTTCCGTCAATATTTCGTCCAAAAAAAAAAAAAAAATCTTCCGTTAGTATGATCGGAAGGTCCAAATATGGATCCAAACAGGGAAAAGGCAGCTATGAATTGACAACGACAAACCCCTCCTACCACATGTAGAAATTTCTATATTGAAAAGACTGGTAACCCATTAGGAAAGATTTTTATGAAACTAGGTCAAGAATGGACGCATCATAGATTTAAATTCAAAGGCACCCTCGAAATAACTTGAACTTTCTAATAATGAGAAGATTATCTAAAAAATCTTAAACTTATTGCACTTTTATCAAATTAATCATAAACCTTTCAATTTTACCAATTGAGTCATGAATCTTTTTATATTTTGCAATTGAGTTCATCCAGGTCGTTTTAGTCATAAATCATTGATGCGGATGCCATCGGTTTATGTGGCACAACCATCGCCGACATAAATAATTTTTAATTTTTAAAATATTTTTCTTTTGTTCTTTTTTTTTTGCAAAAAAAAAAAAAAAAATCAACAACGGACCTCAAATTTGATTGATCCACTTGGCTTGAATTCCCAATCAAGAATGTAGTCATAATTGCCAACCGTAGACACCGACCTTACCACCAGGCTCACGTCCGATCTGACCTCTCTTATCTGAAAAATCATCAAACATTAGGTTTTCAAAGTTTTCCTTAAACCATAAAAGATTGAAAGGACCAAAAACTAAAGATTGTAGAGTATTAACAATTAGACTCACTGACCGTCTCATCCGAAATTCCAGTCTCAGTGTGTCGCCACATGATGTTTCCTGCATACTTTTCAAACACACAAGTTACATTCGATATCTTTACAGGGGTGCCATCTTGGCCCGCGTAGAACCCGTCCATGAATATCGCATTATTGGGGCAATCCACCCCCGGCTGGAGCGACACTGCGGACAATCCGAACCCAAATTCCCCGCAGTCAAAATAGGTCTTGTAGTACCACTCTTCGGTTGGGTCCATATAGGGCACGAAGACCTCAGACACGTAGGCTCTATATAGTACCTGTCGATATTTGCCCTTCTCGAGATCGTAGATCGATGCTAGCGAGATGATTGGACCAACTCGGGCGTCGAACCCAATATGGAACTTCCAATTTGCCCAGCTGCACAACAAAAAGAATTTGATTTAATTGTAACAAAGGCCTGTATGTGTCTATGCCTGCATTAGATTTTATATAAAATCCCTACAAATGAGAACCGATAGAATATGCTAATAGAGAGTCATCATGTATTTCTTCAATTCAAGCTAACATACCCTATTCGCCACAAACGAAACGGGGTTTGGTTCAATAGATGTGCATATACGTTGAGGTTATCGCATGATGTCTGTCCAAGCCGACATAAATTGCTCTCGCCACTTGATTCGGTGCCCTAGTAGGTTAAGAATTCTCGACGCCCTTTCAGTCGCCGGGTCGAAACCGTTTGCGATTATAATCCGTGAAAAAGATTTTACCAAGGATAGATCTTGAGCAGCTACGGGTTTCGGTGGTGCCACGGTAACTTGCTCAATTACACGCCCTTTAATTTTTACCAGAGCCATAGCTTTGTTCGTAAAATTAGGAAAAAACATTCTGTCTTAATTTGTGTATTTGGTATCAGCAAAGTGGTCCGAAATAGCAACGTGGATTCGAGAGCCTCGTTGCTGCCAAGTTTGATTCTTCTTTCGTTCAATTATTAGCAAAAGGAGATAGAAACTTTGTCGGCAAGAGCTATCAATCTTGATTTTTGATTCTGTCATTGTCAAACGCGCCTGATGGTTTCTAAGCATGTCCTGTCCCGATCAATTGATTTCGGAGGGACTGAAATAATTCAAGGTACGACATTAATTTGACTTGCGAGGTTCGGTTTCATTTCCAACATCTTACCATGTGTTATTGAAAGCTCAACCGAGCCAAACGCTGCCCGGCCTCCTTGATTTTGGAGGACGCATTGTCGAATCACCCCCCGCACATCAAAACTGAATTTAAGCATACGTTTGGTTCCTTAGGTGTAATTTTGGCAGTAATGATATTCGCTTAGAAAGGCCAATATTTCCAAAGAGCATATCATCTTCCAGCTTCGATAAATTGCTCTCTAATTGACATGCTGTTAAAAGGGTTTTAATGAGTTTTACCTGATAGTATGTCCCTTGATCTCGAAGCCAGGTCCATGGGGTTGCACGATGGCCGCACCCTTCAGATGCGGCCCAAAGGGCGGGTTTTGCTTCTCCAGACGGTACTCGGTGTCCTCAGCTGTCGGCACAGTGGTCGCAAACCGGTCGTGATACTTCACTATCTTCATCAGTTCCAAATCGACCACCATGACTATGCCTTCGATGGGTCTCATGTAGAAGTTGACCGTGCCATTGGTGGAGTAAGCTAGGACCTTCATGACCTCCTGCTTCTCGGCTCTCCATACCATCCAACCGTGTAACATGCGCACACAACGTTGACATGTTGAGGCCTCTTTTTTCGATGGATCGTATGAATTGATCATGTGTACGAGGTAGATCGTTCGCAGCTGTTTGCTCCTCTAGTGTGAACATAGGGAAGCCATTTCCATGGTAAACCTGTTTGCAAGCATATTAAGTTTGTCATGACTCAAGAAAAAGAAGAAAAGAATTTGATTGATCCATCTAAACTCATGCATAAAGCCACTAAGTGATTGATTTGATCAAGTAGAATGAGTCTAGATAACTGATTTGGAGGGGGAGAAATTAAGGAGGAGTAAGAAGATGAAAAAGATTGCAGCAAGCAATGTTCATGCATTCGGCCATAATGAAAAAAGACAAGAAAGAAAATGAGCCTGGAATACTATTTAGATGCCATTAGCAAATCCATAATTCAAACTAGTGGCCGCATATTGACATAAAGTCCGATTCTAATAGATCAAGTTAATTACATGGGTCGCATTGGACCACGTCCTTGAAAAAAAATTTGGAGCCTTATTTTTCGAGACAGTTGATTATTTTGCTTATCATACGTCAAGATCAAGGGTCCTATGCAATTTCATTTTCCAAAGAAAAACAGTCGGCGACTAATGAATCTTAATCATGAAGTCAATAAATGAATTAAACGCAAGGGAGGCCAAATTGGATTTTCCAACAAAACCTCCTTGGAGACGATCGATGGTCGATGGCTTGATAAGTCCACGATGAGCTCATGTGTTTGCTCGTGGAACCGCAAGACTACAGAGGCTCGACGCGGAGGGGGTATCTTATCAGTTTGGTTCAACATCCACGAGTAAATGAGCGGTTTATCTGGCTCGTCGAGACCCACGTAATGAAACGTTACGTTTTCACTCGACGCCCCGTACGACCTCATCACCGCATGTCGAATCAGAGAGAATTCCTCCGGCGTCAACGGATCAAGCGGGTGCTCGTGCTGAGACGAGGCCGGTGAGATGATGAAGGAGAAGAGTGTGATGGAGAGGAGGGAGAGCGAGACTCTGCAAGTGGAAGCCATTATTGCATGTGTGAAGTACTTGGGGATGCATCCACATCCTTATATAAGCGGACACTTCTTGACATAGAAATTTTCAAAAAGAGGAACCTCAAGTATCACGGGTGAGAATGTGTTTCACGAGTTGATATGCATGGCCTGTCAAGGTCCCGTTCGGTACAATTGAGACATAAAGAGTTTTCAACCTAGAAAGTAAATAGGCCATAATGGAAAGTCTCCCAATAGGGACTCTCTCTCGTTATGTAGAGCTCACCGTCTACCGTCAAGGTAGTTTGCCCGAACAAACCCTTTTCCGAATATGATTTCCCCTTAATCCATAGCCTTTCCCCCCCTTTTCTCATCCTCAAGTTTCGTCATCTCCTCTTGTTTCTTCCGCCATCGGTTTCGTCTAATGGAAAGAGCAGTTACTTGGGTGAAACCCTAGACCTCCAATTGTAGCGGCTTACGGCTGCTTTGTCTCCATCGAATTCCTCAGCACTTCTGTTTACCATTTGTTTCACTTCGAAATTCCATCTTGATTCATACCCATCAGCCTCGATATACCTTTCCACCCCTGCTCCCACGGCCTTCGACCATTATCTTGTGGCCACATCCCTTTTCCTTTGCATGCCGTATCACTCGCTTTGCGGCATAAACAAATCTACTGCTAAACCCTAATTTCCATGGATGAAAAGGACTTGGAGGAGGATTCACGACTGGTTGCGCTCTGCACCCGGTTGGGAAAACTATGTGCTGACCACGAAATTGAAATATGGGATGGCTCGCCGCCCCTAGAGAAAATCGAAGAGTGCACGCTCATCTTAGTTGGTAAAATTATGTCAAACCCTTTGATAAACTTTCAAGCGTTACAGAATACCCTTAAACGTGCATGGCGTATAGAACAGGTAGAAATAACACAACGCGACATCGGCCTATATGTTGCAAAATTTAAATCTGAAGAGGAGAAACAACGAATATTAGAAGGGGGTCCATAGTCTTTCTCTAGTCACCTGGTTATATTAAAACCATGGATTCCCAATACACCGTTACAGTGCTATGATTTCTCTCCATGTGCGTTTTGGGTTCAAATTTTCAGCTTACCGCTTGAATGGTGCTCAGAACAGATGCTGAGTAAAGCAGTTAGACATGTTGGGAGAGTGATTGAAGCCAGAGTTGACACTAAGGAAGTTTCTAATTTCAGAGCAGGTAGAGTTAGAGTGGATATCAACCTCAGTCAGCCTTTAAAAACAGGGCACTTAATCCATATTAATGGGAAAAATATCTGGCTTGACTTTCGGTATGGGTGCCTCCCACACTTTTGCTACTCCTGTGGTAGGTTAGGCCACTATGCCATGCATTGTCAAGAAATTCCTTTTACTAAGGCAAAAATGGAAGGAAAGGAAAAAATGGCCTTTGGCCAATGGTTGCGTGCCGAAGTTAGAGAACATAGTCCTTATTGGCAAACCTTTTATGGTGATTCAGCAAGCTCCACAGATACCGAGGAAGTGATACCAGAGACCCCTCCTTCCATGATAACCAAGGCCCTTGCGCTGCCTCCAACTAAAGCTCCATTCAAACCGGTTGGCGTCGATGGACAGCAAACTAAACCATCCTCCACAAGAGAGAAAACCCCTGCATTATCAGAACAGAGGAATATACAAGATCTTCAAATGTCAGACAAGGAGCAGCAACAAGAGAATAGGCTCCAAACTATAATACCTCAGCAAACGCAACAAGGGGAACAACAGCTGCAGAAGAAAATGCATACGCAACAGATTCACTTGGATCCTCAATTTCCAACATCTACAAAGGAGATCTTAATTCTGTTCCTGCAAAGTTAAAAGGTATCCAAGATCAGTACTCGGCTGCCCCAACTACCAAAAAACTGAATCTCTCAAAACCTATGTAGCACGGACACGGCGACACGGACACGTGACACGTCATTTCTCAAAAAGTAGAGAATTTCGACACATTCCGACACGTTAAATATTAAATAAATATTTTTATTTTTAATTAATTTGATTCAAATTCACAAATAAATAAATAAATAAATAAAGAGTTTACAATAAATTTATACTAATAATATTAATAAATCTTACACATTTTTTATTTCATTATCCCAAATTTACATTTATTTTTCGAAATCCCCCTCCCCCAAATTTACTTTTATTTTTTAATCTCATTTATTTATTTTTCTGATTAAAAAAAAATTCCATTAGGGTCCACCCCACTCTCTTCTTTTCCTTATCTATTTCCCCCACCCCCAAATATATTTTCCTTTCCGTCCCCAGTCCCCACCATCGTCCATTCCCCCACCCAAATTTTTTTTTTTCCTTTCCCTCCCACAATCGCCCATTTCCCCCGTCCATTTCCCCCATCTGTCCGTCACTTTCCCTTCCCCCAAAATAGGTACCCATAGACTCCCATTTTTTTAATTACTTTTGAGTTTCTTAGAAACCCTAGCTCCTTTACTCCTCCTCCTCGCCACTCACGACCCTTCCTCTTCTCCTCCTCCCTCCTTGCCGCTTGCCGCACGACCTCCTTCCTTGCTGGTCGCCGCTCCTCGCCGCACGCACGACCCCCTTCCTCGCCACTCGCCGCTCCTCGCCGCTCGCCGCACAACCGCTTTCCTCTCCTCTTCCTCTCACCTTTGGTCCTTTCTCCCGCAACTGCAACCTTGTCGGATCCATCGCAGCATCACGGGGCCGGCACTCACCTCGCCTATGCTCGGCCATCTCTCGCCGTCGCTGCGGTCTGCTCCCACCCGGACACGCGTGTCGAAACGTGTCGGGCAAAGGTTGGCCACGTGTCGAAAAATCTGACACGCGTAGACCACGTGTCCGACCGTGTCCGACACGCTCCGACACGTGTCGGACAGACAAGGAAGCACGGACAACGTGTCCGTGCTTCATAGCTCAAAACTGCCAACAAGGGCAGGTACTACTAAGAGGTTGAGAAGATATAATCCGTATGAGTCTAGAGCTCATATCACAGAGGACTTAGATGAAAGCCAACTAATGGACACCCCGATCCTTATCATTGGAGAGAAGCAAGTGGGCCGAGGTGGCTTGCCCGCAAAAGCCACCGTCGAAAAAATGAAGTTCATAAGTTGGAGCTGTCGTGGTCTAGGGTCTACCCTGACAGTTCAAGCCCTTAAGGCCCTTGTGGCCAAAGAAAGACCCGATTTGGTTTTTTTGATGGAAACTAAAAATAGACTAGAAATACTCACAAAACTACAGAGGCGGCTCAAATGTACAAACTCCTTTTTGGTTAACCCTATCGGTACGGCAAGCCGACTGGCCCTATTCTAGCAGACTAGCATATCTATCAGCGTGGTCCATTCACACCAGGACGTAATAGACGCGATATATACAGAATCATGCACCAGCAGTGTTTAGGCTCCGCCAACAACTTTGGGACAATCTTCGCCAAATTGCAAACTCGAACTCTTTACCCTGGATCTGCGCTGGTGATTTCAACGAGATAATCTATCACTGGGAGAAGGAAGGTAAAAGATTAGCAGATTTTCATCGAATGAACTCTTTTCGTGAGGTAATTCATGACTGCTCCTTATTAGACTTGGAAAGCAAGGGCTGCGCGTTCACATGGACAAACAACCGTGAGGGTGATGAAATTGTTAAGGAACGTTTGGATAGGGTTCTATGTAACATAGATTGGCGTCTTACCTTTCCGGAAGCTGAAGTGTTCGCCCTACTAGCAGTGGGGTCGGACCACAGTCCTTTACTTCTAAATACTGAAGCCCTTCGGATCAGGAGAAGTAGACCTTTCATATTTGAAGCATTCTGGTTACAAGATCCGAAGTGCGAGACAATCATTGCCAATGCATGGGACACCGCAACCAGCTCCAACTCTGATCTGCCACAGAAGCTTAAGTATGTCAGGTCGGCACTAACCCGATGGAGTCACGGAAAATTTTCAAAGACCAGAAACAGAATTTCAGAACTACAACTTCAGCTTCAACAAGTTACAAACCAAGCTGCTACCCAATTCGATAAAACAATAGTAATCCAGATTAAAAAAGAAATTCAGAAACTATGGCAACAGGAGGAGCAAGACTAGGCTATGAGGTCACGGATAAATTGGCTGCAATGTGGTGATAAAAACATAAGATTCTTCCATGCAACTACCATCCAGAGACGACAAAGAAATAGAATACGAATGCTTCTAGACGACAACAACGGTTGGGTGAGAGATGAGCGAAATTTGAAGGCCATGACGCAGGAGTTCTACTCTAACCTATTCAAAACAGTGGGATACTGAGACATTACACTCATTCTTGACCAAGTTTCGAGCATAGTAACCCCTGGAATGAATTCTACTCTGACAGCCGAGGTTACTAGAGAGGAGGTTCGCCTTGCAGCGTTCCAGTTGGGCACTACTAAAGCACTGGGTCCTTATGGTTTGAATGGCTCATTCTACCAATCCAACTAGGCCATAATTCAGGATGAGATGTTTAATTCAGTTCAGAAATTCCTTCGGTCAGGTGTGTTGCCTCCAGACCTTAACAAGACTTCCGTAACTTTGATTCCTAAGATACCACTACTAGAAAGACTAGAGCATTACCGTCCCATTAGCCTATGTAATTACGCCTACAAAATCATCTCCAAAGTTCTAGCCAATCGCCTGAAACCCTTATTACCGGACCTTATATCCTTGGAACAGACCGCTTTTGTTACTGGACGAAAAATCCAGGACAACATTCTTATGGTCCAAGAGATTCTCCACCAGCTCAAAACACGTAAACGAAGAAGAAATTTCTGGGCAGTATTGAAGACGGACATGAAGAAGGCATACGATAGAGTAGAATGGGATTTCCTCACAGCATATTTACTAAAGCTAGGTTTCCATCCTACTTGTGTCCAGTGGATTTCCCAATGCATTTCAACAGTGACTATCAGCATCAAATTCAATGGTGAATAGCTACAGTACTTCCAACCTACACATGGTCTTCGTCAAGGCGACCCTTTATCCCCTTATCTATTTATACTTCAGGCAAATCTCCTATCAACACTCATCCACCAAGCAATTCATATGGGAAACCTGAGGGGTATCAAACTAAACAGGTCATGTCCTACTCTTTCCCATCTATTTTTTGCTGATGATGCCATATTCTTTTTAGATGGCACAATTAAGGAATGTCAAAATATGGCCAACATCTTGAATCTATACTGCCTAGCCACGGGACAAGAAATAAATAGGAATAAATCAGGCATCTTCTTTAGTAGAGAATGCCCGACGAGCCTTAAGGAAAACCTAGCAAGTGAATTAAGAGTCCCTGTGCTGGATAAAACAGGTAATTACTTAGGCATTCCTTCTGACTGGGGAAGATCTAAAAAAGATATGTTTGCATGGCTATTGGGTAGAGTAAACAACAAGCTGGAAGGATGGAAGGAAAATCTTATTTCCAAGGGTGGAAAGGAAACCTTGATAAAGACCGTTGTGCAAGCTATACCTCAGTATGCAATGTCTATCTTTAAACTGCCTATATCTATTTGTAAATCTATTGAACAGAAGGTCGCTAGATTCTGGTGGCAAAATGATTGTAGGAAATCAGGGATACATTGGAAGCAATGGGAGATTTTAAAAAATACAAAGGCTACGGGAGGAATGGGTTTTTGAGATCTACTAGCATTCAACAAGGCTATGCTTGGAAAATAAGCGTGGCGGTTATTACAACAGCCTTCCTCCCTTTGGAGTAAACTGTTTAAGGCTCTGTATTTCCCATCCAAAGATTTTCTCAAGGCTGACAAGGGCACCCGCCCTTCCTGGGGTTGGCAAAGCCTACTTTTAGGAAGGGAGGCGATCTCACCTAACCTTTAATGGTCAGTTGGCAATGGATCTTAGATCAAAATACGAGAAGATAGGTGGCTACAAAGAGGAAAACTCTATGGCCCAAAGAGCGAGGGGAACCCGTGTTTGTGTTTGAACTACTGGCGAACAACTTAAATAGCTGGAATGAACCTTTGCTAAACCAACTCTTTGATGCATCAACAGTGAAGGATATTCTGGCAATTCCAATAGAGCAGACCTCACTTCTAACCGTCTGGTCTGGACATCCACAACCCAAGGAACATACACAGTTAAAAGCGGGTATCTTTCAATAAGGAAATCAGCTCCAACTATAACAAAACATCAGGCCTCATCTTCCTATCAAGCACCTCCTATCCTTTGGAAAAAAAATTTGGCAGTTAAAACTTGCTCCTAAGGTCAGAACCTTTCTCTGGTCTGTTTGTCAAAATGCATTGCCAACTAGAGACAACTTATTTAGAAGACGAATCACCTCTGATCTGATATGTACATTATGTCATCTACAACTACCTGAAACGATTGAACATTTCCTATTTTTCTGCCCATGGACTAACCATATTTGGTCTCACCTCTGCATTCCATAGATGTAACACAAATACATTGAGTGGAAGAATGGATTGTAGGCAGTATCATTTAGACGAATCACTCACCTAATCTGGAAACTGTTGCTGCCATTTTTTAGCAGATTTGGAAGGCTCAGAACAGAGCCATCTTTTGTCCACAACCCCCGAATCCACACCAAATTGTTGAAGCTGCTTCTGCTCAAGTCAAAACGGCTCAGAATCTTGATCATCACTCGAAACATCTAGCAAGCATCCCATCCGACAGCAACAACTTTTGGAAGGCCCTTGATCCGGGAATATTGAAGATCAATATTGATGGAGCGTATAACAATGGCGATACAGAAGGATCTATAGCTTTTATATGCAGGGACCACAATGGGAAGATGCAAGAGGGAGTTACTAAGACTATACCTGCTTCGTCGGCGTTGCATACCAAAACCCAAGCTTTGTTGTTCACCCTTCACCATATATTGCAACAAAACAAATCTTAAACGCCTCTCCAAATAGAGTCTGACTGTCTTCTCTTGGTCGAATCCATCAACAAGCAGCTAGACCCTCCATGGGAACTCCGCCCTCTGTTCGCTGAAGCAGCCGTCCTCATGCAACGTTTCTCTCTCCTTCAATTTTCGTTTTGCAAGCGTAGGGCAAATTTTGCAGCGAACTGGGCCACAAAAGCCCGTTCGGTACATAGACATGACCTGTTTCGATTCGTGCATGTGGAGTGGATTGTTTTAATGTCTGCACCAAAAATCTCGATATGAGCAAGTGGGCTAGATAGAAATTTGCCGAGCAAACCCTAATCCTCCCCAACTTCTCTCTCTCCCTCCCTCCCTCCCTCCCCCACTAGCCGAACCTCCATGAACGTCACTGCACGCATTGAAGCCACCACCGGCCATCAAGATGACTGCTATTGCTACTCAACTCTGCACCTTTCCCCAAGTCTCTCTCTCTCCCCATGGAAGTTGCGATCCATGGCCTTGTTAAAGATAGTCTTTGAACTACCATGAGAATAGCATATTATAGTGAGTCACAAATTCTTGAAAGAATGAATCACACAACAAGTTATAATTATTTATTATTTGATTTTTTGTAATCCTAAAAAAATTATTATTCTCACGGTAGATTAAAAATCGCCATCTAATTATTTATCTTTTTTTTTTTTCTATGGTGTGAGAGAGAGATCCATAGCATATAGAGTCATGTTGGCTCGTGGCAACAACGGATGGAGTTTCAATGGAGAGGTTTACGGCAGGGATTGTGGGGAGTGCTTAGAGCTATTGCGGCTACATCGACTAGGGCTAGGGACAAGAAGAAATTCTTGATAGAAAAAGGAAAAAAAACATTAGAAAACGAGAAAGGAAATGAAAAAGAAAATGATATTGAAACACGATTATCGACTGAATTTGTTGATGTCCCTCCTCAAAACGGACAAGCTTGGATTAGATGCGTTTCATAGAATTTTAATGAGTTCTCACATCGTGTTGGAAATTCCTAAAACAATAGCTACCATTTTGAAAGTGTTAAATAAATAAAGGATGAAAATGAAACATAAATTGTTTACCCCAATCGCTACAAGACAAACTTGAAGACAGGCTTTAAGGAAAAAAATGAATAAAAGAACTTTTCAAAAATATTTCTATGAAAAGAAAAGGTTTATAGCACCAATGTGCTATATATAAATAATAGGAAAGTGTACTCTTCTTATTATACTATCCACATTCATTATCATCGGTTTGAAAAATTGGCCTAACTTTTTAAATCCGCAGTGCCCAATCCATGGTAATGAAAGTGAGCTTTGTAAAAAGAGAAAAAAAGAGAAAAGAGTGGCGTACCATCTAAAAATTTGTTCGTAAATTCTCCTGATCTCACATGCAGTTTCCACGTAGCGTATCCATTTATGTATAAATTCGAATGATGCGAAACAACAACTTTACTAATCAGTACGAAATAGTACTCCTAATTTTCTCTTCCCCTATTATTTTTCTCAAAGATCATCTCGCTATTGGGCTAATGTACTTACATAGGCCATATCATATTGCGGGTCTAAATGGCGAGGAAATGTCATTGCGGGTCGGAGGAGTTTCTAACTTTCTATTGGGCTTAGGGCAACAAAGCTAATAGGAGTTCCCGAAAGCTGGATTCCTCTTGAGGAAATTGGTGGACTGGATCTCAAGCCCCAGTGCTCAAGACCGGCATTATCGGGACGTCCTCTTGGCGCGGCACGCGCTGGTTCGCCATCGTATGTTACAGGACTGCGTCCTCGTTCTCGATTTTCCTGTTCTTGTAAAACCCCACGAGAACAAAGAAGACGGAGCTGGAATCGATCGAGCCTCTTTCTAAACATTTGATTGAATCAAGCTCAATCGGTGATGAACGAATCCTCGGTTGTTATCAGCCATTGTGTCTATTTTGTGGAGTGTTTATTGGTATTACACGACACGTGTGAAGATTCGATTAGCTATACAATTGATGGTGGGTTGGTTCTGACCTTGAACCTGGAATTGGACTGGGCAGGATCAGTACAAATTAGGAATCGGACCGATCGAGTTCCAATCCAGTTCTAGAGTCAATCCTTGGAACTGGTGATTTCTTTTCTCTTTTTAGCTTATTCTATTCCCTACATATGGATGTTTCCCAAAATTAAAAGAAAAAATAATTTTACTAATGCTTATGAATAAAAAGTAAAATAATAATAATAATAATAAATCTTGACCGATCTAATTGGTCCATTTCTTTATGTGAAACCAAGGACCAGACTGGCTTCCTCAGGAACTATCTGGAATCAACTGGTTTGGCTTGATCCAATTCTAGGTTTAGACCGAGACTGATGCAGACCCCTATTTCTGGTGATATTACATTATTGCTGAAAAGAAAACCGTCAACCACTATTATAATGGTGATTATGAAAATCAACCTAAGGCTCCAAATAGCCAATGGATCATCCCGCGGCTTTGATCGGAGAATGGCCCTCCCGCCCATTTCTCCGACTTGTTGTAAGGGGTCACCCACAAATTATAGTCCGTGAAGGGGCCTCGTATTTGCAAGTAGTCATCTTGCGTCAGGAGCGGTCCGCCCGCGTATCCCGGAACCAGCCGGTACGCTATGGGGTTCCCGATTCTGGTCATCTTCGCCGGGTTCTCCACCAGCAGCTCCAAGGGCGTCGTGCCCAGATGCATTCTATTGTCCGATCTGGTCTTGGCCGTCTCCTTCTCGACGGTCCAGTAACTCTTCCTCGGTTCTCTTTCTCTTTGTGATGAGATTGGCTTTTGACGAAGGAGTTGACTTCAGCATCAATGTCCAGGGCGAGATAGTAGGTCAAGAAGTGACCGTGGAAGACATCCGACTGTGTCTTGTGCCAACAAGGTGCCGTGAGGATCTTCTCTTATCTGATCGGTTGTGCTGTATTCCCAGCTTGGACCTGCGCTATTTTAGCAAGGGTGACCTGCACGGTGGGTCGGTGAACTCAATGAATCGCCCTATGTAAGTAACATAAAAGAGCGGACTTTTAAGTTTGGTCCTGTTTTTCATTTCATTTAGCAAATCAGCAGGTGAGTATGCGACTGATTTTGAACATATATTGTGAATTTTTTTATATTAGCAAGAAAAGAAATGGGGTACTGTCATGAAATTTACAATCAGGTCACGGAACTTTGATTTCAATCGTCCGGCACCATGAATTTTTAATTTTTTTTTTTGCTTTCAATCAGTTGGGTCAATAAATTGCTAGCATGGCATCCATGTGGCAATGAGGTGGCATATGGAAACTCGGTCATGTGTCCGACCGAGTAGCAGTTTGCTCAAAAATTAATTGGATTCCAGTCAAAGTGCATCAATTGCAAAAGAAGCTTGGGATATTTGGTGATTTAGCTCAAAACTTAGTTATCAAGTTACAAATTCTACTAGCTAAAATGCGCTCGCTCCAAATGAAATTCACCTTACGAAAAATGCCCATATATTATTATTCACGTGTCATACGCAAACAATAGGTATTTCGCCAAAAAAATCTAAATACTTTTTACCATATACATTTATCATGAGAAAATTTACCTTGAAATTGATGGATCCGGTGGGCTCGCTAGCATCCTCACCACAAAGCTCACTTCTAGCATCACTGCTCTCACCTGCAAGATTGAACCGCACATATCAATCATCACTATCATAATATAATTGCTAAGGACACAAATATTTTACCCAAAGCTGGATTTGATTGTTAAATAATCTGCAAATGTCAGTCCAAGATAAACCGGTCTATCTCATTTAATTCACTTATAATTACATGTCACGTTATTCAAAAAAATACAATTTGACGCCCCTCTTGATCAAAGGGGGACTACTTCTATTCAATTTCTATGAGCCCCGCAAGTACGTAAAAGTACCGCTATAAGTACTTATGGTTACGTCCGGAATTGCCCCTTCGCCATGACGCGACATCAGATCCCCCGAACGCCCTTCAAAAATGCAGGAGAGATCGGGTACTTTCACCGGCACGCCACCAGAACTCGCGTAGTAACCATCAAAAAGGCCACACTGGCTGGGCAATCGGCGAGCAGCTCCAGTGACACCGCCTGTTGGCCTATGCCATATTCACCGGCATTGAAGGTGTCGCGGTCCTCATTTAGGTCCATGTACGGTACGAATACCTCGGCAATGAATCCTCTGTACAATACTCCGCGATGCTAGAGAGAATACCGGTCCCCCTCAGACATCGAACCCAACATGAAAGATCCAGTTTTTCCAACTAATCGTAAATGCAAACCAAAATCGAAGACAAAATCTGATGGTGATTCACAACGCTAAACTCGTTTAAGCCAATGTCGTATAGGAACCCATCTAACGTGTTACATCACTTGGAAAATCAAATTTGATTTTTGTCCTAGTGTCCTTTGCTAACATCTTTCCTTAATTCAAATTAGCGGAAAACAAGCAATGTAAACGTAGCACGCAGTTTCGCATGTTCGTAGTCCACAATGTGCAATGAATCACTAATCTGACCGTATTGCCGTTGATCTCGAATTAATGGGCCATCACCGGCTGCCCGACCACCACACCCTGTTCGGCTTCTGCCAATTACCTGATCGGTAATCCATCCCCTTGGCTTTTGGGATACCGACCTATTATTATATTGATCGATTCTCATCTCGTCGAAAAGCGGCAAGTAGTGTTATGCCCTCCACCGGCCTCATATAAAAAATTAGGAGTGCCCTCGGCATTGTAGCACACGAGCTTCGTCGTCCTCCCCACCGTTTCCGGTTTCCCGAACCACCCCACCGAAAAGGCTCGGCACACAATGTCACTTAAGTTCAACGCCCTCTTGTTTGCCGACTCCTCGAAGGGGGCCTACCCGAGTGGCGACTCCTCGGCAGCTGAAATTTCGTCCTTGCTTTCCATGGGGAGGCCGTGGCCGGTGTATACTTGATCGTCTCCGATCGAGTTAGAAGACACATCGACAACGATTTAGTGGATTCGACGATCGATAAAGGCCACAACGGAGGCCGAGGCAGGGCGACGGCGGTTTGGTTGGAGAGCCATGAGTAGACGATAGGCTTGTCCGGCTCGTGGAGGCCCACGTATTGGAAGGACAGCTTGGTGCGGTTCGTTGTCGGGAGGACTGAATCGGCGTTGATGGAGCATGCGAGTTCAAGTTCTGAGGGATTTAGAGGGTCTAGTGGGTGTTCTTGTGGGCGTGAAGACGTTGATAACAAGGCCGGGACTAGGAATAGCACGTAGAACGATAGTTTCATTGACGTTAAAGCCATTTCCTTTTCTTTTCCGCTTGACATGAAATAAGGACTTGTATGTGCTTATATAGACTTCGAGAGATTAAAATAGTTTTTTGGATAATATTTAAAGTAATGTTCATAAAATGGATGAAATGCTTGAGGAATTGACAAGAAAGGAGAAGATATTTGGGAATGAATGCTATTCAGAGTTGCACAATTTGCATGAATTGTTAGGGATATACCCTTTCACCTCTAATGTCCAATGTCCTCTCTGACATTTTGCGATGGGAAATACTGATCTAACGGTAATTTTATTTCATTAATCTAACGGTAATTTTATTTCATTAAAGTAACGGTGCATTCTCAGCCATAAATTGCTGATAGACTTATGATGAGACTTTTAAACCCAGTTTAATCATTCTTTTCATTCCTTCTTGAATATTTTGGAAAGTCAGCCTAGAAGATTAGGCCAATGCGATTGAATATCTTTTCAATTTGTCAGTTCAATTGTTGAACATAGTTCAATTGTTGAACATCGTTCAATCGTTCAAGCTAGTTTGATCCAGATTTAGACCAATTCGAGCCTTAGTGATAATCAGACATGACTAAGGGCAAGTTCTTGATCAAACTGGCCAGACCAAATTTAAAAACATTGGTTGTAATCAAGTGTAAAACTTCACAAGAAATCTCTTATATTTTATGACGTTAAGACATTATGTCTTTGCCAAGCACAAGATATTTTAAGATGCAATTCTTTCTACTTTTACTAATTCTAACTTTTTTAGTCTAACTAAAGGCAGAATATTTAAAAAATGTGACTTATATTTTACGATGTCATGAAGTTTCATTGTAATGAAGTGTAAGACGTCATAATAAAAGTTTTACGGAACATGTACCATATTTCTACCAAAATCATAACAAATTGAATTTACTCTTTGAATGATCAAATGTATCAAGGAGCAATGTGGAACATGGTCATCGGCCGGCCAGCGAGGGCTGGCCAACGACCCTTGCCTATCCTCAACCAAAATAAATAAATAAATAAGTAGAAAATAAAAAAAAAAAAAAACCAAAAAAAATTACAAAATTATAAAGAGTTAATAAAATATCATTAAGAATGTCAACATCAGCGCTAATTGTGCTATATAAGATTTTCAACATCCACGTAATCGATATCCTATCAAAATTAATTTAATGAACTCAATTGGTACCAATGCAAAAAAGATATGATTCAATTAATTCAATTAAAAAGTTTAGAACTGAATTGGTATTAATGCAATGGATTTATGACTTTTTGGTATTTTTCCTTCAATTGTTTGGATAGCTTTTGTCACTACATGCTATATTTAAAAAGAAATGTGCCGCACAATTTTTCATTTTTTGATATAACTTTTTCATATGAATCTACAAACGGGTTGGGTCACAATTAAAATTTATATCAACCGTTATAAACCCTATCAATCCTCTCCAATTTGGTACTGGGACTTCGCTCACGCCTTCTCCAGGCGCGTCTTAATGATCTCCCCTAACGTGTGACTTGTAAGCATCTCGCCTTAAGACCCTTTTTCCCTCTTAACCCATGTGCCGCTTTTGCACCAATATGCATATTAATTCGAATTTCTTCCTTTGATGCACGGTGGATACGAAAACACTATCATTCTCGAAACTGGTATTGCATTGTGGTGTACGTCAACGACCGCTCCTCCTTGGCTCACGGACTCTCACCAAACCAACGTGATGGCAATCTTCAACCGCAACACCATTGATAAAGAGATTCCTTCCTCAGATATTCATCAAACAGTCGACTCTATAGGGCTAATTATCAAACCATCGGGGCCGATACCAACTTGTTGGGTTGCACGAGAGAAGGTCAATTCCGTTTTATATAACTTGAATGGGTACGTAAAAACGCCACTACTACATAACTAAACTGGCCTAATGCAACGCCCAAAATGTGTTGCATGATCCTTTAGAAGCGTTGCTCAAAGCAAGGGTTGCTTATGTGGCCGTTGCCTAATCACGCAGGGCTACCCTCGTTTTAATTAGCAACAAATCTTGCTTGAAACAATTCTATCAATATTTTCTTCTTCTTTTTTTAACTAAAGACAGTGACATTATATTCTTTGTCGCTTGCCAAAAATCGTTAGAGAAGTATCGCGTCCAAGAAAAATGTCGCCTAAAATCAAAGTAGAAGCAACCTATCCAAATGGTGTTAATGTAAAATTTCCAAAAAACAAAGTATACTACAATTGTTGTTTAAACAGAGAGAAATTCTAATGAATGTAAGCAAGTGCTGTCTTGCACCGTACTTAAGGCTATGGTCTTGATTAGAGATGTCAAAAAGGGTCTTAAATTCATATATGACCAATTTACATAAATGAGTCATATATAAGTCACTTAGCTTTTGAAATAGGTCATATATGAGTCACTTATATTTTGAAGAGACTAGTTAAATGAGTCTTAAATAGTAGGGCATAAAAACCCATTTCCAACCCAAGCCTCACACCCTCTCTTTCCCCCTTTAACTTTATAAAAATGTATAAAAATCAAAATTAGAATTATTTTTTATATTTCGTTTTTCTTTTTTTTTTTTCGTTATTTTCCTGTTATTTTTTCCTCCTTCCTTCGCTGGTGGTCGACATGGCAACGATCGATGATCGACCAAGCGAGGCTCAAGCTCGCCGACGTCAGGCAAGCTCACTAATTTGGCGAGGTGGAAGCCTCGTCGACGTCTAGCGAGGCTCGAGCCTCGCCGACGGCTAGTGGGGGCAAGATTTGCCAAAGGTTGGTGCAGTCCACCTCGCCGGCCCTCCCCTTTGCCTAGTCAATGGGACCTAGCAACCGACTAGAGAAAAGAATGGAAGGAAAAAAAAAATAGAAAAATATGTATAAAATAATTTAAATATTCAAAAATATTAAAGTATTACTTAAAATTGTCCACGTCAATATCACCCATGTCACGTAGGATGGCCGGCATCCACGTCAAAGATTTCTGGATAAAATTAGCCGGATGGATTGAATTGGCAAAACATAAAAGGGTTTAAAAGTGAATTGGTAAAATAGTAATAGATTTAAACATTTTGGATAATTTTTTTCTTGAACAACAAAATATTTCATTGTTCGCATCAATAAAATGAGGTCAAACAAAATGCTTTTTGATAAATCTGTCACCAATTATCTTAACTCAAATGAAAACCCTCTCCGTAACATAGAAGACGGGAGTGCGAGTGATTACAACCTTATGGTCTCTCTTTTGTCAATTTGGTAGTGATATGCCCGGAAACCGAACCAGGTTTAGTGAACTATGTTTGCTAGTGCTTTCTGATTATGCAGCCAAAACCTGAAGCCAAGTGTGAAATTAATCTACTTAACATTGAATTTGAAGGAGAGCGAGAAAAAAATCGTGCTTGGGCCTTCGGGTGTCATCATCACTTTGCCAAAACAAGGGGTGGACAAACTCATAATCTCGCATCCTCCCCAGCCGAAATGAATGATGACAGTCCGTAGACAATTCATGATCTTCCCCCATTCGAAATCCAAAAAGGCTTTGGGCGATGTTTCTTAATTCAGGCGTCGCTTGCATGAGCAAGAACACAATCCTCTCAAAGAGGCCCCACGTCTATCCTCTTGTCTGATGAGCGAACCCAACATCATGCTGATGCCACTCTCATATCACAGCTTTGATGTTCTGTACTGCGTGGGGTCCCTTAAAGGGGACCCACGTTAAGGATGCGATGCGAGATGAGATCTTGACACGCGGCGGATCATGATGTGCAGGGGGCCTAGGGTATGCTTACCGGAGATTAGCCTGTCCGAGACATCTTGTTTCTTTTTGCTCATCTCATATTTTGAACACTGAGGATTGAGATGTTTTGACAATCTTGTATCAAAATATGAATTACAAATTACATTACATTATTAAGATAGTAATATCTCACGATCGTTTGTTTGATCTTCATGATCTTGTCAACATATCTTCCTCTTAATCACTGGATAATCTATGAGTGGTGATCAGTACCTCGATTACATAATTAATCCACGAAATGGGTAAATTGCAAAATCGAGCACTCAATTCAGGATCTTCCTACCTGTGTACGCATTCATATTTGCCTTAGTTAACCTATCTCGATGTACCCTAACAAGTCTTGAATAAAGCCAATGACATGTATCAAAACATTACCTTCTTTATTCATAAGGATATAATATTGGAACCCTTTCTATTTGTGAAAACATCTTGCAATTTCCCACTAAATCACACTGTAGATGCAATACAAGATGAGATCCTGACACATGGCCTATCATGATGTATAGAGGACTCAGAATATGTTCACCGGTAATTAGCCAAATCTTTCACGCTCACCGTAGATTAGCATATCCTAAAAGGCATCTTGTTTCTTTTTGTCCGTCTCATATTTTGAACTTGAATACCGAGGATAGAGATGTTTTGAAAATCTCATATCAATATATGAATTACAAATTACATTATATTATTAAGATCGTCACGTCTCGCAATTGTTTGTTTAATCTTCATAATCTTGTCTCTATTCTTCTTCCTTGATCACCGGGTAGTCGATGAGTCATAGTACGCTTCTTGATCACATGATTAATCCATGGGGTGGGTAGATTGCAAAATCAAGTACTCAACCAAGGATCTACTTACACCTATGTACATGTTTGTATTTGCCTTAACTAACTTATCTCAACATACCCTAACGAGTCTTGAATAAGGCCAATGACATATATCGAAACATTACATTTTTTTCCATTCGTAGGCAAACTATCTTTGAACTCTTTTATGTGTGAAAACATCTCGCAATTTTCACCTAAACCACGATTGGTCGAGGTGCTTTTCATGCGGAATCAATGCTTGAAGAGTGGTCGAAGCAATCGTTCTAGGGAAACGACAGAATATCAAGACTTTTTAACTGGCAGCGTTCACTAAATCTTCAATCTTTTCAATGGATTCTCGGATTCACATTAGGAAAGCAAAGTGTCTTTTTTCTTCTATATATTTAAAGGGTAAATTTTTCCATATTTTACAGTCTTCATTGTGTTGAGAGATGAATGAGGATGGAGATGGGGATGATGAGTGCGCCAGGCACAGCACGCCTTCCCATCTTTTAACCCAAGAAGGGAATATCATTGATGACGATGATGATGATGATGATTCTCATTCGCACGCCTCTCTCTCTCTCTCTCATGCACATTTCTCAGAACAGGGGGGAAACCAGAATTTTCGGTAAATTGTCTCTCACCCTTCTTCAATCATCATCTTTTTTTCCTTTTTCTTATCATCTATTTTCTCTCCTAATGACTCCTCCCATTGCACACTACACAACAACAGGGCACTCGGTCCCCATCATCACCTCGTGCTCTCTCTCTCTCTCTCTCTTCAAGCTACATTGGCCAACGTGCATAAAGAAATTCCTCAGTGTGATTTTCTACAGGGATATCCGGAAACCTGCCAAGCCCAAGACAGATACATGTCGCGGGTCTAGATCTTTGGCAGTCCAAAGTGCTTGGGATATACACACCTGTTCCTCTTCCCTGTCTTTTGTGTGGTTTTGCACTGATCTGAAACGTATCTCCTTGCGTAGAATCCCGACAAACACATGTGATCTGAAACATTGGAGTAGTTTCTTTCGTTGTACCTCACTCTAATCAAGGTCTATTCTTGCTATAACGGCCGGCATAGAGCCTAACGCACCGATGGCCATTGATTTTCCAAGTAAATTTGTGTGTTATTTTAGTCTTCTTAGGAGCTATGATAACGATGGATTTTAAATTATAACGATGTATGGATTACGAGGGGGATTGATTCCCGAGGGACCAGCATGGGCAGGATCATTACACGAGAGAGGATTTTGCTTTTTGGCCTCCAATTGTCAAATGGCTAGAAATACTCGTTGTCGAAAAAGAGAGATTGTGATGTGATCATGCGGGGCAAATCATCCTTAGAATTCGCCCGCACTGTCCCACCGCACCCCCAAAAAGCACACCCATTTCGAAAGATTTTTCCATCTTATTCCCTGGGCCCGAACCTAATCATTGCCCTTTTTGGATTCTCCCATGCCGCCCGTCCCTTCTTATACCCAGCCCCATCTCATGCAATCCCTCAACATCAACCCCTCTCTCTCTCTCTCTGGTGTGAATTTGCTAGTGAAGTTATCTACTCGAGACGCATACAGAAATTAATGGGCGACATCTCTGTTTCTAATGGGATTAGCAATGGCAATGGTGTCAATGGCAAGAGCCATTCCCTCAATGGCTATAGGAAGAGCTGTTGGTATGAAGAAGAGATTGAAGAGAACTTGAGATGGTGCTTTGCCCTCAACAGGTAGCACATGCATTCCTTGTTTGTTTTTTTTGTTAAGTCATGGTTAATATGTTGGTTTGACTCAAGAGTAGCTAAGTACTAGAATATAAGCCTAAACGTCTTGTTCAAGCTCTTCTTTCAAATGTCCCTTTCGATAACCCTTCGTCAATCCAACCATTGCGGTCGACATAGAGGGACGAAACTATCTGTCTTGTCTTGGAACGAAGCTCATTTTTATTTTACTTTTATAACTTTGTGATAATTTGACAACATGGTACGAGAAAAAAAACGACCCTTTTCTTCTTATCCGGAGAAAAGAGGAGCTAATCTTCGGTGATAAAGTTTATGGTACTCTCTGATCCGAATAAACAAAGATCATGGTCATGCTAAAGGCAGACAAGCGACGATATCTTAATTGCCCCACTTCAGGACCTCTTTAATAGAAAACTAATACGTGTTTTCTGTCCTTTGCTTGTTTCATGATTGCAGCATATTGCATACGGGAGCTTCTCAGTTCCAGGATATTGCCCTGTTGGACACTAAACCATTTGGAAAGGTAAATCACTTGCAATGTTTCCTTCTACACTTCAGATGTTCTTCCATAATGTAAATGTGGCTTCTTGATCTTCTTGTGGATGTTTATTAAACGCATGCTGTATTTTTTTCACTAGGCTCTGGTGATTGATGGGAAGCTTCAAAGTGCAGAGACAGATGAGTTCATTTATCATGAATCTCTGGTTCATCCCGCTCTTCTTTATCATCCAAAGTAAATTTAGTTTCTTTCCCCTTCCTTTTATTCTTTTATGATGATCGTCCCTCTATTGAGTTTTTACTAATTAAGGTCCTTATTTTGAACTTTCATGTTCAGCCCAAAGACTCTGTTCATCATGGGCGGTGGTGAAGGCTCCACAGCAAGAGAGATCCTGAGACACAAAGCTGTAGAGAAAGTTTCTATGTGCGACATTGACGAGGTAACCACTAAAACCAAGTAAAATCAAGTCCTGAGTATCATTCAGCGTTGCTCCTGTATCGATAAGAATCTCCTAACTAGACAAAAAGCACAATAGCAATATCACTTACTCATGATTCCCTTACACAACCACTGGATGGGATATTTTATCGCGTGAATAAAGAACGAGTTGAGTTGGATATGATGAAATTGCCAATTTACTCATCTTCCGCTGAAAACTTTTGAGCAGGAAGTGGTGGACTTCTGCAGGTCATACTTAGTAGTCAATAAGGAGGCATTCTGTGACCCTAGACTCGAGCTGATCATCAATGACGCGAGGTATGAATCTAGATTAGGTATGAATCTAGATTAATCACATCTTAATTGAACTAATAGCAGAACTGATCCTATTTACGGCTTGTTTCTAATCAGGGCTGAGCTAGAAAGCCGAAAAGAGTGCTTTGATGTGATCATAGGCGACCTTGCTGACCCCATAGAGGGAGGCCCTTGCTATAAGCTCTACACCAAATCGTTCTATGAGTACACGGTGAAACCCAGGCTCACTCACAACGGCATTTTCGTCACACAGGTTAGTGTGTGCACTTCTGTATGTAAGCTCACACGCATTTGCACATTATAAGAGAGAGAAATAACCAGTTTGGTGCCATGAGAGCAGGCAGGGCCGGCCGGGATTTTCAGCCACACTGAAGTGTTCTCTTGCATCTACAACACTTTGAAGCAGGTCTTCAAATGTAAGAATATTAGAGAAACTAATCTCGTTCAGTTGTTCACTCTTCTTAAATAGTCTATTTCCTATGAGAAAAGTGTAGAGAAATGATCTGTTTTTTCTCTGATGCTAAATGCAGATGTTGTGCCCTATTCAGCTCACATTCCCTCGTACGCTGATACATGGGGTTGGATCATGGTATGTCTCAACTAGACCCAAACAATTGACAAGAACTTTAAACTCTGTAAATCGAACTGCTTTAAGTTTAATATTGTTCGAAATTACAGGCATCAGATGCACCGTTCTGTCTGAGTGCCGAAGAGTTCGACCTCAGAATGAAGCAGAGGATCAAAGGGGAAAACCGATACCTCGATGGGAAGACTTTCGCCTCAGCCTCGACCCTGAGCAAAGCGGTCCGAACATCGTAAGTCGAGCAAAGACATATACCCTCGAGATTGCGATGTGATTGCACTTGTTATATTAAAGGAACTAATCTTGAAATGTGCATTGATTGACTGGACAGATTGGAGAATGAGACCCATGTGTATACTGAAGGAGCAGCGAGGTTCATATATGGCCATGGCAGACAAAATCAAGATTGAAAGAAAGCGAAATGAAGGGAGCCCCCCAAGAACACAAGAACACAGAAAAAGCTCGCAAGTGGAAAATTACAGTTATTTTTAACTTTGTTTCGTTTCTTTTTTTTATCTTTTTTGGGGTTCTTGGTTGTAGCTTCCGGTGTTGTATGTCTTTCTTATGCCATCTATGCTTTTGGCTCTCCGTATCGACTTTGGAGCTCTCGTATATGGCAAAGGATGGATTATCCTAGAACTCTCTCTCTCTCCCTCTATCTCCATAAGTGGAAAGTTCATCTGGCCCTGTCCAAAACTGAATCAAAGACATCACTTTTCTTTTCCTGGTATCCAGTCTATTAGACATATCAGAAAGTGAGGATCAAATCTTTGATGGCATACCTTGATGATTTTCTAATATAATTCTTCCGATCAATTTAAGTGAAGTAATATTGACCTGACTGTCTAGTTAGTGCCTAAGAGCTAACGTGAAAGAAATGAATCAAAACGAGGTCATTTTGCAGATCTTTTGCAATTTTCTGATTTTTTTTAATTTTCTTTTCTTTTCTTTTCTTTTACACGAGACTATTCATCTTCTTCTTCATGACAAATTATTATTGCCTGTTCTTACTGTTTATTATAGCCTAATTGATGCTATTAGGGGTTGGATCATGTCGAAAAACTCCAAATTGCTACCATCCTTCTACTTCTAATTTATGCAGAACAACCAACTTTATCCAATTCTACTAATTTATTGTATGCCAATTGACTTGGTTGAAACTCTTTATCTCCGAGTATAGGGGGCAAATAGCTTGGCCTGTGGCATGGCTGATCTACGCATGGTACCTGTTAGAGATATTAAGAGATTTTCTATATTTCCCTTGATGAATCCTAATTTATTGTAATTGATATTTTGCTACTTTAAATAGTCATTTTGTAAAGCCCGTAAATAGACTATTGCACTCTACATTTGATCATGTACGGAATCTTACGTTTATCTCTTTTTCATCACCATTCTTGACTTGATATTTGATTATATAAGACTTATTGTCAAGTGATGTTGGATAATATTTCAATACCCTTTCTTACGTGCAAACCGATTTATGAGCAATACTTGGAATTTGACTGAGGGGGTGAGGATAGCATTAATTCTGATACCATGTTAAATACCAAAAAAGGATGGACAATATTACGTTTCTCTCCTTTCCTTCACAATTCTCAACTACCCTATAGTTATGTCATGGCCCATAATGGTCGGCACGCCTACTAAAAGAACATGAAATTTGGGTTATACTGAGGGGTCGGACTTGTTTATGCATGTATCCACATGAATCGGGTCAATTACAATCAATAATCATATGGATCCTACATAAGTCCTACACGAATCTCACTAAAGTCAATGTTGTTTTTATTGCGCGTGCTCCATTGACCGTGGTCCATCCAAGCACTTTGGCCCACAAAAGACTCATTTCAAGGTCCTTACCTTGTCCAAACGGCTATTAAATAATTAAGCGTACTTAAGTTTTTCCCCAGAACCATTTTACACCTTCAACTTAAAAAAAAAAAAAAAAAAAAAAAAAAAGGCAATCCGTTTCGTACCTTGAATTTTCGATTTAGAAGCCAAGCGAGTTACCATTGTGACCTCATTTATAAAATCACCGTATTCTTTTTAAAAAGCCCATGTCACAATCTAAATCCAAACTACCAAAACTTAGACCAGCTACCACTGGTGACACACCTGCCGCCGCCGAGGAACTCATTGCCTCCTCTCCTATGAGATTCCGTCACCAACGACAAGCAACAGCACCCGATGACTCGTCGCACACCGCCTCTATTTACGTTGCCGCCTCTACCATGCTACTTTCTCCATCTCTCTTTAGGCCACCACTGCAGCCTTGGATCAACGTCGCACCATTTGAGGTTGTGACGGCCATGGCAAGGTGGCGACAACCATGGCAATCTGAGTTTGAGGTCGTCGTGGCTGTCCAGGGAGAGAGAGAGAGAGAGAGTTGTGCAAGGGGTTTGGCTCCATCGGAGACCCAAACGGAATCTCAGTCCCTGATAAGGTCCGATCAATGGCTTCAATGTGAAAGCACATTGACATAACCTGTTCAATCAACGATAAAAAGACTATTCTATGGTGTAACAAAAATTTAACACACATTAAGAGCGTTCATTTCCAATTGATTGGATTTGTGACCTTATAAAGCTGGTTCCATTTGCCCAAAATTCCAGATGCACCCGCCTAACAACCGTAAACCCTCGTTTGATCATCAACACCTAAGGAGGATCACATTTTGCTGCCCAAGTTTTTGAGATTGTGGAAAGTTGCCTCAAGTTTCAACTTTTGCAATTCCCCCTAAACAACCAGACTTTTTGAAATTGGTGGCAATGTGCCCCCTTGTGCTAACTCCGACCAAATTTTTGTCTTATATATGACCATGTGACCACACATGATAAGTTAGAAAAGGCAAATTAGTCATATATCATCTATATATGTGAGGAAAAATAGGGACTACTTAAGAATATATTTTATAACTATATGAGGACATATATCTTGTAACATCCGAAATTTTCATCTTAGTAATTATGTGATATTCGGAAATTTCTCTATTTGATAATAATACTTAAATTATAAAGCTAAGTATTATTTACTGTAGAATTTGGATGGATATGTAGAAATTTTAGTCGAATCATAAATTTCGAGAGACAAGAAGGATATTTTTTCCATAAACGTAACCATCCCGAATCAAATGTGTCAAATCAAATTGATGAATGTTGATGTGTATGTTAATAGTAGAATGGGTTAGTTAATTTACTGTCCACTTAGTTGTTAATGGGTAGTATTTTTTTAAAAAAAATCTAGATATTTAGTGTTAATGGTTAGTTAATTACACTAATGGCGCCAAGGAGAGAAAGATTATGTTCATTACCCTAATTGTCCATAGCTTCTCTCTTAAAGCCACTCATATGCCACATGTCCTTGCGATGTCTCATGCATGCCCAAGTATCCTCTCAAGATGAGGTCTTATAGCTAATTTGACACCTAAAATTAAGTGAAGACTAACTCTAAGATGAGTCATCCCCTCTTATATCCACTATGGCCATGCATGAGATGAGGTTTTGTCAACAAGACACCTAACATAACCATCACTGCATTTTGGTTAGTCATCTCCATTACATGCAAACTCCTTGACACTTGTTTATCTCTCAAGTTTAGGCAAGCCACATGTGAGAAGGGAGAACCAACATACACTAAGACACTACTTTAAACAAAAACACTCTCCTAATTTTGGAGAAAATGTTAGAATCAAAGTCTACCTAGCTGTACATGCTATTCTCCACCTTTAGAAGCAAACTCTTCTTTTGATTTTAGTTCTCTCGAGCAAGGAGGTGATCATGGCTCTTGATTGCTCAAGTTTGTTCGAGATAAGTGAAGTTTCTAGGTATTACTTAGCACTTCTATCGTGGTGGATTTATTGAGAGGTATCATTTTGATGTGCTATAATATTGTGATTATAGTGATTGTTAAATTTATCTTACTGATCTTATGCACGTCAAAAAGGTACGCGATCGATTTGCTTGTGGTGTGGTATAATTGGTAAGTAGGAATGATGGATCAAAGCTTGGTAGAATCATATTACTAATTTTGACCCAATTGTTGCTAGTGATACACACCTTCTATCCAGCTGAAAAATAATGAAGTTGATCTTGAAAATGTCATTTTAGAGTTTTAGTCTGAACCGCCGTTAGTATCATCTACCTCGAGTTCATTCTACCAAAGTTTATTAAGCCAAAATCTGTTCATTCATTCCACCAAAATTTATTCAGTCAAAATCTGCTTGTCCGTTCTATCGGATTTTACTAAGTCAGAATCTATACATTCGTTCTACTAGAATTATTAAATCTGAATCTGCTCATTCGTTCTATCGGATTTTATTAAGTCAGAATCCGTTCATTCATTCTACCAAAATTTATTAATTCAGAATCTGCTTATTCATTCTAACAGATTTTACTAAGTCAAAATATATTCATTTGTTCTACCATAATTTATTGAGTTAGAATATGTTCAATCATTTTACCAGATTTTTACTAAGTCTAAGTCTGTCAATTTATGAATCTGCTCATTTGTTAAAAATTTGTTCTTTTGTTTTATCATTTTTACTGAGTCTGAACATACTCATTTGATGGCCAAGATTTTAACAACTAGAACATGCTCATTTGTTTAGACTCAAAATGTACCCATTTGATTGTTCAGACTTTAACGACCGTAATATACTCATTGGTTCTGACTCAGAATGTACCCATTTGAATGTACAGACTTTAATGACTAGAATATAACTCTAGGTTATTTCTTACTCGATTATTTGATGAACACTTTAAATTTGAGTTGAGAAATATGTGTTATGCTTATAAATGTGACATGCATGAGAATAATGTGATTCCATCACTCATAAATTAATGATGATGATGCCTCTAGAGTCGAGGTACCCCATAAATTAATGGCAATGATATCTTGGGATTCAGGATGCCCCGGAGTATATGACGGGATGCCTTAGAGTGGAGATACCCCATAGGATGGGATGCCTCAGAGTGTGTATCGGGATACCTTAGGAGTCGAGATGCCCACAAGATAGGATGCCCCGTGTGTCAAGATGCCCCGAGAGTGTCTAGGAGGAAAACTAATAATAAATATGATGCATGATCATGTGATGTGTAGATTCACAAACTGTTTGATTGGTTTACTCATATTGAAATATGTTATGCTCTATGCATGAGTCTAGATTGAACTATCGATTACTGTGGTATATGAAAATGGGAAAAGTAAAATTTACTCATGTTCTTGTCACGCTTTCTGTATTATTATGCATTCATTTTGCTTATACCAAGTGAAGTGGTGAGAGGATTCTTCCAACTTAAAATTAGAGATTTCATTTACTAGATTTCAATTCATTCTTTTATTGTTCAGACTTGTGGGATGGACACTCATCAACCTTTGCGCTACAAAGTTCATATGCAGTACAAAGGTCTTTATGAAAGTGTATTTGAACTTGAGTCTAGCATAGTATATACCAAAGTGTAATTCTACTATGTTAGTCGATGTAGACATTTCATGGAGTGGTTTCCCTATAGATTCGCTTCCCGGTAGCAAAACCTTGATGGCAAGTTGGTTCGTCCGTTGAGCAGCTCCAACCTTGATGATGGTGGTGACACAGCAAAGGGAGAATTATCGATCCATGACTTCGGTCTAGACCTTTGTACAGGCAAGTTTTTGAAGTATAGTGTAGTAGGATATAGGTCTCCCAAACTCCTATCCTGACTTTGTATTTTGCTCGTAATATAGTAAAGTTGAACTTAAAATAAGGTATAAATAAAAGAAATATAAGCACATTATTTATACTTGGACGAATTTCTTTGTAAAATGATTTTGAAAACGTTTTATTATGCTTACGCACGCTAAAGGAGATAATATTATAAGAAAGATGTGTCACATGTGACTTCCTAGGACACATTTCCCAGGAGATATCCAGCATTAACTTTGGTAAAATATTCATTGGAACTATACTTATTTAGGAAAAGCACAAAAAGAAAAAAAAAACCCGATACCTATTGCACTTGTGCCAATGCAGCCTTAAACATTTCAATTATATCAATTTAATCCTAAACATTTTCATGTTTCACTAATTAAGTTCATCCGATTGATTCGGGCCCAAAAGTGTTGATGTGAATGTCAATCATTCTATGTGGCATGACTAACACTGATGTCGATTTTTTTTATTTTTTTATTTTTATTTTTCCTTTCTTTTGTTTCTCTTTCCCTTTTCTCTTTGCATGTAACAATTAAGTCTAATGAGGGCAAGGAGTGATCACCGAGCCAGAAGGCTTGGACAAAGGGTGGCTCCTAGCAGACTTCTAGAATGATGAAGGGGGTAGGATTGAGCCAAACAAGGGGAGAACGATTCTAGAAGATATATGTGAAAACTAGAATTAACTTACGAAAGTGCATTTTGACTAAGGGTGTGCAAAATAGACTCCTCAAATCGGGAACCGCCTGGACCGGACCAAATTGGCAGATGTGGTGCAGTTCCCCGAGTGTTAATCCAGTGGAACCTATGTTTGGGCGGTTCGATTGCCGATTCCAAGGGGGAACCGAACCGAACAAAATCTACTTTTTTATTTTATTATTTCTTCAAAAAATTAGTAAAATGTAAACTAAATACTATCTCAGTCCTATTCCAAGTAGTGAGAAAAAAAAAGTAATTGGAAAAAAAATAGTGGGAAAAAATAAGTGATCAATTCTATTGAATCAGATCGAACCAATTCCAGATCTTAGAAACAATCGGTTCTAACCCGATTCTCAATTCTAACTTGGAATTAGACCAAATCGGGAACCGATACTTTTGACATAACAGCAAATTTTGCTTTGGAACTCCAAAGTTGAGCAAGCCCAGGATTGATGACCCCGTAGAAAAATGTCCATCTGTATACCAAAAGACAAAATCGTGGGACCTAGTACAAGACAGACTAAAACATACAATATCTTGAATGAGTTAATCCAGATATATCAAGTTGCCAATGGCCAACAAGAGCTGGCCTTGCTAGGCGAGGCCTAGGCAAAGGGAAGAGCGCCCTCGCAAAATCTAGCTAGGCTAACCCTCACCTAGGCCAAGGCAACCTGACAAGAGCCGCCGCAAGGGTTGGCCTCGCCAACGTTTGCCTGTGGTCAATGGTTGGCAACCGCCCATTGACAAAAAGAAAAGAGAGAAAAAATGAAGGAAAAAATAATTAAATTATTAAAAAAAATGTATGCATTAGTGCTGGGCGTGCCATGTTTGACCGTTAGCAAACACGTCAGCGGGTTATTGCCTAAATTGGTCTAAATTAACTTAATCGACAAATTGTGAAAAGATTTAGGAGACAATCGAAAGATTACAAATGCAATATGTTTTAGAATTTTTTTTCTGATATTTTCCTCTACTTATATGATGAATTTTCTCTTAGTAATTAAGTGATGTTCACGTGCCGTCACGTGATTGGAGCTCCGAGTAAAAATTGGTCAGAGTCAACGCGAGGAGACAAATCACAGCCGATTTCTAAAATTTAGATGGGCAAATATCCAAAAGTGAAACGTGGGGACTACTTCACAACACGCCGAAAATAAGATAACCAGGTGTCATCATCTAATGGACGTAATGGTAAATGATTTAAATCTACTTCAAGCGCGTGAGTACTCTCGACTTTTAATTGTTCTGACCATTTTATATTCGGGTCGCAATAAGATGCCAAACTCGTTTTGACCGTGCCCGGAATTCGCACCCTCACCTTCCTTCCTTCCCTCTCTATAAATACCTTCCTCCACCATATCCAGGAGTTCCCCTTCGTCTTCAGACACTGCTCTGTACCCCGCGATCATCCCTCGCATTCAGAAAACTTCCTCAGCATCTCTCTCTGTCTCTCTCTCTCTCTCTTTCTCTCGGCATTTGCTCGGTCGCAAGCGTCCATGGAGTCCTGCGGCAAGTCAGCCCGCGAGTCGTCTTCCCCCTTCGACTCCCTCCTCTTCGGTAACGTCGATAACTTTCGGACCCCATCTTTACATCGTCAAACTCGCGGTTCTTTTTATCATGACCTAGCGAGCAGCTTTCGGCCTTCTGAAACTCTGGCTCATGGGTCCGGTTCCGCTTCGCTGTTTTGCAGACTTGGACGACACTCTGTACTCTTCCAAGACCGGGATCGGCGAGTCTCTCAAGAAGAACATCGACGGTGCGAACAATGACACGCGAACGCTCTGCATGTTCGAACTCTTCGCGCTTCGTGAATATGTTCGCTGATCCTTTTTCTTTCTCTCTGTGTTTGCTGATCCTGCCGTGCAGATTTCCTCGTCGAGAGATGCGGGTTCGCGCCGGACAAGGCCGCGAGCCTCCGGGTCGAGCTCTTCAAAAAGTACGGCAGCTCCCTCGCCGGCTTACGTGTAAGCAGCCCCTCTCTCCTCTCCCTCTTTCTCGCGCGCCATTTCTGATTTCGCGGATTGTACTGTGAAATTTAAAGTAGTTGACTGAACGGTTGGTTTCTCTGTTTCGTTCTGCGATGCTCCACAGGCATTAGGCTACGACGTTGACGCCGACGATTACCACAGGTGACCCCTCTCTCTCTCTCTTTCTCTCTCTCTACTCAACCATTTGGAAAAAACCAAGTTGAATGTTCTAAGCCAAATTTTTCGTCGATCGTCGAGCAGTGTCGTGCACGGAAGGTTGCCGTACCACTTGATCAAGCCCGACCCGCAGCTGCGCAATCTCTTACTCAGCACGGCTCAGAGGAAGATCGTAAGTTTCGAATGCTCAAGAAATTGGTCAATTTTTTTTCATCCATCGGTTGAGAAAATTTTCGGGTTTCCTAAATCGGTGCGTTCTTCCCTTTCGGGGGCCAGATTTTCACGAATTCGGACAGGACGCACGCCATGACGGCGCTGAAGAGGCTGGGAGTAGAGGACTGCTTCGACCAGATCGTGTGCTTCGAGACAATGAACCCGAACCTGTCCGAGTCTGCCCGCCCCGACGAGTTCCCTGTGGTCCTGAAGCCGTCGCCGGAGGCCATGCAGATTGCCCTCCGCGAGACCGGAGTCGATCCTCGTCGAACGGTGATTTCTCGCTCTTGTCTTCCGATCGAATTCATCAAAAATTTTCGTTTAATTTTTGTTTCTGATCGAGGAATAGAATATTGGCTGAACCCGCGTCTGTTTTGGCTGTGAGCAGCTGTTTCTCGACGACAATGTACGGAACATAGCTGCGGGCAAAGCTGTGGGACTTCGTACCGCTCTGGTAAGCTCACCATTCCGGCTTAGGACACTGTTTTCAGGATACCCATAGACTCGATTATAATTTTTTTTATAACTCGATTATATTTTCATGACAAGTTTTAAGAATTCTAGGATATTTTTCTCTTATTTTTATTACACCCAAGTTATTGCATTTTTATTGGGCCGGTTTCAAAAATCGACTTTGCCAATTTGATTCAACAAAGTTTAGTTAGGTAGTTTGTACTTCCGATTAAGTTACGCTATTTAGTGTACAGACTTAACGAACGGGTCTTTTTCTACTAAAAGGATCCTTTCCATAATCCAGTTTCTCACGTGACAATTACAGTTCATGGTAACTTACTTAGGTTGTTACATGTGCGAAAAGTTTTTGGAGTGCTCGAATCACTTTAAGACTGGATAATGTTAAGCATAACGAGTGATGTGATACACTAATGTATTCGGTATTTAATGTGATTAGCTTAGTCAAATATGTGCTCACAATTTATTACGTCAATTAGTATAACTAATTCAGATAACTAGGTTGAAAATATCCAGAAATGATCTCACGAAAATAATTGAGAATTTATTGGATGGTCTTGAAGAGATTTTAGGACAAAAGCTTGCTTTTTTTACTTTGACAATTCGGTTTTAACTTTTGTTCCACCGTGTAGGTTGGGAAAACCGTGAAAACCAAGGAAGCTGACTACGCGCTGGACACGGTCAACAACCTGCCGAAAGTCGTCCCGGAAGTCTGGGTCAACCCCGCCGACGGCGCCGGCGGCGACCAGATCATCAACGCCGCCCGGAACAACGAGATCGACTCCATCCTCACTCCGGTCGGGGCGTGAGCCCCGTCCCCGCCGCCACGTCGCCCCGTCCCTCCCCCGCCGGCGCCTCGCCCTGTACAAAACCACCGCACGTTCTCTGGAAATGTGAATGCGTCATCTCTCAATAATGTACACAGTCGAGTCCATAAATAAATGTGCAAAAAGAAAGGAGGAGTTATCCTGTCCACGTCAGTTTAAATAATGCGAAACGCGAACGCCGCGACGTTGTCGTGATGCTCGTGGCGTGGTGGTTGTGGGGACGAAGGGTTCGTGGTTTTCACGTTAAAGTCCGACCGACCGATTCGAGAAGTTTAGGATTGACCTGTAATTTCGCGTCTTTAAGCAGCAAATTACATTAATCAAATCGAAAGGATTCTGCTTTCTCCAAATTGGGGTACACGCCCGCCCATCTTATCTTCGGCCGTGATCCCAGCTCACCAAGGCATCGATTCCGTATGCACCGTTCCTTCTTTAACTCTTTCTTTTAAGTTCTTTAAATGTTGGGTTTCGCGATTAAGTAATGTTTGTTCTCGACGGAGCGAGACCCAAGGAGGACACGCGTAAGCATGCTCGTGCACCTCGGTGTCGACGGTCGGTCGTCCGTTGTCTGTCCCTTTCGTTCAAATTATGAAAATAATAAGAAAAAATAAAGCTTAGAGATATCGGGTGATGGGGATGTTCGCTTCCCCTGGTGGAGTCCTCGTCGGTCCGGTCGCCATCGTTCGGAACCTGCAAAACTCATCGCCCAATCAGAGTTGCTCTCTTTTTTTAGCTCTCGAGCCATACAAAAAGACGCACGATGGTGACATTTTTTGCGAGCGTGATCGCGTCGAAATCGACATTACAATATGGTAATGTCTGTATCGATGCCATCATTGTGCGCGCACGTCAACATCCTCGGTTGCATTATTGATGGTGCTCCGATCGCCCCTGGACCCTCCTCCTGACGTTTGGGACACCACGGTTCGTTCCGATTCGTTCGCGGTTCCCAGGATTGGATGGTGAGTCACGACGAAATAGATAATTGGATGCTCATGGAGGTAGAGGTCAGATATTTTTTATCTTGCATATGCGGATAAGGGACGAGAAGTAGAGGTTCCCATGCGCGTCCGGAAATGTTGGTGCGACAAAAGCTCCGCGTCAGATGGCAGACGTGAAAACGAGCAATCAATATAAATATCTGACTTTAGATCATATATATATATATATATAGTGAAAACGAGCAATCAATATAAATATCTGACTTTAGATCATATATATATATATATATATATAATATATATATTTTTATTTGTATGAGATATGCCTCAGTAAATATGCCTCACGAGTTTGCTATTGGATCTTTCTTAATAACAATCGTAACAATAGCAATGATAACAATAATAGTCTCTTTCTGGGTAAATATTGAATTTTTGCTGCTCTTCTCGAGAGGATTGTCTCGTTTTTCTTTTTTTTTTTTAATAATTAGGAATTCGCAATTAGAGTTCCTCACGTATCATGGAAACTTGTGTTTAAATAAGGGGAGTTCAAATCAAATATATAAAATAATTTTTTTTTTTAAAAAAAAAAAAAAAAAGGCAATCAATTAGTTTATCCTTGTGGAATAGACCTGGCCGCCCCCAAGTTTTATACAATTGATTAGACAAATTAGAGATTTGGGGACCAAATTGGAGAAAAGTGCACATTCAAAGACCAATTATGCATTTTTTTTTTCATTAAAGTAAAGATCAACATTAGTACCTTTCTTCTAATTTACAGATTGTACAAATGTGAGAAAATTACTAAAAAAAGTCCTAAATTTATTACAATTGTCACATTTCAATCATAACCATTTTTTTTTTATCAATTGAATACTACACATTTGCATTTATATCAATTCAATCCGTCCGACTAATTTTGACGGTTCACACCGATATAGACGCCGACCATCCTACATGTAAAGATCATCGGCGGCGACGTTGATAATTTTTTATAATATTTTAATTTTCTTTTTTTTTCTTTTTTCCTTCTTCCTCCAGCTAGCGCTAACCTCGAGGAAGTCTACCTCCATGGTTGGCCGAAGCTTGACGCCAAGGCTCGACCTCACTAGTCAAGCCTCGGCTAGCCTCTAGCCTCACCCAAGCCACCCATCAAGCTAACAAGGCTCAAGCCCTCGCTAGAGGCCATGAGGTCGAAGGTCACAACCAGGTCAGGCTTCACCTATGTCCGGCGAGGCTCAGCCCTCACTAGATCCGGTGGGGGAAAGCCTTGCCCGCCTAGCCGTTAGCCTAGGTGAGGCCACCCCTTGGCCTCTGGCAAGGTCAAGCCTCACCTAGCCATGACCAAGCTTCCCCAAGACCTACGAGATCCCTTGCCGACCCTGCCTCTGGCCGATCACCATTGGCGACTAACTAAATGGGAAAAAAAAAAAAAAAGTGATAAAAAATCTTAAAAAATTAAAATTAAAAAAAAATTAAAGTCTTATTAAAATTGTTCACGCGGCAACGACATCACGTTGCATGACTAACATTCATGTCAGCGCAAACTAACATTCATGTCAACATCCATGAATCGCGACAAAATAGATAATTGGATGATCGGCTCGCATGGAGGTGAGGCCAGATATTTGTTTATCTTACATAGACGAGTAAGGGACGAGGAGTAGAGATTCCCGTGCGCCTCTAGAAATGTTAGTGGGAGAAAAGTTCCACATCAGGTAGCCAACACGATTGAAAGCACCCAACATAAATATCCAACTCGAATTTATAAGTTTAAGTTTTCTAAGAGATTTGCCTGACTATGTCTTATGAGTTTGATATTGGACTCTTTGTTAATGACAATAGTAACGACGAATAACAATAACAGTATCTTTATGGGTAAATATTGATTTTTTGCTGCTCATCTCGAAAGGATTGTGTCGTTTTTTTTTTCTTTCTTATTAAATCAGACATTCGCAATTAGAGTCCCTCACATATCATGGAAACTTCCTAACGTATATATGTTTAAGTAAGGGGAGTTCAAATCAAATATACTTTAAAAAAAAAAAAAAAAAAAAAAAAAAAAAAAGGCAATCAATGAGTTTATCCTTAAGGAATCGACCTGGCCGCCCTGGCCGCCCTGGCCGCCCACAAGTTTTAAGTAATTGATTAGACAAATTAGAGATTTGAGGACCAAATTGAAGAACAGCGCAAGTTCAAAGAGCAATCATGCTCTTTTTTTTTTTTTTTTTTTTTTTTTCATTAAAGTAAAGATCAGCATTGGTACTTTTCTTCTATTTTACAGATTGCACAACCCTAGACCAAATCCATCTCGTTCTCGTTCTTTTTCACAAGAGTGCTAGAAGGGCAACTAAGAAAGCAAAAAGCCAATGCGTGTCGTTTCCGGTCTCTAAATCTACGTTTGTCAAATATGAAGGTTGTCTAATCTAACTTTTTCATAGCAGCTTCGGCTAAGGTTGCAATCTTTTATAAGATGTTTGGCAAATACCTCACATGTGATGTCCTAGCGTTCACACACGTATCACAAAATATACATGTTAAGGCACTTTGCGGCATAATTATATCGAAGCATAGCTACTATTCAGCCACCAGCATAACAAATGAACTCCTTATCTCGTCAAAGGCATATATGGTACGCAAGCCAAGTATGGGCAAATCATGGATGTGGTGGTGGGCCGGGTTTATGTATAACTCGTATAGATATTTCTTGGGCTGGACCGACTTCAGCCTAAGGTCAAGGTTCAAATTTTATCTCTCATTGTCTCCAACACTCAAGAATCATTCTCAAAACTAAAATAGTCCATTTGGAGAAGTTGGCACATGGGCACGCCTAGTCGGGCCGAGTCGGGCACACAAATGATCTTTTTGTCCGAACCAATCCAAGCTTCCAATTGACACTAAAATATGTCCAAATGTTTAGTTGACAGTTTGGTCGGCAAAAGCCAATTAAGAGGGTAAGGGAGCTAAAAAATCGGTTAAGTATTTGGAGCAATTAGTTAACAAAGGGCCCGTTTGGTTCGATTTTGAGGAAATGACTTTGGAAAAATGTATATATCTTTGAGGTAAAGGGGTTTTCCAAAATACTACACTGTTTGATAAATTATAACCTCAAAAACATTGGAAAATAGATTTAACATAACTACCATTTGATAAAACTCACATTTGTAAGAGGCTTTTGCTATTTTTTATTTTAGTTTGAAAATTAGATCCGGTGTAGGTTGGCCACCGGCCAACCACAGAACGGCCAAAAATCTGGCTGTTGGACCGCCAGATTCGCTGTCGAATAGACAAATCTAGTAGCCTGAGGTCACAAAACGGCCAAATCTGACCTCCGGATTGCCAAATCTGGTGGCCTAAGGTCACGCAAACCAAGCAGCGTCATCTGAGTCACACAACCCACCACTAAGCGATGGTCGCCGAGGACGCGTGACCCCTGGGCAATGATGGCAGTCACTGAAGAAGCCCAACTCTTAGGTAACAAATCGAGGAAGACGAAGATGAATAGTGACATGCATGAACAATAGACTTGCGTTTCCAAAATACCGAAAGCTCAGAGCAGGTTCGAACTTACATTGGACTTTTAGCATTCTCAATGCTAACATTTGACCAATAAACTTCCAAAATGTTTGCCAAACGCCTAATATTTTCCCCACCCTTTGGGAAAGCTGAATCAAATGAGGCCAAAGTATGGTTAATATGAAAACCTAGTTTTAATCGACGGAGGTCTCAACCTGTATTCGCACTTTGAAACACCTCCATTCGTGCTGGAGACGGTCATGCCCCACCTGTGGAAAGAGCTCAAGCAGTTTAAATTATGGGCGGGCCGATCGACGTTAAGATTGAGTTTAAAACCTATGTTACAGTAATAGCCCGATAGTTGTAATTGGGCCTTAGTTTGACCAACCCATATCTGGCATGGGGACTCAAGAGGATGCACAACCTAATTGTTTAGTAGGGAAATTTTCCCTAAAAGTCCTAAACATATTGTACTTTTGCAAATTCAGTTTTAAACATTTTAATTATGTCATTTTCATGTATTGTCAATTGAGTCTATTCGGGCAATTTTGGCCAAAAATCGCTAATGTGAACGCCAACCATCCTACCCGACATGACCGAATGTTACCTTAGACAATTTTTAATAATATTACATTAAATTTTCGAATTTTATTTATTTTTCTTTTCTTTATTTTTTTCTTCCCTTCTTCCTTTCGCCTATCGTGAGGTTCGGCGGGCGAGATCGATCTCGCTAGCCTCGGGAGCCTTGCTAAAAGTTCGACAAGGTCGATCTCATTGGCCCTTGCCTCTAGCTGGTCGCCAAGGCCTAGCAACTAGCTAGAGGAAGAATGGAAGGAAAAAAAAAAAAAAAAAAAAAAAAAAAAAGAAAAGGAAAAGGAAAATGAATAAAAAATCAAAAATATAAAAATTATTAAAATTATCAAATGTCGGCGTCGGCCGTCGGCCGTCTTATGTAGACACAAATTTGACGTTGCATAAGACAACAAGATTCACATTAGCAATTTTCATCCAAAATTGTCTAGATAAACTTAATTGACAAAAAGTGAAATTGTTTATGAGTAAATTGACACGATTAAAATGTTTATAACCGAATTGACAAAAATGTAATAAATTTAGGATTTTTTAAACAATTTTATGTGCTTAACGTGTACTTTCAAGATGCTCTAATTCGAGTTTGATTTGACTTTTCTTATGAATAAAACAATCGAATCGATTTACTTGAGTATTCACGAACCATCCAGTAAAGTCGAGCTCAATTCACATTTTGAGCCTCCTTTACCGGAGGCGAAGCTTGGCTTGAACAGAAAATTGTATTCCTTAACTCAACTCGGCTTGGTTAATATGATTGACAACGTACGTCTAACTTGTTTAAAAGTTGTATAAGGAGGACGGGTAAAATTAATTACAAGAGTTTGCAGGTAATTTCTCAGGTAAAATTAACATAAAGTGTACAGCACATCACATGGAAAAGTTCCTTATATGCATGTGGCTCACAGATCGTACGCTTGCTTCCCAGTGAACTTGACCTCAATGGGGCTAACATTTTTCCCGATGGACCTTAAGTTCTGGCCCACGGCCTCACGACCCGGGTTCACCTTCTCCGGGGAACACGCCATCCTTCAGGTGAAGGTATCGGACTTCCCCGTTCGGGAGCACCCTGTAAAATTGGTACTTGATCTTGTATTTCGACCTGAGCCTTGTCCCGACAGCCAGACACTGCTCCTCCTCGCCAGCTTCAGCAGGTTCGGGCCTTGCCGCACGATGGCGGCGCCGCCCATCGGCATCTCAAAGATCTGCTCCTTCGGCGAGTCCATGTGATCACGTAAAACTCCTCGACCTGAGCAGCAAGATCGTTAGTTAGCTTTGCTCGTTATAACCGGCGTGACAAATTCGGTCAATCACATGTGATGAAAGACAATTCAAACACTAGGCTAGCTCAGTTAGGTGATCAAAGATTCCCACCTGTGCCTTGCGTAACAAGCCACCGGTGCTGCCACTGAAGATTGGAGATGGGGTGTTCTGGTCCAGCTCCGGCGGAGTAAACCCTATGGGCGCCTCCTCCTTGGCAGGGGCTTCGGCCTTTCCCTCCGCCATGGCGGCTCTTATGGTCGTTCTTGGAGAGAACTTGAGCTCCCTGGGGTTTGGGAAGGACAGAGATGAGGCGGATTGTTTCCACGCAAGAGCGGTGCGCTTGCCGGATCTCGGGCCGGTGAGGGCTGGGGTGAAGAGGGAGGCTTGAGTTGCCATGGCCATGACTGGGGAACACTTAGGCCTATGGATTATGTCATTGAAGAAGAAGCGAAGAAGAGCTGGACATGTGAGAACAGATTTGGGTGAGCGAGAGAGGATGTGGGTATGGATTGGGTCAGAGATGAGTCGGACCAATCTGAATTTGTGCTATTCCTTCTTCAGAATATTTTTCCTATTGCTTTGGTGACTTTTCTGGCTTTTTTGGGTCCACTAGATGTTGCAATACCTTGCTGTTTCTAAACGTGCTCGATGGAAGCTGATTTATCTTAAGAAACAAGCTATTTTCTGAGATCTTCCCGTGTGAATCTTCGCAAGTAGTCCGTAAGGTTAGTGCGGTATATAATAATAGACTCGTTGTTAAAGCAAAAAGCGCGAGTACACTAGATTTTCCTGGAAAACAAGGATTATGCACATTTATGCCTCTAGTTCTGATACAACTTTCATCTTACAGATAGGATCCTAGCAACTGAGAAAAAAATAACCACAATAGTACGCTAGAACTCAAACTTCTCACGCTCACGAAATATCAAATTGAAATACTATTTGGAATTCCCTTCCCTGTCAGCCCCCCGACTTTGGAGTTATCCAAGGCGTTCGGGTACAGCAGTGTATAAGGCACCTTAACCGGCCCGACTCTGTTCTTCCACCTCTTGTCTTGGTTCATATCCATGATCCTCTTCTCGATATTGATCAACTGGTCGATAAATCTCTGGAATGCTTGTTTCGGCTCTTCATCCGATGTCCAATCGGGAGAGTCGTCTCTTTGGCCAAGGTAGAACTCGTCCGTAGAATGCCTCGATAGGATCTCGATCAGGGAAACTCCTAGGAGCGTCTGCAGCTGCGCCGTTATAGTTTTCAAGTATGCCACGTCGGGGTCTTTCTCGAGCTCTTCGTATTCGGCCGTCCCTGGCTCGGGCATGAACCGGCGGCTAACAGTTGGGCGGTTCGGGAGGTACCCGGCGTAAGGGTACTGCCCGAAATTCACAGCTGCGTGAAGGGCAGAGGCCACCCAGATGATGATGGTGCATGACTGGATGAGGTCGGCACGTGTCTGCATCGCGGGCCACCAGGGCTCGTCTTTCTTGTCGCCGTGGCCCTCAGTGCGGACCTCCTTCCACCAGGATTGAAGCTCCGAGTCGCCTCGGACCAGGTCATCATGAGTATAATAGTAAGAACAGTAATCTTTCACCCAAGTCTCTATGGCGGACCATATTTCTAGACCATCGACTGCATACGGGTAATCCTTGATTACAAGACTGAGTCCGTGGGGGCATCTTGGGTCCGGGATCGCCATTCCCCTGAATGAAGCAAAAGAAATCAGAACACGTCTGTTCTTGATGAAGATCAAGAACAGAATGAAGACATTATTGGATAGTCTTAAAAGTTGGTTAAATCACCTTTTGACGAGGTCAGCAGGTAGTGTCTGCTCTGTGAATACCCAGTTCTTGTAAAGTACAGCAGACATTTCCATGGCGTATTTCCCAGGAAAGACGGTCATTTCGAGAACTCCGCCGTCATTGATCAAAATCTGTCTTGCCAAAGCGTTTATGTTCATTGTGTCGCGGAAGTGGGGATGCAAGAGCTTGTATATCGGATGGATCGCACTCAGCTGCCGGTTGGTCGCGATTATGAAGGGCTCTATCACGGCATGTGTGTTCAGCCTGGTGAAAATAGAAGATTTACAGCAGCCCATCAATCACACACGGAGCGAATATGTTTCAGTTCACTGTAATTTGCTCACACAATTATATGATGTTTTACCAGTGGCTGATGAGCTGGTGGTAGCCGGAGTCAGTTACAGCGACATAAGCCTTGGCAAGCTGCCAGACCGAGCCCTCAACTCCATTTTCTGCAGGAGTGAAGACCTTGCTGACGGCTCCATGATGATCTCCTTGCGAATGCGGTAAGCTCAACTCGATCACCAGCGGCTTCAGCATCCCATCATCTTGCAGTAGCAACAGTGTTCTAGTCGCATACATCTTTGTGGTGGTCGAGTTTATACGCCTCAGGTACGGCATAAGCGTGTCGTGGTGGTCTAATATGAACATCCTGTTGCTTCGAATCGCCTTTTGCAGGGGGGAAAATGAACATGATGAATAATAATCACTTGCCCTCTTTTTTATTTGACAGAATAAAAATTGGAAAAATCAAAAAAATCTGCCTAAGTTGTCATCCAATGTCAAAAACACATGCTTTTTCAAAACTACATACTGCTGGATGGTGTTGGCCAGTGGTCAGAGTCGGCGGAGGTGTTGGCCGATGACGGGGGAGGGTGGCTATTGAGAAGACTCAAGAGTTTGGGCGTGCGAGTTGTGTGAAGTTAGTGTTTTTGACATGTCTACACAAAGAAGAGGTGTGTAACCTATAATTTTGAAAATACAGATATGCTCTGGGCCATGGATTGAAACTCAATTATGTTTTCACAAATGAAAATGCGAGTGTTAAGAGTTACCTCATCAACTGTGATTCCATTCATGTTCATTTCTATGTGTTCCTTCCTTATTATACTGTGTTGGTTCCCATATTTGCAGGATCAAGCTTGCTTCTTGGCGGAAATTCCTGCACATGGTTCATGATTGTTTAGGCACAAGAAAAAGAAACCGGTTCCCTTAATTTTTCGCATGTTGCGCTTACTTGGAGACGGCTGATGATGACAGGGTTCACTCCGGCCAGCATTTCGCGCCCAAATTCTTCATCGGTTCTCCATGCAGATTTATCCTCTACAGTCACTCAAATTTGAAAGTTAATTCGTCAACCAGTCATGAGATTATTAACTCGATTCTAAGGAACCAAGGAAGTGAAAGGTTATCCACCTTTGATGACATCGGGCATTGGGAATTCGAGGGGCCTCTCACCATCATTCCGGACAAGTTCCTTGAGCAACTCCCATGGGATGCAGTCCTTGAGCTTACCGAACTTTGGCCCGCCTGGGAGCTTGATGCCACCTTCATAAAGTCTAAGCACGTCCTCGAACGAGTCGAACTCATGGAAAGTCTTGTTGCCTAGGGATTTGATCTCATAGAGCATCACTTGACCCAGAGATTTCAGAGCATAAGCCAGAAAGTCGGAGAACTTTATGTGGGAGAACCGCTCGTCTCTCGGAACATAAATATTTAGACTCAGCAGAGGCAGTCTGCTCTCGCATTTCGGATCTGTTAAGACACCATAAATCTGTCTAGTGCTGGAAAATTGAGGGGGAAAAATGTTTTGGTACGCTTTGAACATAGACTGTACTAGAAATCTGACCTTTCTTTGTAGGCTTTCGACCAGTTCGCCCTCTCCTGGGATATGGAAAGTCCTCGCTTCCGCCAAGGACTTGGCGTGCATGGTCAGGACCTTTATCAGGACTTCCTAGGTCATTGTAGTAGGCATAGTCATAAACTCTGTCCCATTCCTTGAGCTCACCAGAGCCACTTCCTCGCAGGTTGACAAGCTCCTCCTCCCTGTACTTGCGCAATGGCAAGGGGGTTTGACACGGTAGGTAGGTCTGAATTTGAAAACAAACTCGTCATAAACATGTTAGTTCGATTTGCATATGTTAATATCAGCAGCAGCAGCATCAACTCAGAACTTTTAGAAATGAAATTTCAAAACCATTTTGGTCTTTGTTCCTCTAACTGTACACTCGAAAGTAATCAAAGTTTGTCCTAGAGAGTTGATATTTCGAAAGCAAAATCTCTACTTGCAGCAGTGCGGAATCTAATCTGGAAAGCACAAAGGCACGTTGATGTTCCATAAAAAAGGCGATGACTATAGTCCATAAGCTTCCAATAATTGAGGACACAAGAGGTACGAAAACATGATAAAAGCACTCTCGTCGCAGGACAGAAAATGTCCTTTGATGGTAACTTCCACTTCAGGTGTGCTCAAACATCACTTGACAGAAGAAGTGCCATCAACGGTCACGAGCAATAAGATTGTCCAGTCTAATCCGTTCACGAGCATGATCTTAGCCTGACAAACGATAGGCCCCATGCTCGTGACGGTGAATGAGACACTACGACTTTTACATCGACGCTGAAATTAAACTCTAGCTCTAGGAGTTACGCAGACTAACAGCAGTTGTTCAGGCGCAGATACAGAAGTAAATGGGCACTGCATAAGCTGAATCCCTTGTGACAAATGAACGTTACCTTGTTTGAGAAGAATACTCTGTCGTACTTGTATCTATGCGACGGGTAAACCCACGAATTGCAGACGAATTTGACGGGGCCATGACCGGGGACGTCTTCTAAGGTGACCGTCTTGAGGTAGAACTGGCTGTGATGATGGTTCCTGATGATGAACGCCCCAGGAACGCCCATGGACTCGTCCCAGTCGAACGTAACGCCGAACTCTGTCTCTCCTGCCGTCAACGAAGTGATCTTTCTGATCCATTTCTCCAAGTACGCTACTTTTCCAAGCTTTCCTCTGGACCCGTTTGCTAAAATTGCATCAACGATGGCATAAACATTAATTTCAGTCACAATCTTTCAGCAAATCATTTTGGTGCGAACAGGAAACTGGATAAGCAGCACTCCTATCTTCCAGTTTTCTTAAAATTCAAGAATTGTTCATTAGAAGGCATTGAAGAAGTGCAAAGCTCTGTACTTTTTAATTCTTTCGGTTTTTTTTTTTTTTTTAAATCAAGCTCGTGTTCTGAGCTACTGTCAAATGAGAAATTCAGGGGAATGCGAAACACAAGAAGCGAAAGAAGTTCAGCAAACATACAATGATAGAAAACTCCAAAAGAAGAACAAAACGAAATTAGCACATTCAAGTAAAAATCGGATCACAAGAAAACAAAGAATGGGTCCCAGCTCTTCTGATAAGCATTACAATTACAGCTAGAATACGAAGCTCTCCTAAGAAACCACTGACGAAAATTGATTTCATTGTCAACGTCGCTCGAACACGCAGACGTCGTAATAATTATGCAGAAACATCAACCACAAACCAGAAGAGAGCCAAAAAAAAAGAGGACTTTTCTTTCATTTTGCTTTGCGCCGAAGCCACCCAATGCATCGCTTTCTCTGCATTGTCATGCTCTATCTGTCATCAGGACAACACAGGAAACTTCGAGTTTGAAACACGCAGAGAGAGAGAGAGAGAGAGAGAGAGAGAGAGACTGACAAGGGTCGGGATGGACGGCACTGACGAGTTGCAAGGAGACTCCTTTGCCGAGCAGCTCGTGGATCCGGTCGAGCAACGAGGCCTTCATATCGTTCATGTCCAACACATTCTTCTTCATCAGCTTCACGGTCCCTCTGATCTTCTTGCTGCCGCCGCCACCGTTGCCGTTGCTGTGGTGGTTGTTGGCGGCGGCGGTGCCGTTGCCGTTGCCGTTGCCGTGATCCTCCTGTTCAATTGCTTTCCCGTTCACCTTCACGCAGCACATCCCCGTCAACCTCTGCATCGTCTCCGATCTCGAACCGCACCCCACGAAAGCTCCCGATCAATCACAAGAAGAAGAAGAAGAAGAAGAAGAAGAAGGAGGAGGAGGAGGGCAAGCGAAAAGATTTGGAGTGGACAGAGGACTGAGGAGCAAGGGATGAATATGGAGATGTGTGCTCCCTTGGGTTGGCTTGACTTGGGAAGGACTTTGGGTCTTCGTCAGCATGAGTGTGCCTGCAGAATTATTTATAGAGAGTTTGAACGTTTGATGAGGTGTTGACACCTCGATGGTGGGGGGTGGGGCCTTCGATGGAATTTCCTTGTGCCCTTTATCAGCAAGATGAAAAGGACCAGATTCCACGGCTGTTATTCCATCCTTCAGGAACGGAATAAACATAGTGTTCGATTTTAAGATGTCAAATTCCGGCCATTCAAAACGAAGAACGTGTCACGACGCACATCACCTTGCGTGTACCCAAATATGTTTCCCTGAATTCGTATGATATGCGGGTCAATGCACCCATTCATTGATTTCTCGTGAAAAAGGAGATCCAACGATATCACGACGTAGAAGAAATCTTCTTCTTGAAACGATTGATGACAGAATTAGTCGGCGCATTGAAAGCACAAAAATCAGATGCTTCATCTACCTCGGTCCCTGATAAAGTCCCTAGACTTGCCTAGATGTGACTGCCAAGTCCTTTCTCACTAGAACCTTGACCATAAGACAAGATGCAAAATGCCCATTTGATGGACGGTCCTTGTGGAACTAATTTGGCTATAATGTAGATTGAAAACATGTTTTACTTAAGGGAGAAGTTTGTTGCAGGTCTCGTTCCACGGGTGTACATCTCGGTTTGGTTGGACTCCTTTGTTCCTTTCTTGGGTGTTGGCTCATGTGGTAACGATTCATCGGACAATAAATTTTGCTTTTGTATGGCATCAAAAGAAGATCTCCAGCTACGATGGCACTCAAAACGCGATCGATTAATCACTAAAAAAACCGATTAGGTGAATGGCAATCTGGGTCTTTTTTATCCAGGTCCAGCCGTGCTGGATGCGGTTAAAGTATAAAAAGGTGTTTGTAGATTCCGTAGCATTCCGTGTGTTTCATGTGTGGACAGCCAAACGGGTCAAAGCGATTTTAATTATCAGCTCCCTTTTAAAATTAATTGCAACTACGCAGATTGAGTTCCCATTCCCCAAGGTGCTGTCAGCTTAACAAAGGATTGGTCGCTTCAAATCCGTATACTAATGCCAACATAAATTTAATGCTAACCATACGATTCCCGCCTATGCCTTATGTTTTCTTTAATAGCAATTTCGAAGTTTTCTTTTAATGTCTACTGCGGTAGTTGGGCATCAGAATTCCATGCTTACCATGGTCTACTGTTAAGCAAATTTTTTTTCTTTTCAAGATCGTCATCGATGATTTTCTCTGCATAGACCTTATTTTAGAATGAAGTAATGGCTCACATGCATACAAACGCGTGGTTGTCGAGCACATTAGTTGCTTTTAAGAAATGAGAGAGAGGCCAAATCGAAAGCGACGGTCGAGATGAGAAAGCAACATATAATTACTCTGGCGACGACAAAGACTTACGGATCAAATCAAAGCAAGTGGGAGGTGGGCTCAATTTGTGTTTTTTTAACGAAGGAAAATATCAAAGACAACAATACCACGACGGACAAGTACCCCAGTACCCTAAAATATTATCCGGTTTTACTTTGCATTCCTCTCCTTTTAAAGCAGCTACTTGCACCCTATTGTTTTTATTAGACTTTAGGTTACAGTTCACATCAATTTGTGTCGTAATTTTATTTATGAAATCATTTTTTTTCTTTAAAAAATGTTTCTACCCCTCTTCTTACTCCATGAGAAAACCCTAATCCACAAGTCCTAACCCTAGCAACTTTCTTTCTCTGCCCTCACAATCTCCAACAACAGCAGCCCGTCACCACCCTCTACTTCTTTCCTTCGTCATGCCTATGAGATTTTGTGAAAGTACTATCAATTGTTCCAAAAGTTTAAGATATTAGATAAAAACGCGATTTAATATTTAAATATTATAACACTACCCATCACTAGCGTGAGCAAAAGAACCGGACTGAATCGGGAACCAATTTGTTAAATTTGGAACCAGTAAATATCGGTTTGGTTTCCAGTTCCATGTATGAACCTACTCACTTAGATTGAATTGATTTTTTTTAATTCTTATCGTTCCAAATTTCCAAAACCTTGATTTCCATTCTTCTCTTGCTTAGACTTAGTCATGAATACTTGTCGCTCACGCCTCTCTCACAGCTCAACGCCTCTTAGATTTGTTTCTTGATGATCATTATAGTTTTGTTCATGGAGATGATCATCATATTTAGCTTATCACGAGCTTGTTCTATTAACATTGCTCATGTAGTTGTTTAAACTATGCAATAATACTTGGAATCTTGCGGGAAATAAGAAAAGAAAAAGAAGATATGGTCAATTCTTGGACCCACCCGCGAACCGCACCGAAACTAGACCAATCAATCCGACTTTCAAGTGGGTTTAAGATCAAGTGGGCCAATTTACAATTCCACAAACAGGGAACCGATTCTTTTAGTTCGGTTCCAATTCAAGGTGGGAAACAATCACCTTCACCCCTCACGAGTAGGCTGCACTTTGATCTAAGTCTAAAGCATGAAAATTTGAGTTATTAAAAAGGTAAATAGGGATTCAATCTTGTAAGATTCCGTAAAACCACAATTAATTATGGTCCATTAAGGAATTATATGTTCAATTCAACCTAAGGAATGGTCAAAATCAATGAGTTGTCAAACCACATGGGTCGGAGAGTGCACTGTTCATTGCGCTCTAATCATGGAAACCTCAAAACCAAAAAAATAAAAATGGCTGACTAGAATATAATAGTTTTTTTTTTGGTCGGTAACTAGAATATAATAGTTAATTTCATAGAAAGTGATACTTCTTTCACAATTCCAGGATCAAGGGTCTCCATTCCGCTTTGTCTTTAATAATCGAATTTAATTTCGTAGTTTTGTGATTGTTTAAGGTTTAAGAGCCACGACGAGCGCCAAAGTAGGAAATGAATGGCTATTTGACTGCCAAATGAGAATTTCCATCCAAATCATTTGACGGGCCAACATCGCATATATTGTAAAAATTCAAAGGATCAATTGCGCAAATACACACACACGTATATATATACACATACATATTGAGGGATGATGTTGCACAAATTGAAAAATTCAAGAACCTCACATGCTATTATTTCTTGGTCATTTCATTACTTTTAGGACTTCTCTTTATTTACTATATCTAAAAACTGTTGGTTTTTATGCTGCTATTATTGAGATACTTTTACACAAATCATGTAAGAATTTACGGGAGTATATATGAATATGCTAAACAATGCCTTCAAAAAGTTACGCATATTAAGGCACCTTAACATTTTATTTTGTAAACACTCCATAAATATATTAAATTTTGTTGATCTATAGTAAATAAATTTAATCGATATTTAATAATTTTTTTATTTATAAAAATATTGTATTTTTTAATTATTTTTCATCTTTTTTAAAAATCTCAAATTCGGATATGCAATTGTGATTTTATCTTCCATATCTTTAAGAAGAGCTTTATTTCAATCCAATGCTCTCATTATGTATAAAAAAGAGTTTTGAGGTGATATGTGCAACAAAAACAGAAGTCTATAAGTATTAAAAAAGAGTTTTGAATATGTGCAACAAAAACAGAAGTCTATAAGTTTTAACCTTCTTTTTGCCAACAAATATCTGACTTAGTTGAAATTTTGTTTATGTTTAATTTTTTGTGGATCCTACCTGACAATTAATACATAAATTTGATCGACAACGTGGAAAGCAACTAAGTTTCTTACAAATATCTCTTTTCAAGAAAGCTAATATGTACATAGGTAAATTGCTCTATTAAAAATTTGAAAAGAAAAACATGTGATAGTCTTTGTTGTAACAACTAGATCGTACATGAAAGTAGAAAGAAAAAAGAAACAAGAACGCTTAAATTGGGGATGCACTTTGAATATCAATTGAATGATGAAGGACATTTTATTTTTTTTAGTGGAAAGAGGTGAACTTAGTCTTGAAGGGAGCGAAAGTAGCCTTACCGTTTAATAAATGACATTATAACCTAATGCATGATTGGTCATGGAGAGAACTAGAAGGGATGAAGACGGTAACGCCAGACAAAAGTAACTTTGATAATGAGACGATCGATGGAAAATCATTTTTGCCAACCTTATCATTAACTTTCGTGTGGATTGATCAGCTTAGTGACGTTTCAGTGACGATGAAACCCACCATAAATGGCAAGCGTGATTCACGTTTCTTGTCCTAACTTTACAATCAACACTAGAAAAGGAAAAAAAAAAAAGAAAAAATTCAATCTAAAATCTCGGGGTCTATAGTCGTATCAAGAGGAATTATTACGTAGAAGCTAGCAACGGAGCAATCATCATTGGGTAATTCTAAAGTTATTTTTAGAACTTCTTGATCGATCGTGTCCGTCAATTGCAGAAATGAATGAATATGGAACACATCCAACAATCGAGAGATTGATGGCTCTGATCCATCTTGAATTACTAAAAAAGAATTTTACTTTAGGGTTAGCTAAATTAATTTCCTAGATACAGGCCGTTGGGTTTATAATATTTCCTTCTCCTAGTTTGTGGAGGCTGACGTGGCATTTTTTTATGCATGTCTCAGTTAATCAAGTCGAGATTTCTTATATGTCTGAAAATCAATATGAGCTCGTTGTCCACTTCGTTAGTATTATATGGGACGGAAATTATTCTATCGTGTATTATAGATCATTTTTCTTAAATAATACGCAATAAGAATTTGGCATTGCCGTTATACACATGATTTTATTAAATCAATTGTATTATCAACAGAAAATATGACATATCAATTGAGAACCAACATACATACAAAGTTCTATACACATGTCACATCTAATAATTCAATTTCGTCACCAATTCGTCTTTTTAATAGGAAATCTAATCACTGTCATATTATTTTTGTTAAGATGACGTCGTATAATCATATTTTTGGTGTATGTGGGATAACTGAGGTTTACATCATTAATTTCACTGAATAAAGAATGGCATAAGAGTTGAAAAATGAAATATTTTTCCCAAGAATAATACGGCGTCTGTTCTATCCATGTACCATACATTTCACTTCAAAGAAAGAGTACTTTTTCGTAAATTTAGTAAAAGTGCAGGGAGACCAAAATTTTATCAAAAGGACATACATATGTGCATCAAATAATATGAAAATACGAATATTTTATGAAGAGAGGTATCTAGAACTTTAAATATTTGGGAAAATTGATCATCTCACAAGGCCTAGAGCACATCTCGTTAGCTTGAATCCAGCCCTCCCTACTTTTGGAAGAGAGAAATCGTGTTGCAGCACCAACAAGAAGAATGTTGCCTTAAAGCGCGATCTCTTTCAAATCACCCCAATCGGGAACTTAAAAGAAAGCCACCAAAAAAATAGGAAAAAGAGTTTGCATACCTGTCTTGTGCACACACAAAAAAAGGGTATAAAAGAGGAGGGAAAAAAGATATGTAAATGCATAACAATAGTAAAATAATTAAAAGCGACTCTCCCTTTTTCCTCCGACTTGTGGATGCCTTCCTTGGTAGTAATGGAAGGAATCAAGAAACGAGTGAATGGAAAGACGAACAGACAAAGATGCAAATTTTTCGGATTTTTTTAAGGAAAGAGATCGCGGTTTTACTTAAAAAGATGTGTTCCATTACCGAAAGGGATCATCCCCATCTTCTCTTCCCCGAAAGTGCATTGAAACTCCTCTTTGGCAACAAAAAAGAAGGGTGACGGAAACCCTAGAATAATATGGTAAACGAACCCAAAAGCAAATGAGAACTGCAAAAGTGGATGGGACCATAGTTTTCGGAGCTTTATTCGTTGCTTAAAGGAAGACTCTGATTCTCAATTGCCAAAACACGAGATAAGGAACTTCTAATATCCATTGAAAGTGGAGGTGCGAACTTAGGATTAGGATACTATCACTTTAGTGAGGATAAGCTGACTTAGTTTACCCGTATTTTTGTGGGATAATATATACATATATAAGAGTGTTGTGAATTGAATATATAGATAAACGTATCGAATCATGTCAACTTATAAAATCGTCAGCCCTAATGAAAATTAGCATATTTCAATTAGTGTCCATTCAAGATCCAGAGAGATTGTTTTTTTCTTCTATTCCATTTATAAGGAAACGGCATGGTTTAGATTAGTATTTCTTTGGTCACGGAATGCCCACTAAAGCCCAAACCACAAATTGTTGTAGTGGTCTTTTTATTACAACATGAGTCCAGTAAGTAAGTTCCATTCTTATGTAAGAATCGGTAAATCCAAAAGCACAGTTAGCTTAGTCCATGATGGATTGCGTCCAGATAATAATTTTCCCTGGTCAAATCAAGTATTATTTGCATAGTGATGGAGAAACAAAACATGCATCGGATCCCAAAATCACATACATATTCATTCTTTAAACAATTTACTGATCGCATGGCGTGGTAGGATAATACTTGAATGGGCATGCAACCCCCAAAAGATTGTAGCGGTGGACAATGGGTGTTACAATGTGTACATTTAAACAATCACTTTCTCTTTTCACGATGTTCAACTCCGCTTGATTGATTTAAAAAAATATTTTCGCCTTTTATTATAATGAAATTAAAAGAAAAACTAAATTATTTTCAGTTTTTGTTCTCTGTTATATTTAAAAACGTTTGTTGTACGTGAAGAACGATAATTTTCTTTCTTTTTCTTTAGTTACAAATATTTTGCTGGAATTTCGTGTTTCAAATTAAAACAAGAAAAATGCCGACACCGGCAAGTAAGGGCGAGCATGGTCTAGGTTGGGCCGGTCCACTCCCTAACCATAGGACCAACCCACATAGTACTGATCCTCAATTTTGGGATCGAGGACCGACCCTATTGAACTTGGGACCAAAGACCGGACCGACCCAGTGGGTTCGGTCGGGTTCTAGGGTCAACCCGGGACCAATCAATAATTTTTTATTTCATTTTTTGTACTCCTTGAAAAAGCGATTGAGGACCGGATTGACAAAATAGACTCCGTCCGATTCCAAGGTCAATCCGGGACCAATCAATAATTTTTTATTTCATTTTTGTACTCATTAAAAGGGCAACCAGGACTGGACCGACCCAATAGGTTCGATGACGCGCGAGATCAGCTAAGAAAGGCAAGCGATGAGGGTTGAGTGGGGTGAGCATCGAGTGTCGAGTGGGGAGATACAAGCCAAGCGAGCATTGAGCGGAGCGGCACGAGTAACCCAAAGCAAGCGAGGCGAGTGTTGAGTGGCGAGCGGAGAAGTTATTTCTTTCGATTTGGCAAATTGAAGACTAAGAGGACAAATAAGATAGAAGAGAACGAGCACTAGAGGAGGATGTCATAAGGAGTTGTTTATGCCTTTTTGAATGCCGTGAGGACTCTTCGCAAAAACATTTTTCTTATTCGTAAATTATGACTATTGACGCCGTAAAAAACATTAAAAATCTAAATTATTAAAGAACAATGTAAAATTATTTGAACTCCTCACTAAATAGTTGTTTAATATTGTTGACACCGTTTATTTTAAGATTTTCCCTATATAAAAAATTATAAATAATATTATATATCAGGGTTGGTCCAGATTAGACTCTTAGGATCGAGGACTAACCCGCACAGTACTGGTCCAGAAATCCTAGTACCAAGGACCGACCCAGTCTCCCTGGGAACCGAACCAGAACCAGCAAAGTTAGACCAATTCAGGGTTGCTCCAGGGTTGATCCTGCACCAATGCTCACCCCTACCGGCAAGGGCACTCAACATGGATATATGCTTAGCCGGATCCTTAGGATTGCCCATTAAATAGAACTTTCCATAAATAGATTATGTATATTTGTCTATTATCAGAATCCAGTTCTTTTATCTTACATTAAACACCCACACAATGTTTAACACTTCTGCAAATGCCTTAAAATAGCGCATGCCCACATGGAAAAAAAAAAAAAACTGAACTTCAATTTGATCATCAATCTGTTTTCACAATGGAGCTCTAACACAGATTAAAAAAAGGAAAAGGAATTGGAGAGCACTAAGTCTTAGATATCGGGACGTGAATAGGGTTGTAATCTTGTCTTGTTCCTTTTCGTTCGGAGTCTGTTTGTGCTGCACGAAATTGTAAACCGATTGTTCTCATTCATATTCATTGACGACCTAATGAAATTGATAGTCCAAAAGCTTCACTTTTCCTTTTTGAACTACGGAAAGATACTGGAAGAAATAGACCGACAGATTTGACAAGCACCCATGAAAAGATTATCAGCGGTACTAATTATTATAAGCTCGTCTCACGCGAATCACATTTGTAGCACACCTGTCTCTGATCTGGATCCTAGAGGCGGCCTCCTGTTTTAGCATCTTTTGAGCTTAATGATGCGCCTGCCACATTTTTATTTGATTTTGAGATAAAAGAACTGTTGGGAAATTTCTAGACAGGAAAAATGTATGATAATACCGTTTTGAGAGAGAATTCTAAAAATTTCGCGCCACTATACTATATGGCATTATCGGCATGAAAAAACTCGATATCTTTAGAAATTTGTTTTTTTTTTTTTTTTTTCTAAAAGAGGGGACGGAGCCCAAAATTTACATTGTTACTCTCCTAGTAAAAAAGAGGCAAACCTATTGACAGCATATCTAATACATGGTAATCACTTGCATTATTGGGTTGGATAATTCAATTTGCTAGTCAATCTGCACATACATCATAAATTTGAGTAAGTTCATATCAATTTTTCATATGATAAGCTAGATATATTGAAAATGATCATCCACAAAAATTACAAACAAAATAGTGAAAGCCTCCCATGGTGAAGGTTGACGATGGTTTCTAAATGCCAGAATGAATAAGATTAAAGGAAGCATGAGGGACAAATTCACTAAGATTAAATGGTATGGTATGATATTTTCCCAACCAACAAAGCATGCATCATGAGATTTACCGTTAACAAAACCTAAATGACCACTTGAAATCGGATATTTTATTTGAGAGGAAGGAGCATAACCTTTCTAAGAATGTAAAGTTTTAGATGACACTATGGCAACACAACAAGCAAAAAAGTTCGGGAATATTTAAGGAAATGAGCTCAAATAAGTATCCAACTCTAGGGCTCATTCTTATTGCCTATCCCATTCATAAATCTTATGCATGACAACCATAAGAAAAGAAGTAAACATCAAAACCAAGTTCAGGTAATTGCCTTACATAAAGCAAATTTGGTGAGAGTTTCAAAACCAAAAAGGTGTTAGGTAAAGATAATATGGATGTTGAAATGTTTTTTATATGTCTAACTCTCATGTGGGAATTATTAGCTATGTAAATAGTAGGTGCTAGTGAAGTGGAGAATTTTGACTTAAAGATATTTGAACTTGAAGTCATATGATTGCAGCAAACGAAGAAAAAAAATGAATTAGAAATACTTGAATTGACAGACATAGCAAAAGGGATAGAGGAGCTAGTATTACCAGATCCTCGAAGAATGGAATGAAAATAGGGTGATAGACAATCTACCATGAGAGTCTCTATGGAAGTAGAGTGTGGTAGAAAGCAACATGCGACTTGAAGGACATGATCAATTTTGGATTCTTACACCCACTCTTTTCATTAGTTCATATATAAGTAGCAATATCTAATATCACATATACATGGGTTTCTTCCATATTATAAACCAATTATTGTATCTTAGATTAAATCATATTCTAGAATTCTTTTTGATTTTTGAAATTGAAACATCCAATAGTTGGATTCTAGCCATTACATTATACCCAATTTGTATACACCCATATTAATTAGTTCATATTTATGAATCGCATCAATTCTACTCTTCCTTTTGGATGAACTTGCATGTGGACTGCAATTTTAGGGTCAATTATCTGGACCTTTAAGTTGCTTAGGTCATGATCGATGGCAATGGGGCATTGAACTTTTAATTTATCCATTGTATGCATTTTACCAATTTAAACACAGGCAGATTTGACAAGAAAAGTGAATAATTAAGTTCCTAGAGAGTATATAGAGAAAATAAGGCCAAAAATGGACTCAGCAAATTTAGGGTCTGTTTGGTAACGTTTTTGTCCCGAGAACAATTTTTTTCAAAATAATCTTTTTCTATTTCTATTCCTCTAAACAATTTTTCAATAAAAGAAAGTGTTTGATAACTAAATAAAATTTATATTGTCGGAATGGAAAAATAATAAGAATGTGTTTGGTACAATTCACAAATTTTTTGTAATGTAGAATTTCTTTTAATTTTTTTTTATTCTTCCTTATCGCTTGTGGCCACTGCCACCGCCGCCCACGCCACCGATCGTCGCGGTCAACTATCAATCGATGGCGGCCAGAGGCCTGCATCGGCTACAACAGTAGGGTTGGCGCCAACGGCGTTGACCACGGCGGTTAGTGGCGGCAAGCAATGGGTGGTGTCGTCGGCGATCATCAACGGCGGCGTCAGCAACGGCGACGGTCGACGGTTGGTAGTGGTTGGTCGGCCAGGCCAACAAGCGGCGACATCGGTGGTCATCGGCGATGGGAAATGGGTGGTAGTGGGCGGCAACGACTACAATCAATGGCTACAATAGTCGATCGGCGGTGGCGGCGACAATCAACCTACGGCGGGCGACGAGAGAAGGGGTGGCAACCAACAAATAAGAAGAAAAGAAAAAAGAGAGAGAGAGAAAATAACTTATTTCTAGAGATTGTTCCCGTGAACAAGAAGTTACTTTTTTTTTAACTTTTTGTTTCTATTCCAAATTTATTCCCCGGCCACTTTTCTATTTTAAGGAATAGATAAATTAATTAACATTAGTAAATAGATTTCTATTTCTTTTTTGTTTCGGGAAATAAAAGAATGGAAATTGGGAAGAAAAAAAAAACATTATCAAACAAGGCCTTAAGAACCGATTGTAAACACCAAGAATCAGCCAAAAACAAGCCGAACAAGTCAAAAAAATGATTGAACCGATCTGGTCAACAAGGGTCAATGGGCGGTCAACAGTCTGAGGGGGACGTGGACTGATGACGTGGCAATAGCTTATGTGGCCGATGCTAATGTGGCAATGCTGACGTGGCAAATGAGATCAACAACAATGTCTCAGTAGCGTCGGCTCAAGCACGTAAGGGACACATGACAATGACATCATGGATGAACATCATCACACGAAAGAAGCATCTCATACATGGATTTGACACCGAGGCACGTTCGGCAATTTTTGGCAATGAAATTTTGGGGGCAGGCTCGTCAGAGGACAGCGAGTCTAGTGGTGGTGTTCTTGTTTCGAAATAACCAACAAAAGGCGTTGAAAATAGCATTTACAAGCGATGATTTTGAGGGGTTCGAAAGGTGGTGGCAAGTATAGAGGTGTTAGACGGTCGTCCGAGACAAAATTTCAAGATCCGATTGATCTAAGTGTAGCAAGTCTAATGATGATATTGATTTTTCAATACAAGCAATGAAAGGATCTAGAACAACAATTGAAGGCTATGGACGAGCAGAGAAAATGCGAACCAATGTGACTTGCGTTGTTACAACCATGAGCAACAAACTTTGATACCAAGTTCAGATTTATGATGAAAGAGAGAGAATATAATGTTTTGTACATCATTCAATAAAGAGTATATAAACCTATTTATGGGTTTTATATTATGATTATATAAAGTAGAAGAAAATTGCTTCCTTCCTTTTCGAAGTTTTCATATTGGTAGTTTGATTTCAAAGATATTTTCGCCTTCCATAATACAGAAATAAGGAAAATTAAATTACTTTCAGTTTATGTTCGCTGTTATATTTTAACAGGCTTCTGGGTCGTGTAGAACGAAACTTTTCTTTGTTTATCCTAATCATAATTTTTTTTTCTCCTGGAATTTCGTGTTCCAAATTAAGATAAGAAAAATGCCGGGTGGGGCACTCAAGAAGGACATGGTGGCCTGGTGGGACACTCGGTAAAATTATTTTTTAACTTATAATTTTATTTTTCCTTCATTTTTGTTCTTTCGGTCACATTTCATGGACAATTTTCATTCTTAAATAGAGAACAAATTAGAAACTTCAATTATTAAGAACAAGAAGGGTCTTGATTATCTATTAGTCAGAGCAATATATTTTGTTTGATCAAGTCGATTATGTTCTGGGTTTTCTTCTTTTTAGCCTTTGATCTTTTACATTAATCGTCCACATTATGTTCGACATTTTTGTGATTCCCTCAAAATAGCACATACCCACATGAGAAAAGTGAACTTCAGTTTGATCATCGATCTACTTTCGCAATGGAGCTCTGACACGGGAAAGAAAACATGGAGAGCACTAAACCCATCGGGACATGAATAGGGTTGTAATCTTTTCTTGTTCCTTTTCATTGGGAATCTTTTTTGTGCTCCATGAGGTTGTACACTGTTTGTTCGCACTCACATGCATAATTTTCAAGCTGTCTTCCGTATTATGGAGCATCAAGAAAAGGTAAAGTCCCTCCCATTCGCTGAAGGACGACCAAACAAAATGATGGTCCAAAGCTCTCTTTTTTTCCCCACTTTTCGAAGTATAGAAGGACAATGGAAGAAATAGACGGAGAGATCTGACGAGGACCCATAAGAAGATTATAATCGATGATTACTGATATAAAATCATCTCACGTGAATTCCATCCGCAGCATACCTGTTTCTGCTTTGGATCCTACTAGAGATGTCCTCCTGTTTGTGCATCTTTTGAGCTTAATAATGCATCTGCCACGTTTTTGTTTGATTTGGAGGGGCCACGTTGAAGATCCAAAACAGGCTTCTTTTGACCTTAATTGCAAACATATCGGTCATACACTGCGAGCTCTTGAGAACATTTTCTAACTAGTTTTAATAAGGAGATGATCTCAAATATAATATTGTTCGGGCCATATGTTTTAAATCAAGAGTTTAATGCGAATCTTTCCATGGCTTCATCAATAGCTTAAGGGGAGAGGGGCACCTGACGAGGAATTCGGTGGTTGGCCAGTGACAAGCAGGAGAGACGGCGAAGGAGAAAAAAATGTATGTTAGGATTTGTAGGTTTCCATTTGGGGAAGGGCAATGGCCGGATGCATAATAGCCATTGCTATAAATAAGCGGGGTTGTGAGAATGTAAGTTGATATGAGAGGAAAAAATCCAAGGTATAAGTTATAGGTTTTAAAAGTGGGAATGGTGTTGGTGTACATCTCAAGAGACTTACTATAACAATCCCCATATGAAAAAAATGAAAACAATATTAAATGACCTTAAGCCTCTCTCACCATAAAAGTTAGCTCAAACAATAAAATATTCTCTCACACTTATAAATCAATCACCAGCCCATTTCACGATCGATGTGGGACAACCTCTACAAATAAAATATAATTAAATGATGAAAGAGAAGTGGGATGAATGGAATTACGAAATGATAAGTGGCCAAAGGATAAGTTGGAGGAATTGAACTGTCCGAGGTTTAGATTATGATATGATCTTAAACTAAGGGCACAAACCCTATGAAAAAAAGGTTCTGTGGAAGTTCCTTTGGCGTCATGTGCACAATCATCAATGGTAAGACATCGATCGATGCATGAAGGTGTATAGGGAAACATCATTCCTTATGTGCATGCATGTCTTAGGTACTTCCTCTTTGGTTGCTATCAACGAACTCGGATCTGTCACGACGGGAATAGATTAGCTGGCCTCGAGAGAGAGAGAGAGGGACCACAAGATAAAGAGCCAGAGAAAGTAAAAAGAGGAGAGGATACATTGGCGATCACGTCCATTGAAAGAAAACCATTGGATGGATTTTGGCCAAGGGAGTAAACATTGTGTATTGATCATGTCCCCTAAATCGATGGATGGTGAGGACATTCGTCGTGGGTGACGAGATGAAGTGCAGCCTTTTTGATTGCTTGGGAACAACTGGGGTTTCCACAATGATTTTGTAAGGTTCTAAATGGCTCCCAAAATGTCTCTTTTATAACCAAAATGGGTAGGTTGAGGATGGGGGCTTTGAGTCGTGATCCTCGTGAAGAGCAATCCCCATCTCCCACCAACACTTTATTGGGCCCAATTGGCATGGGCCGAGAGGCCTTGTTTGGGCCCGACGATGAAGCCCGATTGTCTCGATTTGGTGCTTCCTAGATTGTCGTGGGTCAGATCTTATCTTTGTTCCGATGGAGCTCGTCCTTATCAAATCGAAGAAGCACTTGCAGGGTCGCTGTCTATGCAGCTTCCGCCGTGGGAAGCACTCCGGTCTTCGGTGGTCGGTGGTGGTTCGAGACTTTTCTTAGATCGCAATCTCGATTGGGGCCACAAAACGAGTTCTTTTGGTAAGCAACAGCTGGAAGGTTGATTTCGAAATTAGGATGGGATTCACCATTTTCCAGCAAGCATTGACGAACACGGATTTCGTTTCAGGTCAACAGTCTTTTCGACCATCGCTTTCATAAGCATTCGAAGAACATGAATAAGAAAATTGAGTTTTGGCACTTAGGTAGACTGTCACACTGGACTCTAATTTGGTTGGAGGTTGCTTGTTATTTTCGGGGTTCCTTCAAACAAACTTAATGCTTGTCATTACAAGTTGATGCGATTGTTATTTATGAGAATGCTTCATTGAAACGTCGAAGTCATTAGTCTCACTAATGTCACTAATCAAATAAGACATATGTCCAAACCTAGATGGGTGGCCTAAACGCGAGATAGCTTGGTATGTGTTGGTCGCCTAGGGCATGGCATCCACATACGTTAAACCAACCCTGACATGAAAGTCGGTGAGTTACATAAATAAAAGTTGGAAAGTTATTACAAAGGTTCGTAATTTCAAATGAATCATAGAGACATTGACAATTGATTCAAGGAAGAGTTGGAAACCAAAAAAACTAATTAGTATCTTAAAAATTAAAAAATAAAAATCATTAAAATTAGGGTTCGTAATTTAATACAAAAGCTAGTAATTGTAGCAAGTTGATAAGTTACACAAATAAAACTAAGCAATTCATTGAAACAATTGGTAATTTTATGTAATTATCGAATAAACGTTGGTAATTTGATGTTAGAATCAGTAGCTCACTAGCAAATATACGCACAAGCTATTTTACCAAATATATTTTTTCTATCAATAATAGTTAAATTTGAAGGGAAGAGAATGTATCAATATATCAATTTTAATTCAAATATGAGTTTGATTCGCATTCCATTTTCTAAAAATATTCACAACCCGAAAAGAGAAAAAAACGAAATGCATCAAAAGAGAAAAAAACGAAATGCGTCAAGAAATGACAAGTGTATAGCACCTAAAAAGGTTTTTTTTTTTTTTTTTTGGGGGTCCTCAAACAGATGGCTAGAATTGTTCACCATGTGTTTCACGATCAACTCTCCATTGACGAGAGGATACGTTTTCTCCCTTCAGGTCAGCAGTCCTTTTGGACTTACTTTAGTGAAGTCAAAGTTCAACCTTATGGATAAGGTCTAGTAATTTTGGTAGTCGTTGCTTAAAGCCGTATCAGAAGAATCTATTGAAAAACTGATGCTCTCCACCCATGAAAGAATATATAGAATTAATCCTCTTATAACATCATCTAAATCAATTTCTTACGTATAAAATTTCCCTATACTACTGAAAATCTCCTTCCATCGGTAGCTGCTCACCATAAAGTACAGAAATTGTGTGATTCATTCTTTTCGGAGCTTTATATGTCCACAAGCAACATGGTATTCATTACCCTTTTTTTTATTTAATTCTTTATTTGATTGATTGACTGAATGATCAAATACATAATTTGAATCGAATTCCACGTTTCAGTCAGCTTATCATCTTAACAAAAGCCTTGGGCTTGGACTCTACCTAGCAAAGTAAAGACAACCAACACATTTTCCTGGTAAGAGATAGATCCATTGATTTCTGCAAGCTGGAGACCTGTGGAATATTAGAGCAGCATATCTTTTTTCCTAGGAGAGAATATTCTCTATATATGGAAGGGGCTTGGAAACCATTACATGCCCTCAGGAAAAAGTGGTGACGTTTGCCATGAATGCTAACCCTCGAGAATGAATACAAAAAGGTCTTTCCTGATTCCTCTGACTTGAAAAATCATTCTTTCTTTACAATTTTTTTGTTTAAAAAAAATTCTTTACACTCTCAAATTTTTATTTTTTTTAAAAATCGCAAAATATTCAAGATAACATTTTCAAAGCGCTAGTATTTTCCGAATCTTTGAAATATCTTACTTTAATAAAAATCATTTTACCTAATAACAAGGCACGCGATATCCATATAAAGAAATAAAAACAAGCTAGATAGTGACTAAGATTATGAGTATAACCCTCTTTTCAGCTCAATTAATAATCTCGCGATTATTATAAATGTTCGGTTAATCCGCTTCATTATAATAGATAACGCGTGCCTAAACATTAGTGTTATTACTTTTTTTTCATTAGTGTTATTACTTTGCCAAACACAAAATATTAATAAAATTTGCTATGTACATCCCCCAAAAATAAATGTAGGTCATGAAGAGGTAGGCCAGGCCAGCCCGTTTTGGTAGGTAGAGAGAGAAGGTCGAGGGTAGCTGATGTTCACGCAAACTCCTAGCCTCGTACCGTCCTAGAATCCGCCCCGATTTTGGGGTCCCCTGTCGCTCTCTCTCTCAATCTCTTTCTCTCTCTACCTCCTGCGCGCAATCCCACGGTCTGGGCGTGCGCGCTTCGTCACGAAGTAAAGAGGCTGAAAAGGAACGATAAAAATGCAAACTTTCGCCATATCTTCACGCCCCAGCATCACCATCCGATTCGAACGCGTTCGACGCGGACGACCCGAATGAGGCCCCGCAAAGCCCCGCTCCCGCCCCCGCCCGCGCGATGGATTCGTCGATCCCAGGCAAGTTCGAGCTCGCCTCCGTCTTCGTCTGCCGTTTCTTTCGATCGGTGTCGTCGGGGTCGTCGTTTGCGCGGTGAAGCGAGGGAATTGTTGATCTTGCTAAGCTTCTTCCGTTTTTTTTTTTGGTTGCGCTTCCCCTTCTTTTCTTTTTTTTTTAATGCGAATCGTATCTGGGTAGCGGTGTGCGGGTGTTAATTGACGAGGGGCTGAGGATTGGCTGATTGCCCAGATGAAAATTTGGAAACTTGACCATTAATGGGTTCTCTTGCAAGTTTGCTGATCAATATGGAATGAATAACAAAACAGAGAAATAAATCTTCTTCTAATTTTATTTTGAAAATGGGTATTTTTTTTAATTTTTTTTGGGAAGAAATCGGAGCTGATGAGTATGAGGACATTCTGACTTGTATACCTTAGATGCCCAGGAGATGGGAATAGCGTGCTTTTTTTTTTTTTTTAATTTTTATGGGCTTTGACTTGTAATTCAGTTTCTACATGCTTTGGTTGCTGAATTAAATTCCGCTTCTTAAGTTTGGAATCCTTTGCTATTCTAAAATTGCAAACCCCTGAATCTTCAGCCAGAAAAGGAAAGGGATTTTCTTCAGATTGATATCAGGAATATCTTTGCTCAAGCTTTCTAAGCTGTTGAGGCAATTAAAACATGTACATTCAATGGACGTTTTCTGTTACACACCCAAATAGCCATTTTCAGAGAATTTAATGATGTGGTCTTAGTCATAAATGAAGGTTTTTCCTAATTACCCCGTTGCTTCTGCTTTAGGCACGTACATTGCTATGAACTGGTTTTTTGGAAGATGAGAAGTGTACCTGAAAATGCACTTTTCATCTGTCTTGATGAGTGGAGGTCTATTCATTGTACATCATCAAAAGTTATCAATTTGACTTAAATAACAAGTTGAGAAGAGCTTTTAGAACTTATCTACGAGATTTTTAGAGCTAAGAAAGCTGTGCAGCTAAATCGAGTTGTTCCTCCTTCAGGACTGCAACAGAGGCATCGGCAGGATCTGGAGAATTTGACTCTGACCACACAGCCGTACAAGACTTTAAAGCTCTTCGTTTTGGCCACTTTTCAGCATTTCAAGCATTTGATATCTTATCTATTGGGAAAAGGGGGATTGCTTCTGTTTCTAAGCATCATTACTGTGGCCCTCAGCTCTTTGGTGGTTACAGTTGATGGGGCGCATGAACAGGTTTGCTACTCCTGTGGGATTGAAGTGTTTTTTGGGCACGATAGTTATTGTCGAGCAAAGGCACCATGTTAAAGTTAAACCTCTCATGAATTGTATGGATAGCTAGAGTATCAAACTAGGACTTGTTACTCGCGATGGGCATCCGTTCTGCCACTTACCTGCTCTGAGCTCCTATGGAAGTGTTTAGAAGGATATTGGTTTGGCAGCGAGTGCTAAAAACTAGTATGCTTCTTTAAGTGTCTCCCTTTCTTAAATATTGGAATTATTTGTTGAAAAAAAATTTGTGCTAAGAATATCTTAGCTTGTGGGTGTGAAGTTAATTACTTATGAAAGTTGAATTTTTTTTCTTAAGAAACGATAAAGTTACTGATTTGGTGAGATTCCCTGATTTGTGTTACTTAAACTTTTGTTCCCATGAAGTCCTTTGCCAGGAACTCTAAGTCTGTTCAGCTTATGTCACTAGGCAGATTACTAGGCTTATATTCTGTTAGTAATTTCATAAAAATATCTGAAATTTTATTATTTGTGTTGAGGATATTAATTTACCTTTTCTGCCTGTTTTAGCATGTTGAGGAGTTCTACAAGTACATGCAATTTGGATTATGGTGGATAGCACTTGGAGTAGCTTCTTCAATTGGTCTAGGTAAGTAAAAGTTTGGCATATAAGTATACTAGACTAGCACTTATGGTTCTTTATCTTTTCTTTGTTTTTCTGCTTTGTCTACTTTGTGGATTCCTTGTGTCTCTTAGCTTCATTCGTGTGTTTGATATCATAGTCACTAATAGATTTTTTCTTTTCTCCTTTTTATATGATATGTTCTTCCAGGATCAGGTTTACACACTTTTGTCCTTTATTTGGGTCCTCACATTGCACTGTTCACTATCAAAGCAATGCAGTGTGGAAGAGTTGATATAAAAACTGCCCCATATGACACAATTCAATTAAAGAAAGGTCCTTCATGGCTTGATAAGGATTGTTCTGAATTTGGACCTCCATTGTTTGCACCTATGCATGGTCTGCGGGTACCTCTTAGCCACATACTGCCTCAAGTTCAGATGGAAGCTGTTCTATGGGGCATTGGAACTGCACTTGGAGAGCTTCCTCCATATTTTATCTCCAGAGCAGGTTTGGGGCTACAAGCTAATTTCTTACTTTTGCACTTTATATCTTCAGTGCATCATGACTCTCAAAAAGCAAAGTGGCCTGATAAACATTAGCTACCTTCAGGACTTGTTTTTGACTTTGCTGTGAGTAATGAACTTCAACTAGCAAAAGCATGGAGTAGAAAAGGAAAAGTTGCAGAGTGTTTGTGTTGGTTCTGTCTCTCTTATTGTCCTCCAACTAAGAATTCTTTTGGCAAGCTGTGAATATTGATGTTTTGGGGCATAGGGAAAATTTTTGAGAACTGCATATTTATTATTATTACTCCTTATAGGTGCTTCCATGAGTTCATAAGCCCCTGCATCCTGGATTCTATTTCTTAAGAAAAATTCAAATTTAGTAAAGAATTCATAGTCTTTGATGGTTTGTTTCATTCTGTTTGACTTCCGGTAGCAACCTACTTTTTTCCTTTGTGAGGAACTTATGATGGTTACCTGAGTAAATGTCTACGTAGTCTTCAAACTGGTGTACTGAACGTTATGGATGACAGAACTCATGTTTTGAGGACTTGTGAAATGCTGCTAAACGATGCTTGACTGTATCATGGCTTGTTGGAATATCTCCACCTACTTGTTAAATGCTTCCTCTACTTGGCATGCTAGTGATAATTGTTAAATTTTGTCATAAATTTCATGCTGGTAAAATCATTCAGACATAGTGCTGCATAAGTAAAATAGGTTTAAATCTGATAACCTGCCTGAGGAGAGAGTTCCAATGCATATTACCTCTATTATGTATTTAGCAGTTCCTTTTGTTCCTTGTGATCTATTGCAATCAAAAGTTACTGAGATAATTTGCAGCTCATCTTAATTTTTTTTTCCCCATTGTGTTTGCAGCACAGCTGTCAGGTAGCAAGCCAGATGCCATCGAAGAGTTGGGTGGTTCCTCAAGCAAAGAGAACGGTGTCATTGCAAACCACCTCGCACAAATTAAATACTGGCTTCTTTCACATTCTCAATATTTGAACTTCTTCACCATTTTGATGCTTGCTTCAGTGAGGATCTGTCCCTATTACCTTAGTATTTCAATTTTTCTAACCTGTTGATTGTGAATAAAATGTCTTTTTTTGGGGTTCCCCCCACCCCCCAGGAAGAAAGGAAATCCACAACAATGTTGGCCAGAGAATCCATTAATCTGTTGTTTGAACGGGAATACACAAACATGAAGCAAAGTACTTTTTAATGAGTAAATCGTAGCTTCTTCTTAATTTCTGACCATTTCATTTGCTGCAAATTCTTTTAGGTGCCAAATCCACTATTTGACCTTGCTGGAATCATGTGTGGGCAATTTGGGATTTCTTTCTGGAAGTTCTTTCTTGCAACAGTGATTGGAAAGGCGATCATCAAAACCCACATACAGGTAAAAAATCATTAGTTTCTTTATGCCTCCCAAAAGAAATTGTATATTTTTTTAGGCAGGTAATGGTCTTTGTCAGGTAAAATTGGTTCAGAAGTTTTTTGGAAACTTGGTCCATCATCAAGGGTTATGAGAAGTGTTTCTAACTTGTACCAGGAAAAATGGTATTTTAATTAGGGATGGGCCTCTGATTTTGTTCCTTACACTGCAGACGGTTTTCATAATATCTGTTTGCAACAATCAACTCCTTAACTGGATGGAGAATGAGTTGATTTGGGTTTTCAGCTTTGTTCCTGGTCTGGCTCCAATCTTACTCGACGTCATTGCCAAACTCAATGCAGTGAGAGATAAATATCTGGCAGCATCCCCTCCGGTGACTTCAAATGTAAAGATACTTCTTCAATGCATTGCTCTGTATGCTGCACCATCCGTCGTGCTTTTGCTTGGATTTTGCTCTATAATAACGCTGTGTTCAATAGCCTACCAGTTGCATCACTATTCTTTACTATTTTTGTGTGATAATGGAATGAAACCTATTTTTCAGGCGAAGAAATGGGGTTTCTCATTTGCCTCGATATGGAATGCCGTCGTCTGGCTCATGCTCATAAACTTCTTTGCAAAGATTGTGACTGAAACCGCCAAGACACATCTTAAGGAACAGCAGGAGAAAGAGCTTGAATCCTTGGACAGATCATCCGCATCAAGCATGTCAAGGTAGCAACCCGACCGAGGGCATCGACAAAGCGGCCACTTCAACGTGTCTGCTATGCAGCTCTTTTACCTCCTCCGAGTGTGAGGTAAACGAAATTGAAGGGGCAACTCTTAGAAGCCCAAGGTGATGCCGAAAAGTCTGCAGTCTTAGCAATTAGAAGTTTGTGCATACATAGGACGATGGTAGGCCTAAGCAACAATTTGGAAATGGAATCTCGTAATTCTTTCTGAACACGCAAATCATTTGCTTGACTGTGCTGGAATTTGATTGGGAGATTTTTCTGTCTTTCCTAGATGATACTCTGTATATATCAATCATCAGTAATTGAATGCAGCATCAACTTAAAAGAAAATATTGATGAGCGGTATGGACTTCGAATTGCATGTGCAGCTAACTCATTTTACTTACTGTGGGAACATGATTAGCCGGCGCATTATTAGCAGCGTATCATGGTGTCATCAGATTACAAGCCCTAATGCTCTTTTTAGATGGCGAATCTTCTGTCTGGTCCGGATGAGATGATGGTTTCGAATTAAGTAATGGGTTCGTTGTCAGCTCACTCAAGCAATATCCCTGGAGGGGATTTGCATCAAGATCTGTCGATGGAAGTGCAGGTCCACATGCATATTTTAGACCCTTTAGTTTATTTGATCGTCATGCTTATCATTGATCTCAGCCGGGGCTAGTCGATCCACGATGAGAAATTTTATAGTCTCGGGAAGGGCCTGGAGGCGTGCGATGCGCCACTTTCTCACCACTTAGGTGCTTATGAGATTTTAATGGCATGGAGTTCGATTCAAGAGCATTGAAAAGTGCTGCATTGAATGAAAGCCTCGCAAGAATGACATGTTAGGATCTCGAAGGTACCTTTTGGGACCATTTTGTCTCGTAGTCGGTATATTTTATAGAGAGAAAGAGAGAGAGTACAGATTTTTTTTGGAAGTTTATAGTATAATATTCCTAAGGAGTATAAAGTGTCATGTGGATGGACCACACATTTATAACTAAAGTAAGGATTTAATATTGTCGCATTAGAAAGGAATTATTACTAAAAATGCCCTTAAGCTAAAGATTAAGCTATGATTGACGCAGACAACTGAATTATCAATATTTTACATGCTTGAGTTTAGTGCAATTAATTATTCCATGATGTCAAAATACCCAACAGCTTTCCGCTGCCACCTCCCTCAATGTTCAAAATTTACAATTTAATTTCTCTGTATTTTTTTAAATTATTCCGATGATCCCTTTCTAGAGTTGACAACAAATATGGGACATTCTACATGATAGCGAGAATGAGTAGACATTATTTTAAATGGATTGATAAAAATTGGTCTAATGAAAGCTTGAGGAGTCACATTGAACCAAATTGAGTAAGTAATTTCGAGCAAATCTTAAAAGATGGAAATTTAAATAATAAAAAATCTATACTTTGTAAGCATGGACGGGAAAAAAGAAAAAATCGAGATTTTCTCCTTCGATTACTTTGTTCCATGATGCTCGGTGAAAAAAGTCAAAATCTAGAACTTACCCCGGTAAACGCGAGAAGTTTTGTAGGTCAAAAGCTGGTACTCAAAACCATTTTGGCTTCTAAATAAATAATATATTCCATCTAGGGTTTCTTAGTATATATATTGGACATGGGTTTGAACACATTTCTTATATATCAGATCAATCTGGACCAAATCTGTGACAGGGGAATCCATTCCTTCCCCCCAACCCTAAGAATAAAATATCGGGGTTTCATTAATCTAATCCTTGATATTATTTTACATTATCTTCTCGGAGTTTTCCTTGATCTAGAATATAAAACACATATTCATATTCACCACAAATCTTGGGAACTAAGAAACATAAAGTATGTTAGCATTGTTAACGATGCTCACGAAAGTTAATATATTCTTAGGACAACATCGATCAAGAAACAAACAGTTAGCAGTGGTTGATCTAGTCTTAAGAATACTTGTATATTGCAAAAAATAAATGACTCGAAATATATTTTCTTAAAAACGATCACTTGTATCACTTATAAAAATAAATAAACAAAAAATATTTTCATAAAATTTAGTCGTAAATTGTTAATGATAATGCAAATATTTCTTATTGACTAAATATATCTTTAGGAAAATACTTTCCGCATCATTTGTTTTTTGTTAATCTGTCATGATTGGTTCTATGAGACCTTTAGGGTGTAGATTGATGCAAGAGTACTGCGTGGAATGGTCGTGTTAGGGTTTTCGTATTCTTGATAGGTAATGATGAATGTTGAATATTGGAACGTAGAGGTTGCTTGCCCTTGTTTGCATTGAGTTCGCCATCTCCTTGTAAGACTTTTCAACGGTACTTGCCCTTGTTTGCATTGAGTTTGCCATCTTTTCGTAAGACTTTTCAACGGAGGAATCTTCATTTTCAGATATCGTGATAGCTTTGAATTTTAACTTCACTGTTAGTAGATAACAATATTAATTTCAACAAAAAAAAATTAAAAAAATTGAAGTATCCGGTAAAAGAAAAAAAAGAGAGAGAAAAAGAAAAGAATAAAACTTTTATTCATGTCAGAGTCAAATTTATTTTATGACGAACTTTAACCAATCCCAAATGAGCTTTTAGTAATCGATCCAAAAATCAGGTTCGGGTCTTTTCATTTCACCATCTTTTTCAAAAAGAGTTTCTAATATCATTTCATTTGGACACCAACTTCCAACACGAGGTCGATTTGTCCTTAGACACGGAGTCATTAGTCGAATCCGGTGGATTGTCTCCACCTCGCACTGGCCAAGTTAGAGCAAAACCATCACAATGTGATCGCTCAATCATTTGGGGTCAGCCCCCCCTTCGTGACATTATCAGAGTTCCGCAACTCGAAATCTAGCGGCTTTCCCTGAAAACGAAAGCGTTCTAGAGGACAAAATGTGGTCCATCGTCATATGCCGGTCACCATCACTCGGCCAAAACAGACTCTCTCTATCTTTCTCTGAAATTTTTCCATACGAGATCTAAGATCGCGCGTTTGTTTTATTTTTCATGTAAATTATTTTCAAAGAAAATAACTAGTTTTCATTTGTTTTAGTAGCTTAGAAAAAGAACAATTTCTTTCTTATCGAAAGGAGAAATCATTTTTCGCTAATTTTAAGCATGTCATTTGATCCTATTGGAACACTTTTTTTTTTCCATAAATTGATTAGTTTTACATCATCCAGTTTCCTTCAAATAAATAGACCCTTTAAATCAAAAATCGATATGAAATCCGAGATGCACCGGATTAATATGCCGCAGGGGTGCCTCGACAGTCAATAAATACGAGTGCCACCGCTCCTTGGGAAAACCTTAAAGATCTTAAAGAGGGAATTATTATAGTAAATCTGGACCGTTAAAAATAGCGGATCTCGCGGGAGTTCTTCCCTAGAATCGGCGAGTCGGGTCCAATTCTAGTACGCGTAATAAAGAAAATTTTTTCTGAAAATGAGATGAGTGGGAGAACGACGAAATGGGCAAGAGGTGGGCCCCGGCCGGACCGACATCAGAAAAAGCCCAATCAGACGATGTCCTGTCCCCGCCCCGTGGGGACCACCCGTGAGACGGTGGGTCGGCGCTCCACTGGATCCGGGGCCCAGTCAAAAATCCCACCCCCGCGCCCCAAAGATCTCCTGCGCCACGGCACCAGGAAATCTGGCCCCCTCCCTGCTCACGTCAACCGTTGGATGAGTCGTTCTTCGTGATTCAAGGGCGGACGTGTGTCGGGCGGTCTGCTGTCGGAGCACGCGATCGCACCTCGGCATTCGAGTGGGACCCGCGCTTTTGGTTTTTCTTAAACCCGTCTCTTTCCGTTGGCCTACAACGGTTGAGCAACTTCCGATTCCGCGGGCCCCGCACGCGCTTTCTCTCCCCCCTCCCTGCCTTTTGATATGATTGCTTTCTTTCTTCTTTTTTTTCTTTTTTTCTTTTTTTTTTTTTTTTTGCAGGCGATTTCGCGATGTGAAAAGATAAAAGGTCAAGATCACGGGCGCCCGAGTCAACGCCCTCATTCATTTGGGGAAAAAAAAAAAAAGGGTATATTCGAGGTTTAGAGCAGCAGGACATCGAATTTGGTCGTTAATTAAATTCGACGGCTCGTGTTGCTCGACCCTCCGATGGATGGAGTAACCCCATCCCACACCGTCGAGGCTCTTCTGGAGTCAACCTCGAGAGCCACCAATGGATTCCGATAGATAAGCAAGAGCTCGGCACGACCGTGACTGTTATGATGTCGAAATCTTGTCTCAAAATAGTATGATCTCACATTTAGTTTGATATTGTCCACATTAATTCCATTGTCATTTCATTGTTCGTGTTAAATTATGTGATAACTATGATGATCGCTCAATTTTAAGATAATTAGTTTGATGGGAGACATTATTTGAAGGGATTTGAACGGGGACATGAATATATTTAAGTCAAACCCATGACGCGAACGTTTGATATTCAAAAAATATACCGTCAACATTGAAAGGGTAATCGGCTAGAAACGTCCTTTTATCAATCATTCAAGATCTTGCGAATTGGCGCTTCATCAATAGCAGGAGATTAGTATAATATTTATCAAGTTTCCGCATTCGATCCTTGTCATGTACGAGTTCTGCTTATCCACGAATGATCGGGATGTTCAACCTTCCGCAAATCTCTAACGAGTCTTGTTTCAGTACACGAGAGCCGTGCAATTTGATGGGACCCCACGCGACATGCGCATCCAATGCTGACTAGCAAGCAACTGGACCATCGTTGGCTAGGCTCCCCGTGGACAATACACGAAGATACCATTCGGGTCGTTGTCCGCGGCCGTCTTGAGAAGCGACTTCCAAATGACGGTCTCCATCGCCAGCTTGCGTGCATCATCCCGAACCCAGAAAAATACACCAACTCTGCTACGTGTGAAACCTTTGCGAAGATAATATCCTAAGCGAGCGACCCAGATAGTTCGCGAGAATATTCCCCGTACCGAACCGTCTAATCATCATTTCTTACCCGACAATCCACGAACCTTGATGATGCATTCCATCTTTAAGTACAAATCCCATGCTTATCTGAGAAGGCGTGCGAGAGGGATGAGATTTTGATTGGTCGGCCGATGAATCAAATGGAGAGCAAAGTCTTTCTTTAGGTAAGAAAGTTGAGGCCGCCTGAAACGACCCTTTGTCACTGATCACGCCTTTCGAAAACCTTTCTCTCGGATCTCCGCCACCGCTCGACGCCAGCTCCGGCGCAGCGCCGCCCCTTCCGCAACGGAGCTCGCCGTCCTTCAACTTACGGAGTATGATAGTGGAGGGTCTCTCTTCTTTCTTGAGTTTCCTCTCGCAGACACCCGCAAAAGCTTCTGCGCACGCACACATCTCTCTCTCTCTCTCTCTCTGACATTTGACGATGTTTTTACTGAGGTTGCCTGAGAGCGGGGGAGAGAGACAGATAGGGAGAGAGTCGTCGGTGGTGATGATTGGGGCTGAGGCGAAAGCTTTGACATGGCGTGGCGAAGGTGGCAACATCGAGGGGTCACTAACTCTGCGCGAGCATGACGAAGAAAGGAAATAGAATGCAAAAGGAAATAAAGGAAAACATGCTTGCACGAATGAAATCGATACAGATGTGTCTTGACTAGCACATGTAGTTTTATGTATGTGACTTTCCTAAAAAGTCAATAGCCTCGGGTCCATAGCATTGGGATAAAACACACCACCAGTGTCGTCTTATCTCTGGACTTCTAAATTTCTTACAATGTGGTCCTCCCGTAAAGATCGAACGAGATTTGTTGATGTAGGCCTCAGGACGTGAAAGTTGTCCCTTTTTTTTTGTTTTTATTCGAACTCATTCTAGAACCATTACTTTCTCTCTAATGGTCTTGTTATGACAGATGCAAAAACTATAACGAAATTGAAATTGAGAAGAATAAAAGAACACCAGATTTTACGTGCAAACCCTTGCAAGAAAAATCATGGGAGAGGAGAAGCAAAATCTACTTTGATAAAGGTGGCTCTAAAAAGCTTAAATTATTTTTGTCTCAAATTCTTATATATAGGCAAGAATCAAATCCAAAGTAGGAAACCTCTTTTTAGGAAACCATCTCCAACTAGAAAAACCATTCAATTAGGAAACTAATTCCAACTGGGAAACCTACTTAAATTAGGAAACTTTCCTTACCGGGCGCAAACTTGAGCCATATCTAACAAGTCTTCGCTTTAGTGTGGCTAGGATCATCAAGTATTCTTCCAGATAAATCTCGATAACCCTTATCTAGAAACTAATACGACTCAACTCCTTCGTAAGACATACATGCTACATTTGTCAAGGCGTTTGTATAAGCTTTCAATAGAGACGAATAATAAATACGGAAGATATGAATTGACCCTTTCACCGGTTTATAATGCGGTTGGGCTCGTTTAGTTAAGCAATTTAATGTGTTCTTTGTGTTAACTCGACATATTTAGATACAGTTAGAAATACGTACAATATGGGAACACAAGTAATATTTTAATAGAGAAATGTGCGTAACTTATATGTTTTGTGTTGCGCAGTTCATTCTATTTATGTGTTATATTTGTATTTTAAAGTTATGTCATAGTTAACAAGTATTTTGTGGTGGGATTAAAACTAGATTTGACATGGCCCGATTGAGAGAGAATAATAAATAGTTCATGAACTAAAATAAACGAATAAACAGAGTATGCAAATGTAATTGAATGAGAATAATGACAAGTCATGAACTATGGAATACGTTGATGATTTTTCAGGAAAAAGTACCAAAAGTCTTAAATAGATTGCCTAAGTACTAGTTCAGTAATAAACCTTTTAATTGGGCTAATTTAGTACTAAGATGTTCACATTAGTGTCGAATTCAGTACATCCGGTCATCAATACAGGCTGGAAATTGCTTACGTGAACACCAATCATTCTAAGTGGCATGACTGATGCTAACGTAGATATTTTTAATTTTTTTCCTTTTTCTTTCCTTTTTTTTTTCTTTTTGCTAGTCCTTTGTGTCGTGGAGAGGGTTGGCCTTGCCTAACTAGACGAGTGAAGCCTCGCCAGTGCTCACCCTCGCTTGGGCACGGCCTAGCGAGGCCTACCCTTGGCCAGGCGACACCAGCCCTTGTCGACCATGGCTGTGGTCAATGACCAGTGGCTAGTGACTAACCATTGGCAAAAAGAGAAGGGAAAGGATAGGAAAGGAAAAAAATAGATGTATGTGTCAGTGTGGGCCGTGCCATATAAAATTACGAGCATGCATATCAACGATTTTTTGGCTTAAATTAGTCAGATTGACGCAATTAGTACTAATGTGAAAAGATTTAGAACCAAGTTAGTAATAATATAATATGTTTATGACTTTTTTGGTACTTTTCCCATTTTTACAAAATGATCGCATTCGTGACAGAAATCAAACAATATACATAATCAACAAAAGTTCAAAGGAAAAACGGCACAAATAATTTATAAATTTTGGTCCAATGTGCAACGTGATTTATGAATCGTGGTCCGTGAACTTTAACTTAGTGTGCAACGTAATTCTTAAACTTTAAATTTGTTCAATGTAATTTATGAACTTTCTATATATATATATTCACAAATTACATAAATTAATACCCATGGACTAGGTTAAATATGTATTAAAAATTTATGAATTATACTACACACTAAGTCAAAGTTCAAGCATCTGTCTCATTTTTTCGAGTTCAAAAGAACATAGGTACCATCATACCCATTTCAATATTCCCACCAGAGAAAAAATGACACCAACGCCAATATGTACACACACATTCACGCATGATTGGTGGTGCTGGGGCAATAGGGAGAGGCTTGCGTGGGCCCGGGAGGGGGGGCATCATAACCTAATCTGCCCCCCCTCTTCCTCTCTTTTGAGTGCTAAATTTGTGATAACGCAATCTTTCCTTTGCTTTTTCTCTTGTCCTCGAGCTGGAAGGACGTAAAAAGAGAGGGCACGGGTGGGTTCTTCACATTACTTTTCGATTCCCCCTTGTGTGGTCCCACGCCCTTGGCCCTCCTAGCAATATAGCCCCCCAACAAAAGCACAAACGCTGCTTAGCAAAATTCACGTGTTGCCCCCTCTCAAAATCTCGCAATAGGCAAGAGAGACCGACCTCCACCAAGATTTCCGTTCTCTTGAACAAGTTTCAGTCCAAACTTTTCTTATTCCTCCCACCCTATTCGGAATCTATGAAGCACGGACACGTTGTCCGTGCTTCCGTGTCGTGTCCGACACGTGTCGGAGCGTGTCGGACACGTCGACACGCTCGGACACGGTCCGACACGCGGTCAAGGCGTGTCGGATTTTCCGACACGCGGTCAACTTTTATCGACACGCGTGTCGATGCGTGTCCGGAAGACTGACGGAGGGTGGAGGCGAGGAGGGCGAGGGAGCAGAGGCCGCTAGCCCCGGCGAGACGAAGCCACGAACGGACCACCGCGACGGCGAGAGACGGCTAGAGAAAGAGCCGAACAGAGAGAAAGAAGAGAGAAGGCAAACTCCCGCCGGCGAGACGAAGCCACGAACGGACCACCGCGACGGTGAGAGACGGCCAGAGAGAGCGGTGAGGGCCGCCAGTTGCGATGGATCGGCGACGAGAGGAAGAGGAGAGGAGGGAAGGGGTCGTGCGGCGAGCGGCAAGGAGGATAGGAAAAGGAGGGCTCGGCAGCTCGCTAGGGTTTTTCATAAAGAAATCGAATAAAAATGAGGAGGAGGTCTGATGGCGTGAGAGAGAGGGGGCAGGGGGAAGTGACGTCTCACCTGTCACTGTCAAGTGGGGGAGGGAAAAAAAGTAAAATAAACTGGGTGGAGGGAAAAGGACGAACGAAAGAAGGGGTAGATTTTGGGGATTGTTTTTTTTAAACGGAAAATTAAATAAATGAAATAAAAAATGATTTTGAAAATTAAAATTATTAAACTTTGAATAATGATAAATTTTGGTTATTGTAGAAAATTATGGATTTATTTAAATAAATTGATTCTAATTTCTTATTAATTATTAGTTTCATCGATAACTTTTGTTAAAATTAAAAAAATGTGTCGCATTAATTATGAATATATCTTTCGAATTTCAAATGAATTGATTTGTTAATATTATTAGTGTAAATTTATTATAGGCTCTTTTTTAATTATTTATTTATTTATGAATTTGAATCAAATTAATGAAAAATAAAAATATTCATTTAATATATAACGTGTCGCAACGTGTCGGAATTCTCTATTTTTAGAAATGACGTGTCGACGTGTCGTGTCGTGTCGGACACACTCGTGTCGTGTCGCGTGTCGGTCTTCACGTAGTTCGGAATAGGTCTCCAAACTTTTCTTATTCCTCCCACCCTATTCGGAATAGGTCTCGACGTCCCGCCAAGTTCAGCACCGGCTCTTCGGATTCTCCGGAGGAACGGAAATGTGGACATCATCAATTGATCTCTCTGGCGACTTTCTCCCGTGGACATCATCAATTGATCTCTCTGGCGACTTTCTCAAATGGTGAAAAGGGAAAGAGGGGGGATGGAATTGACCGTAAGGAGGGATGAGCTAAGGCAAAGATACGTGACTTTGCTACGCCCCCATTTATTCCGTGGATATAACCTCCAAAGTCGTACTCCCCCTTCCCAAGTTCAGCGTAGGGCGAGATCTCGTTCCTTTACCCCTTCTTCCCTTTTGGCCGATTCGCTCGGCAGGGACCCCCCGGCTTTTTGCTCACACAACCCAAAAGAAAATTTCCCACCTACTCCTCTCCCTCTCTCTCTCTCTCTCCCTATCTTGCTTTCTCTTGTCTGCTCAATCAATGCGGTCCCACCGAAACCAGAGAGAGCTTAGATATCGACGGATCTATTCCGCGAAGGAAAACACCACCGTTGAAAAATGTAGACCGTATTAAGTAAAAGTCTCTTCTATCCATCCATTCATCCCATTGATGGCGATGGACCCCGCCCTGCCCCCGAAAGAGAAATTGAAGGGGGCAAATCAGGACATCGAAATGTAGGGAAACGATGGAAGCTGGTTGAGGGGGAGGCGAGGGGTATATCATATGCGACAAACATGGCAATAATTATCGCCCTCCCCAAGGAAAACGATAGAGAAATGATACATCTGCTGCGGGAGCAAGGACAGAGGAGGCCACGTGAGCGTCGGAGCTCCACTCCACGAGAATCTCCCGAAGGTGGGTATCGAAAAATCCGTTTTATCATCCTCGCATCTCCTCCTCAGCATCACACAAACCAAAGATTGTAGCCATCGAATTGACAAAGGCCCTCTGCCCGGATCAGCAGTACGAACAGTTGAAGAAACGAGAAGGAAGAGGAAATTGAGTAAGGACAGCATTCGAAATGAAAAAATTCGGAAGGGTCCAATTTATATGTGCCAGGCATATACATATACACCCTTCACGGTGGTAGTAGTAGTAGTAGCATTATATCATGTCAGAAAAGATGTGTGCTGCTCCTTTTCCTTTTTTTTTTTTCCCCGGAATATCAAAACCCCCGCCCCCACCCCCCCAAAAGAAAGAGGAAAGAGAAAAGATCTACAAAAGACAAAAGAAAGAAAAACCACCACAGTACAGACCCCTAAAAGAGGAGGTGGGTCTTTCCTCTTCCTCAACGCCTACCCCCTCTTTTCCTCTTTCCCTCCCTACAAAAAAACACTGATTCAATTGTTGCTTGAAATGTCCATTCTGTCTCTCTCTCTCTCTCTCTCGCTCGCAGCTAAATCTCTCACCACCATCATAACCAATCAATCTATCAGCAAGAATTTCACAACCAACCCGGGTCAGCAGATTAAATACAAAGGTGAGGGGCGGGGAGATAATCCAAGACGAATAAACATTCGCAGGAACAGCCCCCACGGGAAACCACCATCATCCCCCCCGTTTTGCTGGTTCAACCTTCCTCTCCAAAATTGTGGATGCCAGGTTGCACCATGTTCTTGTCTCCGGTCCTGGTTTGCTTCCCCCAAAAGAAGCCATCTTGATGACACTCACACTTCCTCTCGCGCTGCCAGAGGGGGGCATAAACGATCAATTTCCTGAGCGAAAATCAAATGTCAACTTTTCAAAAACTTATGCATCTCTAATCCAAACTAGAACAATGAATTTTTCTTCTTTTTTTCTCATTTATCCATGCACTGTATTTCGCAGTTTAGCTGTTCCTTATAAATAAGAGTGAATTAACGCAAGGCATGTCGCTACTCACCAGCAGGCTGCTTTTGTTCGGCTGGTTTCACTTGCACCGCATTTGGAACAGGATGAATATATGAGAACCCAGCTGGTACGAGCTGATGTTGACTGCCGGATGGCTGTGCAACAGTGAACTGAGCAGCATGGAGAATATTCTGTGAGGGCAATCCACCTCCTCCCTTCAGGTTACTCGCGGCAACAGCTTTTACAGGATCACAAGTACTAGCATTACCAAGCGTGACGGAGGTACAAAGCGACAACATCCCCGATGAGGAAGTTGCTGCTGAGCCTTGCGGTTGCTGGGACTTGGACTGTTGGTCAGGTGGTCTTCTCTGATGATAATAGGCATTAGTGGCAGAGACTGTTGGGGATGTTGAATTCGTTGAATGAGGAGCTTGCATTTGCACAAAAGGATTAGAAAAGAAAAGCTGTGCCTGCGGCAATTGCTGCTTCGGAAGCTGTTGCTGATGTTTGGTTCCTCCACTCGAGGAAGATGTCACCTGCGAGTTCCCCAAGATGGACGGTGCATTCCCCGTGCCAACGGGCGATGACTTGCGAGTAGGCACCGATGAGGGGTTTTTCACTTGTGCTTGCAATGAGGAAGCTTGTGCAGATTTGTTACCCGTAGAGGATGAAGTGGCAGTCCTTGGGCTTCCACCAGCGCTTTTAGACATTGAAGAAGTGGTTGGTGATCCAACCACCACTGGAGAAGATGGAGATTGATTACTACTAGGAATTTGTTGACCCTGTAGAGCACTAGGGGATTTGGAGTTGGCTGCAAAGGAAATGTGCGTCTGGCCTTGTGGTGTTCGGCCCTGCTGTTGTGGAAGATTTTTAAGGGATGATGTAGAGGTGGGGGTGAGAGAGGATGGAACTTGAGATGTAGCTGGACGAATTGAACCCTTCCATTGCGTAGACTGACTTTGATTGGAACTTGTTTGAATCAGATTTTGGGGAAATGAAGACAGAGAACTGGGAAATTTGGAGGCAGCCGCAGACGATGGAGGAAGATGATCACCATACACACTTCCGTTGCTAGTGACAGGAGACTTGCTCCGAGCTGCTGCATTTACAGCATACTGCTGCTGCTTCTGGAGTTGCATCATCTGCTGCTGTTGATTCCGCTGAAGTTGGTGCTGGGAAGTGGGTCCACTAAGAGTACTCACGACAGTTGGTATTACTGAACCAGAAGTTCGAGAAGAAGCAGAGCCAAGGTTTAGGGTTCGCGCAGAACTATCGACGACATTACTGCCAGGTAACGCGGAAACTGAAGTATCAGCCAGTTCGGGCCGAGAAAATGCAATAGATTGCCCGGTTGTTGCCGAAGCCTTCCCAGCAGGTGGCCTTCTTTCATCTTCATTGGAAGCATCATTACCTCCTGTTTTACCTTCATCAGAGGCCCGGTGATTCTTCTTCTGCTGTGCAGCTTGTGCAGCAGCAGCAGCAGCCATGATCTGAAAATTATGCCTGTTGGCTTCAGGGAGGCTCTGGAGAATGGCATGATTGTGCGCCATTATGTCAAGGCCATGTGGAGGCGCTGAACTATTAATGGAGGAGAATGACATTGCAAAAGCCTGAGATGGCAATGACTCCATTCCAGATTTTGGACCCGGCTGTTGTGGAAGCAGCTGCTGCTGCTTCTTGTCACCAGGAGTGCTGCCAGTGCCATTGGCTGCACCCAGCTGAGCAGGGGTCATCAGAGCAAAGTTCCCGGTAGTCATGGGCATAGTAAAATTCGGACCGTAGATGCTCATGTTAGCACGTGCAACTCGACTATCAGCTGTTGAAGGACTATCTTCACCACCCTCAGATTCCAGGGCACGAACTTGATGAGGCGCATGTTGATTGTGCTGCAGCTGCAGTTGCTGTGATTGCTGGGTAGTTTTAGCAGAAGGATAGCCGGGCAAGTTTCCATTACCGTTGTGCGGTCTCTGCTGCTGATTTTGCAAGTGCTTCTGGGTTGATGAGGAACTACTGGAAATGCTAGTGTTATGATGACCTGGTTGCGACTGTGGTAATTGAACAGGCGATTGCTGCTGGAGCTGGGAAGGGTGGATCATTTGAGAAGGGTAGAATTGTCCATTGAAGAAGGGCATTGCCTGAGCATGGGACCCTCGGAAAGGTGGCGCAGCCCCAACATGAGTTGGCACAGGAAATGGATATGCATTATTCTGCAAAATTGCCAAGTACTGAGTATCACCTCCGGGCATATTTGCATAGTTGAAGCTCATTGCTGTAGCTGCAGCTGCAGCTGCAGCAGAGCTGCCACTTGAGGCGGATGTGGAGGCCCCCGCTGAAGCTGTGCCACCTACGTTTGGGGACTTTGCAGTTCCGGGTCGGACTGAAGCGGCAGCTGCTGCCGCATGTGGCTGGTGGCCCAGAGGGATGATGAAAGCAGGGCCATGCTGTAACATCGAGAAAAGAAGAGAATGACTTTCCCCACCTAACTCTCTCAAAACCAGACCAAGATGAACATCAACACCAATCTAAAATAAAATACACACCAGCATATTGGTAGGTGCTCCAGGAGGCAGAGTTTGCTGGAGCAAAATTTGCTTTCTTTGAGGAGCATCAACACTACTTGCAGACTGAGATGCCTTCTCTTTACTGGGAAAGATGGCAAGATTTTGACCCTTGTCCGGATGCACATTCATATTCATATTTCTAGCGGACGTTAAATTTCCATGCAACTCGGGAGATGGAACCACATTGAGATTGCAGGGCTTGGCCCCATAAAGCGAAGCTGAACCAGCAGCTGCTGGCCAGAAGGAATGATTCATCCTTGCGAATTGCTGGTGCTGGTGAATATTAATAGTCCGAGCAATGTAGCAATGGGTGGCGCACCTTTTCGGACGGGGCTGACCAAAAAGCAACTGCGGTGGCTGCATGAGTAGAGAAGTCTATGAGCAACAAGAGAAGACCAACGAAGTGAGATGATAAGGCAAACGCCAAGTTTTAAGCACCTGGATTGCAGCAGAAGCAACAGCACTCCCATCCATCGAGACAACCCCTCCTAATGGCCCCATGTATCTGCTGATGACAAACATCAATTTCCAGCCACAAAAGAATCCAAGTGCAACTATAAAGCTGCTCTTAGCCACGGAAACATCAAAAAACACAATGATCAACTCGATCGTACCCCATGGGTGGAAGCCCGCCAGGCCATCCAGGTACGGACATTGAGAAAGGTAAAGAATTGGGGGTTTCAGCTGAAAAGGAAGAATAGAGAAGACCAAAATCAGCAAATCAGGAGGGCAAATTTAAGAAAGAATCGCGGGAGCGCTCTCAAAAATTCACTTCTTTCCTCAAGAATATTGGAAGAAGAGGAAGTAGAGACCAGATTAACCACATTTACCCCCTTCAAATCCCTCGACCGAGAAAGCAAGCGAAACAGATCTAATTACCAGATTTCTCCTGCTGCTGCTTGTGGACAGGCTGATTGAGCTTGTTAACACTCGCATTGCCCGCTCCTCCATCAGTCTTCTCCAAATCAAGCTGGAGATCGATATTCTTCACCTTATGAACAGCCGGCTTCTGCGATTCAGCATCTGCAGCCATCGCTTTCGCTGCCTCCGCTTCCACATTTACCGCTTCTTGCTTTCCGACCTTGGTTGTAGTCTTCTCATCATCTTTCGCCGAGGGCTTCATGTCCTGCACAAGGAATAATCGAAAGATCAAAACTTGTCGTATTTCATTTCCGTGCTAAAAAAAGGGAGGTCGTCAAAAAAGGTCAAAAACAGGCTGGCCTACTCACGGCTCTCATATTTGACACCACAGACTTCGGATCTACTGCTGGAAAATCAGAATCGCCATCCCTTTCTGGAGATGATCTCGACGGAGGAGGAGCCTTTACTCGCCATTAAAAGCAAAATCAGAGTCAGAAATAAAAGCACTGATATCTGACAGAAAAAAAAAAAAAAAAAAAAAAAGTAGCAACATTTACCATCAGATCTATCTGAAACTTCTCTTCTCGCTGCTTCTCAATCTCAGGAATTCCGGAGTTCCTGATGAAACGGCCCAAAAAGAGGGTCAAACCGAAATCCCACGAATCAAACCCAGAAGAATAAAGAGAGATGAAGGGAAAGAATATCTCGGGCGCTCACGATTTCGTTGCTGTCTTATCCACACGGTCATCATCCAATTGGACGCCGGAAGATTCTTTTTTGGGCGACGTAGGCTCCTCCTTAGCCGCAGCCGTGTCTCTGCTCTCCGATTCTTCGGTCGGAAGCTTGGAATCCGGCGCCGGGAAGCCTTCCAGCTTCATCGGCTCCGATTGGTTCTCCAGCGACGCCGGAGCGGGTTGAGATTTGGCCAAATCAACAGAAGCACCATTTTCTTCCGCTGCGAATCCGAGTGCTTTCTCCATATTTGGTGAGGCGGCTTCGATCTTTGCCTTCTGGTCGATTTCGGCCTTGGTTGAGGAGATGGGGCTACTCCTGACCGGAAACATGGGTGGCGTTTCATCCTCGTACTTCATTGGACGAGGCTTTTTCCTCTTGGGTGCTGCAGATTCGATAAAGCAAGGACCCCAATAAAGTCAGCAATCGCAAATTCAAGCGTTTTCTTCAGTGAATACTCAAGCAAAATGACTGGCGAAAACCAAGAAATCCTCCGACAGAAGCTCAGAATTGACTGCTGGAGAAGTCGGAACCCACCGCTAGCAGTCAAGGGAGGGGCGGATGAACCAGAGTTTTGGGGTAACGCCGATGACGACAGTGGAGCGCCAGATTGAGAGTTCGAGGTGGGAGATGAAATTCGGGACTTGGCATCTCCGGTGGAGTTATTCTCTTCCCTCGAATCGAACCTCGCCAAATCGCTTCCCAAGGCTTCATTCTTCGAAGGACCCTGAGGCTGCCTCATCATTCCGTACAAGACCTCCGCAATCTCGATCTCGATTTCATCTTGAGCTGAAGATGCCGTCTTTGAGGACGACTTCGGTGGTTTCTGCTTTGGTCCGTTCGGCTTCTGTAATCACAGAAACAGAGCATCCAGAGAAATAAGTGAATCATAGACACAAGAGAGTCAATTGAAGAGTCGGAAACTGAGCAAAATGAGGAGAAGAAAAAACCCACCAACTTCTTCCGGACCGGGGCATTCGAAGAAAAAGGCGAAAGTGGCCTCACTGGAGAGGCCGTCGTAGCTGCGAGACTCGGCCTCACAGGGGAGGTGGAAGGCTGCCGGAGGATTTGGTCGCCGCCAACCAAATGACCGCTGGCTGAAACCCACTCGGGGGTCCTCTTCGTCGAAGCTGAAAATAAAGCAGAAAAAGGAAGACCCGGAATCAATACATCATCAGAACTCTTGAGGAAATCCATCAAAAACACCAAGAAAAGCTTGAACAAATTCGGTGTCCGTTCCAAATCGAAAGTAGCCCACCGCTCTACCTGACCGAGCCTTCCTTGGCACCGAGACGCCGATCATCTCATCGGCCGCTTTCCATGGCGCCGTCCGGAAGACCTTCGTCGCCGGGGGAAGCTCCGGCGGCTGTTGTGGTTGTTGTTCAGACCTGCAGCCGCGGAGGAGGACGAGAGCGAGTTCGCCTGGGTCGACGGCGGGAGCAGCCTCACGTGGTGCCCGCTCCCGCTCCCGTCCTCCTCGTCCTCCTCGTCCTCGTCGTTCACACTCTCCTCCGAGCTCTCCTCGCCCCCATCCTCCCTGTTCAGCATCAGCCGGTCGCCCCTCCTCCGCTTCCCGCTCCGCGAGAAACCGATCCCTGTCCCGCTCCCCGCGCTCCCGATCCCGATCCCGCTCCCGGTCCTTCTTGCCGCTGCTCCCTCGATCTCTCAGCCTCGCCGTCTCCGCGAGCTCCGCCGGTCCGTCTTCCTCTGCAGGAACGAGACACAGAGGAAAAGAAGACCTCCGGTCAAATCAGAGATTGCTCCCTCCTCTCCCGAATCGGAACTCCGTAGAGAGAGAAAGAGAGGAAGACAGAGAGAGATCTGGTTACCTGGCGAGTCTCGGAGACCGGTCCTGTGCCTCCGCCTGGACAGGCCATTAGAAGCCGCCATAGTAGCTCTCCTGGCCTCCCTGCTCCTGTCCATGGATTCCGTGCTCCCTTCCTCGTCGAATCGGCCGATGTGCACCAGGAGATGAGAACCTTATCTCATCGCCGGCGCCGGAGCATAATTCGCCGGGGAACCGAACCGCCGCCGCCGCGCCCCCGCCGGAATCAGCAGATTCCGAGCAAAGTATCTCCGCCGGAGGACGACTGAATCGACGCGACGGAGATCTTTCGCTGTGCAGAAGAAGCTCGATTGAAAGATCTCACACCTCCTTCGCTTATCTTCTTCTTCTTCTTCTTCACTCTCTCTCTCTCTCTTTACTTTCTCTCTCTACCTCCTCGCCCTTCTCTCTCCTCTTTCCCTTCTCTCTCCTCCCTCCAGGAGTCCATTGTCCTTTTATTGTGCTCTCTCATCTCATCATCTTTTTGGCCATTTCGCTATCGGCGGAAACCCCACTCGAGAGCCCCGTGGACGGCCGCGATGGGGCGACCCCGTGACATGGCCGATCCTCGACCGTCGGTAGCTCGACACATCCGACGGCCCCGGGCTCCCCCCGTTGCCAGCATGGCGAGATCCGGGCCGTCCGGAGGGGCTGGGAGAATCGTCGGTCGCGAATTCCTATCTCGATCCCGCGCCCCCCTGCCCTGCCCGTCCTCTCGTGCGCGATGGGGACACGTTTTTTCTTTTTTTCCTCCCGACCCGACCCAAACCCCCATTCCCTAAATTTGCGTCCGGTATTTTCCATTCATTGCTGCGGCCGTCCCGGGATTTTTAGATATTCCCTTTTTTGGCACCCCTATTTAAGTAACTTTGCATTTTCATGCAAAATTACTCAACATGACACGACATAACACAACAGTACTAAATAGGAAATTGAAGACTTTATTTTAAGAAAGAATATCAGAATTTACTATGCTCCCTGTCTTTTTGTTTTTTTTTTTTTTACGCGGCGCATAGTTATATGAAAGTATGCTTGCTAGAAATGAAAACATGCTATTCATGAAACTATACGATTAGATGATCTGATATTTTAAGTCAGCTCATTGAATGATGAAACGAAATTAACCAGATGATCAAGGGTGAATTGATAGTCACGTAATTGCATGATAAGAGTGTCAATTTCATCATTTTAAGGGCCGTCCCGCTACATTACATTACATGCTTTCCATTTTCACTTTGAGTGTGGTTTTACTCATGTATTTTCACCTACACAATTATATATTTATCCGAACTAGTATACTGGAATGTTAATTTAGACTTTGACCCCAAAAAATTGAATTTATGAAATAAATGCATTACCTTACACGTCGAATTGCAAGAAATCCCAGATTTTAGAGAGAATCTTTAATTATCCAGCTATAATTACAGAGAATTCCCATGTGGATATCTTGCCGTATATATCATCAGGGAAGCATTTACGCATATTGATGTTTCTTCATTCGTGGATTATATACATAAGTAGATCAGGCGCTTTCCAAATGAACGTAGGTGCCACAATTTTCAGATTCCGAGGATCCGAGCGTAATTTCGGGGAAACCTCGGGTCGTCCACGTGTCCCGGCCTGCCCTCCCGGGCAGGGAGGATGGAGAGAGAGAGAGAGAGAGAGAGAGAGGGGAGGGCAAAATTTCGTTCATTGAATGACTGGCTCGCCCCCTCGCTGACACCGCCACGTGTCGGCTCTTCCTCTCCTCTGCGGCCACGAGCACCCATCATCTTCCCTTACTCGATTGCCCATTTAAAACCCTACCGAATAAAAAAAAAGATTAAAAAATTAAAATGAAAAGGAAAAGATCCCACCAATAATTTAATTATATTTTTTTCTCAATTAATTAATGAGAAGTTAAGTACTGACTGGGACCAAACACAGTGACCCCACGATCGCAAGGTGGGAATTAAAAAAAAAAATGCAAGGAAAAAGAAAAAAAGTGGGGCCATTGATTTTCCCCAAGCGATGTCCTGACTGGCTATCGCCGGTTGCCCTAGACCTTGGTAAAAGCAACATGACGAGATTATATAAGGAATCTTGGCGACCGCAAAAAAGGAAAATAAAATATCGCTCCAACCGGTCAAATTCATTGGTCCGGTTTCCCCGCTTTACGATTTTTTAATTTAAATGCTTATTTTGATTTCTTTAAAAAAGGAAAATTCCCCAAAATAAAATTATCGGTATCGGTCCTGCTATTACTGGCTGAATAGATTAGATAGATAGATAGACGAGACCATAGTACTACTGGGCAATTAAAAAAAAAAATCCTTCCTTTTTTTCCCAGGAATTGACTCGTGGGGCCCGCCTAAAGGGGAAAAGAGACAAGGAAATCCATGGTATAGCCATCGGACGGCTCCCGCGCTCCCATCCGGGGCAAGAAACCTCGTGGGGCCGTCGGATGGGTCGCCAACGTGGCGGTGGCATCTTTTCCGAGTCGAGTCCGAGCTGGCACCGAAGAAAAACATAGAGAGAGAGAGACTAGATCGCGCCCCCGCCCCCACGCCCCGGGGGGGGGAGCGCGTGCGTGATCCGGGCCGTAGGATCCTCCGGATCCGACGGCCTAGAGGGGCTGGGAGGGGGAAGTCGCGGTCACGGAACTTCCGAGAGAAAAAGCGTGGGACCCATGGCATTACGGAAAGGGCGAAGGAAAATTAAAAAACCTAATGAAAAAAAATAAAATAAAATAAAGGACACCGGTTCGGGAAATCATTTTTCCCCCTCCATCTATCTCTCTCTCTCGCGGCCTATTTGTCACGTTCTTCGCTAGATGACGTGTACTGGGCCCCACGGAAGTCGGAGAATAAATTTTTTTTCCCCCTTCCTTTTTTTTTTTAATCGAAATATTTCACATCGGGAAAAGGTGACCAACGAACAGGGCATCGCTCCCCGGGTCAAATTTTACAGCGCGGCTAATTAAAAAAGGGGGCAGCGATAAGCAAAAAGATTAATTAGATGGGAACCTTTTCCCGAGAATACACAGGTTTGAAATTAATTATAATACTTTAGATTTACACGCAGATAAATTCCTTTTTAATCGGCTCCGTGCATTTATTTATTTTTATTCTTATTGGTCGTCGTTTCACGCGCTTTCAGAAGGGGCGTCGCGCCAAAACGAGGGAGCCCCGCATTTTCGAGGATTCTCCTGCCGGAGGAGAAAACGATGAATGAATGAATGAATGGAGGAGAAGAAAAGCGGAGTACAGCGTGGCGGTGTCGTCCGGCGGACGTGGCGGCGCACTCGGGCGGACACGTGGCTGCCTCCCGCCCCACCTCCCGCCCTGATTCCTCGCCTTGGATCTTGCTATTGGCTATCCACCTCCGCCCCCCAACTTTTTCCAATCCTCTAAAATATCTCTTTCCGCCCGAGGAACGATAGCGCGACGGGGCTGTGACGCACGGGGACGCCCGAGATCTTTCCGCCCCGATCCGTTTTTTGACATTCAGCTCCGACTATCCAGCCGTGAAAAAAAAATTCGAAAAGAAAAGGAAAAATCGAGAGTAAAATCCGCTCTTTTCTGATCTGTTGAAATCTGCGAGACTCTTGTTTATGGGTACTTAAATGACCATATAACCACCGAAATTTACCTTAGTGACAATCCTTCCAACATGAAAATGGGAGGTGGGGGGTTTGAATCTCCACCTTCTTAGGAGGATTAGGTTGGGGACGATTTAGTTTCAAGTGTGAGTTTCGATTTCCCTATAAGGAAGTAGGGTAAAAATATGAAAGTCAGAGTAGAAGTAAAGTAAGATTGACAAAAAAAAAGATCATGTTTAATAAAAAATATTTTTATTATTTTATAGTGGGAATGAAGTTAAATTGTCACGAAGTTGGTCAAGAATTGAACACTTGTCCACTAAGTTTAGCGGGGCCATCGGCGACCGCCATACGCCACCAAACCTCGCGTTTGTTTTTTTAGGGATTTTTGACCAGTCGGTGACGGGGCTGGGATGCGAATTTTCGCCTCCGGCGGGGATGAAAGAGAAAAAGAAAGATATTTATTATCACGGTCAAGGGGAGGAAGGCTGTGAGGTTAGCGTGGCTCGGTAAAAAGAACTAATATTCGGTGGACTTGTGTGGCCACGTCAGACGTGGGGCGCGGGGCCCACCCAAAATGGTTGACCCACCATGTTAGATCCACTACTCTCTCTCTCTCTCTCCCTTTTTTTTTGTCGCTTGTGAGCTGGGGCCCAAAAGGGGCAAAGGGAGTTCCCTCGCTCTCAACCCTCCCCACTTATTAAAAAAAAAGGTGTCCAAAAAGAATAAACCCACATTTTCTCCTTGTGTTCCAGGACAAAATTGCTAATGCGAACGTGAGATTACTTATATTTATATTATTTTATATTTATATTCTATATAATCTATCATAACCCTAAACGGACCCATTATAGTGTCTTCATTCGATATGGCACTGATCACGATAAATAGACATTTTTGAATTCGATAATGATCACTACATATTCTTTTTTTTTTAGTTTGCTCAACAGTTCACCCGATATGAATAAGTGTAAATGGATTTAGAACTCACCTTATCACAAGTTTTGAGGTCGGTTCAAAAGTTTAATAGGTTTTTCTTTCTGTTTCGTTTTTAGTTAGGTGAAATGAAAGTGAATGCAATAACAATAATGAAAGTTTCTCATTTGTCAATAGGAACAATTCATAAAAGATGACCACATAAATTAAAATTAATAATAAAATGTTCAAAAAATGTAACATAAAGCCTATATTCTAAAATTTTAATCATCAATCATCCATGAAAATTTGTTCCAAATTACAATAATCCGAAATCCAATTCTCCAATTTCCAATTCTATCATGAAATAATGCTCATTCTAAATACAAGCATTACATGCACGAGCGCATGCGGAATGCCTCGATTTGCCGCCACGTGTGAAACCCCCACTAAGTAACAACATCAAGAAGAGCCTCCGTGGATGCGCTTGCGACCGCATGCGCAACCCTAGCCGTCAACACGACCGCATAAGAAAAAAAAGACGGATAGAGAGAGATCTCCCTCTCTCCCAAATTATCCTCCCTCTCTTTTTTTTTGCCATCTTTAATTGGCGAGATCTCCTTCAATGGGTCGCTTTTTCTTTTTTTATTTCGAGCGATTAGATGCACCACCCGAAATTGTCAATAAATAAATACCCCTCTTCTTTTTCTCTCTCTCCCGGATAAAAAAATATATTGGTAAATTAACCCTTTTCCTTTTCCTCCCCCAAATTGACGCAAAAAAACACTTTTTTTTTGGCTAGAAAAGCTAACGTACGGAGGATTCCCTGGTGTGGCGCACGAGTGAAGCTTGGGCTCCGTCCTTCGAACCGAGGTGCGCTCCAAACGACGTCGGAATGCTTTCGTGGGGGGCGCATCATGGCGAGCGAAGGGGCTTTACGTAAGCGGCTGCGAGAGAGAGAGAGAGAGAGAGAGAGAGATCGAGTGCGTCGAAAGTGGAATGCAAACTGCACAGTCGGGCGCACGAAATATACTGCTAGTACTTATGAGTTGTTATGGTATTAGTCGGATCTTGTTAATAAGTACTTTCGAGCCATTTATTATACGCAATTTTATGACAAAAGTTTTGGATATGAAAAAACGGGCCATAAACAATAAAAGATCGATTGGTGCGTTGAACACCATAATACTTCATTGACAAGCTATCTAACAAGTGTCTTGTTGAGAAATTTTGTATCGGTCGCCTCTCTACTATATAAAAAGCAAAATTGACAATGAATTTGTATCCCAAACTCGAGTTGTCATTTATCGCTGCCGTTGTTTGTTGAGGCATATTGCCATAACACGATACTGACAAAATGGACAAACTCGTAAATTTTTTACCTTTTAATGTTGAACTTAAATTTCTCATCTTGCCACAATTTTAAATTTTGTCATTGACTAATTTGGTTTTCCAAACACTCTTCTTTTAATGTGCACATCTATTCAATTTTTAATGTAAAGACTACGAAAAAATCGATTTATTAATAACCTAACTAGTGTCTCTCGATGACACCTTCCTTGTAAACAAACTAAGGTTGCATGCATATATATATTATAATCAATATTATCATATTTAACATATGGAAAATTTCGTTTTGAGAGTTTGTATTGTACATGATACTTGCCTTACAGACCATGTGTTCCCTCGTTCCACGCTAAATCAAACTTTGAATGTCCCGATCTCTAATCACTTTCAAATCTATAAAACCCCCCTCTGTATGTGGAAAGTCAAAATCAATGTCTATCGAATTCTTAATTTTCCATCACTAAAACATCAGCTTTTGCTACGCCCATGTCAATCATTGGACTACCAAAATGTTCATCGACGCTTCTTTAAATTCAAATGGACCCCATTCCGGCTAGTCCGATTCACGTAGTAAACCGTCCTTTTGCGCGAGAATAGGTTCCGTCAACATATTTATAATATCATATTTTGACTTTAGATTTGCCACCACGCATCTTGCTTGCTAATATTAAAAAAAGAAAAAGAAAAAGAAATCCCGCTCTTTCTTTGTCGTTTTGTTCCTCCGCCCCGAACTTGCACCGGTAGGATTAGAAATTTGATGTTTACGTATGTTGGAATCACAAGAATCCAAAACAGTCAATTAAAATCAGTCGAAACAAAAGACACCTCAAATCATTTTCATAAAAAAAAAAATAGAGGGAATTCCACGTCCTCCACACCCCTCCAAAGATCAATCGTGCAAAAGTACAAAAAGAAAATGGTCTTTTTACCTATGTCGATGGACCGTGAAAACTACAATTAACTAGATATGTATTATGCACTTGTCTCTTTGGGTTTGCGATATGAAATCAGCCGATTAACGACAAAATTACAGTAGCGATCTTAGGTTAATACTTATTTAATTATTTTTCCTTAATAAACTAATGTGCGGACCGGTCGCAACGTAGCTTGGAGGAGTAGGGGGAGGGGGCCGAGACTTGATTACGACCGTAATGAGCATCTCTGATAGTCGCCTTTAATTTAGTTAATCCTAGTTAGTCTGGCCCGTTAATTAATCGAATAGATTAATGGATAATGATAATTTATCCTATTCGATAAGTACGTGTGCCATTTAATAAAGGGACGTGTATGATACCATTATTTGCAAACAGCTAAGAAATATTATTTAAAATCGCCCCCTCGGATTATTTAATCTCGTAATATCAGGCGAACGATTATTATATTCCCACAAAAATTATAATAAAAAAAAATCTTGCCACGAAAACGATTAAAAAAATCGGTGAGAAAATTTTACTACTTTTCAGCATATTTTACCTAGTGCATTACAATGAGGTTTGACATGCTGCCAAGCAACATAGGTGGGCCCCAGCCAAGAACCCCCTATTATTTTATCATTATTTTATTCTCTTTTTTATTCCTTTTTTTTCTTTCGTGTTTTCTTAGGTGTCTCCAAGAAAACTTTTCAGCCATTGGCTTGACCCTGTTCTCAGATTGCGTTGGCTTTCACTTAAAAAGGGAGAAAAGGACCCAAAAAAAGAAAAAAGAAATTGGCGGTGAAAAATCTCATTAAAAAACGCTAAAAAAAAAGGCAATATAAAATATATATAAAAAAGGGGAGAAAATTCGTTGAGAAAAGTCCACAAAAGTGGGGCAAAGCGTGTAGAATCATGCAGAGACTTTTTAACCCCACTTTGTAATTTAATGGAAGGGGGACTATAGTTTTTATTTTTATGGTATGCTTTCTTTCTTCATGATCTTATCTATGTGTGTTGTAGCCCTAGAAAAGGGACCTACCCTTTTTGCTTTTTTTCCCCCGGCCAAATACACCAAAAAAATAAAAAATGATGACGATAATTCCACAAAATTATTAAATAATGTCCTCTTCTTTTTTATGGGCGGGGGCCACGGTAGGTTCTTCCTCTTTTTTCTTTAAAGTGTTTTATGGGAACTTGCATTATTTTTGACCTAACCCATCCTCGGATAATAATATTTAATTCGGCCCCATTGAAAAAAAAAATCGAATTTAAGAGAAGTAGTGGCAGACGGCAAGTTCTTTCATGCTCTCTTGTTTCAGGATATTAAATAATAATAGAGAGAATTTAATAATAATAAAAACATAATTATTATCTTAATAGTTAAAAATCGCAAGATCCAAGCTTATTCCGAGGAGCGTTGGGCAAAGACGGAATTTAAATAATATTATTTTTTATCTTTTTATTTTTTTTTGGGGAGTGAAGTAGAGTCGAGAAGCGCGTGTGGTCTAACCACGTGGACAGGACCCCACGTGCGACCCCACCAATAGTAAAGCAGGTGGCATTTGGGGGTTTCTTTTTTTATTGTTGATCGATATATTTTATTATTATTTATTATTGATTGCGTAGATGACGTTTTAAGTGCTTTCACACAGTGCAGTCATGGTTCATTTAATTATGGTTTTGGGGAATTAAATTTTACATTTCTGTTCGATGAGTAAAAACCGGGTCGAGATGGAAGAAATTTCATTCTACGTTACAATTCAATCATTTGTATTGATATAATTCTTCAGGTCGTTTGATGATTTTTTAGATAGTGTTATGTGATAGTCGTTCTTTGATAGGAATTACTAGCATAATGCGTACTTTATTTTTTAATTATTTATTATCATTAGAAGATTTGATCGATCGTGTTGAGCCTTAAATCCAGATGTTTCGCAAATCACCTTCGTGTTGGGCATAAAAATTACAAATTATTTTCTTATTGGCTGGAATTAAAAGTTACATCATGATACTTTTCGAATGGAGTTCTCGAATCTTATGTCATGCGCCTTGAATTTCGAATGAAAAATTTTAAGGAGTCTCGAAATATATAACTGAAAAATTAAGTATTCATGGTCTTCAAATCTAAATTCTAACGATAATTAGAAGATGTGTCAAGTGGCCGCCATAGTTTAAAAACGTTTTAGTGTACTAAATATTGTTCTCGGAGTTAGCAAAACTTTATAAGTAACACTCGAGGTTTTTTTAGACATTTTAATAAATCCCAAAAATCGTTCCAAACAATGCGGAGTTAATGATTTTGTGTATAAGATGGCATTTTAGTAGTTACTTAGTAGTTACACATATCGAGTAACTACGACAACCTTCGGTTAGGGTCATCGGTGTTCGATCTAAGGTGATCCGGTTTTGACTCCAAAAAACTTTTGCACGCATGTGCACGAGAAAGAGAAAGAGAGGTGATCGGATTAGATTTTATGAATCATAATTCTCTTTTATTAAGTTCTTATGTAAGCGACAGAAATAGTCGATAATGACGTCATCTCGACTAACATTGGAATTAACGTTGTCTAATAGCAACCCACTCTAAATGTCCATAAAATTTTCGCTGTCACTAATTTATATTGTTTTCATTAATTACATGTTTAAGATATTTACGTCCACGAATTACTTTATTTGGTCAAAAAATTGCTTAAATCAAATAGGACACGGTGATCTCAATCTTATGCATGCTATATCATTCACCATGTTTGCGCAATCAATTTTTATACTAATGTCCACACATTCCAAATATTTAAATCTATTATATAGTCACGAGTTGCTTTTGCTTCGAATGAAAACAATGCCGAAAATGAATGAAAATTGGTCACCAAGAATTAGCCCTTGGAATGATCCGACGGCCTCGAAAGAAAAATTAAATTGTGACTCCCAAGAGAAGTCACACACACACACACACACACACACACACATATATATTATATATAGCACACTTCACCATATGTCGGGGAATATATAAATATCTTTAATAATCTATTTTTTAGCACCTACTTAAATGAAAGATACAAAATAGAGAAATCCAAAGCGCAAGAAATATCAAAGGGAATCACCATCACCGTAGCTGCACTCCCAAGCAGGTATATTATAATATTCCTTGGGGATTTTGCCGTGAGGCCCAATTTGTCACCAAAACCCCTCTAGATTTGCAAAATCTAGCCCTACCCATAAAATTACCCGAAGCAAATTCCCTAAAACCTTTCGCGATTTTTCGCCCGATGTCGAAGAAGGCGAAATGGCGCACGCGACCTGTGCATTCCCCGGTCCGTTCCGAGGCCGGACTGGTTCGATTGAAAGGACAGGGACGACATTAGCGACGAGCCTTGGAGGAGACGGAGAAGCCACGGGAGAGAGAGATGAAAGGTAAGGTCGTGCAATCCGAATGCTTTTCGATTTGTGTTCTATCTTCATGGGCTTGATGACGATTGGACTTGCATAAGGGCCTATTGCCCACCGAGCTGTGGGCCTTTTTAGACTCGAATTTTCTGCCTAATGACTCCAATTTTTTATGTGGAATTGCATGTCTTTCTTCGATTTAGGAAGCCTAATGCCAAAAGTTTGCGTTGCAAGGTAGTTAGATGAGGTTGCTGCGCAGCTTTTGTTAGGCGTGCATGAGCGAAACCAGATGGGCGAAAACTTACATCACTGCCATGTAAGGAAGATTGCTGAACTGACCCGCTCTCCTCCCGTTTTGGGAGGTTTCTATCTCGATTTATTCTAGATTTGGGGTTTTTTTTTTGCCTGTTTAATTTGAGAATTTCACTTACTCTTAGGTTTCGTTGGTATACAGATCCAGTTTTGAAGGAGATCAGAGGAGGTTCGTGAATATTTCACTTTTGCAAGTGCTTGATACTCTGAAAGGCGATGTTGTTGGGAATGCCAAACTTGGGCGCGTACCGCTAAAAGACAAAGCCATAGCAACACATGGAGATGTCAATGTGTGCTCAATACTAAAGACCGATTCAGTGATCGGACGCCAATTTTGATTTGAAGAATTTAGAGATATGCTCTCTAAGCATATGACCTATAATCTTATTTAGATGATTTATCTTCTTATTTAGAGCTTTTTTTTGTGGATTTGTCTTAGTTTTCAGTTGGATTGTGTTTCTCTATTGTATATCCATGAAAATGAATAAAATTTTCTTTGACCCAAAAAAAGAAGAAGAAAAGAATTAGAGTTGAAATTGACTCAAGCTACTTGTATTGAGTTCAGGTTTGACTTGATGAATATTCAAGATTGACTCGTTAAATTTTCAAGTTATGCACCATTCGAGTTTTTAAATTCAAGCTCGAGTTCCTTTACAAACTACTTTTAGTAAGCTGAGTCAACTCGAGTACTAGTTTCTTGATTTTCTAACCGACTTGAGTTTAGGCATAAATCTTTAATACTCGTTCAAGCTCAAGTCGAGTTTTGAGCATAAAAAATGTGAGTCAAGTTGAGCTTCAACTTGGCTTGACTCGATTTCACTCATTGTTTGGATTTAGTCAAGCAAATCAAAACAATCGATCGAATGTGCTTCAGTTTTTAGAGTTCTTCCATACATTTCTTTTAAGCAAAGAGGAGTAATGAGAAACCTAGTAAAAAGTCCTTTTTATTTTCTCCCTTGGAAAAAGTAGATATTTGGAAGGAAAATCATAGTTATATGTGTATTGGTGAAGATTGATATGCACTGAAGTAATTCGCACTTCAAACAACTAGAGAGCAACTGAGATTGCTTTGGTGGTTCCACATTCATGTCAATGTACGCAAATTGGAAGAAATCTTGTGTGCTCAGTAGGGCAAAATTGAAAAATTGGAATTATATTGAAAGGAAGAAAACATAGAAATTGAAATGCATAATGCGTATGAAAGTAGGACATGCAGAAGATACATTTACCAACAAAGGTGTTGTATATATTAGGCATGCATTTGAAATTTTGAAATGTACTTTTTTAATTGCTAGTGAAGAGATTCAATTGAATCCTCACATTATGCTTCAATTGTAGTAGATGTTGGAAATCACGCATCAAATTTCGTGGTGCTTGAATTCGACTAGAGTCATTGCATTGCACATTATATTTTTCTCCTTCAAAAAAAAAAAGGAGAGAGATTAAATTAAGTAAAGTAGAAGAAATTAGAGAAATGAAAAATGAAAGTTGCTCGACAGAATGGGGTGACCTATGTGACAACGAGATAATTGTAAAAAGAAATATAGAGTAGGGTTGCAAAATTTCTAAAGGAACGCACCAACCAAATTTACTCAACGTGACAAGCCAATCAGAGCAGAGGCAGTCAAATCGTTGGACAAGATGAATGACACTGTGTCAGGAGGAGGACATTTACATTTTACGCGCAGTCATTAAATTGGACTGCGCGGAGGACTAAATTGGTAGGCAAATTACTCATAAGAAAATTTGAAAAACACCACCTTCGAGCTCGAGATGGTTCCCATAGCATGCAGGACAAGTGCCAGACTATATAAGCATTTGAAGCCAGCACATTAAAGATTCAAGGATGGTACCCTAGAACTTGAGGGCGTGCATCAATCCTGATTCAACTTGAGAATTGAATTGGATGGAACCAAATCGAACTGCACAGTTTTAAGGTGATTTTAATGATGATTGGTTTCATTTTTTATTCTAAATTTTTGTAGCAAGGAATAATTGCGCCGACTCATAATTCCACGCAAGAAACTAGACTATTAGTGGAACCGCCTTAGAGTATATTTAGGAACTTTTGATTAAAAAAATAAAGTATTTTAAAAAAATGACATTGTTTGTTCCCGAGATAACCCAAGAACTAGATTGGGACCAACTAGTCTAGTCCAATTCCGAGGTGGACATGGTTGGTTTATGATTTCACGATGAGAATCAATCTATCCTAAAACCGATCACCGCTCTAAAATTTACATGCCTCTTAAGGCTTGGGTTGCGTGGGTGTAGGCCTAGGTCTTTTAAACTTCAGACTCAAGTTGTTAGGGTGGGCTTGAAATCGATCCTATAAGGCCATTACCCAAGTTCTCTCAAAACTCGAAAGCTCAAGAAACTTCTCGCTCAAAAACCCACCCCATAAAATCGGTTACTATCGAGCCAGTCCGAATACCTAAAGAAAAGCTACTCGCGTAAACACATGAATCGTCTCGAGACGCTTGAGTGATTGGGCCAAGTTCGATTCGGCATGTCGAGAAACCATGTCCAAGCCCACCTGAGCAACGAGCCGGCATCGTTAGGCCCATGACCAAGCCAACCAAAATCCGACCTAACGAAAGAAGAAGAAGTATCATGATCCGATCCAGCAGAATCCGAGTCAAAGCAAAGCTCTGGGAATCGTCCTTTCGCCGAAGTGCAAAAATCCGAATTGTTCCCGAGCTCTCTCGCGCTTAGCTTTCTCGTGAGAAAATTCAGATAAGCATGCCGACAGACCATCGATTTCCATGTCCCTCTTTTGTCATCTTTTTATCCATAACCATAAAGAACGAACGGAAAAGTCCGGAAGTTCACACGTTCCTTTCCTTTCCTTCTTCCTCCCTCTACTTTAGGGTTTGCCCCCATCGTTTTAGAAGTCAAAGTTGGTGTCCCCCTTTTGAACATCAACCACTCTCTCTCTCCCACAACGGATAATATAAAATAAAATAAAAAGATCCTGATTAGGAAATTATCCCGAACACGTGTTGGTTAGATACGAGTCCTCCCGGACGCTAATTAAGCATACCCTAATAAAGATATGATTTCATTTTTTATGGGGAAATATCTTTTGAAGTTGTAAATATGTTTTTTATTTTGGTATTGTCGACGAAATTCATTTTAAAAAGATTAAAGGATATTAACTCTCTCTCTCTCTCTCTCTCTGATGTAATCTGTGTGTCCCGTTGGAATACGTGGAATTGACTCAGAAACCGCAAGGCCGAGAGGGTCAAAGAGTGGAATTTCAAAAATTGGAAAATAATTAAGGCAAGAAAATGGAAGTCCATCTACCAAAATTTTGATTTTTAAATTCATAATGTAATATATAGGCATGCAAAATTTGCGCATGTGCAGCCTTCGGGAATTGCGGCCAAAGCGGTACCCATGAGAACGTCTTGCAACATTAATGGACATAATCTACTTAAGTACCAATAATGACATTTTGTGGCCTAAAAGAAGTGATTATAACATTTGTTTGGCTTCTTTTTAATTGTGATCATTTAACACGATCAAAACATTGATGCCTCCATCACAACTGATCGAATGTTGTTGCATTGATACTAGAGGACTCGTGCTACAATCACCCCCATGCAATCCAATTCCAACGAGAATTTTCAGCAATAGTGATGTTAAGATCGGATCATGTGTGCGTTTAAGTTGATTTCTAGGACTAGGTGGGATGTCAATGTTGAAGTAACGAAATGTTTAGTCATTGCCATTGTAAAACGAATTTTTGGACCGATGGCACACCGAATGATTACTCTTCCTACGATAGGTTATGCGAAGTATGACCTAAACTAAAGGAGTTTCGACTAATCAAACGTTGGATTCGATGACTTCCTTGAGGGGGGAAGTTTTAATCAACATAGAATATTAATTTCTTCATTAGCCTAACAAAACATGATTAGACCATGATGGGCCATGCGTTTGATTCGATGTCGTATGATATTGTTGGCGGAAAAAGGGCGAGTAGTCGCATAACACGTGCTGATCCCTAATGTGAAAGCACAAAGTCAAAATGCCATATCAGTCGATGGCCACTCCTATGATTTTGACCCAAATTGGTACATAGAATAGAGAGAGGGAGGAAAAAAAACACTAACAATGTGAAAATCAATTGGTAGCGTGACATTATTTTTCACTCATATTTGAATTCGAATACAGTTTGCAAATTAAAGTAATGTACATAACGCTTTCGTTTCCTAAACGTAACCATTGTCGAGGCCTCTTCCATCTCTTTTGCTATCGTCACGCACGTGCTCCATTTTCTAGGTCAAATAATGTTTGGGAAGTGAATCAATCTTTTACCGTCGGAACTCGAACAATGTCGAATCGCATGTGCAATTATTCGATCTCCAAAATTAAGATAGTACCATAATATCGACCCAACACTGTGTTTTTCCACTTTCGATTCCTCCTACCATAAATGCAAAAGATCAAAACAAGTCCATTAAAACATGATCCGCCTTGGTGATCATTAAACTATCTTATTAGGGGTTGGAGTCAATTAATGAGATTTGGATAAAAAGCTAGAAAAGGCGATCATAAAAGGTTGAGGATTTCCCGATGCTTCTAGGCCCTTTAGTTTTGCCTTTGCGAAAAAATTGGAGTAGCATCGGCAACGGTGACGGCGGCGACTTTGGTGGATCTGTTTTTTTGCTTGTCACCGGTCGATCAGGTCAAGTCGACTCCGGGATGTCCTCTGAATTCAAGCCCCTCTTAAAAAAAAAAAAAAGTCCATGAAAAAAGGGGTCCGATTCACATGGGCATCGATGGCGTTTGAACTTTCCACCAAACGCCAATTTGGCTTTAAGACTGAATGATCTTTGGAATCGCTTGGATATGACCACTCAGGACTACCATCACGAAATCAATCAACATCCCAAGATTAACCCCATCATCTCACGAGAAAATTCTGAGCAATCGACCTTAAAGTCAAGAAAAAGGAAGAAAAAAATACGTGGGGCCGCCAACGTCTTCTTTTTGGGTTTGTGTCACTGTGACGAGGGAAATATCCCACGTCTTGTTCACGTGACCTTATGAAAGAATCGGGTTAATGAGTAAATTCAACAATGAGATATTTTATTCTAAAATCATGGATTGCACATTGGCCATTCATATCCACCTATGGACAATGCAGTTGGTTGAGATCTCTCCTTCAGCGACGGAGGTCAAAGGTTCGAAACCCTGCGTTGTTAGCAATTAGAGCGGGGGGCCTCGGCAGTGATTGGTAAATCAGTTTCCCCCAAGGTATAGTTGCTATTGGGCCTCCATTGAGGAGGCTCGTGAGACCCCAAATCGGAGTAAGCCGACAAGGGCTAGGTTCCGACGGATCCTCGTCACCAAAAAAATAAAAAAATATTGGTCCATTTATAATGTCGAAGCCCTAACAAAATTCATATCTTTGCGGGAGAAGCGTTTTCATCAGTAGCTGCATGTATTATTGATTTTTTTCACACTTTTTGTATGATAAATTAATTGTACGAAGCTACTTTTATTATCGTCGCCAATTTGTGTAATTAATTAATTCCTAATGGCAAGACTGTATATATCAATAACAGTGGAGAAGATGACTCATAAAAAAGGACCAGGCAAACTATTTTTACCAAAATTTAATCCCTTTATTTTTCCAAGGAAAATCAAGGGAAATAAAAAAAATAATAAAAAAGAATCTCTCTCTCCCTTTCGTTTCACATGCACGGTGGGCGTAGCTCGAAAAGCAGCGCAGGCTCCAAGGCCGGGGAAATCAAGAGCCGTTGGTTGACTAGCCAGCCGCCGTTAAGAAAAATCAACGGCACGTCAGCGTCGCCACGTGGCAAGATCCTGGAGGTGGCGCCCACCCGATCCCCCACCCGGTCCATTTTCCGCCTCTATATAAACCGGTCCTTCCCTCCATTTTTTCGATCCACATCGCATTTAGTACCATCGAAATACGGAGAGAAGCTCTTCTTCTTCTTCTTCTTCTTCAACTGCACGGTCGAGCTTCAGCTCCGTCGGGCTCTCGAATCTCCGGCGTCGCAATGGCCGGGGGAGGACTCGCCGTCGCCTCGGCGGGGGGCCAGCAGTTCGAGGCCAAGATCACCCCGATCGTGGTGATCTCGTGCATAATGGCGGCCACCGGCGGCCTCATGTTCGGCTACGACGTCGGCGTCTCCGGTAAGGACGGACGCGATTTCTCCCTCCATTCTTCATATTCTTACGGCGTTTCTGTTTCTCTGCGTTGTTGTTGCTGTCGTCGTCGTTGTCGTCGTTCGAATGGTGCGTCCTGCATGAGCACGGCGGGGCTTAGAGTTTCTGTTCGCCGAGTCGGTTGCAACGCCTTCGGGCTCGAAATTCTAGCTCCTTTGATCTATCCGATGCGTCTCCTTCGTCTTTTGTGGAGTATAGATTAGGGAATTTCGTTTGATTCAGTTAGAGATTGAAGCATCTTAAACTCGAGAGTCCGTAGGGCAGAGTGCTTTGCGAGCCGGTGAGTAGTCTATTCGATATGCTGAGAAAGTGATGAGAGAGAATATATATATTTTTATTCCATTAAAAAAATGTTTTTTCTGCATGACGACTTCAACTGCACGTGTTTGCATAAAGAAAAAAAGGAGTATCTTCTTCCAGCCTAACTGCCGTCTCTCCCGGCTGAACGGAATGCTTTACGTTTGATGAATTGACAAATTTATCGCAATTGATAAAGCGAATTTGTTGACATGCGAGTTTTGACTAAAGGGGTAGCTTGTAGGATCCGTCGTAATCTGCCTTTCGGCTCTACGATGGCTTGTGTAAAGCTTCAATTTGGTTGTTTGGTAATGGGGACCGGTCATCCCATGAAGTTGATGTGGGAAAAAACTTCCTATGTATGCTAAAGCGTGAAAAAGGAGAGAAGTTGTAATGAAAGCTCTCGAAACCTCTGCATTTTTGGAAGGCAATTGCGATTTCGTGGACCACTTTGAAGAAAAGAGGGGGCCTTCGAACGAAATGTGCAGTTGATATGCTTGTATTGAGCAATCCAGAAACTAGAGGTGATTGCATAGACAATGAGAACAAACGGAGCAATAGTTTTGTGATAGGACACGCATTTCTTTTAAAATTTAGCAACTTAGCTTGAGTTAGGCATACATAAGAATAGTTGTTCTTAGTCCATGGACTCCAGGCATAGACTAAACTGAAATTATTAATTGTTCATTTATGGCATGGTGAAATCTGATTACACATGTCGAAGGAACTAACTCAGATTGCTTCATCTTTAATTTTTCAAACAGGGGGCGTAACATCAATGCCGGATTTCTTGAAAAAGTTTTTCCCAGTTGTTTACCGGAAGTCTACCGAACCTGGGATCAACAGCAATTACTGCCAATACGATAATCAAGGCCTTCAACTGTTCACATCATCACTCTATCTAGCTGGGCTGATAGCAACTTTCGCTGCATCATACACCACCAGGAGGCTTGGCAGGAAGTTAACCATGCTCATCGCTGGGTTTTTCTTCATTGTTGGGGTTGTGCTCAACACTGCAGCTGAAGACCTTGCCATGCTGATCATTGGAAGGATATTACTAGGTTGTGGCGTTGGTTTTGCTAATCAGGTTAGTTCATGTTTATTGATCTAAGTTTCGCGTGTGTTGTTTAGGACATTGTTTTTCCCTTAAATCGAGAGTTGGTCTGTGAAATCTGTAGAAGTTGTAAAAGAGATCAATGGAAAATTTCAATGAGGTATGCGGTAGATCAAAATAGGATGAAGCATTTTTAATAAAAAGGAATGTGCAGATCTTGACAATGCGGAACACTTCTGGGGACTTATTTCTGTCCTTTGCATCAGTGATAGCATAAAACTGAATTGTCGATTAAAATTAAAGCTTCATTTAGGTGCAGTGTATCAATAAATTAACTACCTAAATATTTTTACTGTATAGTCTTCATGCAAATACATTGAGATATTGCCAGCATATTCAACAGCTATGTAAAAGTACGGAGATCACTTATCTAAGTTATAAATCCATGATAAACTGAAAACAATTGTCATATATTGGTTTTTGTCTCCTACTTCTTATATTTGTGGCTATATTCATCGTTCAAACTAGTCTGATGGAAAATAATATGACGGTGATTGTCCGCTTGGAATTATCTGGGAGAAGTCTTCACTGCCCCATTTCTTTGAATCTTCCACCTCACTTTTCGAATAAGTTTGCTTTTCAAAGTTCCTCGCTACCCGAAATAGATGCTGTGAGTCTTTTTTTAAATTCATTTGGACTCTGAGGTCAAACTTGCAAATGTCATTTAGAAGACTTGTAGGCTATAGCTTTCGTGGTCAAATTCAACATCTGGAGAGATGTCATCCCCTATGTATTACTGGGTGCTTTTTCTGTATTTACGTACCTCATTAGAAGTTTGATTCACAATTGAACATGCAGGTTTTAGCAATTTGTTCAGTCATCTTGCATGTTGATGTTGGTTAAATATGAAATTATGAAAAGAATGCCAATATATTGCCCACTGCATCACGTGGCAACTGACAAAGCCTTTTCTCTCATATTTCATCGTAAGTCTTATGTCCAAGCCACTCGGGAAAAAAGAACAGAAGTCATACGTTACTCATTGGTCCGTCATCTGTTTTAGAATAAACTTAAAACTTCATGTAACTTTAAAAAAGTACACGTTTAGTGGTTTTGATTACCATAATCACTTTATTTCAACGGCTAATGAGCATGTTGTGATGTCCTGTTGAATGCATTTTTGGTCATTCCTCGTCTCAGAGATTAACCGCTAAATATATGCAGGCAGTACCACTTTTCCTTTCAGAAATAGCACCAACAAGAATACGTGGAGGACTTAACATACTCTTCCAGCTTAACGTTACCATTGGCATCCTTTTTGCCAGCCTAGTCAACTACCGCACAGCGAAGTAAGTTCACTGCTTTCATTGGCTCATTTTCTTTTTCTGTAGTTTCATCTCAATTAAGGTTTATTAATCTAGCAACAATCCATGATTATCATATGAAGGAACAATTAGATTTTGGAACACTTACAATTGAAGTCAATGATAAGCATTTTGAAAGGATTGTAAGTACAGCACTCTACAAAAAACAGAAAGAAGCATGTGCCCTAAAAGAGGCATAGCCGGACTACTATTTCTGCAACGAGTCGAAAGAATGAAGATGCTTCCTGAAAATGGAGCCATAATCATAACTTCGTTGGAAAAGATTGTCTGAACTGTTTCATGAAACAAATAAATGATGATGCATGCCTGGTTCCGCCAAATTGCCTTTGATAAAATCACTCGGCTCATGAACTGCTTTTCTCGACAAATAGCAAACATCAGTGTCTATATGACCGAAGCATACTTTTTATTCTACTTCTTTAACTAGTGCGACTTAACTGCTGCCTTTGCAATAATAGGATCGAAGCAGGGTGGGGTTGGAGGTTATCGTTGGGATTGGCTGGCATTCCTGCAGGTCTCCTAACTGTGGGAGCTATTTTTGTGGTAGACACTCCTAACAGTCTCATTGAGCGTGGTCACATTGAAGAAGGAAAAGCTGTGCTCAGAAGGATAAGGGGAACTGACAACATCGAAGCGGAGTTCCAGGAGCTTCTGGAGGCAAGTCGCATTGCTAAAGAAGTGAAGCATCCTTTCAGAAATCTAATGATGAGGAAGAATCGGCCTCAGTTGGTCATTGCAGTGGCCATGCAGGTCAGTGTTGTTTCTGGCACCAATCATCAAATCTCACTCTTCATTTCTCATCTCGTGAAACCTTTCTTGTTAAATATGTCCGTCTACCAGAATGTTCTTCTTGTCAGCCGAAAATGCCAGATTATATTCGTCAACTTTGAGTTGTCAAATTATTGAATGGTCAGCCTCAGACACTTCAAATGCAGAGATAATCGTTCTAAAGGAAATAAGAGCGCTACCTTGTAGACAAACTATAAATTCATAGTCTATAGGTTTGTTACGCGGTTTGTTATATAATATTCAATTGCAAAAATGTGGTGATTAGGATAGAATGTATCATAGAACAGATTTAAAAAGATCATTTGAAATTGCACAATCATAGGGTCAGGTTACTGTTGCGCATGGTATTGAGTTTTCTCTTTCTCTAGGGAAGGTAGGAACTGTTTTCCTCTGGCCCCAGAAGAAAATGTTACTTTTGGCTTTTGGATGAAATCAACCAAACGTGCTCAGTATATGGAACTTTTGAGTGTACTTGGCTACTGTTTTTGCTCTTCTAGATTTTAGCTTCAAGTTTATTCGTTTTAGTTAGACTCACATTTGTCAGCTATATTTATGTGAAAACAGGTCTTCCAGCAATTTACTGGCATCAATGCCATCATGTTTTATGCGCCAGTTCTCTTTGACACCGTTGGATTCGGCAATGATGCATCTCTTTACTCTGCTGTCATCATCGGGGCTGTCAATGTTGTCTCCACCTTGGTGTCCATTTACACGGTCGACAAGATCGGCCGGCGTGTTCTTTTACTGGAGGCCGGGGTCCAAATGTTCCTTTCCCAAGTTGTAATAGCAATTGTACTTGGCCTGAAGGTCAAGGACCACTCAGAGGACCTCGGCCATGGCTACTCGATCTTTGTGGTCATTATGGTGTGCACGTTTGTTTCTAGCTTTGCGTGGTCTTGGGGACCTCTTGGGTGGCTGATCCCCAGTGAGACGTTTCCGCTAGAGACTCGCTCGGCCGGCCAGAGTGTGACCGTCAGCACCAACTTTCTCTTCACCTTTGTGATTGGCCAGGCATTCCTCTCCATGCTGTGCCACTTCAAGTACGGCATCTTCCTGTTCTTCTCTGGTTGGGTCCTTATCATGTCCATCTTCACCCTGTTTCTTATTCCTGAGACCAAGAACATCCCGATTGAAGAGATGACCGAGAGGGTGTGGAAGAAGCATTGGTACTGGAAACGGTATATGGACGATGACCACCACGATGCCGAGGCTGCTGTTTCGAACAAGGTCGGGCCTGCCAATGGCAATGGGTTTGATCCTGCATTGCAGTTGTAATTGATTCAAGATGAATGGCTTTCAGGATTCAGATATACAAGAATTTCATACCTTAGACAAACATTGGATACAGAATTTACACTAGAACACAAAGAACAGCTACTATTCAACAGACCAAGAATTATTTCGATACTGTCATTATAGGTAGAGTACTGATTAATCCAGATATATAGTCTCCTCATGTGATTTGTGGCGCGTGCTGCCGTGTAAATTGATACTGCAGGAGAGAAGAGTGTGTTTTTGAAATCTTTTGCCTTATCTTCTTCACTTGACAGATAATTACATTTGTGAAATCCAGTTGCAGTAACATCGTTGTAAGATAAGAACAGGACATCTCATCAAAATGATGAGAATTGCACGCTCTAATTGAGAAAAAGACATTGATTATGTCGTCATTACGTTACCAGGAGAGATCAAATTTATCTGGTGAGCTGAAACTGTAGTCTACTTTTGTAGATTTGATCCCCACAATACACATCTGGGGGCAAAAGTTGGCGTGTTAAGAGGTTGTGTAGAAAGCAAGGCGCCGGAATCTCTCTTTCTCCATACGCCAAGCAACATGTAGTCTTTTGACCCCATAAAGAGAATTAGTTGCCGTCTGATACTTCTCTGATTCATTCCAATTTCTACTATTGTATCAAGTCAAAGAGAACTTCCTGACTCTTAGGGGATCTCAAGCTTCTCTAAACCACTCATTTTTACATATATTGAATAACAAATGCGTAAGATAATAATTCTATGTAATCTCTCATAAAAATGTCAGCATGAAAAGTATGCATTTATTCTATTCAACATCAACCTTCCTAAAGAAGATTCCGAGCCTTGAATGTATGCATCTCACTGCATATTATTATAAATGTCCCTTGTGATCTATGTACTTTTGTCAATAATTTGTTTCCATAAACACTATGTGATGATATGGTTTTGCTTAATCCATCAAACGTCAAAAATGTCTGGAGTTTTCTTCCATAGTCTTCTGTAGTCCCGTGACGAGAAAGTTCGATCCCACCAAGACCCCCGAAAGCAGTCTTTCCTTGTAAGATTCTCAACCGAGCTTCCAACACCTACGGGCGGCGACGTCCCTAAGGCAAAAGCTACAATCGGAACAAACGTCGGGTTCATGACAAGTTTATTTCACCTATTGTAAGTTCTATATCTGAACTAGAAATAAAACTAGACCTAATTAAAATTAGATGGGACGCGACATTCGTCCATGGCGTAATGATTAACGTTATCTTCCTTTTGAATTGTGCAAGATCTTAAGACGGGTTAGTATTTTTCACTCGTGCATCTTAAAAGTCTTTGAGTCGAGTCATCAAGCATTATAGCAATGTTTGTACTTGCCAAGGCGGCTTTTTAATTAGGGTTAATACTACTAAAAATTCTAAAGTGATATACATTTTATAAATTTATTCCAAATTATTTTTTGATAAAAAAATCCAAATTGGTACATCTGTGACAAATTTACCTCTATTAATTTTTTAATCACAAAATATCCTAAATTGAAACATTTGTGATAAATTTACTCTATTTTAATTTTCATTAAATGGGATTAATACCACAAAAAATCACAAACTGAAGTATAAAATCCCAAATCTGTACATTTGTCAACTATCACATATCATCTCATTCAATAATTTGACAGTAAAATTTAATCGAAACTAACTGGGATGTGCAATCGGAATTGATTAAAAAATGAATTGATCACGAATTGCCAAACGATTCTAGAACGCGACAACGCCATTCATCCAAAGCAATAATCACGGGTTAAGTTTAAGATAGGAAACATGTAGTGATTGATTTTGATGGAAAAGAACGTTTTCAAAAGGAAAACAGTAGAATCTCTTTGAAATTTGAAAAACACGTCCGTCTGTCGAGCTATCGAGACATCTTTGATGGTTGATAATGCCTGATAGACCTAGACAAACGTGATTGCTGCTCTCCAGCTCAGTAAAACTGCTCATTTTTATCCCGTCCCACTGTCTTCTTTTTATCATGGACCGATGCGCAAATGATTGTAGACACGACCAAGTGGCAACTGGTGGCTCCCTTTCTTGGACAGACGGAAAGAGAACCGAGGTGGGTGCTCGCCACTTGAGCTTTTTCATCAAACGTGAGGTCGCCTCAACCACTGTCCAAGACCCAGCTCACGACTCTCCCGTCCTTTTCTCGACACCTAAACCCGCGCACAGCACTGCCTTCTCTCTCTCTCTCTCTCTCTCTCTCTCTCCGTGAGAGCCGCAATTCAGTTCGCTCCCGCACAAACTTCCAGCCTCCATATGTCAGTCCTCTGTCTCTCCCTGTTTCTTTAAATATACTGCCCGAGTTCCCCCCCTCGAATCCCAAGAAAGGACAGTCCGGTCTGTGATCTGGTCCCGGAGAGACAGAGATGGGCGTGTTCATGTTGATGATGATGATGATGGCGACGGCGATGGCGAAGGTGTCCGATGGAGCGGCGTACAAGGTCGGGGACTCGGCGGGTTGGACCACCATCGGCAATGTCGACTACAAGCAGTGGGCTGCCACCAAGACCTTCCAGCTTGGTGATACCATCCGTGAGTTCGCTTCTATTTCCTTCCAGTTTCCGGGTTCTCGGTTAATTTACACGATAAATAGAGGCTCTTGATTCATGTAGGCTTCTGCGTTTTACAAGAACTGTGAAAATGTCAGATCTTTGTCTGGCAAATACAGCTCTCCCTCATGCCAGTCCAGTACACCTAAGTTTTTCTGAGCAAGCTTTGTCCCCTTTTGATTCGCTTTTCTCTCCCCCAGCTCTTTTGTTCCGTGGGTACGCGTTGATATTCAAGACTGACAAATGGCCAACAGTTCTCAAATTAAGCAAAAACTCTCGGGCTCTTTCAGAGCTCCTCGTGACCAAATTGTCTCCACCCTCGTCAACCCGGTGTATCGAATTTCATGTAGAACTTCATTACTCTCTCCCCGAACTGACATTTTTTGCAAAACTTTTAACTTTGTTTGCCTTTTGACTAAGAAGAATAAAGGAACACAGACAGACGAGCGTGAGGGGAGTAGATGTTTTACATAGCGTTGGACGATGGCGACAAAAGTAGACTCCTGGGTGGGGGGGAATAGCACCATTATGATGTCTCGATCCAGTGCTCCAACTACGTTATAAAGACACCGCATCATTCGCTCCACCCGCACTCACGCACGCTTGATCTTTCCGACATTACTTTTCCTTTTGCCCAAAACAAAAGCAATTGTCCCATAACGCCATTTTAACATCATGGCGATTGGCTAAGCGTTTGCAAACTTGAAGCATTCGATAATGATGTTTTGTTAACTATGAGCAAACATAGATCTTGCAAATCACCATATTCCAGGAATGAGTATCTTGAGTTGCTTATTTACGAGTTCATATAGTATTTATATATATGTGATTTCTCTCCACCTGTAAATTCAAGTTATTTGCAACACATGCTGAAATAATCACAGCCCCGGTTTTGCGGTAGTTGTCGGTTGTGAGCTTTGCCATATTCACATTTAGTTGTTGATAGCATATCATGTGAGATGGTGATTGGAAGGACATGCGCGATGATTGTCTCAAAAATGCTAAAAAGTTGGTTTTGAGCGAGATTGGACAACTAGTTTTGCAAGTATAGTCCTCCCTCTATTTCTCTAAAAATCTCGAGAACGCGAATATTATTGTTGGATCAAATTCGATGTGTTCTGACGGCTACTGAAAGTTTAAAGTACAAACTGATTTCTGTGAAAAATTAAAAGTTTGGTAGTGTCTTGATAAAATGATATGATGGAATTTGAGGAGGGGGCGTACCTTCAAGCAAAGCTTGGGGTATTAGGTGCAATTCCCTCATAGTTGAAGGGCTGAATTGCAATTTCTCTTAGATTGAAATATTCTAAATGAGGAGAACAGAATGATGCTATGGTTGCTAGGACTGATTTTGAGATGAGGGACGTCACCTATGTACACTACTTGTTCATAAAGTCTGCTCTTTTTGAGCTTCATGCATCTGCTTGGTTATATTTTTCTTTGCATTTATAAGAATGAGATACTCACTCCTAACATTGTGGGTTCTTTTGTGCACCAGTTTTTCAGTACAATGCCCAATTTCACAACGTGATGCACGTCACACACACCGAGTTCAGGGCGTGCAACACGACGTCTCCCAAGGCAACCTACACGACCGGCAACGACTCGGTCACCCTCACTAATCGTGGCCACCACTTCTTCTTCTGTGGTGTCCCGGGTCATTGCCAAGCCGGTCAGAAGGTCGACATCAACGTGCTTCGTAAACCCCTCAGTGCACAGACCCCTTCGCCTTCGGCTGTTCCTACCCCAGGCAACCAGGGGCCTTCTCCGAATAACGGCCATCTGCCTCGCGCTTTGAAAGGCTCTTTCGCTAAGCTCGGATTGCTCACGGTGGTTCTTGCGGTTTGCTGTTAATGCTGTTCTTGCTTCTGAGTCACCTTGTATTTTGGTATATACATTGAGCTCCAGCAGTCTTACACTGAATCCGGCTAGAAATTTCCAGATTATGCACAAATCCACTGTATAATTTTGTTACGTTCAGATTGCTTTCCTTTGTATTACACATCTCTTTTGTTTATTTCTGTTGTGCACCATAAAAACATGTCGTGTCAACCTTAGATCCAAACGAACTTCCCCGTTGAACTGACAAAACAAGTTTCCTACCAAGAAGAGAATTGATGACGACTTAAAGCAGTTATTCAGTATTATCTTATAGTCTTGTCTCTGTCAATATTGTTCTAGGGCTTCCAAGGATATGTTGATCTAAGAACAATTATTGTTGAAATAGTTTGTTATCATGAAAAAAAATGATTGTCGCACATCAAAAGCAGTATTGTTGAGCATAAAAAGAAGTTTTGGGTAGATGCGATTACATTTTCAAAGACTTTTAGCCTAAGGCAAGTCCAGAGATGCTTTGAGCACTTTTGGAATGCAAATATAATTTTTTTCCAACTTTGATGTCGCTCGACTTACAGAATTACAAAAATGAACCCATGTCACACAACATCACCAATGAGGTTTAGGCTGCTAGTGAGGTTAGGTTTGGCTGCTGGCTAGCCTCACCTAAGTTCTCTTAGGTCACGAGAACCAAGGCGTAGACCAGGTTGGCCGGTGGCGGCTAAATTCCATTGGCAATTGGTTTGAGATTTTTTTTTTTAAATAGTAAAAGTTCTTTACAAAATGTATTTTCTTTTTCAAACAGCATTTAAGTCAAAGTTGCTCCTCATTGTGATTTTAAAATACACTTTACCAAACACTATTTGCATTTTGGAAAAACCCTTTCACCTCATTTTTCAAAATATGACTAAGTATCGGCGTTTGGAGTAGAAATTCTGCGTTTGGGCATGGGAACCCCAACAATCATTGCCGAGCGATTCGCAGCGGGATTGGGTCCCTGACACCTAGGCTTGAGTCCATCAAGGTTAGGCTCGGGTCCTCGGTGCTTGTGCTCGGGTTCATTGAAGCCAAGGCATAGACCTCAATGCTTATGCCTAGGTCCTCGACTTCCAAGCCCGAGTCCATTAAGGGTGGGCCTAAGGCTCTAGTACCTATGCTTGAATCTCCTGCGCCCTCAACCTGGTCCATTGATACGAGCCTAAGCTCAGTAGGGGTGATCGGGTCCAGGGTGGGTAGGGTCTAGACCCGGACCCTGTACCCGACCCTGTTATAACCGGTTCTCTTTTTTTGGACCCTGTTCCCCACCCTGTTTGTATTGGACCCTGTTCCCGACCCACCCTGTTTTTCCAGTCCGGGAATAGGGTTGACCCTGTTTATATTGGAACCTGTTTTGCATAAAAATTGCTGTATCTTTATATTAACCTTAGAGAAGCAAGTCTAGATGAGTTGTCTGCTGAAACAAAAAGGTCAGACCAAGCACATCTTTCGACCAAACTCATTGGGAACATGTATAAAATTTGGACCCCCCATTGAAAAAACAACCAAGTATATAATTCGACCATCTCGCATCCCCAGATCCCACAAGGTATATCGAGTTTCTCATATTCCAAAGTAATATACAAGCTAGCAATTTAGCCAATTAACTAGTTGTAGGACAATTTTTGGCCGATCACATATCAACCTTGTCCTTGATGCGCTCGATCTTCTTCTCCTTCTTCGGCCTTGCGTTCCACGTGGAACAAAATCTCTGACAAAAACCTAAAATTCATATATAAAGAAAAATCAACAAGAATCCATACTCTAGAGACATGCAAAAGTTATGATTTAATAAAATCTATTTACTTACCACAAAATCGGAGTTTCCACAAAATGAAGTTTATTTTCCAATGATAATGTCCTTGGCAAGACAATCCAAATCTATAAAAAAAAAAGAGATTAAATAAGGCATTCACTTAATAGATAGTTATGCGAATGAATTACAAGATAGAAAGAAATATATATAACTTACCCGCCTCAAACTTTTCCGCATTCTCGATGCACTCTTCAACATTAATTGGCATGCGAACAACTCTCAACCAATCTTGAGTACAAATTAAACCTTCCACCACTCTAAGAGTCAAAGAACTTCGAAAGCTATCAAGTACACGTCCCGATGTACTAAAAGCCGACTGAAGCAAGCAACGGTAGTCACGGGAATAGACAAAACATCTCGAGCCATCAAAGATAAGATTTTAAACTTTGACCCAATACTCTTCCACCACATCAAAATATCAATATTAAGGATATCTTCACTTTCAGCTTCAAGGTACCGATCAAGCTCATATTTGTTTTCATCCAACACTCTTTTCTTCGCATGGAGAAACCTTTTGTGCCAAGTATTGATTTCACAATCATTGTCATCAATATCAACATTGAAAGCACTACTATTGTTACTCACACTCGAATCACCAAATTTTTCTTTACTAGAAGAGCTAACAAAAGATTGCTCATAAGATTTATACAAATTCTCCAAGGCGACCTTCACTTTATCATGCATCTCATCATTTTTTGCTTCATCATCATAGATTTGTTCAAAACAGAACTTTACATAATTCAACTTCTTTGTAGGATCCAATACAACCGCAATCAATGCCATCATATTAACTTTATCCAAACTCCCATAATACTTGTCAAACTTCTCTTTCATTTTTAAACTCACAGCTTGAAGCTTTGGGTCTAAAGAATTCGCCGCATTATTCAAATACTTGTACAACTTAGCTATCTCCTCAAAATAACCATTTGAAGAAACATATGAACTACCTGACATCCTTTTGCTTGTATCATAAAACCTTCTCAGAAATTTAGAAAGAATGATGGCATTTTCCCAATCTTCATCTTCAGGAGGATCATTGTCAATTTCCCTTAAGAAAAATAAATCTTCATCTTCCATTATTTTAAAAGCTTTCTTGAACTTTATGGCGTGTCTAACATCATGTAAGTGGAGTTCCATCTAGTGGCAACATCAAGACAGACCGAACCCTTATATGCAATCCTCTCACTCTCAATGCAAGCTTTGAATGTCTTAGCTCTCGCCTAAGAACTCCTCACATACCTAACTATGTTTCGGATGCGTGCAATAGAATCACGCACCTCATTCAATCCGTCTCTTACTATCAAGTTAAGTATATGAGTAGTGCATCTCATATGTAAAGCATCGCTATTCAAAATCAAAAATCTTTCTTCTGAAAATTTTTCTTTCAAATAATTAACGGCAACACCATTTGAACTTGCATTATCCACTGTTATTGTGGACACATTCCTTTCTATTCCCCAATCATAAATGCATTTCCCCACCATTTCACCAATCTCCTTACCCTTGTGACTATGTATCATCACAAAATTGATTATTCTTTTTTGCAACTGCCAATTTTCATCAATATAATATGCAGTAAGACACAAATAGTTCAAGTTTTGAGTGGAACTCCACATATCCGTTGTGAGTGCAATCCTAGATTTAAGCTTACCAAAGTAAGCTTTCAAACAAGTCCTTTCACTTAGATATAACTTCATACAATCTCTTGCCATTGTAAATCGTGAAAGATGATGGAAAAGAGGTTGCAATTCAGTAACAAAATCTCGAAAACCAACATGCTCAACCATGGAAAATGGTTGCTCATCAATGATAATCATTCGAGCAAGCACATGCCTACAACGTTCTTGATCAAACTTTCATGTCGTTAAGACACTATCAATAGTAGTATTTTCCCCAACCTCACCAACCACATCTTTGTCACGTGATGCAAACAACATTTGTTTTTTATCTGTACGTGAATACTTTTTGCACTTTCTCAAGTGCTTCCACATAGTAGAGGTTCCACGATCAACATTATACACATAATCCATCCCGCAATGAATGCACTTCACCTTAACTGTTTTCTGTGTTTTCTCATCTATAATTCTCGAAAAATGATCCCAACAATCTAATTGATTAGCTCGCTTTTTACCCGAAGCAGTATGAGAGTTAGGTACCCTCACCTTGTTTGTCGCGCCTATGGTTGCAGATTCCACTTCATCAGCTCCATGGAATGGCAATTCCATGAGTGGACTCATTTCATTATGTTCCTCTACTTTCATTGATATGTCTTTGTCTTGATCCATTGACTGAAAACTGAAAAAAAAAAAATATATAACATTAGGATTCTACAAAAATAGAAATCACTCCATTTTTTACTCAACTTCAGTGTTGTGGAAATACAAGTTTCCTATAAACATGCAAAAGCGCATAAACATGCAAAAGCTGCTAGCTGAGAGCAACTCAACAACACATCGAAAAAAAATGAACTCGATTAGGCGTCCACCTAATTAATTCCTAAATACAAAAGCGGCAGGAAACCAAAACCAAGTATCGCTGGCCTGAACTCATTATTAACCCCAGATAGCTCATCTCATCAATCTAGACATTTGAAATCCTCATTTGGCAGTGTTGTAGCTTTCCGATGTGCTTATAAATGCATGCTATAGCGATGCTTACGCAGTTCATCCATTCCTATATCTACCTAGACTAATGCTGCAAACGTGACCGTTTTTTTACTTTAAAACCTTCAGAACATGTACTCATCTCTCAATCAAATCCTTAACATAGCCAATAATTAGCTCTGTTCTATCAATCATCACGCATATTTTCCAACACAAACATTCCGAACCAGCATCTCCAGTCCCATCCGGCAGAATTCATAAATCTAGGCACTAAACAAATTGAAAGTAGACCAATTTCTTCCCTTTTTTTTCCCTATCAAGAAGAATGAAACGCCACTCCTCGATCAATCCACAAAAAAAAACTGAACATTTACCACAACCCCATGGACAGAAAACACCTCCAGCGCCAAAAACACAAGCATATTCGTTCCAGTCTGGGAAAAAGCTAACGTCCAAGCTGACAATACGCCTCGAAAATACCGCTAGCGATCAAGTGCCAATCAAACAAAACCAAATCATTCAGTTTAAACAGTCACTCGCGAAAATCAAGGTCCTCACGGACCTACTTCATTTGGGCGATTATGCGAATTAAGATGCTAGACTTCTACCAGGCCAAAGCAGGGAATAACATATGAAACCTTGGAAGATTAGCCAACCACTAAATTCAGCAGAAAAATCAACTAGAAAAGGGATTAAATTCAACAATACAGATCATATCATGGGGTAAGCAGAACTAATTAGCCGGCAGCTCACGACGAAGAGTAAAAATCGTGCTTACCGGCTCCGGCGCCGGCGCGGGGGACAGGGACTTGCTGAACAGCTCGGCAGAAAATACGAGGATCGGACTTGATTCAACAAATATCGCAACAATTACGAATCGATCTTGAGTTTAAACGCAAGTTAACATTCGGCCCTCTCTTAGGCATTTTATCGAACAGCTGAAGCGCGACTTCAATACGAATTCTCTGCTAGGTTTCAGAGGGATTTCTCATCTTAGCAACCATATATTTTACTCCAAGTCATCATTACACGCTAGAACTCGACTTCAGTATTGCACGATTCGTCCGAAATCTCATCGGTTGAGTTTAGTGTTCTCAAACTCAGTAGAACAGGGAAGAACAATGCATACGAATGAGAGATTTACCTGGTTCGGAGCTACGGAGTCTCGAGAGTTGCAACCACAACGATGAGGCTTGAGAAGACCGCCGGTAGTCCTTCTTTCCAGCGATGAATGGTCCTGATTGATAGGCTTCTCTGTTCGGCCTCGAGCGGATGTGATGGCGGGTGCTCGGAAAAAAATCAGTTTATGGCCATCTAGGAGCGACCAAATCGGAAAAGGGATCTTCGGACCTTGAGAGAATTATCCGGACCTTCTCCCCGACCTCCTCCTCTCGGTCCAATCCCTTTTTGCTCCTCTAGCCAACCGCTCTCTGGTTTCAGATGAAGAAAACTAGAGCAAAGGGAGCCCCAGGAAGCCTCTTTTCAACCTCTCCGAAAACCTGCTCTCTCACCGACGGCGCCGAGGCGGCGAGGATGGCCGGGACCAGGATGGGGGCGCTGATCTGGAGGACGGTGGGCGAGCGGAAGCAGTGGCAGCGGCGCAGCGCTCGGATGGATCGGCGAAGGTGAGAGCTTGAGAGTAAAGATAGAAAGTTAGAAACGAATTAGGGTTTTGCCTTAAAAATCGGTTCTCGAACTGGTTCCCAAATTGGTCCGGTCGATTCGGTTCCCGGGTGGGTATTCCCTCGGAACCGGTTCCCGGACCGATTCAAACAGGGTCTGAACTTTGGGAACCGGTTCCCGGACCGGTTTCAACCAGAACCGGTTCCTGACCCTGTTTTCCGGGTGGGCCGATCTAGGAACCGGGTTGACCCGGTCTGGTTGCACACCCCTAAAGCTCAGGGCCTAGCCTTGATGGACTTGTGCATGAGTGCCAAGGTCTAGAGCTCGACTTTGATCGACTCAAGTATGGGAGTGGAAGACCAGATCTTGAGTTTGAGACTCGAGCATGTGCATTGGTACTAAAGTCCAAGGCCCAACCTAGTTTGACCCAAGCTTGGTCGTTGAGGTCCTGGTCTTGAACGTTGGTGTTTGGGGTTTAGCCTCAATGGACCCAGGCATAGGCGTCAGGGACCTCGGCCCAACCTTTGTAGACCCAAGCTGGGGTGTTAGGGAGCTAGGCACAGGCATCGACTTCTCGAGCTCAGTTTTGGTGGATAAAAAATCAGTGCCTTTGCTTGTGCCCAGGAGTTGGGAACTTGGGCTTAGGACCTTGATTCCTGTGTTGGGTTCTTTGACTATCAATGCGCAAGTCATTTGTGCCTAAATAATATATGTCTATTAGGAAAATCAAATGCGATTTTCCTTACCAATTGATGGAATATATTTTTCAATTCATTTTCAAGTCTTGGCTAACCAATAGAAAATATTGTCATTTTTTATTGGCATAAAATGACTCTCGGAAAACATTTTCTAGAATCGTTACATTTTTTGGAAACAAATTAAGCCCCAATAGGAAATTATTTTTCTAATTTTTTACTTAAGTAAGAAAACCTTTTCTGTGGATTCATTTTCTTAAGTAGTCCAAATGCCAGAAAATGTGGAAAACGTTTTTCTAAAAAATACTACATTTTTCAAGAAATCATTTTCCCAAAAAAAAAATGATAATATTTTTTGGTGTTTGGCTAAAACTTGAAAAATATTATAAAATATTTTCTGTCATTTGAAAAGGAAAATCTAATTTGATTTTCTTAACTACACATACACTATTCAGACATTCGTAAGTTGCGCACGGGTAGTGGAGGAACTAAGCATGGGCACTAGGATTTGTGGTCCAGCCTCTATGGACCTCAACTAGGGTGCCAAGGACTTGGGCATGAACAGTTGGGTCTTGAGCTTAGGTTTATAGAGGCCAAGCCTGAGGCCTCGGTGACTGTACACAAATCCCTAGCAATGGTGCCCTAGTCCACAAAAGTTGAGCGCGAGACCTTGATGCTTAAGCCTAAACCTGGGTCTATAAAGGCTGGGCTGAGAACTTGATGCTTGGGCTTGGGTCTTTGATACTCAAGCTCTGGTCTATCGAGGTTGGGCTCAGGACACTAGTGCCTATGCTCAGGTCCTCGACGACTAGGCTAAAGTCCTCGATGCTTGAACTCAAGTCCATAGAGGCTAGGCTCAAGTTCATCGAAGCTAGGCACGAGCATTGGGATCTTAACCATAGGCATAGACACTAGGTCCCTTATCTAGGCCTCAATAGGCTTGAGCTTAGGGTGGGGATACTAATATAGGCATTGGCACCAAGGTCTTGGGCTTAGCCTATATGAATCCGGCCTTGGATGCAGGGGGGAAGGGGGAGGGGGCTAACATGAGCACTAGGACCTAAGCCTGAGCACTAGGGACCCAAGCTTGAGTGTTGGGGCCCAGGCATGACCTTTGTGAACCCAAGTTTGGGTGCTAAGGGTCCTATGTTTGGCCTTTGTGGACTTGTGCCTAGAGGTTGGGCATCAGACATGTGCATTGGGGACTCGGGCCCGGGCTCGATGGATTGGGACATTGGCACTAGGGACCTTGGCATTGGTATTGAGGTCTTGGCTTGGACGGTAGGGATTTAGAACGAGCGTTAGGGTTTTCGTGCTTAAGCGCAGAATTTCTAGTCTAGGTATTACTATTTAGCCATATTTTGAAAAATGATTCCATTTTTCCAGAATTTAAGCTTAAGTTTTTAGTTAACTAATTTTATTAAGCGATCCAAACACTAAAAATGAAGAAAATGTTTTTTGTGAAAGAAACGAAGCATAAACATACTAATGTTTACCTCATGAAATAAAAAAGATCAAGCTTTTGACATGTTCAAGATATATAAGGCTATAGTTGAAAATCAAATTTTAGAAAAGTGATGATGGAGGAGATTACTTCTCATTAGATTTTTTATTTTTTTTTTCGCATTTTTTTTGAAGAAAATGGCATTATGCAATAAGTAAGTGCACCTTATACATCACAACAATAGGAATTGAAATAAAGAAATAATCGATTTTTGGTAGATATGGTTAATTCCATGATTTTACAAGAAAAATTACCAACAAATTTATGGGGAGAAGTACTTTTTACTGTATGTCATATTCACACTAATATTCCTTCAAGGATATTTAAGATTATCAAATGTTCAATCTAACATTATTATGGAATCAAGGGATGTTGAATTTCTTGAACACAAGTTCCTTAAGAATTCGAGTGATACCTCAACATATTCATAAACAACAGTTGACACATACAATTGTTCATCGATTAGAAGAAAATTAATTGAATCTCTAAGTGAGCCAAGGAGAGGTCAAAGAGTGAAAATAATGAAAGATCTCGATTATGGTTTTGTAACTATCTCGGGAGAAAGAGATTGGGAAGATATTGTGAATAATTACTTATGTATTTTGCTTGGATGAAGATCTAAGGATGTTCACTGATGCAATGTCATCTAGAGATGATGATGAAATGAATTCAATTATTGCTAACAATACATGAATGTTACTTGACTTGTCTCATGGATCAAAATCAATATGATGTAAATGTGTATTTAGAAGAAAGTATGACCTTAATGATAGGTCAACCTTTAAAGTAAGGTTGATGACAAAATAATATGTAGAAAAAAGGAAGCAACTACTTTGAAACATATGCACTGGCTGCTCAAATAACATCCATTATAATAATTTTGACATCAATTTATAAATTGCATGTGCATCAAATGAATGTTAAAACAACTTTTCTAAATGTAAAATTAGAAGATGAGGTATATATGGAACAACTTGAAAGTTTAATTCTACTTGAAAATGAGTAATGTTTGCAATTAAAAAAATCATTATATGATTTGAAACAAGCACCAAAACAATGGCATGAGAAATTTGATTCGATGGTATTATCATATTGGTTTAAGTATAACAATTTTGATAAGTGCATTTGCTCAAACTTCATTAAAGAGTATGGAGTTACAATATGCTTATACGTAGATGATACGTTGATTGTTGGTACAAATATTCATGGCTTGAATGAAACTGAAAAAGTATCTATCTTCTCAATTTAAAATGAAAGATAAGGAAGAAGTAGATACAATTTTAAGTATCAAAGTAATTACATATAGTGAGGGTTATGCTTTAAGTCAAGGCTACTATGTGGAGAAAATTGTTTAAAGATATCAACATCTATAAATTAAAGAGTTAAACATGCCATTTAATGTGTCAATTTAATTGATGAAAAATACGAGGCTACCTTTAGCGTAATTAAAATATGTTAGTGTAATTGGAAGTCTCATGTATGTTATGCATTGCACTAGATCGAATATAGCCTTTGTTATGTGTAAATTGTCCAAATTTACTAGTAATTCTACTACTATGCATTGGAAGGTCATGAGTAGAATTCTTGGTTACTTAAATAAAACTATATATTATGGTGTATTATATGTAAGACAACTAGCAGTATTAGAAGGATATTTATATGCGAGTTGGATAACTATAACAACTGATAAAAAGTTGACATCTAGATGGGTTTTCAAGTTTGCAAATGTTGCAGTCTCTTCGGTATCAAAGAAGTAAATTTGCATAAATTATTTAACGATGGAATTTGAATTTATATCATTATCGGTAATTGATAAATAGGCTATTGGATATAGAGTTGTGACCATAACCAATGGCGGCCATATTTTTATATTGTAATAATAAAGCAACTATTTTAAGGGCATACAGTAATATATACAATGGAAAATCTAGACTTATTAGTTTGCAACATGAGTATATTTGACAATTAATTACTTATGGAATTATTTTAGTAATTTATAATTGCACAAATAATAACTTTGCTGATCCATTCATTGAGGGACTCTTCAGAGGTTTAGTAAGGAAACCTAACTTCACAATTTCTAATGAAATTTTCAAAGTTCAATAGGTAACAACAAGCTATTGTATCTTGATAGTGATCGAATACGGAGCCATAATGTTAGTACTCATGGAAAGTTAGGAGAATAAGTGTAAGAAAGCGCTTTTAATGAAGTCTAGGTTTTAGCAAGGCAACACTAAGGTAACACTAAGGTAATGAGATCGCAACTTCACCTATATGAACATAAAAAGCCGGATGAACATTTGTAAATGTTCACGAATGCAGGAGGGAGTACAAGGCCAAAAAGTGCTAAGGTGTAGGATATTTCTAAAAAATGGGTGTAAATTCATATGTGTGATAATTTGGTCAATAAATGGAATTATTGTTCAAATTTTATCTACCACCGATTTCATTAATGAAATTATTTAGACAAAGTGAAGACTTTAATCTTAACAAATACCTTATTGTTTGCATGAATTTATGTAAATTAATGTAGACAACTAACTAAGTGGGGATTGTTGAAATAGTTTGTTATCATGAAAAGAAGTGATTATTGAATATGAAAAGAGCTATTGTTGGATATAAAATAAAAAAAATGATTGTTGACATGAAGAGGAGTGCTGATTGATTATGTAATATGGTGATGGTTGATAATGAATTGTCGTAATGGCAAAGATAAGATACCTATTCCCAAGAAATATATTGATTGATCGTTTGTAAATAGCACCAAATAATTCATTGTTCAACACAATTATTCAAAACACCTACTTCTTCGTAACTCTCTCTTATTCTCTTTTCTCACAAAAGTTTTACAACACATTCAAGGTGAAATTTTCAAAAAGAATTTTGAGCAATTGTTGAACTTGTTTCTCTGTAACTTTGGGGTATGCGTGTGTGTATATATATATCTGTTCTAAATGTGATATCAATAACAATGGGGGCGAATAATAACTTGAGGACAATGATCGCTATCGCGCACCAAACCATCAAAGATTTATAACTACTGTTCTATCTTTATCAGTTATCAAATTTCCCCAATAATTATTGCAGAAGACTAGGTTTAAGAGAAACAAAGTTAACGGAGAAAGATTGATTAGAAGAATTCTTTGAATTGGCCTAGAGTCCGTTTTTTGAAAATGTTAAATATTTGATGATACATCCCGACAAAAGTATCAACTTCGTGTTATTTATTTTTGTGATCCCACATTTTAGACCCACATTTTCTCTTAAAGTTGCGACTATTCGACATAAAGTTTTTCCACGCTTCGTACCCTTTCGTGACAACCGCCCATTTGGTAACCGTCTTAATGGGAGATGGTGTATAAAAAAGAATGTACGTTCATTTCTGACGGGTGATGACAAGGTCTAAGTCAAACTCTCTCATTCGGTATACACCATCAGTACGAGAGTGAATTGGGTTAGTAGCGTGTCCCCAATTTTTCTTTGATTTCAGGTTTTTCTGACGAACGTGAACAAGAACAATGGCTGGAGGTTTGTCTTTAATTGATCCTGGCTTCCGCATATGAATTTTATGTCTTACATTTGGTATCAGAGCGTGTTTATTGCCTCTGCCTTGTTTTTCTCGATTTTTTTTTGGTGTATTTTCGGGCTTTTAGAACATGAACAGTAACTTTGAAGTTTTGAGGCCAAGAGAGATTCGACGATTCCGGGCAAAATCCGCACGACCCACCCCTTGATTTCGGACCCATACAGTCGCACCGCCATGAGGAACGTTAGCCATGAGTTTTTCCGGTATATTGGTGTTCGCCGGAGGCTAATCGGGCGGCGGAAGTCATGGTGGTTGAGGATTTGCGTTTTTGGGAGTTTTTCGTTTGATTTGAGACCAATTTCTTGGTCATTTTCGCCGTAACTTGGACCCATGTGATCGTGCCGCCGTGCTCTTCAAAACCCATCATTTATTTCGGTCTTAGATGGGCTGCCGGAGAAGAAACGGTGTTGAAATCGCGGCTGAAAATGGCGAAAACCGGCGGAAATGGCTTTTGTGCGCGAGGGAAGAAGGCGCGTGGGTACCACGTGCGCGCTGCAGTTGCAGGCGCGTGGAACCCACGCGCCATGCGCTCTCACGCGCGCGGCAACCGCTGGCGCGTGCTCGGCACGCGCCTGTCGTCTCCCACCCGTGGCTGTTTTTACACTTTTGCCCCCAAATTTTTCGTGCTTTTACCATCTTGCCCTTGGCCAATTTATTTATTTACTGTTCTGCCCTTGATGTATTTATTTATTATGTTATTTTATGCATTTTTTTTATGAATATTTTATGCATGAAATTAAATGTCCAATGATTCATATATTTAATTAATTAGAGAGTAGCCACAGCATCTTTAATCAATTAAATTATATATTAAGAGCTTTCGGATCATATTTAGAAATGGACATTAATTGTAATTAATTATATTAATATGATGAATTTTATCCCACAGGAATTTTCATTGTATTAATATGATTAATTAGGATGAAATATCATATTATTTTTCTTAATTTACCCACAGGGATTAAGAAAAGGTATATAATATGATAGTTTCTTCATGATGTAATTATGAATCTATTTAAATTAAAAACTTAGCCCACAGGTAGTTTTTATGTTATGTGATTCATATTGTGACATGTTTACATTGGTAAAACATGATTTATGTATATTTGCCTCAAATTTTGTGACATAAGCATGATTATTTGATATGCAGTTTCGCAACATGTGAATTTCTCTAAATTTAAGTTTGATGTTCCCATACTGAATGGTGAGAACTATAAAGTTTGGAAGGACTCAGTTCTTCTTCAATTGGGGTGGATGGACATTGACTATGCTATAAGGAAAGACGAACCACCTATTCCTACTGATTCGAGCACTCCAGCTGAGATAGCTCTTTATAACCAATGGGAGCGGTCCAACCGTGTTTGTGCCATGTTTATAAGAGCTAAGATATCTCCTAGTATTCGTGGTTCGGTTGCTCAGCATAGCAATGCTAAGGCCTTATTGGAGGCCATTGATGCGCAGTTTGAGAGTTCTAAGAAGGCGCATGCCATGACCCTAATTATGAAGTTTTCATCATTGAAGCTCACTAGTGTTAGAGGTGTGCGTGAGCACATCATGCAAATGAGGAACATAGCAGCTCAACTTAAGAACCTTGAGGTTGAGATATCTGAATCATTCCTTGTGTATTATATTCTGAATACTCTCCCACAACAGTATGCACCTTTCAAGATCTCTTACAACACACATAAGAATAAATGGTCAATTAATGAACTCATGACCATGTGTGTTCAAGAGGAAGAAAGACTGATTATGGAATTGGGAGAAAGTGCTCATTTGGCAATACAAGGAAAGAATAAGGGCCATGGCAAGCATAAGGGAAAAGGTAAAATACCTCCCCAAGCTGACATTAAGAAAGAATCCAAATGTTTCTTCTGTAAAATGAAGGGGCATATAAAGAAGGATTGTGTCAAATTTAAGGCCTGGCTTGAGAAGAAAGGTAATTCAATCTCTTGTGTTTGTTATGAATCTAATATGACTGATGTAAGTCACAACACTTGGTGGATTGATTCTGGATCTACAATCCATATTTCGAATTCCTTGCAGGGTTTTCAAAACCACAAGAAGCCAGTGGGAAGTGAACAAAGCATCTATTCAGGAAACAAGATGCGTTCGCATGTGGAAGCTATTGGGACATGTAGATTAGTTCTCAATAGTGGCTTTATTTTGAATTTGGAAATGACCTTTTATGTTCCTAGTTTCTCTAGAAACTTAATTTCAGTTTCAAGACTTGTACCTTTGGGTTACTCTTTTAACTTTTCAGACTTAACCTTCTGTTTATCGTTTAAATCTGAAATTGTTGGGAGTGGTACTTTGTCTGATGGTCTTTTTCGAATTAATTTGCAAGACAATGCCTATTATGATGCGATGCATGTTCATGATAACGCTGGTATAAAACGATGTGTTGTGAAAGAACATTCCTCTATGTTGTGGCACGGAGATTGGGACATATCTCCATAGAAAGAATTAAGAGATTGGTAAATGATGGAGTACTTAGTACTTTAGATTTTACTGATTGTGATACTTGTGTGGACTGCATAAAGGGAAAGCAGACTAACAAAACAAAGAAAGGTGCCAAGAGGAGTACAGAAATATTAGAAATCATACATACAGATATATGTAGTCCGGATATGGACTCTTGTGGTCAAAAATACTTCATCTCCTTCATAGATGATTACTCACGTTATATGTATCTCTACTTGATTCATAATAAATATGAAGCATTAGATGCCTTTAAGGTATTTAAGGCGGAAGTAGAGAAACAATGCGATAAGCAAATTAAGATCGTGAGATCAGATAGAGGTGGAGAATTCTATGGTAGATACACTGAAGATGGACAAGCACCTGGTCCATTTGCAAGATTTCTTCAAGAGCATGGGATAGTTGCCCAATATACTATGCTTGGTTCTCCGGACCAAAATAGCGTAGCGGAAAGAAGAAATCGGACCTTATTGGACATGGTGCGTAGTATGCTTAGCAGCTTTAAACTTCCTAAATCCTTGTGGACTGAAGCACTTAAGACGGCAGTGTACATATTAAACCGAGTTCCGACCAAGGCTGTCCCAAAGACACCTTTTGAGTTATTTAAGGGTTGGAAACCGAGTTTGCATCATGTGCGCGTTTGGGGATGCTCGTCTGAAGTGAGAGTTTATAATCCACAAGAAAAGAAGTTGGACCCAAGGACCATAAGTGGGTATTTCATTGGATATGCCGAAAGGTCTAAGGGATACAGGTTTTATTGTCCATCTCATACCACTAGGATTGTGGAATCAAGAAATGCAAAATTTCTTGAAAATGACTTGATTAGTGGGAGCGATCCTTCGAAGGACCTTGTTCCTAAGGAAGATCATTCAGACACTCAACCTTCCACCTCAAGTTTAAGGTTAGTTGTTGCTTATAATGCCCCTTCAGTTCAGCCGGCTATTGAACAACCAATCGTTGAAGTTCCACAACCTGCTGATATTGATATAGTAGATCCAGTTGTTCAGCAATTACCAGAAACTATTGAACAACCAGTTGAGCAACACGCTCCTCAAGAGAATGTTGATGCAACATTGAGAAGATATGCTAGAATAAAGAAATCAGCTATTCCTAGTGATTATATTGTGTATTTACAAGAGTCTGACTACAATATTGGAGCTGAAAAGGATCCCGAAACGTTTTCACAAGCCATGGATAGTGATAAATCTAATTTGTGGTACAATGCCATGAAGGAAGAGATGAGTTCTATGGCATCTAATGAAGTCTGGGATTTGGTTGAGTTACCTGATGGTGCGAAGGCCATTGGTTGTAAATGGGTCTTCAAAACTAAGAAGGATTCATTAGGTAACATTGAAAGATATAAAGCTAGACTCGTTGCCAAAGGATTCACTCAAAAGGAAGGAATCGATTACACGAAGACCTTTTCTCCTGTATCTAAGAAAGATTCTCTTCGTATTGTTTTGACATTGGTTGCCCATTTTGATATGGAATTATATCAGATGGATGTGAAAACGGCGTTCCTCAATGGAGAACTAGAGGAGGAGGTTTACATGAAACAACCTGAAGGATTCCCCTCTAGTAAAGGTGAACATTTGGTGTGCAAGCTTAAGAAATCTATATATGGCCTGAAACAAGCATCCCACCAATGGTACTTAAGGTTCCATGAAGTCATCTCTTCATTCGGTTTTGTAGAGAATGTCATGGATCAATGTATATACCGAAGGTCGGTGGGAGTAAAATTTGTTTCCTTGTGCTGTATGTGGATGATATATTACTTGCAACCAATGATAAGGGGTTGCTACATGAGGTGAAACAATTTCTCTCTAAGAGTTTTGACATGAAGGATATGGGTGAGGCATCTTATGTCATTGGCATTAAGATCCATAGAGATAGACCTCGAGGCATTTTAGGACTATCTCAAGAAACCTATATCAATAAGGTCCTAGAGAGATTTCGGATGAAAGATTGTTCACCAAGTATAGCACCCATTGTGAAGGGTGACAGGTTCAATTTGAACCAATGCCCAAAGAACGATCTGGAAAGGGAACAAATGTACAACATTCCATATGCTTCTGCTGTTGGAAGCTTGATGTATGCTCAGGTTTGCACTCGACCTGACATCGCTTTTGCTGTGGGAATGTTGGGAAGATATCAGAGTAATCCAGGTTTAGACCACTGGAAAGCTGCAAAGAAAGTGATGAGATACCTTCAAGGTACCAAAGACTATATGCTTATGTATAGACGGACTGACAACCTGGAAGTGGTCGGTTATTCTGATGCGGACTTTGCGGGATGCGTTGATTCACGAAAATCAACATTAGGATACATTTTTATGTTAGGCGGCGGAGCCGTGTCATGGAGAAGTGCCAAGCGGACTTTGACTTGCTACTTCCACTATGGAGGCTGAGTTCATTTCTTGTTTTGAGGCTACCTCGCATGGTGTATGGTTGAAGAGTTTCATTGTTGGGCTTAGAATTGTTGACTCTATTTCTAGGCCATTAAGAATATATTGTGACAATTCAGCTGCGGTTTTTATGGCTAAAAATGCCAAAAGTGGCAGTCGAAGTAAGCATATCGACATTAAGTATTTAGCCATAAGGGAACGTGTTAAGGAGAATAAAGTGGTCATTGAACACGTTAGCACTGAATTGATGATAGCCGATCCTTTAACTAAAGGCATGCCACCAATGAAGTATAAGGATCATGTAACTAGTATGGGAATAGGTCCCATCATGTGATTTGTCGTCATATGAACGATTTTTGTTGTATGAAACTCTTATTCAGTTGTAATGTTGATTCTCAATTTTGGTGTACACATTTTGTTGTTTATGAGAATAACATTTATCCTTGGTTCTGGAATAGACATGGGGTTTATTCATTAAGATATGTTGTCACATATAGGCTAACATTAAAGAAATAAGATGCATTGTGATACATGGAAGATATTACTCACTCTTAGAGGACATGTCGCCATGATCTATGTGTTTTGTTTCTTTTCTTTAAGCATAAAGTTTTCGTGGAATTAGTTGGATAATCTGTATGATGAAAATGATGGGATCAAGTGGGAGAATGTTATTTATTTTTGTGATCCCACATTTTAGACCCACATTTTCTCTTAAAGTTGCGACTATTCGACATAAAGTTTTTCCACGCTTCGTACCCTTTCGTGACAACCGCCCATTTGGTAACCGTCTTGATGGGAGACGGTGTATAAAAAAGAACGTACGTTCATTTCTGACGGGTGATGACAAGGTCTAACTCAAACTCTCTCATTCGGTATACACCATCGATGCGAGTGAATTGGGTTAGTAGCGTGTCCCCAATTTTTCTTTGATTTCAGGTTTTTCTGACGAACGTGAACAAGAACAATGGCTGGAGGTTTGTCTTTAATTGATCCTGGCTTCCGCATATGAATTTTATGTCTTACACTTCGTTCCATAAGTCTTATCAAAGAAGCAAAGTTTACCCTGACCATCCTTTATCCTTTGTTGACGTTGTCATCTACTGGCTCGTCGTCATTGATCATGTATCGTTTCCAAAACCAATGCTGCTTCCACACACTCGAGACCATCGAGTCCACAGGCACGCCCTTCGTCTCAGGCAAGAAGAAGAATGTAAAGAGCCCGAAGGCCGCGATCCATGCGGCGAAGAAGAAGAAGGTGCCGGCCTTCATGTGGCACAGCATCGGCAGGAAGGCTTGTGCGAAAATGAAGGTCAAGAGCATGTTGAAGCTCACTGCGCAGGCGAAACCAGCCGTTCTTGTCTCCAAAGGGAAAGTCTCGCTCGGAATCAGCCACCCGAGAGGACCCCATGACCATGCGAATCCCATCACGAACCCACTCACCAGCACCAACGTGACCATCGCCTCGGTAGGGTGAAGAGACCCTGTTGGTTTCAGGTGTAGTAGCAAGAGCAATCCTATCACAGTCTGCAACAAGAAAGAAAATTTTGTGGATAAGAAAGTATCAACGCAACAGATAAACCTCTCTTCCAATTGGACAGAATTCGCAAGTTTGATGTGATTGATCCCGATTGAGGAAACATGCGAAGACAATGTGAATTACCTGATTGATGAACATCTGGACGCAGCCCTCAAGGAGCAACACCCTCCGGCCAGCCCTGTCCACCGTGTACATTGACACTAATGTGCTGAAAACGTTCACAAGCCCGGTGACGACTGTCGAGAGCAGCGCCGCATTGTTCCCGAACCCAACCATCTGGAACAGGACCGGTGCATAGAACATGATAGCGTCGATGCCAGTGAAATGCTGGAACACCTGCATCAAAATGGCTATGACAAGAGGGGGTCTGCTCGACAGCGTCATGAGCTTGCGGAATGGGTGCTTCACTTGCCTTGCAGCCTTACTGGCGGCAACAATCGAATTGAACTCGGCAGCAACGTTATCGGTGCCACGGATCCTCCTCAGGGTGGCCTTCCCTTGCTCAAGTTGGTTGCGCTCGATGAGGCTGGTTGGAGTCTCGCAGATGGCAAATGAGGCCCCGAGAAGGATCGTGGCTGGGATGCCGGCCAAGCCGAAAGAGATCCGCCACCCATGAGGATGAATGTTGGATGTGAAGTAGTTGATAATGTTGAACATGAGGATTCCGATTGTGATGAAGAGTTGGAAGCAAATGGTGAGAGCTCCTCTGATTCTGGCAGGAGCTGATTCAGATAGAAACAGAGGCACCGCCTGATTAACGAACCCAACACCGCAACCGAGAATGATTCTGCCAAAGACTAGCATTGCAATGTTGATGCTGCCGGCTTGGAATGCAACCCCAGTGATGAAGAAGAGGGACGCGATCTGCATCGTCACCCTTCGGCCGAATTTGGAGCACACCTCCGAAGCTGCAAAGCTGGCTCCGAGAGCAGTTATGTACAACGAAGATGTGAACAGCTGGAGGAACTCGTTGTGGTATTTGCAGTAGTTGTCCTCGTGGACACGCTCCTTTTTGTCGTACATGGTCATGAAGAATTTCATCAAGAAGTCATCCATGGAAGTCAATCCAACTGAAATTCAATAAAATCCATACGAGCATTTGGAAAAGTGAGTAATTTTACAATGAAAAATGAATTTTATCCTTGAAAATATAAACTAGCCACTCACAAGTCAAATCACAATATAAAATTAGCCTATTATGATTGATGCAAAAACTACAACGAAATTAAAAGTGAGAAAAAATAAATAATACATAGATTTACATGAAAAATCCTTGCGGGAAAAACCATGGGGAGAGAAAAAGCAAAATCTACTATAGATTTTCAAGTAGTACAAAAGGGGTTAAAAAAACTCAGACTCTTGCTGTCTTAATTTCTTAACCTAATAACTTGAGGAAAATAATATTTATATTGCTCTCAAGTCCTAACGTTAGCCCAAACCCATAAAGAATTCAAGATATACTCAACATAACTTACAGCTGAGGCAAAAATGTGATATGATCTTTTCTCTTTTGAAAATAAAAGACAAACCAAACGCTAATGGGACTTTCCATCCTATCAATCTTACAAAAGTTATCCATGTCGGGTGCGCTCGTTTTACGAAAAATAAGTGATTTGGAAAATATTATCCGAAAAATAATCGCTTATATTATTTAGAAAATAAATAAACAGAAATTTTTTTCATCGTCCACTAGAATAGTTAGGCATGATTGTTATCGATAATGAAAATATTTTCTGATGACTAATTTTTCTAAACAATATAAGTAATAATTTTTTCAAAAAATATTTTTCAAATCACTCATTTTCTGCGAAACAAATACATCCTTAAATAAAATAAGTTTCTCCTACTTGAAATTCCGATGTCGTATCCAACCGGGAACCCTCCGAAGGCGGCGATGATCACGCACAAAATGACGTATAAAGTTATCTCCCCCTCATGCTCGGGCGTTTGGCCACCGGGACTCGTGACAACAGCCGGCATTCTCTAGCTTTCTTCTGGACGTAAAAGAGGACAAAGGAGAGAAGCTTAATCAAGATGTATTTGGACAGAAGAAAGATGACCAGAGTAAAGAAGATTGAGGAGCTTTAGATTTTGTCTGAATACGAAATCTTCACGCGCATTGCGTGGGTACTTATAACACGTCAAGAAGGCTGGATAAGACTAAATAAAAGATTAAATGGCAAGTAATTATGATTTGTCCTCGACAAATTGAACAGATTCTGCAGGTTAGCTTGACCCAGGAGAGAATTAATCATCGCGGGGAAGAGGATAAGGATATTCAATGAAAATGCTAAAAAGAGAAAGTAATCTTACATGTGAATTTAGTACAGACTAGATCAAAATTGACACAAATGTGCATTAATTTCTGCTTGAAGTTTTCCAGGAAAGATTTTATTATCTAATTAAGCGCATGTTCACACTTAATTTTTAGTCGACGCATCGATAAAGGTAAGAAAATCGAGATATTATGGTTTTCAATCATGACGGAACTGTTTCTTGAAAAAAAGTATTTTTTAAAATTTTATTTCCTTTGGCCAATCATTTGTAGGTAATTTCTTATTCATTTTCATCAAATCCTCAAAAAGTCAAAAAGATTGACTTTTGAGTTGACTTTAGTCAATCTTTTAATCAAAAGTCAAACCTAGCTTAAAATTTGGCTTTTTGCATAAAATATTCCTTTTGATTTAATTTCACTTTGGCCACAAAAATTTTCGAAAAATTCAAAGTTTTGATCATGAAATCAACATTGTAGTGAAAAGTCAACTAAAAGGTTGACCTGTGATTAAACCTTCGACAAAAAAATTGAAGAGCGTAAAAATTTCAAGTCACTTTTTTTAATCTTCAATTTAACTTTAACATAAAAAATTTTGCAAAAATCGATTAATAACCTTAGTTTTTGAATTTTTCAGTTTTAGCTTTGAAATCGGCAAAAAAATAAAACTACTTTCATTCTATTCATGTTTTAGCTTAGCTCCTTTTATGACATTTGAATTAGAGTTCATTACCTGTTCACTTGTTCAACTAATTTTGAGATTTGAATTGTCATTTTTAACCCTAATCAAGGGTTCAAATCGATTCTACATGATTTGTGTACGAACACTTCTATTCTGCTCATTTTCTTGAGTTAAATTTAAATCCAGGGTCAATTTTGATAAATTCACTCACGAACTCACCAATTTGATGGATTTATCTTACTTAAACTTAAGAAATCCGAGCTAATGAACTCCAATTAGTGTAGTTCAAGTTGATTCATTCTAGAATAAGGTTTAATTTGATAAATTGAGATATGATTTCAACAATTGACCCCCAATTTATTTTTGATGCAAAGGTTGCACCTTTATTTTTAATGTCAATTTGGATGTGATAGACCATCACGAACATGGGTAATTGAATTCATTGATGTCTCGTTATGTCAATTGGGTTCGATTTTAATCAATTTGTGCTTCGAGGTAGGCAATTATGAAAATTTGCTTATATAAGGTCCTTAATTGAACAAAGATTCTTTTCTATTTGCACCAAAAAAGAAAAAAGAAAAAAGAAAAAAAGAGAGAACCAACCAAACTAGTCAGGCTAGTTTAGACTAGCTTGATTGGTCCAATCGGTCATTGGCCGAAATGGCCAGTTCGACCATTTCTCGACTGGTTGCCGGTGGCCGGTGACCACCATAAGGTGGCCTGCCCAGTGGCCAACTCATTCCTACCTTTATTTCTTAAATTTACAAATTTGCTCTAGTTTTTGCAAAATTACAACAATACCCCCTCGACTAGGTTTTAATTGCACGATCGAGCATAACCGTTCATCCTCGATATATCGTAGCCGTCCAAATTAGGCATGTGCATAATTAGTTGTCATCTCATACAAACTTAAGGTTTGAGAAAAGGTTGTTAGGCTAGGAGATTAGTCCCTAGCCCTTGGATTGATCCAACGGCCGGGATGACTTCTCCCATGAGCCTATATATTGGTTTTTCCCTCCAAAAATGAGGGAGGGGGCTCCCCTCATTTTTGGCAGAAACCAGATTTGATCTCCCATCCCTCTCTCAAGTCTCTTTCTTTCCTTCTCTCTCTCTGGACCGCCTCTCATCCGCCGCCACAACCGCCGTCGTCGGAGCCCAATTAGCGGCGCACCTGCCCTCCGATGATCCTCAACTCCTCCTTGAGCCGTTCGTTGCCATTGGACGTCCAGGTGTCCATTGGAGTAGCTTGTTCGGCCACTCCTTTTCGGCGCAAGTGTTGTCTCTCACGCCGCCGTTGTTGGCGACTATTTCCGCCATGATCGATGACTAGCCGGCCTCCATAGCTCCTCTGACCGATCCAACAACCTCCATAGCCAAGTCTCTGAGCAGTTGGTGGTCGGAGATCTACAAAATAGCCACCGGAGAGCCTTCTTGCTGCAAATTTCCTCACCAGAATCCCTCCTCGAGCCCGATCCTCCATCGGCAGTGTAATATATGGGCTTTAAAACAAGAAAATAAAATAAAATAAAAGAAAAAGAAAGGGTTGAAAAGTCAAAAAGGGAAGCTAAAGGAAAGTGGAGGAAGCTTCGGCTGAGTTTAAAAAGATAGAGAGAGGGAGAGAAAGAGAAGAGTACCGGCAGAAATAGGGGAAAACGTGAAACAGGGGAGAAGAGAGAAAGAAGAGAAAGGAAAAAGGGAAAAAGGGAAAAATTTCGGTGCGCTCGTGGTCCGGACGCCTCATCAAGCCAACTCAAGTGTGTTTTGCAACGCCGGTAAGGAATCAAAGCTTTTAATCACCTACTTCAAGCAATCGCCGCAATTAGGGCTCGAAATTCGGATTCTTGGATATTTGTGTGGCGAAGCCCGATTTTTGAGTCGTTGAGCTGTATATTTTTATAGAAATGGTACTTTGGGACGTTGTGAAGCAATAGCATCTTACGGATTGTGATTTGAGCTTGCGGTTTGTCCGGAACGGAATTTTGAAGTTGGGGGTGCATTCTGGTACTATAGCGAATAGTATCTTCGAGCTTTTTTTTTTTTGTCGTTTTCGGTACTGTTTTGGGGCAGCTGAGTTGGGCTTGTTGTTGTTCGTTAAGAGAGCTTTCTAAAGACTGTAAGATGGCTTGAAACAGAAATTTGTGGAGGGAGTTATGGCGTGACAAAGTTGGTGCATGGACCGCGCCTAGCTGAAAATGTTGGGTTTCCGCTAAATTGTGAGCTTTCGTGGCGCATAGGTGTCATTTTATCGACTAATAGGCCTAGTATAGGCGAGTCCTTATAAGAACATTCCTTTTTACTCAGTCTTTTGATATTGTTTTTCCGTTAATTGTTAGGGATCCAAGTGCGTGGTTCGAGTGAGTGTCGTATTTGATTTTTGACTTTTCCCAGGTGAGTGACACTATTTCTTCTTTGTATTTTAAACTCATATTTTGAGAAACGTGGTAGATTATATAATCCGTGAGTTGATAAAAAGCATATCTTGTTGTATAAAACAGGATCGAGCTATTACTGCCATTTTTGTTGTTTGAAAGGAGTTATATTTTGATTTCGATTGGAATGGTTGTTTAAAAATAGTTTGTGAAATTCTTTATGAAAGAATCGAAGAATGCTTTGATATTTATTTATCAAATTTTGAGTTGTGACATGACTTCCTTTCAGATGTTGGATTATTGGATATTGTGATTGGTGGTTGGTCCTCAATGTCTCTGTGGACCCTGAGGGCTGAGGGTATGCGCATACTAGTCTAGGATATCCTTGTGGGCCGAGCCACCAGCTAATAATAGGTGGAGACCTTGCCAAGGGGGGAATCTTGGTCGTTTTGTCACGGGCGTTAAGCGTGACCATAGTTAGACATTTGAGCATGAATTGGTCAATGGAGTGGACCATTGACGTGTGATTTGAGTTTGGTCGATGGAGTGGACCATCGATATGAGTTGATGAGATTAATCAATGGAATAGACCATTGATACATGTTTTACGAGATTGACTAATGGAATCGACCATTGGTACTTTTGGTATTTGAGTTATGAATTGGTATTATGATAAAGTGAGTTATGTTTGTGTTTTAAAATGTGCATAGTGATTTCTCGATCCGCTTAGAAGAAATGTGTTACTCACTGAGCCGTGGTAGCTCACTCCTCTCATCTACTTGTTTTTCAGGTTTTTCAGCGAGTCGCGAATAGGCGTGAGCGTTCGTTCAGGGAGGACTTTTGTGGTGGAAATTTTTGGGTATGACTTGTGCATAGTTGATAAGTTTATAAGTTAGTCTTTATAGTAGGTGTATGTTTTGTTTCGGTGGATTATAGAGATACTTTGATATTGTAACCAAATACTCTTTTTGTCATGTATGTATGTATATACATACATGTATACATGTACATACATGTATACATGTGTACATTTATACATGTATACATGTATATATGTACATATGTACATATATATATATATATATATATATGTATATATGTTGATATCGGGTTGAATTTTGGTTATGTTGAGGCTGCGTCCTTTGGTGAAAGGACGGCCGTGTCATGCTCTTGTTCTAATGGATTGGGGTGTGACAGGCAGCTGATCGGAGCCATTCCAGCCCCATTTGGTGCTCCTTCGGCGATATCGACCTCCACCAGACATGCCTCGATGTCTCTTAAAGATCGTGGTGCCTCGGTGGTGGCTCCTTTGACCTAGATTGCGCAAAAATGTCAAAAGGTGGGTTCCAATATCGCGAGCTTTTTGAAGCGAGGTGGCGATAGGAAACCAGGGCTAGAGCTCAATCTAGGATGCAACATAATGCCATAATAGATGATTGATGATGCTTAGGATGCCTATGGATGAATGTAGATAGGTTATGATGGCTCGTATATGGATGATTGCTTGGATTTTTGCTGATATGCAATCCGGATGCCTTGCTTGACCTCTTTGTATGTTTGTCTTAAAACGACCTAGATAACGGCCTTTTTAGGGTTTCGTGTCTTCATAAAAATCATAGTATATTCCATGGGCTCTTCAACAATATAAAGATTGCACCGATCGGCCTCCGTTTGCAAGAGCAATTGCTTGCTCAAATTCTGATTTTAAATCTGTCATACTGTTGCAATTTGGAGTGTTGGACAACCTGTTCTGCTTCTCTATTTTGTTTGGCTTTTTGTGGTTAGAATTAGGTTCGACGATCTTCATGAGTTTTAACTCTAACATCTAGGCCTATCCACATAAAAAATTGTGGAATTTTCTCATGTCATTTGGATAGGAATAAGCAAGCTTGTTTCTGCCGTTCTCTGCTGGTTTTGTCACCAACCTGACTTCCTAGAGGAATATCTTTGATTGAGCTTGTTAATGTATTCAATTACCTTTGGTGCCTTAGACATTCAAAAATGACATCTAAAGCTTCGAAACGACGTATGACACGCATTAATTGAGTATCGTTGGCTATGTCAAAACCCTTCGCGAAGTCAGTGCATCTGTTCTGCAATTTTGATCACGTATTGTTATTAATAGGTTAGCCGACCTACTTCGATTCATGAATTTTTATGTTTTTTGTGCATTGATCTAGGACTAAGTGTCTTATCACATTTTCTCTTACATCTAGCCTTAAAACATACCAAGATTTCATAAAATTTATGCATCATTCAAGTAAGATAATGGCCGAAAATTTGTATGTCATGTTCTGTTTGCTTTTGGCCTGATCTGTCCATCTATGCGAACGTCTTTGTTTGAGCTTGAAAAAGATCTTAATTAGACTTGTCTTCTTCTAGACATTTGTAAAGGATTTCTCAAGCTTTAAAACGACATATTATATGTCCCAACTGGACATCGTTTCATATGTTGAACATTTTTCCTAAAATCGGGTTCAAATCTGGAACTTTACCGAACTGATATGCTTGTTATGTCTCTGTGGATCCGACTGTTTGTCAATTTTGTGTGATTTTGTGCACGCTGATTTTGAGGTATAGTCATTGATGAAATTGTTTATAATATTCAGGTCTATCACATATGAAAATTTGAGAATTTTTTAACATCATTTGATAGGGTCGAAATGCCATGCATTCCACTTTTTTCTGCTGTCCTATTCTGTTCCTAATCTGTGTTCTAGGATTTTTTTTTATAAAATCATGTGTTAGGAATTTTATGGTATTTCCTCATGAAAGTTGCTCTTTACATGTTGATTTACCTACTATAAGAATTCTAGTATTGGATAATCATTGATGGTACCTTTATTGATTTCACATTGAGTGCCCTGTTTCTGTGATTGCCATTTTGGCTGATTGACTTACCTCTATTCTTGGATTTTTTAAGAAAATCATGCGTGTGGAACTCGACTTCGTTATCTTCTTGAAAATTGATTGTGATATGTTGAACTTTGTTGTCATAAAATTTCACGAATTAAAAACGTGATGTCATATTTTTACCGTTCATCTGAAAATTGCAAGACATTCTGAAAATTTTAATTTCTCAACATAGTTTTTAACTTATTCAAAGCTTTAGTAGTTCATGTGATACCCATGTGAAGAGTCATTTGGCATTTCTCAAATTGTGATTTGACGTGATCTTTATTAAAGCATTAGTTCGGGTTTGGGCCGTTTGTGAGGCTTGATCAATTGTGCCCTTGATGCACCCAAGCTCACCTTGACATCTAGACACGATCCATGATTTGATAAAATTATGTCCATTATTCAACATTTCTCTTTAAACCGTGATTTAACAGGACCTTCATCAAAGTAATGGTTCATGTTTGGAATGTCAATGATGCTTGATTAGTGCGCCCATGATGCACTCAAGCTCGCCTTGATGGCTATACACCTTGGAGTTAAGTCCCTTTTTTTTTTTTTAATCAAATTCTTTTAAAATGACTTACTTCTTTGTCAATTGCCTGCAAATTTTTTTTGGGTATCACGTGAATTGCATACCGATTGTCTCGTTTGTCATGAATATATGAATCGCATAAGCATATCCAATGGTGCATGTGCTTGAACAAGTGATCCCTTGCAGGTTCACTAATTTGTTTGCATTGATTGAGAGACAGGGTCTACATGCATGTTTTCTTAGACACTTCGTATGTGATTTTTAGATGTATGATTTAGGTATGATGCATAATCACATGGGTTACTTTGGGATGACACTTAGAACCTGACTTAGAGACTTTTAGCATTAGTCATCAATACATGAATACAAATGATGGCTAATATCTATAAGTCATATTAAAATAAATTGGGTAGATATCCTAGGCAGGCCATTGCATGAAATTCAAAGGCCGAGCTTGAGGGCATTCATGATTGTTTGATTACTTTCCTTGGATGTTTTGATGTGAAATATCATATTGGTTGTTTGCCACAAATTGTTTGTTCGTATATTTTTCGTATTTGTTTTAGCAATAGACTAGGTTTAGGATAGTTCCTAAAAGCGATCCCTGGAGGTGGCGATCCAGAAGACATGAAGATGATGAATGGTTGATGTCCAATCTGACCTTTTCATTTGTACTATCCATTTCCTGACATATATCTTGGGTTGTCTTTGGCATTGTATAAACACCCGATGAGTTCCGGGTTTTTTCCTTTATTGCACTTAGAGTTGCATGTCTAGATTTATTTTGCCCTTTTAATTGCTTTGGTTGTTTACTTTTACACATTATCTTTCAATTAATTGTTTGTTACGTTCTTGTTCTTACTTGCATAGAGTAGAATAGGACAACCTAGCCATCCATGCTTGATCGCCTTAATGATAAATGCATGGAAATGTAAAAGACATGCGTAGTCATGTTAGGTAACAATACACACCTATTATGTACCAAAAGGACACTAATAGCAACATTAGCGTAATCCAAATTTCTGAAATTTAGATCTTTGGTTGTGTAGGTATAAAGGGATTACTCCCAATTCTCGATTGGGCACTCTAGCTTGCCCCCAAAAAATGAGGCTAGTGGCGACTCCTAAATGTCACATAGATTGTCTAAAACAACTTAGAAAATAATGAACCCACCGTGAGGGGTTCTCAATTGTGATTTAGCATTGTGTAGCCAAAAGATGAACAGATGAAGTGATGCCATCTTTGACCAATGTACCTTTGAGAGGGCTATCATGATTATATACCCTTGAACCCATTCTTTCGATATTGGGTCACGACAAATCCCACTGTCACGCGAGGTGTGAGCTTGGGAGAGCTCACGATCATGACCAATTGAACTCATATGGTTGATCCTAAAGGATGAGGTGATGACATCCTTGGAGTTACACACCGTAAGGGAGCTCTCATGGTCAAACACTTCTAAACCTTAACTTTTATGCCAAGGTCAGGTCGCGACCACGTAGACTTATTAAACCCCATTTGTTGCTTTGAAAATAAATAATTTGGCTAAAAACAATAACTTATATTACTTATGAAAATAAATGAATGAAATGTATTTTTACTGTTTACAAAAATGTTTAAATATAAATTGTTGTCGGTGATAAAAATATTTTTCATAAACTAATTAATTTAAGTGATACAAGCAATCAATTATATGTAAATATTTTTCAAATTATTCATTTTTCACAAAAGAATCGAACTTGCAATGAAAATGAAGTAATGATGGTGGTAATAGTTTTTGAATGGATTTAAGTCCAAGGATAGATATTGCACGTTGCCATAACTGAGGTAATTAGTGCATATAAGTTGGTAAGTTCATTCAAAAAGTCGCACTTCAAAATGACAAGAGATAAGTCTGTAAGTGACTTAAATAATAGCTGATAACTAGGGACAAGTGTCGGAATTATGTCTGGCTATTTGATATACAAGTTAATAACTTCAAAATGTCGTCGAAATAATAGTTGTAAGTTGTTACAAAATCTTGTAATTTTAGACATGCACCAATAAACCCAAAAATGGTGAATAACTTAAATCGGGAATAAAGTTAGTAAGCAACTTGAATTAGGTTGATAATTTTACATACAAGTTGATGACTTTAAAACGTCAATAAGCTATTAAGCGAAGATTGGTAAGTTGTGACGAAAGTTAATAACTCTATAACAATAAAATAGACATTTCTATGTGCATCAAATAAGAATTGATTAGTTAAATCTAATAATTAACTCAATCATAAGTTGGTAAGCAACTCAAATAAGGTTGGTAATTTTAAAATGTCCATCGTTACGTGCCTCCACTTCCATTCAAGTATTTCCAACAGTTTCAATATCTCTCCAGGTTTACGATGTTCTGCGTTCACTTATTGACATGTCAAATATCTCGATACATGTCTGGTAATATCAACTTTCATACCATTTCACAAATAGTTTTGACGCAGATCTTGATACATTTTTGTACTTCCATTTTACAAATAGTTTTGAAGCAGTTTTGATGCAAATGAGCATTATAATTACTATGATGAGCTTCTGACAAAATTTCATTCCTCATATTGATGTCATTAAGTACGCAAAGCCGTCCATGAAGTCTCAAAATCCCATCTTCTAACACTTGAAAGTCTAGCATTGGCCTTTTTTCCTTCTAAATCCTCTCTTCAGATTTTTTAAATTTCAAGATCTATTTGTTGCAAAGTCTTGATTATTTGCACAATCTTTGACTCAATTCTAAGAGTAGCCATCACACTCGAAAAACTACTTGTATCAAACCTAGACTCAAAATCTTGAGCTTCTTTAAGTAAGGTCCATTCTTTGACAATGATATATGCAACAATTTGTGTAGACTTCCCACTGTAAGCATCCACAACTTTATTCTCTTTTTCGGGATAGTACAAAATCTCACAATCATTGTCTTTTAATAATTCCATCCACCTCTACCTCACAGTCAATTCTTTGTGGGAAAACAAGTATTTCAAGCTCTCATGATCTATGTAGATTTCAAAATTTTCTCTATATAGATAGTGCATCCATATTTTCAATGCAAACACAATTGCAACGAGCTCTTGACTATGGGTCGGACGATTCGACTCATACAACTTTAACAGTCTGAAATAAGCAATAGTCTTTCCATGTTGCATTAAAAGACAATCCGATCCCTTATAAGATGCATCACTACCAATTATGAAACCTGCATATCTTGATGGTATCATCAACATCATAGCAGTAGTCAATATCCTTTTGAGTTATTGAAAACTTTGCTTGCATTTATCAAACTACTTGAACTTCACATTCTTCCTCGTCAATTGAGTCAACGGAGCTGCAAGATACAAAAATCCTTCTAAAATCTCCAATAATATCCAACTAAACTGAAGAAACTCCGATTTTCCATCACCATTGTTAGTCTTAGCCAATTTACCACTAACTCAAGTTTTTATGGGTCAGCAAATATCCCTTCAGTGGTTACTACATAGCCTGAAAGTACTACACAATCTAACCAGAAGTCACACTTACTAAACTTATCATACAATTTATGCTCACAAAGTGTTTCAAGTACAAACCTTAAATGTTGATTATGATCATCCAAGCCTTTTGAGTATACCAAAATATCATCAATGAACATTTTCACACATTGATCCAAAAACGACTTAGACACCCTATTCATCAAATCTATAAAAGCTATTGATGCATTAGTCAAACCAAAATGCATTACTAAAGTCTCATAGTGATCATATCAAGTTCGGAAAGCCGTTTAACGAATGTCTCCTATTTTGATCCGCAATTAATGATACCCCGATCTTAAATTGATCTTGGAAAATACCGACACCTCTTGAAGTTGATCAAATAAATCATCGATCCTAGACAATGAGTACTTATTCTTAATCGTAACTTAATGTAACTATCGATAATCAATGCAAAAACATATCGACCTTACTTTCTTTTTCACAGACAACATTGGTGCATCCCAAAGTGATGCACTAGGTTCAATAAAATCTTTATTAAGTAATTCCCATAGTTGCACCTTTAACTTTTTCAACTTTGTTACAATCATCCAATAGAGAGCTTCGGAAATAGGTTTCATTCTAGGAGCTTATTCAATGAAAAATTCAACTTTATGCTTCGACGGTAATTCTGGTAATTCCTCCAGAAATACATCAGGATTTCCAGGATTACTTCAAACTTTGCTTCTTCTTTTAATTGACTCGCTACAAATGCCAAATATCCTAGGTAACCGACATTAAAAAGACAACGTATATATGCAGAGATACGTGGCATTAAAAGATTTGCCCCAATTGCGAAGAATCCAAAACTAGGACAATTAAGTGGATTGAACTGGATTATTTTTCGACAATAATCTATATTGGCTCATTGCTTATTAAGTTAATCCATTCCTAATATAACATCAAAGTCATACATCGTCAATATGATCAGCTCTGCAATTTGATCTTGTCCATTTGTGGTGACCTTATAATCCTTACATATTAGCGTAGACACTTCATCTTTTAGCAACGTAGAAACACTAAGGGATATTTCAACTGGCCTAGGGTTTACTTTAATCAATTGTACGAAATGCACATATATGAATGAATGAGTCGTACCCGCTTATAAGCACTATTGTCACATATAAAGATAAGACCTGCTATCATGGTCTCGGAAGCCTCGGCTTCCTTTTGTATGACTACATAAACCCGGCCTTGACCTGGTAGTCTTCAAGAAATTCACTTGCTGCAAGGCTTTGTTTTGTTGTGGTCGTTGCATGGTACCATACATTAGTGTTGCACCGCCATAGGACACTCCCTCATCTTGTGACATTGTTGTTCCCATCCGAAACAAACTCCTTTTAAAGCCCAGCATTGTGCATTCCCATGTAGCCTCCCTCAAGTACAACAAACATCACTTTGATATTGCATCCACATTGCTAGAGAGCATTATTTCTCTTATTCAGAACAACATTCATTTTCCAACTTGCATGGGCCTCTAGTCACAATGAAAGTTAGCTCAAAAGGCTGGATGATTAGGCCATGCCTGGAAAGTTGTTGTCGTTGTTAACTCTGCCAAGTCTTTTTCCACAAGTTAAGCACACTTGAACAAATAATTATAATCCTTAAAGGTCCAATGGTACTAATTTGCTCCTAATATCATATCTCAAGCCATCCCAAAACTTTTTAGCCTTGTCCTTAACCAACCTAGGGGCAAATTTTGAAAATTCTGCAAATTTCACTTCGTACTGAACCATCGTCAGATCATTCTGTTGCAATTGCAAGAATTCCATCAATTACTCTTATCTCCAACATAGTCCAAAAAATACTTCCCGAAAAATGTATTGACAAAGCCACCCCAACTGACAATAGTACTAGCCGGGAACACCGTTTCTTTAGATTCCTCCATCAGTGTTTGGCATTTTCTTAGACTAGGCACTTAGTTAGGGCTACCTTGTCAATATCATTGGAATCTAATGATGCAAATATCTTCTCCATCCCATCGATTCACAATTTTGCCTCTTTAGGATTTTCTACTCCAACAAACATGGGTGGTTTTAATTTCAAGAATTGTTTAATTAGACCTTGCAAATGATGTTCACCATTCCCCGAACTAGAGGTAGCTTGCTGTAGGACTTGCTTCTCCATCAAACTTCCGACATTTACAAGCATAAGGGGGATTCCCTCCATCCAAGGAGCTTCCTCCGAATTGCCACTAGAGCTCATCTTGTCTTATAAGGCCTACATATATTAATTAACTTAGTGGCTAACTATTTAGGAATGGATGTTCCTCATACCTCACAATCAATCAAGGGCAGACACGTGCACTCGGTATATTGCACTCACTCAATCCACTCCACTACTAGCAGGAAAAAAAAAATCCACTCCACTACTCCAACCACTAAGTGCACCTAATCACTACAAGGGTTATCCTACTTTAATACCAAATACGCTTTGACGTCCCAAAAAGTCACCATGACACGTCTTTCGTTAAAAAATATTATTGTTAAGCATGCGGAAGCACAAAATCATAACGCACGAAAAACGTAATTGGCAAGCTTTCATAATTTACACATACGAATTTTTCCCATTATCAACTCCTCTTCCAAGTATCAATACAAGTACCAAAAGCATTAATTGGAGGAAGGTCTGGTTTTGTCAATATTGCCCTATACTCTTGCATAAAAAAACTTGCCTATACAAAGTCACATACTAGACTATAGATCAAGAACTTCACCCGTTGCCGTGCCATCATCGCCGTCAAAACCAGGGGAACCATCGAAACTCCTAAGTGGCCCGATCAACTCCCCTTTGATATTCCAGTACTAAGCAAAAAATTGATGGGGAATCCATTCTTGAAGCTCCACATTGACCAATACAATGGAACTGCATTAAATGTATACTACTAGCGATTCTGGGACAAGCATATCTTCATATGCACAATCAAAATACATAGGAGTTCTGAAAAGCAATGGCGGCAGGGGATCCATCCTACACATCTACAAAATTAAAAAAAATAAAATAAAAAAGTAAGTCAAGGCCCAATAAATGAAATCTCTAATTCTAAGATAAGAGATCCTCTTATCACTTAACTTGATACCAATAAATATGATCACTGCTAAAGTGTAAAACATAACTAAAAGGTGGTACGATGTAAGAGACACGAATTACATTTCAATTATAACAATATATGCATAAAAGAGAAACAAAGACATGGATTTATCAGCGTGTAGTGACGGTATGTTTATTTCCACATATGAAACAAGCAGCTTTAAAAATATTCCACCCAAGGCTGTTGCACCTTCTTGGAGTCGGAACAACAAAATTGATAGATACAAAGCAAAATGCTTTACCAGAAAGGTCTACAAATGATCGGGTAATTTTCCTGAGCAAGTAAAGATATTGCGAATCGCATTATGTTTCGTCATTTGATGAGATTGGAAGTGATGGTTACTTGAGATACAAAATTTCAAGTAATGGCAGCCCCACTCTTGTGGTTTTACCATGGCTGTCGGTTGTGGACTCCATCGAATTCACGTTTAGTTGGTCATCGAATGTCGTGTTAGATTATGATTGAAACGACATGCATGATGATTTATGCTAAAAGTTGATTTTGAGTGAGATTGGACAACTAGCTCTACAAGTACAGTAACTCTATTTCTCCAAAAAACTCAAAAACGCATGAATAATTTTCGAATCAAATTCGATGTGTTCTAATGGCTACTGAAATTTAAAAGAACAAACTGATTTCTGTAAAAAAAATTAAAAATTCGGTAGTGTCGTGACAAGGCGTGCCATGACTTTTTCAAGCCAAGTTTTAGGGTACTAGGTGTAATTCCCCCAAGTTGACGGGTTGAATTGTTATTTTACCTAGATATGGAAGGAATTGAACCTAACTGTCATTATAAACTGAAATTTGTGGTTGGATTTGATTCGGTCTTCAAATCTTAATTAGAAGAGCTGAAGATACTATGGATACAAAGATGATTCATAAGAATGAGATATTCTTTAAATCGTGTCATGATGCGAAATTCTTAAAATTGTACGTTTCTTTCTGCACCAGTACTTCAATACAATGCCCAATTTCACAGCGTGATGCCCATGATGCACCCCGAGTTTCGGGCCTGCGACACGGCGTCTCCCAAGGCGATATCGCAGCCACCACTGCTTCTTCCGCAGTGGTCCCACGTCATTGCCAAGCTGTTCAGAAAGTCGACATCAATGTGCCTCGCAACCTGGTGAGCGTACAGACCTCCTCGCCGTCGGCCATCCCTGCATCAGCTGAGATCAGGCAACCAGGGGCCTTCTCCGCATAATGGCCATCTGCCTTGCGCTTTGGAGGGCTCTTTTGCAAAGCTCAGATTGCTTACGGTGGTTCTTGTGGTTTGCCGTTAATTCTGTTCTTGCTTCGGAGTCATCTTGTGTTTTGGTATGTACATTGAGCTTGAGCAGTCAGAAAATGAATATCGGCTGCACGTCTCTTTTAAATTTAGTTTCGTCGTGCACTTTAAGCACATGTCCTGTCAATTTTAGATCCAAACGAATTTCTCTGTTGAATTGACAGAACTAGTTCCCTGACGAGAGGAGAATTGATGATGACTCAAAGCAGTTAATTTCAGTTGAGTATTTTCTGATACGCTTGTCGCTGTCAATCTTGTCCTAGGATTTCCAAGGAAATACTGATCTAACGAATATTATTGCAGAAGATTAGGTTGCAGAGAAGCAAATACTGAGAAAGATTGATCAGAAGGTCTTTTCAATTCGCCAGACTCCGTTACTTGGCGACACATCTAGTAGAATTTAATCGAATGATTGATGACACATTTTATGCCCGAGGCATTACATCACAGGGCCCAAGATCCCAAATTCGTGATCTTGTGTCTTTTGTTTCTTACTGCTCATATTTATTTACATTCCCCGCAAGACAAATGAAAAGTATTATGAGCTACCCGGCATCAGTGTTGTTGAGACGAGCTGCCACGACCATCATTTATCCTTTGATGACCTTGTCATCGTCCTCGTCATCATCAATCATGTACCGCTTCCAGAACCAATGCTGCTTCCACACTCTCTCGACCATCAAGTCCACAGGCACGCCCTTCGTCTCGGGCAATAAGAACAATGTAAAGAGCCCCATGGCCAGGATCCAAGCGGCAAAGAAGAAGAAGATGCCGGCCTTCATGTGGCACAGCATCGACAGGAAGGCCTGCGCGATAATGAAGGTGAAGAGCATGTTGGAGCTCACGGCGAAGGAGAAACCAGCCGTCCTTGTCTCCAGAGGGAAGGTCTCGCTCGGAATCAGCCACCCGAGCGGACCCCACGACCATGCGAATCCCATCACGAAAACGCACACCAGTACCACCACGACTATCGCCTCGGTGGAGTTGAGAGACCCTGTTGGCTTGAGGTGTAGTAGCAAGAGCACTCCGATAACACTCTGCAACGAGGAGGAAAATTATATGGATTAGAAAGTATCAACGCATCGGATCAACCTCTCTCCTTCTAATCAAACAGAATTACGCAAGTTTGATGTGATTTTCAGTCGATCGGGATAGAAGAAACGTGCGAAGACAATGTGAATTACCTGAGTGATGAACATCTGGACACAAGCCTCAAGGAGCAACACCCTCCGGCCAGCCTTGTCCACCGAGTAGATCGACACTAACGTGCTGAAAACGTTCACGAGCCCGGTGATGACCGTCGAGAGCAGCGCAGCATTGTTCCCAAACCCAACTGTCTGGAACAGGACGGGTGCGTAGAACATGATGGCGTTGATCCCGGTGAACTGCTGGAACACCTGCAGCAACATGGCTATGACAAGAGGGGGCCTGCTCGACGGCCTCATGAGCTTGCGGAATGGATGCTTCACTCGCCTTGCGGCCTCACTCGCGGCAACAAGTGAATTGAACTCTGCATCGACATTATCGGTGCCACGGATCCTCCTCAGGGTGGCCTTCCCTAGGTCGACCTGGTTGCGCTCGATGAGGCTGGTTGGGGTCTCACAGATGATAAATGAGCCCACGAGGAGAATCATGGCTGGGACGCCGGCCAAGCCGAGAGAGATCCGCCACCCGTGAGGGTGAATGTTGGATGTGAAGTAGTTGATAATGCCGGCGATGAGGATTCCAATTGTAATGAAGAGTTGGAAGCAAATGTTGAGAGCTCCTCTGATTCTGGCAGGAGCTAATTCGGATAGAAACAGAGGCACCGCCTGATTGCCGAATCCGACACCAAAACCGAGGATGATTCTGCCGAAGACAACCATCGCAATGTTGACGCCGCCTGCTTGTAATCCGATCCCCGCGATGAACAAGTAAGACCCGATCTGCAACGTCGTCCTCCGGCCAAATTTGGAGCACACCTTTGAGGCTACAAAGCTGGCTACGAGAGCAGCTATGTACAGCGAAGAGGTGAACAACTGGAGGTACTCGTTGTCGTATTTACAGTAGTTGTCCTCGTGCGCGCGCTTCTTTTTCTCGTACACGGTCATGAAGAATTTCATCAAGAAGTCATCCATGGCAGTCACTCCACCTGAAATTCCAATAAAATCCACATAAGCATTTGGAATAGTGGGTAATTTTACAATGACTAATACATTTTGTACTTGAAATTCATAAACTAGCCACTCACAAGTCGAAATGCACTAATATACTATCCTATACCAGAGGCAAAAATGTGATATGATCTTTTCTCTCCTGGAACCAAAAAAAAAAAAAAAAAAAAAAATCTATCTGGGCCCTTTCCATCGTATCAATCTTACAAAAAATCTCCATTTCTCCTACCTGAAATTCCAATGTCGTATCCGAACAACATCCCTCCGAAGGCCGCGAGGATCACGCACACAATGACGTAGAAAGTTATCTTCCCGTCATGCTCGGGCATTTGGCCTCCATGGCTCACGACAACAGCCGGCATTTTCTCTAGCCTTCTTTTTGGGTGAAAAAGAAGGCAAAAGGGAGAAGCTTAATGAAAACGTATCTGGACAGATCAAAGATGACCAGAGTGAAGAAGCAGAGGGTGAAGATTGAAGAGCTTCAGATTTTGTCGGAATACGAAATGCTCGTGTGCATTGCATGGGGTATTTATAACACGTCAAGAAGGCTGGGAGAGGCTAAATCAAGATCAAATGACAACTAATGGCTATCTGATAATGACGTGGTTTTGCTCTTGATTAGATAATCATCCCTTAAGTGTCGGGCTTTTGCAAGTTAGTTTGACCCGGGGGAGACCTAATCATCGCGGAAGAGGTTGGGGACGTTCGATGAGAATGCTAAAAAGAGAAATTAATCGTTCATGGGAATGGAACGTTTTATCGCTTCGATCAGACTAAATCAAGATTGACACCGAAGTGCACATTCATTTTTGGTTTGAGTTTTCCAGGGGATGAAAGAGTTCATTGTCTAATTTAAGTGCAGACTCAGACTTAACCCTTGAATGTATAAACAGAAATTTTAGTCATTGAAAACCTGAATTCAACACTTATCTAGATCAAAAGTTTCAGCTTAGGATGCGTTTGTTTGGGGAACATTTCATGAAGAAAGAAAATATTTTCCCAAAAACCATTTTTCAGGAATATGGTTAGTTTTTTTGTTTGGAGATATATGACCAAACGTGTTTTAGGTGTTTGGATGTCATTTAGAAAATGATTTCAATATTATAACTTTATCTCAGACAAAAAATATATATTTTTTTAAAATAATTGTTTTTTTTTTCTCTTCTTTCTTTTTCCTTCTTCCTCCTCCACTGATCACCAGGCCTTGGTGATGGCCATGACAGGCCACTAGTGCCATCATCGAGGCTTGGCAAGGGCAGACCTAGCTGGCCTCAGATGAGGTCAAGCTTACGGCGATGAGGCTAGCAAGCTCAACCTTGCTGGCTCGCATTGGCTTGCACCTGCGGCTAGTTACGAGCAAAGGAGGAAGAAGGAAAAGAAAAAAAAAACTTTAAAATTGATTTTTAAATAAAACAAAAAATGAAATATTAAAAAATTCATGATGAGCAATTTTGGAAAATTTCGCTTTCTTAGGTTTAGGAATTCACTTTCTTAATGTTATGCATGAATATTTTTCTTAACCGAAAAGTGTTTTTAGTTGACTAATCATTTTGGTGAACCGAACGAGTAAAAGTTTGGAAAACGAATTCCGGGAAACCACTTTCCCTCAAATAAATGCACCCTTAGACTCTATTACTTTAGTGGAAAATGAATGAAATAAAAAATATTCTCTTAAAAATGATAACTTGAATCATTTATAAAATTGAATAAATGAAATATATTTTCACCATCCGGGAAAATGTTTGGACAAAGCGATTCAAGTTTAATGAAAATATATTTGACAAAGCGAACAAGTGCAGCAATCCAGCCGATTTGGCCGCGTGATATCACGATTCATTCCATTAAACATAGTGCAATCTCCAAACATCTCACGCGAACAATAAGGTGCCTATTAAGAAAGAATTGAACGAGCTGTGGACACCAACTTGTCCAATCAATAAAGCTATAGAAGCACCCGTATGAACAAGAGGATCCTCCTTTGCAGGAGCTAGGCCACCCCAACAGAGCCAACGATCCCGAATATCTGTGGATATTCGACCAAGCATTCCGTGACGAGGCATTACATGACATGGCTCAAGATCGATAAATTCACGATCTTTTCCATTTTATTTTATTTTAATTCCTTTGGCTGCTCTCGCCACCGTTTCGCTTGACATATCAGGCATATGTTGAGACGAGCCGCCACGACCATCATTTATCCTTTGATGACCTTGTCATCGTTGTTCTCATCATCATCGATCATGTAGCACTTCCAGAACCAATGCTGCTTCAACACTTTCTCGACCATCGAGTCCACGGGCACGCCCTTCGTCTCAGGCAATAAGAACAATGTAAAGAGCCCCATGACCAGGATCCAAGCGGCGAAGAAGAAGAAGATGCCGGCCCTCATGTGGCACAGCATCGACAGGAAGGCCTGCGCGATAATGAAGGTGAAGAGCATGTTGGGGTTCACGGCGAAGGAGAAACCAGCCGTCCTCGTCTCCATAGGGAAGGTCTCGCTCGGAATCAACCACCCGAGCGGACCCCACGACCACGCGAATCCCATCACGAAAACGCACACCAGTACAACCACGACTATCGCCTCGGTAGGGTTGAGAGACCCTGCTGGTTCCAGGTGTAGTAGCAAGAGCACTCCTATAACACTTTGCAACAAGGAGGAAAATTTTATGGGCTATTTGCTGTTTTTTTGTTTGTGCCTGATGTTTAGGCAGCTTCTTGCTTCTGGTTAGCTCACTGCCGCCTTGCTCACAGTCATCTTTATCTTCTTTCGGCTCCCTTCCACTCGTTCTGACTTGTTGTCATTATGAGTGTAAGTTTTTGGCGCCGAACCCTTTTGTATAGTTTGGTTAAAGCTCAATATATTCTTACATTTACCAAAAAAAAAAACAAAAAAACTCATTGGATCAACCTCTCTCCTTCTATCCAACAGGATTACGCAAGTTTGATGTGATTTTCAATCGATCACGATTGAAGAAACATGTGAAGGCAATGTGAATTACCTGAGTGATGAACATCTGGACACAAGCCTGAAGGAGCAACATGTAAGACGCGAAAGTGCAACCCAAGATCTCCATAACTAGAAACAAGAACACATATGTAATCATGTAGAAAGATTTATACACCTGATTTGGACCATAGTTCTTAACGCGGAATAGCGACAATCCAAACTCAAGAGCTATGGTCCAAATCAAGTATGTAAATCTGTCTATATGATTACATATGTATTCTTGTTTCTAGTTATGGAGATCTTGGGTTTCGCTTTTGCGTCTTACATGTGGTATTAGAGCAATCATAATCTCGAACTTGAACGCATAGTTTTTTCATGATTTTTCGTGATTTTCGTGATTTTTTGTTCAATAAAAATCAACTTTAATACCCAACCATGGGCAGTTGCGTTGGATTAGAGTTTCTCATTCATCGCTGAAGTCGAGAGTTTGAAACTCCGCGTTGCTAACATGTTGTAAGTGGGGGGCCATGGTGTTGGGGTCATGTGCTAGTCTCCCCCGAGTTATAGACGCCCGGTCCTTTGTGTGCCGTTTAGGCACTGGGGGGCTGTGGTGGATTCCTCGGTCACCCAAAAAAAAAATCAACTTTAATTACAAATTCAGAATGGGCTCATGGGGACGAGCAAAACCGTGGCTAGGGCATCGAGCACACACCCCACGATCGCTCATGCGCCCTCACCCGCTCTCACTCGTGAGGCATTGCTTGTGCTTGCATCGCACGCACAAGGGCTGATGTCAGCGACACGCAAGGCTCGACCCGACCTGACTCGTTGACTTGACCCGATTAAAAGTTGAATAACCCGTTGACCCGACATAGTCCGACCCGGTTCACTTTTGACCGGACCGGTGGTCAGACCGGTCTAGGCAGCCAGCACGTGCGTAGCACACTCCGAACGCGCGTATGGGCGTATCTAGACTCTGATTGGGGCATTTTTGGAGTTTATGTGCTCGTATAAAAATACTCTACAATGTGATATATTTATTTTTATTTTTAATAATTTTATGAATGTAAAAATACATACGGAATCCTAAATACGCGTGATTTTTTGGGTTATTTTAGGGTATTTTTGCGTATTTTCTTGTATTTTTTTTAATGATTTTGGAAATACAAGTGCTGGTTTATAGGTATGTTATCACATGGATATTGTGTAAAGTGTGATTCAATTATAATTTATAAAGTTTAATTTGTATCAACGAATAAAGTAATGTAATTGGCATGATATGTGATTTTAGTGATAAATTGCCCTTATCACTAAAGTTAAAATCACATGTATATAGTGTATGTGAGAAGTAAAATTTATATCCCTGGTATGAGAGAGTTTCAAGGATTTAATTGAGTTGTGACCGTCAAAGTGGCACACTTGATTGGGTTTTAGAAATATTGGTCTCATAAAATGATGGGATGTCTCATGTTCTAATGCGTTGTCATACTTCCAAATGGAGGAATTGTATAATAGTTTATGGAGGGATACATGACATGATGGTGGACGAGTGATTGATCTAGCGGTTCATATACCCAAATGTGATGAATTCACGAAAGTTGGAATATATTTTCATTGCCGCTATCATGTGGGGAGTGTAAAAACTGCATGTCATTTATTCTACCCAAATGTGATTATATAATAATGCATGTAGTTTTCTAGATGTGTATTTGTGTATCTTCAAGTTACACAATAGTCACATGATGCTAATTACATACATTATTTGTTATTTTAGTCACCTTATCTATAATTAATATATTATTATTGAGGTTTAGACTAGTTCAAACTTTAAGTAGTAGAAATAGGATTTTTTGTTTGGGAAAAGAGCAGTCGAATTTGCTTGTTTTCTATAAAGCGTTCTATTTAGAAACGCTTGAAAAATAAATTACCAACTGATTGCACTGCTAAAAAATAATGGAAACCTTGATAGCTTGAAATTATGTATTGTCTAATACTGAAATTATGACACATTTGCAAGAACTCTTTAACATAAGGTATGATTGTTTGATGAAGCTAGGTATTACGTTCCAAGGATGGTAGATTTAAAGTTTAAAAATTATGCTCATAAAAGAACTTATGAAACCATCGGTCATTCTAACAGTCTGGATCCTACAATAGAATCCTTCAAGAAGAATTAGTGACTGTTACTTCTATTTAAAAGAAATGTCACATAAAGATAGACTACAGTAAGTATACAAAATTTGGTTGTCCGAGTGTGAGCTTGTAATCAATAATTTTTTGGTATTGTTTATGAATCAATTACCTATTATAAGCCTATTCATTTCCTAATGGCTAGATAGTGGGGCAACAACTTTGTTGTGTTTATCATGCGGGAATTCATAAATCTAAAGAAACCAAATCAAGATGAATGATAACCCACCATGAAAAATAACGGTAAAGTCAACATTGAAAATATCATTTTAATTCTAGATTCTATTTTTAATCTGATATTAAGAAATACATTTTATGTACTTTCCTTGACACGAGATTTAGTTTCCATATCTTATTTAAACATGTGTGGCTACTCTTTTGGAAAAAAAAATATATTTTTTTGTGTTCTTTAATTCAAATAAGGTTAAGTACTACATTATATCAAATGAATTATATAGATTGTGTTTAACTCCCAATGATATATACGTTTTGTATACGGTTGAAAAATGTCGTTTCCAAAAGTTTTATGCCTAAGGAATAATCTCACACATGTTTAAAGAAAGAGTAAAAAAGTTGATAAAGTTGATATATTATCTATTCTTAACAGTTACCTAAAGACTTTTGTAGATTATTGTGGAAGTAAGATAACTGAGATAAAGTCTGAACCTCTAAATAAATTCAAAAAAAAAATTGGACTAAAATTGAAAAACAGTTAGAATAAATCTTAAAGGTTGTTAAACCTAACCGTGATGGTGACTATTTTGGCAAGTATGGCAATACCGAATAGCTTAAAGACTCATTTATCAAATACTTGGTAGATTCTGGGGTGGTAACTTAATTTATTATGCCTGAAAATCTTGAACAAAATGATTTGGCTGAAAGGCATAATTGCACCATAATGAACATGGTGATGAGTACTATTATTAAGATTAATTTATTCGGTCTTCTATGGGCTAATATTTTGAAAACAACATTTTTACATTCAAAAACGTGTTTCTTACTAAACTTATTCTATTAATTCCTTTTGAGTTATGGACTAGATATAAATCTAACTTGAATCATATTAAAATTTAGGGGTGTCCAGCAGAAGTGAGGCTATATAATTCAATATTAAGTGCGTTGAAATTTAGATCCACTCAGAATTATTTTGTATCTTACCCAGATTGTTCAAAGGGATATCGATTTTATGACCCTAATGACAGTACAAGAATTATGGAATCACTAACGGTAAAGTTTCTAGAGTTCGACGTAACTGCAGAGAATAACTGCACTATTGAGGATAATAGTATGCTGTAGATCAATGTGTCTTTGTCTTTGCTTATACAAACAATTGTGGAATCTCCTACACCACAGACTAAGCTTGTTGAGGTTCAAGGTACTACCCTTGAAATAATTTCTGATGAAGTTTCTCAAGCCTCTTGGGTGCGGAATAAAGTGGTTGTAGCTCTGCTCAGGAGATGTGTTAGGGAAAGACGATCGGTTATACCACCAGTCTATATAGTCTATTTGTGAGAGCATGACTACGATATTTACTGCATGGTTGATCTAGTGACTTATACAAATGTTGTTTCTTGTCCTCAATTAGGTATGTGCTTAGGTGCCATAAAAAATGAGATGTAACTTGTGAAATATTATAGTGTTTAGGAATTTATTGACGTGCCTAAGGGTCATGAGCTCATTAGTTGCAAATAGGTGTACAAAACCAAAAGGCATTTCAAAAAAAAGATTATGGAGTTTAAAGCTAAACTGGTAGCGAAAGTTTTCACTCTGAAAAATGGGTGGACATTAAACAAATATTTTTTCTAGTTTCTTCTAAAGATTCTTCCAAAGTGAACATGACATTAATAGCTTAGTTTGATATGAAGTTACGCCAAATGGAAATTATCTTTCCAAATGGACACATTACTAATGAAATCTATATAGTGCAATCGGAAGTTTTTGCAACAAATGATTCAAGTAAGCAAGTTTTCAGACAATATTATTAAAGTTTTATAGTATTTTCACTTCATTCAGTTGAGAACAAAAAAATTCCGTATATATATATATATATTGCAAGGTCAATGTGAGGAAATTTATTTTTCTCATATTCTATGTACATGATATTTTGCTTGCAAGCAATGATCTTGAATTATTGTATGAGATAAAGTAAATATTATTAAAAAAATTGAAATGAAGGACCTTGAGCATCTTTTGTCCTTTGCACTAAGATCCGTAAGAATCGTTCTCCCTGTATATTGGATTTATCTTAGAGGACATTTGCTAATCGTATTTTGGAAATATTCAGTATACATCATTACAAGCCAAGAATTGCTCCTGTCATTAAGGGTAATGAACCGAATCTATTATATTATCCTTATTTAAATATTGAGAAAATCCAATTAAATGGTGTATCTTATGTCAGTGCACTTGAAAGTATCATATATGCTCAAATTTACATTAGACTAAACATCACTTTTGCGACATGACTTGTAGGCAAATATTAGTTAAATCCAGGACACGATCATTGAGTTACTGCCAATAAGTTTTTTGAGGTATTTAAAAAAATGACAAAAGACTATTTGCTGATTTACAAACATGTTCAAGTCCTGTAGCTAGTAGGGTATTTGAATGTAAACTTTGCTGGTGAAATCGACAACGGAATATGTATTTATATTAGCAGGAAGTGTAGTAAATAAAAATATATGTCATCTTCCACCATGTAAGCGGGATTTGTAGCATGTTTTTAGGTTGTTACTCAGGCTATTAGACTGCAGAACCTCATTAGGAAATTGACGGTATTTAATTTTATGGATAGATCTATACAGTTATATTGAGACAATAACTCTATAGTGTTATTTATTAACAACAAAGGTCTGAAGGAGTCTAAATATATGTTGGTCAAATTTTTTACCATAAAAAAATGGTACAAAATGGTGACATTATAATGGAGCATATTTTCACAAATGATATAGTTGTAAATCCACTAACTAAAAGACTTCACTCTAATATCATTAATATAGGCTTAGGAACATCATAAGATGCCGTTGTTTAGTGGGAACTGTTTTAATTTTGCCCTAATAAAGTTTATATCTGTGTTTGTTACACTTAGTAAAGGTTTGATATGTATCAACTTTTGCATTCAATAAAATATTTTTGAATATGTTATCATTATGTTGAATACATATTGATAAAAGTCTCAGGAAATTGTATAAATCTTGAGTGAATGCTAGGGGAATTCGATTATTAGCCTTGAGCATATATCTTGTTACACACAAAGAAAGATTAACCATAAAGACAAAACATATGTGAATTCACTAAAACCATAAAAATATTCTCTAGTGGCACGAGTTTTTCTGACACTTAAGATAAGAGAATAATGACTGACAAATGAAATCTCTCTAATGGAATCTCTTTATGAGAGTTGTTATCCATTTGTCATACTATCATATTGAATCTATATCAATAAAGTCAAAATCACTCGTGATCATGAAAGGCTCAGTGTGTTTACATGCAGTTATCACCATGATTCACTGTTTGAGATTTTATGAGATAGGATTGACTATTAAGAAGTATCTCTAGATCAAGGTGTGCAAACATAGTACAATTTCAATTAATATAGCCTAAGTGGAAGAATGTAAGAGTTTTCCTAATGTGGGCTACATTAATTGATATTGTAATTTACTGTTTTACGAGGTTGGTCTAAGGTGAGATACAAGATTTCTTAATTAGTCTAATAAAAGGCTGACTAGTGTGGATCGAGTTGAATATCACTCATAATGAGAGAGCCTAGTTAAAAATTCTATAAAATAGTGCTCAATGAGATGGCTCCATCACCCTTTAACGTTAGGTAAATGCTCATTTGTGATGATAATTGTGAAAATTGGGATTAAATGAGATATTTGAGCACTATTTATAGAGTTTCTAACTAGACCCTCTCATTACGGGTTAGTTTCAACTCGGCCCACATTAGTCAGCCCCATATTAGACTAATTAAGAAATATTCTATCTCACCTTAAATTAACCCCGTAAAACGGTAAATTACAACATCCACACTAGGAAAACTCTTACACAACACCCTTTGGCTAGCCTTGTCCACCAAGTAGATCAACACTAACATGCTGAAAACGTTCACGAGCTTGGTGATGACCGTCAAGGCAGCGCGGCATTGTTAAACCCGACTGTCTGGAACAGGACTGGTGCTTAGAACATGATGGCATTGATCCCGGTGAACTGCTGGAACACCTGCAGCAACATGGCTATGACAAGAGGGGGCCTGCTCGACAGCCTCATGAGCTTGCGCAACGGATGCTTCACTCATCTTGCGGCTTCACTGGCGGCAACAATTGAATTGAACTCGGTCTCGACGTTATCGGTGCCGCGGATCCTCCTCAGGGTGGCCTTCCCTTGGTCGACCCAGTTGCGCTTGATGAGGATGGTTGGGGTCTCACAGATGATGAATGAGCCCATGAGGAGGATCACAGCCGGGATGTCGGCCAAGCCGACTGAGATCCGCCACCCATGAAGGTGAATGTTGGATGTGAAGTAGTTGATAATGCCGGCGATGAGGATTCTGATTGTAATGAAGAGTTGGAAGCAGACGTTGAGAGCTCCTGTGATTCTGGCAGGAGCTAATTCGGATAGAAACACAGGCACAGCCTGATTAGCGAACCCGACACCGCAACCGAGGATGATTTTGCCGAAGACGACCATCGCAAGGTTGACGCCACCGGCTTAGAATCTGATCCCTGCAATGAACAAGAAGGACCCGATCTGCAACGTCGTCCTTCGGCCGAATTTGGAGCACACCTTGGAGGCTACAAAGCTGGCTACGAGAGCAGCTATGTACAGCGAAGATGTGAACAACTGGAAGGAGTCGTTGTCGTATTTACGGTAGTCCTCGTGCGCACGCTTCTTTTTCTCGTACACGGTCATGAAGAATTTCATCATGAAGTCATTTATGGCAGTCACTCCACCTGAAATTCAATAAAATCCACATAAGCATTTGGAAAAGTGGGTATTTAACATTGACTAGTATATTTTGTACTTGGAATTTATAAACTAGCCACTCACAAGTCGAAATTGACTAATATACTATCCTATACCAGAGGCAAAAATGTGATATGATCTTTTCTCTCCTGGAACAAAAAAAAAAAATTCTATCTGGGCTCTTTCCATCGTATCAATCTTACGAAAAATTTCCATTTCTCCTACCTGAAATTCTATTGTCGTATCCGAACAACATCCCTCCGAAGGCCGCGAGGTTCACACACACGATGACGTAGAAAATTATTTTCCCGTCATGCTTGGGCATTTGGTCGCCATGGCTCACGACAACAGCCGGCATTCTCTCCAGCCTTCTTTTGTTTTTGGGTGAAAAAGAAAACAAAGGGGAGAGAAGAAGCTTAATCAAAACGTATTTGGACAGAAAAAAGATGACCAAAGTGAAGAAGAGCCTCAGATTTTGTCGGAATACGAAATCTTTGCGTGCATTGCATGGGGTATTTATAACACGTCAAGAAGGCTGGGAAAAGCTAAGTGAAGATTAAATGACAGCTAATGGCGATGTGATAATGACGTGGTTTTGCTCTTGATTAGACAATCATCCCTTATGTGTCGGGCTTTTTTATTCGGCCTCGACAAATTGAACAGATTCTGCTGGTTAGTATGACCCAGGAGAGACTTAACCATCGCGGAAGAGGTTGGGGACGTTCAATGAAAATGCTAAAAAGAGAAATTAATTGTTCATGAGAATGGAAGGTTTTATTGCTTCGGCCAGACTAAATCAAGATTGACACTGAAGTGCACATTTGTTTTTGGTTAGAGTTGTGATATCCGGATTTCGCCGGACCTCGAGTATGTAACAGTTCGTGACGAGTCGACGAGTTTGTGAAATGCGTCATTATCACATCCGACGCAACCCGAGTATTCAACCGCGCCCGCAACCCGCAGCTTATGGTTTACCTCTCTGCCGACGCAGTCCGTCGTTGCTTGGTGAAATGCGTCCCGTAAACTAACATTACTTTAGGTTACTTGAATTGATTTGTGAACATGGAAGTCGCCGGATCAACCACGAGCTGTTTGATAATGAATTTTGTGTTAGTACGATTATGTTTGGGTTTGGGACTCATGAACGTACCGATTTTGGTATTTCAAAACTTTAACTTCAAAATTTTAAGGTCGGGACTGAAATTATCGACCCGCCAATGTGCTGTTTTCAATATTTCAAAATATACGCACTGTTTTGATGAAAATTATCAAGTTTTTGAAGCATGAGCGCGTTTTAAGTCCACACCTATGAATTTTGGATTATACTCGGGGTGGAACGATAAAGATTTATTTCAAATTATTCTGGTATTTGAACTTGGGACTTTATGTGAGTGTTGTTGCCGCTGATTTGGTATATTTCTAAAGTTTCCATTTCACGTTGCCTTATACCATGAATCGGGATTTCGAAAACCAAAGAAGTTTTCTATATTGGCGATACGAAAATGTATTGGCATTAAATTGATTAGACTACTACACCATGGTTTAAATGTTATTGATGCCGTCGGACCCCTGGGACAACGATACCCCGGGAGTCGTGTTGCTTGGAGGATCGTGATGGCGATGCCTCTGGATGCTTGGGGACCGGTGAGCCCCAGAGGTGCCTCGGGAGTCAGGATGCCCGGGAGTGTGACGTAACACGTATCGGATGCTTGGAGAAATCATATGTGGTGAGCCCCAGAGGTTCCTCGTGATGCCAGGTGGGGTGCGAGGTGCCTGGAGGTGTGACGTAACACGCTCTGGACGCCCGGTGAATGAAATATGAAACCGGAGGTCTTCGTGATGCTAGGTAGGGCGCGAGAGCCTGAAGGGATGCAAATAATGGTCCTTCCAGAAGATGGTGGTAGTAATTTGAGATAAAATGAGTTAGTAAATTCTCATTGGTTTTGGATATGCCATTTTGTTATGATATTTTCCTGAATTGATGTCTACTCCTTGCTCCGGTTGTGTGATTTGTTTTGGATTGTGTGGAGTCAGGTAGCGATAGACGTACGTAATATAGTTTAGTAGAACTTTGACTGCTGAGTAGTTGTACCCATCCCTCGTGGGGCTAACGTATTACAGAGTTATAGAGATGACGTTGCAACTCGCGTCCTCTGGTACATTTTATGGTATCCCCATCGATCTCGGATGGGAGCAGATGGAGCACCGTGACTGTGACAGTCCGATTTTCTACTTCTGTTTTCAATTGAATAAATCGGGTTTTTCATCGACGTGCCTATAATGCTATTTTCTGAGCTGATCACTCGTGAGATAACTAGACTAGTTGGGGAAGTCATTAAGGAATTTTAATGCAACAGGCTTGAGAATTCGACTAGGAATCGACTGCTCGACCGTGTTAGTCTGCAAGGATCATTTCGGCACAGTCGAAAATCTATCAAAGATCGGAAATAGGTCGATTCGATAGAGATATATAATTAGGCATGGGTGATTCCATCTAATTACAAAATTCTCATCGATCGGCACTAAACAGATTTTTGTGTTGTTTTGGTACCCTGTACTTGTAATTGAAACCTAGAGATTTTCACGACAACTGAAAGTCGCCAATGAGTCGAAGATGCATGTTGTGGTTCGATAATAATCAACCACGAGTCCAGTGCACCGAAAATTCCCAAAAACTACCCGACGGTTTAGGTTGCGTTAAAGTCATGTTTGACTGAAGTTAACCGAGGAAATGATGCCGATTTCAGAAATTGAGAACTTTAAGGTGTCACAATTAATTTTAGGAATGTTGTTACATCTTTCCAAGAATTGTTGATGATGGGAATTATTTGAGAAAAATACAAGAGCAGCAAATTTAAAAGAACAAGGGAAATGCCACTTATCAAATAGGATTTTAGGACCTTCAATGTGGAACAATTAGAGAGGATTTATAAGTGACTACTAGGGGACTTGACCCTATTAACTTAAGTGTTAATTTGGTAAATAGGAAAGGAGGAAAAATCTCAACGAGAAAGGAAAATTCGTAAGAAGGCACGCCCCCATGAATTTCACTTCAATCTTCATTTCATTTGGTGGAGATAAGCATAGGAAAGGTTGTGGGGTATATGATAGTGATGGGTGAGCCAAAATTCCATGGAAAAATAGGCCAAAAGCAGATGGAAATTGCAATGGCAGTTGGTTTCCAAGCATTTTCCTCTCTCCTTCCTATTCTTTTCCGCGCGCGGGAGTCCACCGAATGCAGCTCACGTTGGCTGCTTCCATCCAACTTTTCTTTCTTTCTTTCTTTATTCTTTATTTTTTTCTTTCCACCTTTCTTCAAATGTCCAGCTGAGGTTGTCGCTGTCTTCACCCATTCACACCCTTGTTTCGCTCTCTTTCTTCTGGTTTTCTCGGCTGAACCGACCAGCCAAGCTTTCACGTGTTCCTCCCTCCTCAAAAAAAAATCCATGACTCTCTGTGCTGCTGTGGTGGTCGCCTAACGACATCTCCAGCTGCTGTTCCGGCTTCAACTCACCATCAAAGGGCTCGAGGTTTGTCCTTGTGCTGCCATCCCACCACAAGTGAGGACCGCCGTTAGTTCCAAACATGTAAGTTGTCTCCTAACTCCTTAAACGGGGATGTCACGCCCCGAACCTCGAGCACGTGCACAACCCTCTGTGGTCTATAAACTTGCGACGTCCCAGGGGAGTGTCGCCGACCCCCATTCATTATTTTGCGCATGCGGAAACGTAAAACAATCTCCATACAACATAACAGTGGGATAGAAACGTAGGATAATATTTTCACAAACCACACCTACAATACAGTAGTGCCTATATACAGACCAGTTTAACACCCCAAGGTCTAATACAAAAAGTGAAGCTGTTCGGCTACCTATGCACTAAGCTTCCATTTACAAGACCAGGGTTCGCTACTACACTATCATACTTCTCGACCTCTCTAGGGTGAACTGTCACCCATCATCCAACCTTGACGGCAGACCTGTCACTATCCGGCAGAAGCTACTAAGGCATCCGTACTCCACTGCCTGTAGACCTCTGTCTCTCGCCTGTCCACCCTCCAACTAGGGACCTGAAAATGTTAGCCCACTAAGGGGTGAGATCACATCTCAGCAAGTCAATCCCCCTAAATCCAGATTAGGAGAAGGGTACACTCAACATGCAATCTAATCACCTTTCTCACACTTTCTTAATACCAGTACTTTTCTGCATGTTAGTGTCAATCAAATCATACATAAGATATCGAGATCATATATCATTAGAATACTTTAACACGTACATATGTAAGGACATAAATGTCGACATAATTACACGGGCCCCAATTACCAGACTAAACTATTATGGCACGTCCCATACCGCACCACATAGTTCCGTCTCCTAATTAGGTCCCTCGCTTTCACCCATTCATGTGTCACAAATGATTTCAATGCACAGATAACAGTCTTCCAAAGGCATGGCCGGGGGCATCGTCTCGCTCGATCAATCACATTATCACATATGAATCACGTTACAAGCGATCTCACCTGCCCATTGCCACACGAACGCATTATGCAGGGTAGAGGCGCGGACGCACCGCCATCCCTCATCCCAGCCCAGTATTGTCCTTTTTGGGCCCCGCACTGGCGCAGACGAACCGCCATCCCAGTCGGGTCACCCCTCAAGGCTTTGTTCTCAGCACAACAGAAGCATGTGTGAAATGCGTTATTGGTTCATGCGTGCATGCCATAAACAGTGTGCTCAACTCATGCATGACCAGAACCAAAGATGCCACGATTCTCACAAATGAATGCTCAGGAATGTACATATTAATACAATCATACGGGCCCCCAATTAGTAGACTAAACTGTGATGGTACGTCCCATACCGCACCATACAGTTCCGTCTCTTAATTAGGTCCCTCAATCTTCGATCATTCATGCGTTTCACAATTTCCATTCATTGGTTATGGCCAACCCCACAGATAACAATCTTCCGGCATAACCGGGTATCGCCTCGCACCGTCGAGCGCGGCAACGTCTACATCTAGACGGCATTCCATATAGGAGCATCGGTCCAGCCTCCACTGCGACCGGCATCCGTTGACGTGGGGCATTCCCGAAGGAGTATCGGCCCAGCATCCACTGTGACCGGCATCCGTTGACTTAGGGCATTCCCGAAAGAGCATCGTCCGGCCCCAAAGGCTCGTGACGGCATCTCATATCATTCATGCATTCATTCAATTTCGGCCCAGGACACCGTGCATTGCACTCAAATACCTCAATTAAATATGATCCCGGCCTATTTTCTTCATATTAGAAATGCATAATAAAATAATCGTGTGTGGGGACACGGTCAGATCGAACCAAAAAATTTGTGTCGTCTCTTTTAAATCCCACAGTTTGATATAGTATTTAAAAATACTTTCGGTGTCCAGAACCTGACACCCGGTATTTCCTAATTAAATACCAACAGTTTTCAATTACCATACAATTGCACAAAACATCACCCAATTCATGCGAATGCCCATGCATTGGCACATCCATTCACTTCATAAAATCGATACACATGAAATTAGACCACTTTTCATTCTCGGGTGAACAGTGCGCGTGAACAGTGTCTCGTGAACAGTGCCGCGTGAACAGTAACTCGTGAACACTGCGTCATGAACAATGAAATTCCAGAATTAATTAACTAATAAATTAAGTCCACAAGTTATTACAAAACACTAATTAAAGCAAGCAAAACATCAAGAACCATCACCAAACTAATATAGATCCTAATTGGCAGAAACTGCCCAATTGCGCACTTTCGGGTTCAAGACCAGAAACCAATTCATATGAGTTCGAAAATTTCTCAAAATTGAACACGTGCTAAAGGACATGTAAACAAACATTTTTCATGAAGACACCGAAGTCCAGATCCTTCTGGATTCGGCCCAGTAATTCACTCAATCCAGCACTAAAATCGGGTCCAGTTCCAGAGAGCCTAACTCATCAAAATCAGTTCTATTTTGGGTCGAAATCTGGTCCGTTTGATTTGAAATTTGAGTATGTTAAACTATAAGTTGTAACGAACAACTTTTGTGAAGAAACCGATTGAAAATTCGACCTCTAATGGTCAGTAACAGTCCTTAGAATCATAACAGGTCACAGTTTACAGAACTGTCCGAGTTACTGTTTCAAGGATGACGTCATGAAAATCGTCATCTTTTTAAATTCTACAAATTCTGAGAAAAAATATATGTTATTATTTAGGATGTCTACAACATTTATTCAGAAGGAAATTTCTTCAAAATCGCAACACACAGTCGTCTACAAAATTAGAAAAACTCCCACGTCCTGGAAACTGTTTCAGAAATCAGCTTCTGTCCTTGTCCGAAACTTCACCCACGGTGGTTGTCTTGCTCTCTAAACCTTATCTAAGCTTTTCTATGTCTATCCTAACATCCTTAACCAACATCCATCCATATATAACGTCATCTACATCTTTCATCTACATAAAAATTCCTAATTCATGTACTCAGCCCCTAATCTAGAGTTAGGAGACAACTTACATGTTTGGAACTAACGGCGGTCCTCACTTGTGGCGGGACGGCAGCACAAGGACAAACCTCGAGCCCTTTGATGGTGAGTTGAAGCCGGAACAGCAGCTGGAGATGTTGTTAGGCGACCACCACAGCAGCACAGAGAGTCATGGATTTTTTTTTTGAGGAGGGAGGAACACGTGAAAGCTTGGCTGGTCGGTTCAGCCGAGAAAACCAGAAGAAAGAGAGCGAAACAAGGGTGTGAATGGGTGAAGACAGCGACAACCTCAGCTGGACATTTGAAGAAAGGTGGAAAGAAAAAAATAAAGGATAAAGAAAGAAAGAAAAAAAAAAAGTTGGATGGAAGCAGCCAACGTGAGCTGCATTCGGTGGACTCCCGCACGCGGAAAAGAATAGGAAGGAGAGAGGAAAATGCTTGGAAATTGCCACTGCAATTTCCATCTGCTTTTGGCCTATTTTTCCATGGAATTTTGGCTCACCCATCACTATCATATACCCCACAACCTTTCCTATCCTTATCTCCACCAAATGAAATGAAGATTGAAGTGAAATTCATGGGGGCGTGCGCTTCTTACGAATTTTCCTTTCTTGTTGAGACTTTTCCTCCTTTCCTATTTACCAAATTAACACTTAAGTTAATAGGGTCAAGTCCCCTAGTAGTCACTTATAAATCCTCTCTAATTGTTCCACATTGAAGGTCCTAAAATCCTATTTGATAAGTGGCATTTCCCTTGTTCTTTTAAATTTGATGCTCTTGTATTTTTCTCAAATAATTCCTATCGTCAACAATTCTTGGAAAGATGTAACAACATTCCTAAAATTAATTGTGACACCTTAAAGTTCTCAATTTCTGAAATCGGCATCATTTCCTCGGTTAACTTCAGTCAAACGTGATTTTAACGCAACCTAAACCGTCGGGTAGTTTTTGGGAATTTTCGGTGCAATGGACTCGTGGTCGATTATTATCGAACCACAACATGCATCTTCGACTCATTGGCGACTCTCGGTTGTCGTGAAAATCTCTAGGTTTCAATTACAAGCACAAGGTACCAAAACAACACAAAAATCGATTTAGTGCCGATCGATGAGAATTTTGTAATTAGATGGAATCACCCATGCCTAATTATATATCTCTATCGAATCGACCTATTTCCGGTCTCTGATAGATTTTCGACTGTGTCGAAATGATCCTTGCAGACTAACACGATCGAGTAGTCGATTCCTGGTCGAATTCTCAAGCCTGTTGCATTAAAATTCCTTAATGACTTCCCCAACTAGTCTAGTTATCTCACGAGTGATCAGCTCAGAGAATAGTATTATAGGCATGTCAATGAAAAGCCCGATTTATTCAATTGAAAACAGAAGTAGAAAATCAGACTGTCACAACTCTTCCCCTCTTATAAAAATTTCGTCCTCGAAATTTAAGTCGTTACATCTCTTAAATCAAACAGGTAAGGGTATTGTTGCTTCATTGCGTCCTCACTTTTCCAGGTTGCTCCTTCTGTGCCGAATGTTCCTGATAATTCAAGGTCCAATCTTTAGTCCTCATGCCATGTGAATTTCGCCCTAATGTCATTTTGGATACAACTCAGACTGACAGGTGGCTTTAAGGATTCACGCGTAACCGACTCGTGCCAAACCACATTCAAGACATCTTGACTCATGGATATCCTTGACTACATGGAATTGTGGAGGATAGATTCTTATTTCAAAGTACACGATTACTAAGGATCAACCTAGGGTCGTTCGTGGGCTCAATAACAGTAAACGGAATCACCCATCGTTCCATCATGTTATGTCCGCGAATCGACTTCTAGTCGTCCTTGAAACCGGCCTGCCTATCTACAAGATCGTCTTCATTCAAGTCTCATGGTCAAGTCGTTTTCCCAGGTCAAGTTCTTTAGTCGTACGAGTTCTGTCCTCATTAGCCTTTTCCCTTACGGTCAGTATCTCAGGAGTGATTAATTCCGAGTGAGATCAACCAACAATGCATTGACGAAATTCACATCCATTCATCGCTCAGAGGACTCGAATTTCAAGATTTCAAAGGAACCTACGTACCTCAGACTTAGTTTCCCTTTCTTGCCAAAGCATGAAGTAACTCTCATTGGTGACACCTTCAAAAAGACGTGTTCACCAACTTGGAATTCCAATGGTTTTCGTCGCTTGTCGACATAACTTTTTTGGCGACTCTGGACAGTCTTCATTCTGTTTCGGACGACGGTAACTACGTCTATTGACTGTTGGACTAGCTCTGGGCCCATGATCTTCCGTTCTCCTACTTCATCCCAACACACTGGCATTCTACAAGCCCGACCATACAATGCTTCAAAAGGAGCCATCTGTATGCTCTATTGGTAACTGTTGTTGTAGGCGAACTCGACGAGATGAAGCTGTACTTCCCAACTTCCTTTAAAATCCAGTACACAGGCTCGTAGCATGTCTTCGAGCGTTTGAATGGTCCTTTCAGATTGACCATCCGTCTAAGGATGATAAGTTGTGCTGTATTACAGCTTCGTTCCTAAGGCGGCCTGCAAACTTTTCAAAAATGCAGTTGTAAATCTCGGGTCTCGGTCTGATGTGATCATCACAGGTACTCCATGTAGACGGACAATCTGGCGAACGTACAGCTCTGCATGTCTATCTAAATCGAGATCTTTCCGTACTGTAATGAAATGAGCCGACTTGGTCAGTCTGTCAACCACTATCCAGATAGAATCATTACCCCTCTGACTCTTTAGTAAGCCTGTCACAAAATCTATTGTGATGTGCTCCCACTTCCACTCGGGAATCTCGAGAGGTTGCGAAAATCCTCCTGGCTTACAGTGCTGAGCCTTAACTCGCTGGCACGTCAAACATTTGGCGACATGTTTAGCTATGTCTGTTTTCATGCCTGACCACCAATAGTGTTGACGTAAATTCTGATACATCTTCGTACTGTCAGGATGTATACTGTAACTGCTACGATGTGCTTCTGATGGGATTTCTTCTTTAAGTTTTGTGTCATCGGGTACACACAATCGTCCTCTGAATCTCAACGTTCCGTCCTCTGAAATTGGGAAGTCTGGCTTTCTCTTTTCTACCTCTTCTTGTACAATCTTCTGGATTTCTGGTTCAGTCCACTGAAGTGTCTTAATTCTCATTTGAAGTTCCGATTCAATTCTGAGGGTGGCCATAAGATTGGAAAGGTGACCTACCTCAAATTTGAAATCCGAATCTCTTATCTTTCTCGATCAAAGTCCATTCTTTGAGCACCATCTATGCTACAAAAGACTTTCGACTCAGAGCATCTGTGACTTTATTTGCCTTACCAGGGTGATACAGAATATCACAATCATAATCCTTCAGGAGTTCCATCCAATGACGCTGTCTCATGTTCAACTCTTTCTGAGAGAATAGGTACTTGAGACTTTGATGGTATGTGAAGATCTGGAATCTTTCTCCGCACAAATAATGTCTCCAAATCTTCAGAGCAAAAATAATCGCCGCGAGTTCTAAGTCATGTGTTGGGTAGTTCAGTTCATGAGGCCCCAACTGACGGGACGCGTATGCAACAACTCTGCCATGTTGCATTAACACGCAACCCAGTCCTCTGAACGATGCATCATTGTACAGGACCAGATGGTATGGTTAATACAGGTGCGGTAGTCAGCTTCTGCTTAAGTTCTTGGAAACTACCTTCGCACTTGTCTGTCCACACGAACTTCTCTTCCTTCTTTAACAGTCGAGTCATAGGCGACGCTATTGCTGAAAAGCCTTCTACGAACCGTCTGAGTACCCTGCTAACCCCAGGAAACTTCTAATCTAGGTCACTGTAGTTGGTCTTGGCCAATTGATCACTGCTTCGATCTTGCTTGGGTCCACAACAATATCTTTGATCTCCAGCTTTTCAACTATCGTGTCAACTACAATTGCCAACTAACCTTGGTAACCCCCATCTAGTAATCGGGTTGCCTCAACAAATGAAATCAAAGTAATCGAGGGTCCTCGATTTTCAATAAATTCAAAACTACCTCTCGCCACCAAGTTAAACTGAATTGCTTCACAATAACAATCCATTATAGCAAGATGCTCCTTCTTTCTCCAACCTTATTCCACTAAACCGAAGTTCTACAAGCTTAACAATACTTTCGTTGCACCACTCTGCTAAATTATCCCAGAAACACTGCCCCTCCTGTTCGGTGCATAGTCCGGTTCATTCCTGTCCCCTTCACCATCCTAGAGGCCTGCCAGGAGCCGCTCCTTGTCCAGGCTCTCTAGCCTCGGCGATCACTCCCCGCCCTCATCGGACCGGGTCGTGATAGGCCCACCAGTCTTTGCCTGGTTCATCCCCGAGCTACCCATCTACTGAAGGGATCCCGTTTCTATAGGGACTAACTCACAGAGGCATTGTCCGCTTTGGCCCGTCCCATACCGAGCCTCACGGTTTTACCCTTTGGCGCATGGTTAGACACTATCCCAGGAGGTCACCCATCCTAGTAGTGCACTATCCTAAGCTTGCTTATCTTTCAGGTTTAGAGGCATCAACTGACTTCCAATGTCCAGTTTTAAATCGTCCAAAAACCTCTTTGTCCCACCTACTAGGTCCTCAATAAGTCTCGGCGCATACTTACACAATTCTGCACACTTTGCCTTGTACTGATCTACGGACATCTCATTCTAGCGAAGCCGTTGGAACTCTGCCACCTTGGACTCTCTCCCTCGCACTGGCCTAAGCCTGCGCTCTTCCTCGGGTACCGACCCTAGTCGACGTCCTATTCTGAGTGACAGACGCGATAGACCTCTTCTTAGGAGTCTTCTGATTCGGATCACTCGCCTACAAGATCTTTACAGAACCTGCCTCCTAATTCCACACCGAATTAGGGAAAATTGAATGACCCACACCAAACAACTATCAATCAGTTACCACTCACATGCATCAGCATTTTAAAAGTATTTCCTACTAACTATCCCATGACTCATCGCACCTTATCACTCCAAACACTAACAGGCTATGATACCACTTAAACGGGGATGTCACGCCCCGAACCTCGAGCACGTGCACAACCCTCTGTGGTCTATAAACTTGCGACGTCCCAGGGAGTGTCGCCGACCCATTCATTATTTTGCGCATGCGGAAATGTAAAACAATCTCGATACAACATAACAGTGGGATAGAAACGTAGGATAATATTTTCACACTGACCCCAACTTGCCAGAACTCACCTTCATCCGGATTCATGTGATCCTTACTATAGACGCCGGACTCACCTCGAGTTCAATGCTCATGGAATTTGTGGTTCTATACGCTTGAGTGAACGAGCACACCGTGGGGCCACTACCTCTGCCGGAGGATAGCGGCTCAAGTAGGGTGGAGTAGCAGAGGACATGGGAGGATTGCAGAAATTTTGGATACCAGCACATGAAGACAGATGACGTTGTGAATAGATAGCGGAATAGTCGGTCCAATTTTGGTGTAGCCAAATATAGGAATTTTTGGCCTGTGGGTACCGACTAATGTTGTCCAAAACTACAAATAAATAAAATGTGCCTCGTTGATATATATGTTATATTGTGTGCATCATTTCAAGATTCAGAATATGATGCTATATTTGGCTACATCAAAATTGGACCGACTATTCCGCTATCTATTCACAACGTCATCCGTCTTCATGCACTGGTATCAAAAATTTATGCCGTCCTCCCATGTCCTCCGCTACTCCACCCCGCTTGAGCCATCATCGCCATCCTCCGGCAGAGGTAGTGGCCCCACAGTGCGCCCATTCACTCGGGCGTACAGAACCACGAATTCCATGAGCACTGGACCCGAGGTGAGTCCGGCGTCTACAGTAAGGATCACCCAAATTCGGATTAAGGTGAGTTCTGGCGAGTCAGGGTTAGGGTGCTCCGTCTGCTCCCATCCGAGATCGATGGGGATACCATAATATGTACCAGAGGACGCGGGTTACAACGGCATCTCTATAACTCTATAATGTGTTAGCCCTACGAGGGGTGGGTACAACTACTCAGCGGTCAAAGTTCTACTAAACTATATTACGTACGTCTATCGCTATCCGACTCCACACAATCCAAAACAAATCACACAACCGGAGCAAGGAGTAGACATCAATTCAAGAGAATATCATAACAAAACGGCATAACTCATTTTATCTCAAATTACTACCACCATTTTCCGGAAGGACCATTATTTGCATCCCTCCAGACTCTCGCGCCCTACCTGGCATCACGAGGACCTCCGGTTTCATATTTCAGTCACCGGGCGTCCGGAGCGTGTCACGTCAAATCTCCAGGCATCTCACACCCCACCTGGCATCACGAGGAACCTCTGGGGCTCACCACATATGATGTCCCTAGGCATTCGGCACGTGTTACGTCACACTCCCGGGCATCTCGACTCCTGAGGCACCTCCAAGGCTCACCGGTCCCCAAGCATCCAGAGGCATCGTCATCACGATCCTCCAAACAACCCGACTCCCGGGGCATCGTCGTCCCAAGGGTCCGACGGTATCAATAGCATTTCAACCATGGTGTAGTAGTCTAATCAATTTAATGCCAATACATTTTCGTATCACCAATATAGAAAACTTCTTTGGTTTTCGAAATCCCGATTCATGGTATAAGGCAACGTGAAATGGAAACTTTAGAAATATACCAAATCAGCGGCAACAACACTCACATAAAGTCCCAATTTCAAATACCAGAATAAATTCGAAATAAATCTTTATCGTTCCACCCCGAGTATAATCCAAAATTCATAGGTGTGGACTTAAAACGCGCTCATGCTTCAAAAACTTGATAATTTTCATCAAAACAGTGCGTATATTTTGAAATATTGAAAACAGCACATTGGTGGGTCGATAATTTCAGTCCCGACCTTAAAATTTTGAAGTTAAAGTTTTGAAATACCAAAATCGGTACGTTCATGAGTCCCAAACCCAAACATAATCGTACTAACACAAAATTCATTATCAAACAGCTCGTGGTTGATCCGGCGACTTCCATGTTCACAAATCAATTCGAGTAACCTAAAGTAATGTTAGTTTACGGGACGCATTTCACCAAGCAACGACGGACTGCGTCGGCAGAGAGGTAAACCGTAAGCTGCGGGTTGCGGGCGCGGTTGAGGCGAGCTGGACGGCGCAACGGCAGAGCGGGGACACGGCTGCTGGCGAGCTACGGGACGGTGATGAGGTCGGTAATGTGGTGGTGCGATCGTCGGCAGCAAAGCGCAAACGAGACGAAGAGGACTTCCTGAGTTGCTTTGCTGAAATCACCGCTGGAATTAGAGAGAGAGGGAGAGTTGAGTGTCGAGAGATGCGAAGGAGAAAGGGTAGTCTTCTGCTGGCCTTTGTTGACTCCCATAGTCAACACTTTGGGGTGTGTGGTGGCCGATCAGGCTGAGGGCAGGTGGAAGGAGCGTGGCCGTCCACCGAGAACTCTGGCCGACACTTGCCCCTTCTCATGCACGGACGTGTCCCTCGCGCATGGTCAATGTGGCCATCACAAGGCTTTGTTGGCTGCCACCTTCTCCTGTGCGTGCATGGGTGTGGGCTTCATTTAGTTGACTACTTGAGTCAACTGAGTGAAGTCACGCTGGCAGCAAACGGAAGGGACAACGCTGGGCGTGCGTGTCCTCGTTTCTGCATGAAGAAGGGTCAGTTTGTGAGGGCTGCATGGGTCAACATGTCTTCCTCGGTTGACCGGTTGAAGGGGAGGAGAGGACGCGGACGGGGCGCGGCCTTTCTTGGTCAATTGTCCCTCTTTGGTTGACCATCAAATGGACGTGGCTGCATGGCCGTTCAATGGAGAAAAAGGCGTGCATGAAGCTCGCTTTAGTAAGGTACAAATGGGGAAGGGGTTGGTCTCGCGAGTGACGTTGTGTGAAGAAATTTTCTAGATGAGATGCTATCGCGAGAACGTGACGAAACGGTATCCATAAGTGGTGCCAACAACGTAGTTCGACGACAAACTTGTCGACCCATCACGAACCATTACGTAGTCGAGGTCCGGCGAAATCCAGATATCACAAGAGTTTTACAGGAGATGAAAGAGTTCATTGTCTAATTTAAGTGCAGACTTGACGTGGAAATACAAACAGAAGACCGAATACCACAAAGAAACACAAATTATGTCCGCTATGATACGACTACTCCAAACTTTTTTTAAGTCACAAAAAATCCTAAACTTGTCCATTATGACATTAATACCCTAAACTTTTTTTGTACCATGAAGAAACCCAAACTTATACATGTATGACATACATGCCCTCTATTTCAGTTCTATCTGGGACATTTTTGTCATACCAATATAAGTTCGGAGTTCTGTATAACACAAAAAAAAAAAAAAAAAAAAAAAAAAAGGATTCAGTGTATTTATGTCATAATGAGCAAGTTTAGGGTCTTCAGTGACCAAAAAAATTGATATGAAAGTTACTATAACAACAGCAAGACAAAGACCGGTAAATTGTTACAAAAGTTAATAACTTCACAATGACAATATAGACATTTATATGTGCATCAAATAAAAGTAATTAAGTCAAATAGTCAGTAACACAAAAAATTGGTAAGCAACTTAAATAAGGTTGGTGATTTGATATGAAAGTTGGTAATTTTAAAATGTCAATCGGGTACCCAAACTTTTACAAAAAGCTATTCATTTTAAAACGACAGAATAAATGTTGGTAAATTATTCAAATAAGAGTTGATAACCTAAAACTATCAAGTAATTAAATCGAGAAAATTTCATTAGATAACTCAACTGAGGTTGGTAATTTGATATAACAGTTGGTAATGTAAAACATCAATATGCCACGAAAATAAAAGTTGGTAAGTTTTCACGACAATGGCGAATTGAAAATGACCAAATAAATATTATTAAATAACCCAAATAGGAGTTGATAATTTAGAATTAGTTTATTTCTTTATGGGACAAGTTTGTAAATAACTCAAGTTAAGATTAGTAATTTGATATATTAATTGCTAACTTTAATCGGTCAGCTCTCAAAAACAATCACCTACGCAAAAACTAATTGCTAACTTAGCCGAAATAAAGTTGGTGTGTAACTTAAATAAGACTGGTGATTTCATAGAAGAATTAGAAATTTTAATCGTTGTCAAGCTACGTAAATAAAAGTCACTAATTAATTTGTATAAATAATAATTTCGAGACAACCGAACTAACAGTGATAATTTTATAAGAGAGTCAAATAACTTACAAGTTACCAGACAATACAACTTTTTAACCAAAGGTATAGCTTTTATAAATTTACCAGCACAAAGAAAAATTACCTTATTTTTTCCACCGAAACGCCATTAGGGTCCGCTAGATGGTAAGTAGGAAATCCTAAGTTTAAACGTCTCCCTGCTTTTGACCAAAAATTAGAGCTTATCCGATTCGCGGACAAGCATCCTCGTTTCAGCGGTTAATTAACAGTGCACAACTTAGGGACTCGCATTTCTCTCAACCTCATTTAAGCATTGCATACGCCAATAGCTTTGTTCCGAAATGACATTACGCATGAAGACGAGAGTAAGCATCCTCTAAACTTGACGAACATCTCGTGAACATTAACGACTTTTTGCCACAACACACCACCTTCTCTTTAGCAAATTTTGGCGAAGAGAACGATCCAGCCCGTTTTGCAGCATGATATCGTGAATCAGTCGAAACTACCATGTATTAAACATAGCGCAATCTCCAAACGTTTCACGCGATCAATAATCTCTTCCGAGTGCAAAGATAACCACTTAACTCTACGAATTTCGCATGCGGATAAAGAATCTGGAATCATTGCAAATGATGCCAAACACGGGTTGGCATCCAGACAGGTCTCTACTCTTTCTTTGTTTTATTTCTGATCTACCTTTCCCAGAATTATATTTTCATTTACAAAAAATATATGAATAATCCTAATTCTATCGGGCAGCATGACTTTATTATCCCTTCAGTTACCGGATGTCATTTCCTTTCCCTCTCTCTCTTTGGATTGAACTCTTATAATCTAGCTCATGATACATTAGGAAAGAACAGCTATCTGACCAGGCGTGGAATTAGATTCCACTGCTGGAAGCATCTAGCCAAATGCTTATAAGAAGACGGAGCCGATGATCCTCCTCAATAGAAAGCCAATAACCGATGAGCCAAAATTGGAGCGGCTGACCTTTAATGTCATGAAGATGCAGGTTATACTAACTACTTTTCAGGGCCAGAAGCATAAAGAATTCTGCTTCGCTTCAGTGGAGATACATCATTCCTGTTAGCTTGATGTACGATTTTGGACAAGGAGATCATTCAGAAGTGGATCCTCCATATCCGCAGTCCCATTGACTCTTCTATCAGGGCGTCGACCTCTGCAGAGACATCCAAAACAAAGAAATCAATTAGTATAATAAATGCAGAATTTTCTGAGCTTGGAATATAGAGGGTAGATGAAGAAATTAACTTTTTGAAGCACTTGCAGCGAAGACATGCTTGACATGATGTACAACAATAGCACTCCGTTGCGCTAAGACTACTCCAAGAAAATAACTGCTAGATAAGTATAACGAAACCCAAACCAAAAAGATACTTTTCTCACAAAAGAAAATCAGAGTACCATGATGCAATTTAAACAGAGATGATGAAGTATATAGCCCAAATCTTGAGGGGAAGCCCCATTTGCTTAGAACAAACAAAACTCTTTAGCTTAAGGTTTTTCCAGGATTAATTTTGCTCTTGCATACAAGAAACTGTCATACACATTTTTTCCGTCTGAAACAGATTTTCTCCAAAAATCCCTGGTCATTGTATAGTAGCAAGATGGAGCCATTATTAGTGTAGTTGGTCTCACATTTGATCCAGCACTCCACCTTTACAATGGAGGAGTACCATGTAGCGAAAGATCTGGCTCTTATTTCTGTACCAAGTGATGATACATTTGGTTACTTTCTATCAGGGAAAAAAGTGAGTGCTGATTACCCAGTTGATCAATGCTGTGGTTTTCTGATCAGGATAGTACCATAGATTGTGTGGTCAGGTCATCGTAGCCTATGAAAACCGTTAACTCGTACTATCACAAAGGTAAATAGGCAGCAGTGGACCCGAGCACTTCCAGAAAAATGACATTCTTATTAAAAAAAAAAAAAAAACCATATTGACTTACGGATGCAAGTGAGGCAAAATTTTGACAAAAGTGGTCTTCTTAACCCATTTTTCCATTAAACAAACAAAGACTGAAAAGCCTAAGAAAATCTTGTAAAAAGTTTTGTGGGTAACATAGTCCTGAGAATACATTATTGTTTCCTCCTTATTGCAAGTGCCAATGTAATGGCATCAAGATTGTATGGTTTTCAATAAAGCTAACTTAAAGTGCAGTTGTTTTCATAAAAGCCAAGCAGAAGAAGAGGTCCCAACAAAACCACTCATAAGAACGTGAAGATGTCACAAGCCTCTGTTTAGCGGAAAATTCTACCTAGCAAAACCAGTGGGTCCCCCCCCAACCACCCCACCACAAAAACACCAAAAAAAAAAAAATTTCCTTTTCATGCAAATCAGTGGAGCCAATTCTCTCCCTCCTCCCTCTTTTCTCAGTTTAATGCATAAATATACTTACATCATGTTAAATGAGTAAAGCAACAAAGAGACCTTACACTGGTCGATTGAAGCTCCACTGTATCCAAATCCTCATTTTCCTGCAATACAAATACATGTTCATCTGTTGAAGTGCCAAGCAAAATTTGCCCACTTGGAAACATGAAGTGGCTATTAACTACATTACCTCTTCGATCAGCAAATCCTTTCTTGTGATCAAACCAATAACACGAGATGCACGAGGCACCACAAATATATGTCTCAAACCCAGCTGGCGGAAAAGGTTGTAAACCTACAGTCAGCAAGAAGCGACATTTATCAACTCACAGACCCAATGCTCAAGGATCATAATCTCCAAATTGGAAAAGAAACCTTCACCTTTGTAAGAGACATGTCTTCAGGGACTACATAAGGAGAGGGATTTAAAAATGGTGCTAGATCTATATACATTTCCAAGTCATCAGAGCTTAAATGTATATCATCAATAGACAATCCTCTACTGGTAGCAGGTTTGACAAACTCATTGAAATTGTGCCTGAAATTCACAATTGAAAATAACATTGTTCAAAATTTTCATATAATTGGAGCACTAGAGGGAAGAACATTTGTCAATTTTTGGCTTACCTAATAATCCCAGATCCCTCACAGGGCAATGGACTGTGCTGGAAATCTACTTTAGAGTGCAGAAGCACCAATAAATGACTGTACCAAGAATTCCAATTCCAATTAACCAACACTCTTCTTATTATGAAGGAACAGAATTTACACTCATAAGCACACTACCTGCGCAGCATTAACCCTATGACGAGTGTTTCTCCATTTCTTGTATGATCTATTACCTGAGAGAAATTGTCAATTGAAACATCAGGGAGAACCATCAAACTAAATGGAATGAAGCAGCATAAGCCAAAAAAAAGCACTTCCATACAGGAAAACCATTGTGTTTGTTGCTCCGCAAGATAGATGCTACATCAGAAACCTTGACAACACGCGGCAAGGAAATCACCTTCAGCAACAAAGAAAAAAGGAAACAGCGTTGAGTATTGGAAAATGATATAGGATAAAAATACAAAGCTACAAATATCGCGATCACCATGCAGCTCAAGTTCTTGGTCATAGAGCAATTTTAATAACTGCGCCATGATCAGAACCACGAATCATTATCAAATGCCAGAGGCAGTAAAACTAGTTTTTAATTTAGGCCGATCTATTGCTGACCAGAAAGGCAAAATTGACATCTGATTACCTCACAAGCTTTAACTGTTGATGGAATGCCATAATTATCTTGAAACTTTTGTTTCTTACAAGATATAGGTAGTTTTTAATTTAGGCCGATCTATTGCTGACCAGAAAGGCAAAATTGACATCTGATTACCTCACAAGCTTTAACTGTTGATGGAATGCCATAATTATCTTGAAACTTTTGTTTCTTACAAGATATAGGAAACAAAATAAATCGTCCATATCATATGATTCCTTCTTTTCATTTACTTGCAAAAACAATATAAAGCAACAAGGCATTAACTTAAATAGTTGGCAAATACTACAAAACCTACTTGTACAGTACGATGAATGACAGTTTTATCTCATATCAATAACAGTGACCAAAATACCAGTATAAGATAGAGTTCTTCCTCAGGATAATTGGAGGAGAAGCCAGCTAGGGGAATGGGCAGTTAATGGTTGGTATAATAATATTCAATTTCTTGAGCCAAACAGCAATGACAAAGATTTACACTCTTGAGAATATACACCAGATTGAAAAGCTCAAGTGGGCCAGTAAAAAATTTGAAAAGTACGAGCAGGATGCACATGTGCCCATTCCTAAAATTAGAGTAATTATGAATTAGACTTTTTTCTAAATCTAATTGGAACTACAATTGTGTGGCCATATGCATTGGAACCAGATGCTGCACGTATTAAAATACTTGTCAGAGTCTTATCGATCACTAGAAGGATGTCCACCTTTTGGCTTCCACAACCCTCTTTTGCCGTCATTTTGCGCATCCGGTATTTAGGTCTTGATTCTAACAATGGAATACCCCTCAACCGGGCCTGCTCTTCATAGAGACCTTCATTAAAAGCATCACCAACAGCCTGCAGCAGAACAGACTTTAGTGTCCTTGCAAAGACAAACGCAAGTCTTTGCAGTACGATGTTGATGTAAGCATACCTTTGATATAAGAAGAACAAGCATGATAAGGGGCAAAAGTTTCAAATTGTTTGTTATTTCAACCATAATGACACAAAGCGACACAGTCATCCGCATTGAACCGCCAAGGAAGGAAGCAGCACCCAATAATGCATACCTAGAGAAACAGAGAGTAGGTACATGAAAATCAGTGAAAACAACAATATACAAATTTGATCTATATATAAGGACAACAAAATGCTTTCTAATAAGAACACGGTCAGGTATGACTAGAAAGACATGAGAAAATGAAGGTCACATTATAATGGAGGAAGCCCAGCGAATTGTGCCTTTTATGGCATGTGCACTCAATCAGAAGGAAAAAGTTGAGGTTAGGCCTCTCATTTGGAGGCTTGTGCATGCTACCCCTGCACTTGGTTGTGGACAGATGTAAAATAGCTAAAAGGAAGGGGAAAGGGAGGAGCGGTCTGAGAGCACAACTTTGCAGAGAAGTCCACAAGCAGTCAGCAGATACCGAAAAGATAGAAGAAGGCCTCCAGTTTCAATGGAAACAAAACATAGCAAGTTGGAATAAGATGGTATCTCTCCAAAATAGGAGTGCATCTCCGAAAATTGTCACTTCTTTAACCATTAATGGCATTCAACTTGAATCACATGAAATTTTGTGGATTAAATCCTGACACATATTTCACTGCTAAAGGAGGAGCAAACTGAAAAATCAGTTTAAGATGGATAGCCTATATGAAAATGCAAACTCTATTTCCCAGCATCATCTCACAAATTTCCTAAATCTGTGAAGTCAAATCATCATTTTTATTCAGCAAATATGTCACTAAAGTACGTTCCGCAAATAGGATACTTCCCTGAACTGTTGCATTAATATCAAATTCACTTGAAGGTGTAGTGAATAAATGCATATCACGGTCTGTGTCAGTATGTTAATATAAGCGTGTCGCAAAACATGTTGCCGAACGCCCTTAACAGTTCAGCCACAGCACAGGCCAGCACCACCACAACATAAAAAGCCACAACAATGTCAAACAGGCTCTTAAACAGTTTTTTAAGACCATACGGGTGAGTGAACCAGTCAAGTCACCAGATCATGGTGTGACCCATTCAACCACTTCGTTATTTTATTTGTGTAAAATATGTGCAAGATGATAAAACCATATTCGGATGTGGCTTATTGGTCTATTGTGTGCATACCATGCACTGAAATCATGCTCCATCCAAGGTTCAAGCTTTTTCTTTACACTGGTTGCATCTTTATTTATAACATCAATTGATTGCAAAGTTCACAAGATTGGAAGGTGAACATGCCTGGATGAGTGGTTCTCACATGGCTTTTTCACATAGGAGACACAGAAATATATGCTTCTCTCGGCAGAGCCAGTTCAACCCAGCTCTCTACACAGTTTTCCACAATTAAAGCCAGTCACCAATGCAACCAGTTGAACCAGCCCGGCCCGGCTCCGATTTAGAAAACATTGATTAAACAACAAAAGTGACATTTGTAATTTGAGGAAAACAGCAGTAATTACTATCATTAAATACATTAGTATGCAGGCTTAGTCTAAACATGCCTCGGAATCATTAATTACTTCGAGCTCAGAGTATCATTCAACAACTGCTGCAGCAGATTTACTTCTTTAACAGCACGTCAGAAACAATGATGGCCTTATGTATGTGGAAGTGGTAATCCTCAAATGAAATCAAAAGTACAACTAAACAAGTGAATAGGCTTACGTTCCCTCCTCAATGTTAAGCTTCTTGTAAAAGTTGACAACAAACATGCCAACCAGGCGTCCGTATGTCGATCCTATCATTATTCCAGGAACAAACTGACCAGCAGGAACAGCAGAACCAAATGTGATCACTGCTAACGTATAAAACATAACCTGAAGGTGGCAGGATGTAAAAGAGACAAGTTACTTTGCATGTATTATACCAAAATATGCACAAAATAGAAACAAAGGCATGGATTTATCAGTGTGTAGTGACAGCATGTTTAATTCCAAATTCTATGAAACAAGCAGCTTCAAAAATATTCCACCCAAAGGTGTAACGCCTTCTTGTAGTTGGAACGAAAAAAATGATAGATGCAAAGCAAAATGCTTTACCAGAAAGGTCAACAAACTTTGGGCACTGTACTCATGAATTGTCTTTGCACTAAACAAGTTCCTGATGGCATCATCCTGTAACAATAAAGTCGATTTCGTTGATTGGAATCAGTTAAACATAGGAGATTCCATCAGCAGCAAATCTATTCACTATTTTGCCAACAACAATAATTCTACCAAATTTGCAAAATATGGTAGCCTGAAGGATGCACAATTCTGCAAAAGAACATAAAGGCATCAATTAATTTAGATTACCTGAGTGTTAAAGAAAATAGTAGCAAGATCATTGTACTCGGTTTTTCTTCCACAGTAAAACTGCAAACAAATTAAACCCCAAGATTCAGCAAAACCAAAACAATGAGTATACAAAGAGTATATTCCTTGCAAGGGTAGAAACACCATTTATGAGAGGAAGTGTTATCACAGTCAGTAACAAATTCGTTAAGGTGAAATCAGGCAAGCGTTCCTACTTGATTAAGGCAGGATAGCTTAGGCTACAGATGTCAAAAACATGATTCAATAATAAATCTCGCCCAATAACAGAGATGTAATTGAACACACTGTAACACAAATGAATTTACCTTGAAACATGTTTTGTGTAATAGTTTAGTAAACTAAAAATTCAGCATTGTAACTTATATTAAAAGGAAGTTACTCATTCAATAAACCATGCTTAGTGATTTCACGAAGCTACAGTGCAGATAGTAAATCGTTATAAGAGGAAAGCACCATGCCTGAGGATAGAGACAGACGAAAATAGTGGAGTAAGGCCAGTAGGGAACAGGGGGTAGCCCCGGCAACTCATGCTGAGACTCAATGAAACCTAACCAAATGTTTTTCCTCTTGCAAGTCATCGATTCAATCATACATGTCAAAAAAACTGTCTAGATATAAACAATTAACTAATGATCAGACGAATTATCACAAAGACAACCACCACAGTGATCAAAGAGTTCCTCACCTTACATCTGAATTAACTACTCAAAGCTAACTTGTAGCGCAGAAAGAAAGTCTACCCCATTAACTGCCACATTACAGTTAAGTAATATGGTAAAAATTTACTGGCTCAATATGAGAATTTAGATAGAAAAAATATTATAATCCAATAGATTGGCTTTCACAATTTTTCCAGAAAATGGGGCCAAAAAGATAATTTGCGAATGAAATTTGTCTCAAAAACTAACAATGAGAATGAACTACAACTATGAAACTTTTATATCCGTGGTAGCAGTAATGATTTTCGTGATTCACTCCTCCCCTTCCACTAATGCCTCCCATATAATGAAAGTGATGGCAAAAACAAATTTACCTCCACATAATTTCCATACATTCCTGGAGACCTTGGGCATTCTATACCAGAAGAGGGATCTGTTTCGGGACACGGAGTGCATTTTCGCAGTAATGGTAGACCGAAGGATATCACTGATGTTAGCAGAGATATGAGGCATGCTTCAATTATCTGCTCCAAATTTTTTTATGAGATGATGTAAAATGAATATAAGAGGAAAAAGGTCCTGGGCAAGTAGACACTTGGAAAAAATGCACATCATCTCACATTGAATGTTTACCTTGACACGATTTCCTTTTTTGTGCAGATAATTTCGACGCCAGTGAGTTATATATAGAGTAAGCTGGTTAAATAATGCCCCTGAAAAAAACATCAACCAGATCAGAGGGCAAAAAGAGGGCATGAACATGAGATCCAACTAGCAAAACACCAACCAAGGAGACCCCCAATAACTCCGATGACAGCCATTGGCAGTAACTCCTGAAATGAGTAATCCTCTTGAGCACTGCAACGGAACATCATTAAAAGTCTATTAGCTAGAAAAACCCGAAAACAATGCTAAGGCTTCACCAGATTAAACAATAAGAACCGACCCTGATATGTCCCATATTATGAATCCACCCGCGCCAAAATGTCCACACTTTCCGCTTTTACACCAACCCATTGCAGTTCGTACGACAACAGCAACAATTGCAGAAGTGAAGAAAACACGCCACATAAGTTGACTCCTCCACCTTAGAAAACGCAAAGAGCATAACTCTGGAATGATACTTTGTTCTTGATAGTTCAAAAATTCATGCATGTAATCCTATCAAGGAAACACAACTTAACCAAGTAAAAGCAGGTGAGCCATTTTACCATGACGTAACTTCTTCCAACGCAAATAGAACGCCACCAACTGGGGCTCTGAAGGCAGCAGCAACTCCAGCAGCACATCCACAGGTAACCTTGGCAAAGTATTGAAAAATTGACAATAAGACAATAGCATTTCAGAGGCAGAACATTGCTACTAGAACAGATTGGGCATTTGAGCTTTGACATGCGCTTTCTTATTTTGATAAGAAAGGAAAAGAATTACACAAGAAAAAGGAAAATCCTGCTCAGCATATAGACAGTGGTAAGTAGTGGATGCCGACACTTCCAATCAGACCAGGCATTCACCATGATTAAACTGATAAAAGAAGGCCCTGATCTTTAGTATGGACTATGGAGTACAAACATCCAAACTATAACAGAAAAAGGAATAGGGGATGAAGCAGTCAACAGTTTCAAATTTAATGGTTTCCATTGTCAATCAAGCATAAACAATGAACTTTAGATGTTGCCATAAGAGGTTACTAGCAGAAGCAGGATATCATCAAATATTTTTCTAGTATAAAATGGTGTTTGGGGCAACTAAACTTTGTGTGAGTGTATGTAGCTTCCCTTCAAAATTTAATTTTTATAAATCATGAAAAAGCCCCGCAAGAAATCTTGGGTGAGATAAATAAATGAGTCCACATGCCAATAGAAGGAAGGGAAAAAACTATATGCTGTCGAAGAGGTGCCTCTCATCAATCTAAGAGGCCTTAGTAACTTACAAGATCGCGGCGATCCCGATCACTCTTGAAGACTTGAAGCCACCTCGAACTCACATGATATTTTGTGGATCCCCCCTGAACTCAGAATCACATTAAAGAAAAAAATGGTGTTCATGACTTTCGGCAAAAACACAACCATGCTTGATCACTTGATCCTTTGTGATTACCAGATAAAATGTAAGATTGCCAATAAAGGAGTATCATGGTAAACAGAAAGGACAATATGAGAAATATATCTGAAACACCATCCAACAGATCAGTCTCTGCTTCGGACAATCAATAAGGTTTGCACAAGAACCACCGCTTTAGCAAAACACTGGCTGAGGTTTATTTGGGGCACAAGATATAAAACAACTAGTGATCACACACAGATTCCAGGCCACTAATTATATTCTTATTTCTAAGAAACAAGACAACCATATCACTAAATTTATAGAAAAGCTGGTTCCTCCAACTATTTTCAGGAAACCATCTGTTATCTACCACACGGTTAATGCAGGTGTGGATGCATAAAGCAGCACAACGTGTATTGCTAAACCTACAGCCATAAAATAATTATCTCTCTCTATCAACTTCTTCGATTTCCTCACTTACAGCCCATTACATAAACTCTGATTTTTTCTTCTTCTTCTTTTTATTTTATTTTATTTTATTTTATTTTTGGGGATCTCACAAAAACTCTGGTTTAATTAATGTCAAAAGTAGAAACATATAAGGCTACACCAATCCTTGAGCCACACAAGACTAAAGTAGAAAGCACATAAGTTGGTCAACAGATAGAGACACCGATACTGAATTTGGCTAATTCAAACTCTTTATATTGCTGAACATGCTTATTAAAGAATAAAGCATCTAAAGAAGTTGTCTATGAAACATGCAGTCAAGGACTATTGCCTTTAATCATATGAAGATACAAAAAGCATTCCCAATACAAGTATATGAAAGCATAAAGTGACGATCTAGCCCAATCCTCAGATTGTAAAAGATCACAAAATGAATGAAAAAGTGAAAAACTAAGCAGCGCCCTTTGAACAAACAATAAGGTGCTTATTAAGAAAGTGTTTGGATGTGGTGAGTGCACTAACTTGTCCAAGCAATGAAGCAATACAAGCACCCGTATGAACAAGAGGACCCTCCTTTCCAAGAGCTAGGCCACCCCCAACAGAGCCAATGCTCCCAAATATCTGTGGAAATTAGAGATTAAGTGATCATTGCAGCCCATTAGAGAAAGTCATAATGTAATTAAACAGCAAACAATTGACAAGTGATTTACCTTTCCAATCAAAGTTCTAAAGAAAAGAATGCCATGTATATCAACTCCTGATAATTGATTTCAAAACAATGAGTATTCTTGGATAAATGATGCCAAAACATTGAGGAACAACAAAGATACAGAATGCCAATCAAGCATACCATTTAGATAACCCTTAATTTCAGGAATGCCAGAACCAGCAGCTGCTGGTGCGAAATTTGTAACTATATATACAGAAGACAGCACTAGAGCCAAGTTGAATAATACATATACCAGAAAACCAGCGAAATAGGATTTTTGAATTATATTAAACGTCAATTGGAACTTCCATCCAGCAAAGTTCTCGACTGATATATTGATGAAAACAGCAGCTAATCCAGTACCTGAAAGCAAACAACCGAATAAGAATCGAAATATTTCCACGAAAGTAAACATAAAAAGAAAAAAAAATACAGAACGCCGCATAGAGAATACCCATAATAACTCAGAAGCTTTCAGATAGTACGACATCAACTACGTTTACATAGTGAGGAACCATAAAACAGAAATTAGTTGAAGTTTCTGTTCAAACCAGTGCAACAACAGCTACAACCATCCAATGCAGAGGCACCCCAAAAACTTCTACAAGTAGTTCTTTTTCTTGTAATTATTGGCAATTGAACACGTAACAATAAACAGCAAGGAGTTCCATTGAAATTCCAACTGCCTCTTCATTCCGAAAAGGAAAAAGAAAGACTTAACTCTACAATTAATCCGATCGCCCACATCATCAGTCTAATGTAAACACTTGAGGAATTCGAGAGGCACTTCACCTACCACCGAAAGCATAGTTCATAGACGTTTTTCAGTTGGCCTAAAAATTAGGTTCAATTCAAGCGTAACATCATGAAAAAGCATCCCTAGTCTCCGGCCTACCAATAAGAGTTGCAAAACGCACAGATCAGCTTACCAATTCCAATGAGCAAAGCAAAGAACCACTTCACCGCCACTTGATACACAAAATACACCTTCCCTCTTTGCGCCTGCGATCAACCCACGAAAAAAAAAAAAAAAAAAAAAACTCAAACTTTCCGACTCACGTCGAGATCCACACCACCGCGATCCGCCCTCAAGCCGAAAATTCCCCTCCCAAACACACAACAAAAAAAAAAAAAAAAAAAAAAAAAGCAACCTGCTCTTCTCGGTAGGCATAGTTCTCGATGACCTCGTAGTCGAGGCTCTCGACGGTGCTGCCGTCGCCCTTCTTCGAGATGCCGACCGCGTCGAACTCGCCGTCCTCCGTGTTCGGGAGCCGGGACCAGACGAGCCTGGCCGTCTCCATACCGTTCTGCAGGTGATTCGACAGCATGACGATCCGGCGACCCCCGGGGAAACGCAGCCCCCCTTCCCAAATCCTCGGTTACCCAAAATCAAATTTCACCCCACAACCCTAAAATCTCTCCCCCTCAGGCACCGGCCCCCTCCCCCGGCACGGATCGCGAGCGCGCGGCGGAAGGAGGTGGGGGGGAGAAGATCACGCCCCGGCGCGCGACCCGGGATCGGCGATCGAGCTCTCCGACTGCGGCCGGCCGAATCGGGGCGGAGATGGAGCGATGGAGTGATGGAGAGGCGTGGAATCGCGCGCGACTTCTTCTCTTCTCTTCTTCTTCTCTCTCTCTCTCTTTCGCTCCGACCGCGGGGCGATGACGGAGATCGCACGTCCGAGTCTGCGGCTGTCTTTTTGACCCGTACCTGCAGGCCTCTCTGCAGCGCTAGTATTTGACTCCGAATCGGAATTCCATTTGAGCTTTTCTTCTCGCGACGAAGGGGAGACCCACACCCGAACTTCCTCAACTTCCACGATGATTCCCCGATGACGCGATGCTCCACCGAGAACAATGTCTTCGCGAGTTCAAGCTTCGGACATTTTCTTTTCTTTGCTTTATCTTGCTTTGGAATGTTTTTTTTTCGGGGAAAATGTTCGGATATTTTGCATTTAGGATGGTATGAAATTTTGGAAAATGAAATATAGAATAATTTCATCCACGGGATGCCCAAAAGTCAGAACAAATGCTATTTCCAGAAGACGTAAGCTAAATATTATAAGTTGGTCATTTCATTTCAATTTAGACGCGATGAATTCGACGTACTAAATTTATATGTTATCTTACGTTTATTTTGTGAAATGTACTGATTTTCTTGAAAAAGAAGTTTATACAACCTCATTTTACGTGAGAAGCCTAATCTCCATTTTTCGGTTTTGTTTGGGAGGGTTAATGTGGACACAAGATTCTAGTCGTTACCTTCTATTAGCTATGATCCGTTACGTATTATGGACAATTCTAGTAGCTCATTTTTCTTATCTAGTATTACTTACCATGAAAATTAAATAACAGCCATTTTCGTAGGATCATGAATTAAAGAAAATGACAAAATTGTTGGAAAAGGAAATAGGAAAATCCGCCATTCGAGGTGGGCCTAAAATCTTCGATGGTAGGCCTGGTAATTTATTTAGTTTTTTTTTTTTTTTTTTTTCAGCACAAAAAGAGAGACTTATTTAGCAATTTTTTATATATCTAGGCACATGCAAAAACTCCAATTAAATAATTACATTCGATCATCATCTATAACGACAAATCCGACACGATGCAATCAATAAGAGCAGAGCGAACCCCCCTCGCGTCGTGGGATGTCCATTCTTTTGAAAGTTAGATTTCGTCGCGAGTTGTTGGCTCTGTTTGTCCGGTATGATCAAACCCGACATTCCTCATGCCTACAACATATTGCAATGGCGCCAAATTTAGTCACGCGATACCGGCAGCCACGGCAACGACTTCAATCGTTAGTCGCCGAAGACTAAGAACAACGGATGTTGCGATCGCGAGATGTGCTTACTTGCCCCATGCGTGCTGTCGGGGCCTGAGTGCAACTTTGAGATTGCGGGATTTGGTATGAGGATTTCGCACGAATAACTTAGGATGCATTTGTTTTAACTTTTTGTACGGGTTTTCCGCCTCAAAAGCCTGCTAAAAAAATACTGGGGTATTTGACAAGTCTCCTTAAAAGGCAATCGAGAAATGCTGAAATTAAGGTTAAATAATTTTTTTTCTAAAACTACTTTCACCAATTCTTTAATTTTCCAATTTTGTCTCGTTGTTACTATACATCTTCTTTATGTGAGGGCAGGTTGATGAGGCCGTATCTGGCTAGCGAAGGGCCAACGAGAGGCCGACAAGGTTGTGCGACCTAGGCAACCATCGCTTGAGGTTGCTCAACCTAGGCGACCACCCAAGCGACCGCCTAAGTGATCGTTCTTGCAAGGTTGCCTAGGGGCGCTTGACCCTTGTGAGACGCCAACGATAGTCGCTTGGTTCCCACGACCCAAGTGGTGGTTGCCTGAGGTTATGAGACCCTAAGTGGCTGTTGCCTAGGCTGCGCAACCATTGCCAAGGGTCGCCCAAGGTTAGGCGACCTCAGCCGAAGGTTGCCGACATCGAATCTGGCTCATCGGTAGCTTGAGCCCTTCGCTAGTTTCGGCGAATGGTGTTTTTCAATAAAGAATGTAAAAAAATGAGGTCAAAGCCCCTTTTTTTGCCAAATACTACTAGAATCGAAAATCGTTTTGCAAAAAATTTTCACCAAACACAATTTGTATTTCCTCAACAGGCTTTAGCTTTCAATATTTGCATTACACTAAAGCTCATTTCTAAAGTTGAACCAAACACACCCTCAGTACTTGCATTCGAAAATGGAAAAAGCTCGTGCTTATTTTTTCTCGGATCTTGGTGATTTTTGCAATTCTCAAAGAGCATACTACTAGTAATAATGGCAAAACTTTCAACATCGGTGCAAAACTTTATTACTATCTAAACCGATTAAAATTGACCATAAACCTATTTATCAACTCATATATGTTTGACCAAAAAAAAGAAAAACCCATATATGATGGATTAAGCATATTAGATAAATGGCGCAGATATAGGTTTACAACTTATTTAGACCTAGCCCACCTTTATGACTCTCGCTTCATTCTCATTCGATCTCATGCTCGCTCGCTCACTTCACACTATTTCAATTTGGATATGACTTCTCACGTTTAGTTAAATATGGGAGTGTTATAATAATATGAGATAGATATAAGTTAATAGACTTACATTACAAATAAATGAGTTATAAATGGATTAATACGTTAATTTGAGTCATATTATAACCAAATCCAAACCTAACCCGACTCACTCGTTTAACAAGTCTATTACACTATATGTGGTTGTCCGGATTTTTAACCGGAAGGGGATTAGTCAAGATAAAATATGAAATTTAAGGATTTTGCTATATGCTATCTACCATTTAGTGATTGCATAAGTAAAGTCGGTTATATTCACATTATATCATATACATTATTTATTATAAAAGGAATATTAGTATAAATGAATCAAAAAATTTACAAACGGAGATAGTAAATCTTTCACAACAATCTTGCCTGCTTTATTTTTATTTGCTTTTTTTATTTTATTTTCCTCTCTTCTTTTAATTAATTTCTTTTTATTTCTTTCTTCCTTTTCCATCATTCTCTAATAAAATTTTATTAAATACTAAATTGAACCAATATACCTAAAATGCAAAAATACCTAACATATGTAATTAATATATATTTATATTTACTTATTGAATTTATATTTTAAAATAGAATTAAAGTCGAAAATATAAATAAAAATAAGATTAAATTAAAATAACTAAATTGGTATTTTTTGTTCTTTTGAATTTCTTATATTAGAATTCAAATATTATTTATATTGAAATATAATATTAATTTTGTTAATTTAAGAAGTTTGTCATTCGAAAAAATAATTTTCATATTATGGATGTTAAAAATCTTATCAATTCTCATCACACATCCCCATGATATAATTTTATCCGGTATATATCCCATTTATATTCGACTTTATCATGTCTTAAGTAAGCATCAAACGTAAAATAAGATAAATTTTTATGTTACCTAATTTTATCCTGACTGTTAGACACTACCTTACTGCCAGCAAATGATCGGACAAGGAATTTGATTTAGCGTATAAATTACAAGCAATGATATCGAAGTTCGTATCAAAAAGTGTCAGAACGTGTGGAGTACGCTCTCCACCAATGTGCGTACATCAATTTATCTCTACATGAACGAAGTAATCTAAGTCGTTCGAGGATTTCCAATTTGCCATGGATCTCAATCATTATTCTCCTTTCTTATATATTTCTTCATTGCTTATTTTACAAATTCTGAATCCATGGACAAATGTGTAAGTTAAATATTTACTATTTTATATATTCTCTCGGTCTCACATATTGTGATATTAATCTTCAGATTTTTTTATCCAAAATAAATTTAGGAAAATTATCAAAAAAAATTCTAAATTTATTGCATATATGTCAATTCAATCATAAACCTTTCAATTTGATGACGATATGATAATTTAGTCTTTCCAACTTATTTTGACAGGAAATCGTTGCTATGAAAGCTAACTATCCTATGTGGCATAGCCGATACTAATATGGACAATTTTCATAAATTTTTTTTTAAAAAATTATAAATTTCGTTTAATTTTTTTTCTTTTCCTTTTCTTTCAATTCTTGGCCGACCCTCACTGACCACCCTTGCCAGCCACTAGGTGAGGGCTACAAAGCCTCATCGGTCTTTGGCGAGGGTCGCGGACCTCCCCTAAACTTGGTGAGGGGTTCGTGGTCCTCACCTATGACCGGCGAGGGTCAACAGGTGACCTTCACTAGACTTGATAAGGAAAAGAAAAAAAAATTATATAATTATCCATATCAATCAATCATCTTAGCGTTGTCGTCGGCATCCATATCAATGATTTCTAGCCAACATCAGTTATAATGACTATATTGGCAAATCACTAAAAGATTTAGGCTTGAATTAGTATAAGACTAATACATTTATGACTTTTTTGATAATTTTACCAAATAAACTTCTTTAAAAGAGTCAAATATATTCCACATATATTTTCTTAATCAACCATGTGTCATTATTGATGTTTTTCCATTATTTAATCATCACAGTCGTGGTTTGTTTAATCTCTCAAATGTTCGAATTTATTTATTACTAATAGTTAGTGATGGTGGACAAGTGGAACAGCTGGCCTTATTGCGGTGATAGTGGAGCTCACGATAATGCTGCTGATGTAGTGGCGAAGTCAAGAGGATGGCGACCGTAGCTAGACGGTGGAGGTCATTGGCATAGGAGCGGTAATTCCAATCGTTGGTCGAGTTCATCTTGTGTCAATATAAATTTAATTCACGAAATCTAGGATCAGTTCATCATAAATCGACTAACGTGATATTAATACGATCCCAAAAAAATAATGGATGGACACAACACGACATATGTAACATGATTAAATAACAAGTCGATAGGTTGATGCAGTTGCATGACCTCTTAAGACACGAAATCAATCTATCGACGCAAACCCGACATAAAATATCCTTAGTTTTTTTGTATTACGAATCACGATAATCCCTTGACAAAATATCATCAAATTAAATTAAGTAGCATTTTCATGGTCAATATGACATCACCAATTTAAAATAACCGTTTAATTAATCGTATCTAAACCAATCTAAGTACAGGTTGTCTCAACACTTACCTATGATCTTAAATGTGTCCTCCGAGTGGAATTTTTATCTGATGTATTGGATATCATTAATTATGTCTCAACACTTACCCTTAAAACACACCTGTTAATTCCGGATCATATTTAAGTCATGTCATTATGCTGCGTCAGAAATCGCCGTCCCTCGCGTAGTGGTGTCGATGAAAAAGTTGGAGCAGTGAAATGGTGGTAGGTAGCTGCGACGTGACAATGGTGGTGGTGCCGATAAAGGTGGCAACGAAGTGGGAGAGATGTTGACTATGACGACCGTGGTGATGAACTCTTACACGCAGAATCACTTACAAAACAAGGAACAACCAGTCATCACAAACATGGAAATACTACTGTTGTTTGGTTTCTATTCGAAATACCGATTTGGCTCTCGGTTATGCGTGATCAGAGAGAATAGAAAACATACACATCTGAGAATAAATTCGCAATCTAAAGTCTCACAAGCCCGATTCGATCGCTGCTCTATTGATTCTGAGAATAACATCCACACGGTCGCAATTACACAAAAAGCACGAGTCTACGAGCAGTTCCCCAGCCACCCGATTCATCCATCCCTTTCCGACGTATCCAAGAAAGATGGCGGGACACTAGGCTCTCTCGAAGATTATTGTAGGTGGGACAAAAAAATCACGTGTTATTAGGATAAAGAATTGTTGAACTCGATTATCACGGAGTTATCTCCCCCACTTATGATACAAGCTTATTTGGAGAGAATAAGGATACAACCGAAATAGAATGCCACATTTGGGTTCTTATAGAAGCCGCACTGTTGTCCCGTCAATCGTTGTAGAATTGTCGATTTTGATTCATGCTCTGCATCATAACAGCTTTTGAGAGGGATCCAAAGAAGAAAGTTCCGCGTACATGTTACTTATGGCCTGCGCAAAGTACTCCTTCGCCTGAGGCCTCTTTATCTGTCAACCAAGGAAAGAAATGATGAGAGATTTTAACATGACGGAGGATTCTTCTGAGGTATTGATCTGTCTTTGAAGTCTAACAAGAATCTCAGCTTTCCATGTCTAATGACTTGCCTTAAAAGTTGGAGTAAGAAGCCCGTTCTCTAGTGTAAATGGTTCCGGCACCAATGTCACCGCTTTTGCAAACTCGAAGCCTCTTAGCTGAAATATGGAGTAAAATTCAAGTCATAAAATCAGTTCCTTGTTCAAGTTGTCATAATATTCAAACCTGATTCGAGCTGTGAGAATGGAAAAAAGGATATCAGTAAATCCGGTACACTTCAGAGGGTACTTGCCTGTGCTTCTCTACCAACAGCATCCAAGTCAGCAATTACAGCAGATCTTGCTCTTGGATCGTTGCACAGTTGTCCTAAATCTGCATACTGCAGTTTGGCAATCACGGAAGCATAAGTGTGTATGCAGTTTTCTACCCACAGCCCACTGTACATCATCCCAGCAGACAAAAATACAGAGGCAAAATACATGTAGCAAGTTCTAGCAAAATAATTAATTCCTTCATGTCGGTCCATTCTTTCACTTTCATGCCTGTGTTTTCCTCTTGGGGTGTTGTATATATATTACACAAGACATTCTAACATAGCAAAACAAAAACATGTACTCGTTCTCCACCAAAAATCAAATGTAAACATTGTTCTTTTTTTTTTTTTTTTTTTTTTTTTTGGGGGGGCGGGGTTGTTGTTGGGGATTCGCTCAATCTTTCGGCAAAACACACCAGTAAAATAGCCAGCTATATCTTAGAACACTATGAAGCAAACAAACCAAGAAAGAAGTGCTAACTTCACAATTGCAAACATTTAGAATTCCTTTAATTAAAACCAAACAAAAAATTGGACAAATTACCTTGATTCCCTCAGAAGCAGCCCATGCTTTCAATACATCTGGGTCAACAGAGACAATTGCTACCAAAGAAGAGTTCAGGCTGTCACCTATCACAAGCAAACAGATAGGTTTCTCAGTGATCCTTGAAGAAGAAGGAAGTGCTGTGAGAGGAGAGGGATTGGGGTTGTCATTCATATTATACCATCTTACCATAAATAAAACACTGTGCGACGAACTGGCACTTCGCATAAACATTCTCGATTTTCTCAGGAGCAATGTACTCTCCCTGCGCTAATTTGAAGATGTTCTTTTTCCTGTAAAAGCAAAAATTACTTGGAGAAACTTCTTCCCCATAATCCATCTTCAACACAGCAATCTTAGGTCCTAGCCACTACAAATGGAACTTTAAAACCCTTTCTGTGCTCATTGTATGGGTTTGGTTTGGTCTAAAACCAAACCAAAGCTCTTCTTGAATATGTAAGGCGATAGTAAACACTATTATTTATCTCTTTATATTTAAAGAGTGAGACGCTCAACTGTACACCGTTTATTTCAGAACGAGCTGGTTGATTTGTCAAATGAGAAGGTTACAATATTATATGATCCCACCTGTCGATGATCTTGAGACGGCCTCCAGGCGACCACAATCCTATGTCTCCGGTATGAAGCCATCCATCTTCATCAATTACTTCTCTCCTACAAAATTCAGCGTATACAACACTTTCTTGAAAAGTAACTAAACTTAGAATATCGAAACAAAGTAGATAACATACGTCTGCACTTCATCTTTAAGATAGCCTTGGAAAATGATGGGACCCCTGACACAGATTTCACCACGCGGATATGGCTGATCCTCAGAAGTGTAATTCATCTCTGGAACGTCCACAAGTTTAATTTCTGAAAGAGAGAAATTTTGTCATCTCGACCCAAAAAAAGAATAGGGAGGGGATAGAAAAATTAAGATTCATAAAGAAACCCAATCTAAGACACTGTTTCTACTCCATGAATTAATTCGTGCTAGCTATATGGCCCAAAATCTCGGGAAATTAACTATCAGTAACAAACAATAAACACATTGAGATAATCATTAGTCCTACAAAGGTAATAGTATGGTGAAATCATGCGAAATTTCACAATAAACCATTTGTTTTCAATTTCACACAGGAAACAACCAAAGCTCTCGACGAACACGTTAATTGCCAGAATTTAATGTCTTCACTCTTTAATACCACAACAGTACAACAATTAATAACTCTAGACTCGACAACCAAGAATACAACCTGAATAGATGTAATATATCTGTCTCACAATCCAACTAAAACAGGACCAACCAAGCAGAAACGATTGTTTTGGGGGGCTAAAAAGCAGAAATAAGACAATTGCATAGCATTTGAGAACATTTTCTGGGATCCAGTCGATAAGAAGTAAAAGTAATGCAAGTAGAAGCCACAGTGTCATAATGCTAATTATGTGATGTAAGCAATGTCAAGTGCAATAACAAATGTTCAATGACAGTAATGTCACCGATTCTCCACATACCGCAGGCTGGATTAGGAGAACCAACATGACCAGTTAGGTTGTCACCCTCATCCATAGCACTTATAACACAAGAAGTCTCTGTCATTCCATATCCTTCAGATACCCGACCACCAAAGCAACTGGGGAGAATCCAACATGCCCGTCAAAACAACAGCAGAATGATCTATACATCTATAATTGTACAAGATCACTCCTCTAATTACTGAGGTGTACGATGACAAATTGTCTTCTTGAAATTCTTAAAAAGACAAAGAAAACAAAATTGTTCTTTAAATAATATGAAACCTGGATTTGTCTATCATCGCAAAGAAATGAAGAGGAAAGTTCAGAAAATGCTGGCAAAGATAGATTCATCGAAACAATTTGGCAAAAAAAAAATACATCAACATGGTGCAAGTTATCCATCAATACTCACCTCTCATCCAATGACCAAAAAAATATATTCATCGAATCATTTAGGCAAAAATACCAATGAAACATGCCTCACCTTTCACCCAATGACCACTCACATACCAAAATAAAATTCACATTTATCGGTCTTCAATGATGTTGGCAATAATGAAAGAAGTGAAGAAATTGCTTTCTGTTTCAAATGTTTTCAATATCATCAATTAAGTATATCATCCACATGAAGTGAACAAGCTAATTAGCTAGTATACTAATATAAGAAGTGTAGCACTTCTGTCAGCAGAAGGCGAACGACAATTCCCAGAAAAGAAGCTGACTTACATCTTTAAGAACTCCATCACATCAGGAGACAAGGGAGAAGCGCCCGATGTCATAAAACGTACCCTTCCACCAAGCTTTTCCCTAATCTTGTTGAAAACCAATCTATCCCACATGGGAGATGGGTTCTTGCCTGAAATTATTTTGCAGAAACTAATAAGCTTTTCAGTTGATAGGTACACAAGAATCTCCTTGTGAGGGAACCAGGGGTTGCAAACTTCACAAAGAGAATTGACAAAGCTCAACAAAAATCAAGAGCAATTCTAAGAAATTTACAAGGCAGATAAATCAAGTACACAGTTTCTCAGTAATGGAAAATAATTGCATATGTCAGGTTTTTAAAAATTACAAAGAAAAGGGGCAGTAAACATCCAATAACAGGTGTCAAAACAAATTCCAACTCATGCCTTGTAGCAAATTGCCAGGCGGAACAATGAAACGCATTAAAATTCTCTGGGGGTGCTGACTACTTATTTTTTTAGTAAATTTTAGGCCTCTAAACTTTGTTCGGGTGTTCAAATAGTTGAACGAGCGCTATCCTTCACGGACCTGAAAGTTCTATCTCTTTCGCTGTCCTAGGTAAAAGATGGTTTTTCCATTTCCCTTCCTTTCTTGGCTTTTCATTCTTTAGCTAAAAAAGTTCATCTTTAGAATTCAGAAACAGTTCACAAAAAAGCCTTCAAGGTGAAACCTAAAGAGGTAAACACAATAAAGTTAGGAAAATTTATTCAAACTAGATGGCTTTTTTACCATTCAACATCGCCTGCTTCTTGGCATTGTATGCAGCATTAAATAGCCTCTCCCTCAGTCCACCAGACGTTTTCACAGCATTCATAATACTGCACGGTTGAGGCACTCATTAAATTGACTGCTGGACTATGCATCTGACATTAATTAAGGTACTTCCCATCTTACCCAGCATATATCCTATTGTACAAGCGAGGTACGCTGCAAAATACAGTGGGTCTTAGGGCAGCCATATCATCCATTAATTTCAGATTATCCTGTACAGAAAAAGATGGGAGCATATACAGCCACTCTTAAATCTCTAAAATAAAGGATACACAGAATAAAATTTCAAGCCACTAAAAGCAAAAAATGGAAGTGTAATACAAAAATGTTAGTTTTTTTACAATTGCTGATGGCTATGACAAATAACTTCACGAAACAAATGGTCTATCCTATAATGAACCGTGAAGCTCAATGACATGTCTCTGCTTTGTTAAAAAGTTATCTAATACCAAGATGAAAATGGTACAGAATATGCGAGTGCAGAAATATATCACATCTTAAACATTAACTTTACGACAGCACTCCATGTATTCAGATATGTTTCCACACCATGTGAATGTAAATATAAATTATCACATTCACGAAAAAATAGATGTATGGTGAAGCAAGTTCCTTATTCTGAGAAAGTATTAGCTCATCAAACAGACAGCTTCTCTCAAATTGAGATCATATCTCAACTTAGAAACGATTGAGTCACAGAGAATAAGCAGTACGAAAAAGGGCAAAAAAAGAGGAAAAAATGAGTGAAACTGTTAAATTTGACTACACGTCCCTCTCTAATAGGTGCTTCAGAAATGTATGCAGTCAAGTTGATAGCTCTACAAACTAATGGATTGGATCAAATCAAAATTTGTGGCAACAACCAGGCAAAGATGAACTGTCTTCATACGATATGCAACTTCAATGATTTCTATGAAAGAAAGATCGATATTGACTATTGATTCTCTGTGTGTCTGCAGCAGTCTCCTACATTGGCAGAGAAAATCTCAGTAACCTAAGAAAATCTGCAACATGGCTCTCCCATCTGCCTAATGAACTACTTCCAAGTTAAATTCTTACACAACCCTGTACTCAAGCAGGTGGTTCCAAAGGGAACCTTCCCAATGAAAATGCCAATACATTGGATCCAAATAAGCATTCAAGGCCTTTAGTTAAATTCATCAATTACCCCCCACTGACTAACAATCTGTTCTTGAACAGCAAATACTGACTTTGTTCCCTTACAACTCACACTTTTGTTTCTTCTCCTATAATCACCTCATCAATAGTATGGAACTTCTAATATCACAAACATCAAAACAAACATGTCGACATGTATCATTCACTAGAAGTAATAGAAAAATTAACTAATTAGTAATGTCTCAATAAGCGTACCCCCTGGTAGAATCCAACGGCAACTCCAAAATAAGCTGTCATGACTTGGTTCACTCTTTCATAGATATGTGCCAGCGGAAGATATGATATGTAGCTGCACAAATAAAAGGTCATGAGAGCAAAAACAGAACAGGTAATTAAAAGGTGGCGAACAAGATGACCATATGCCACGTACTAAACAGAAAGCCCACTACTTACATGTCAGAAGGATAGAATTTGATACCACAAGTGGCGCCAGCAACATTTGCTATTAAATTGCCATGGGTCAGTACAGCTCCCTAAGCAGTTAGCACCAGAAACAAGGAGTCAGCGTAAGTATTTTACTATTACAAGGATCAAAGCTTGAACATAAGGACCGGAAATTCACTGAAAGCAGTATTTACCTTAGGTGTTCCAGTTGTACCACTTGTGTAACAAATTGTAGCAACATCATCTGGTTTCGGTGGGCAGAATGGCTGGATGCTACCATGACCCTAACAATTATACATAATTAAGAGAAATGGCTTTCTCAGGAAAACATATATTAAGCATAGTACAAGATTGGGAGTCACAGTGACAGATAAAGTAAATAAATGTGCAAATATAATGATGAACTCTTTCTCGAGATACTGGAAACAGGCAAATTCCATGTGATCAGAGATGATTTCCTGAGTTATCAAAAATGCTTATACGTAGACGAAGAAAACCCCAGTCTTCTACATGGCCATTAGGAACAAATCACTGTCAACATGGAGCTTACTAAAGTCAAGAATCATGGCTTCAAGTACACTCACTATCCTCTGTCAAGAAATTATTTACAGCATGGCACTCGTTCTCATTGTTTTTCCATAAACTATTATTCCCCCAGCAAAGGCTTGACTGTTCTATAGTTTTCAACTTTCAGATAGACAATCCTAAATGTAGTAAGTATTATATGGAACCACTCCTAAGGATGTCAGAGAGCTTTATAATTATGGTGAGTTCACCAAGGAAGGTAGATCAACTTGATGGATTATCTTCAGGATTGACGCAAATAATTATAGATCAGCTTAACTTTCATTTTACAAAAGAAATTTATTGTCTCAAATTATGTCATACCTGACTAAGTAGTTTGGAATATGTTAAGACTTTTACTCCGGTTGTAGATGGAAGTGACGGAATCTGCTCATCTATGCCTCCAACAACCTATGAGATAAACAAGCATAGGGTTAGAAGAAGATAAAACAGTTTAAATATCTGGATGCATATTACCATCTCTTGCAGGTTAAATAGAAGAGTAGGCTCGGTTAATTACCACTATAAGGCGTACAGCGGGAATCTCAGAAAGGAAGCTCAACAACTGCAAATTCAGCATTAACACGAAGGAAAGTGAGGACAACAGAACTCAGCAACTTAATACAAATGAAGCAGAATTCAGAGAGAGCAATCAGAACATATGAGGCAATATGACCACTAGCAAGAAGAGGGCACACTCCCCTATTTCCTCCACAAACCATCCGGCACCAATGAGACCAATTTATAATACTAGTCAATTCCAGTTTTAAGACCAATTCAAATAAATAGTGATCACCCAGACGGAAGAGGGATGGACTAACCACATTGAGTGTTTGGGGAACACAAAATATGGCTTGTACTGCAGCATGGTTCACAATATACTTGACAGCATCCGGTCCTGCAAAGATAGAAACAAAGACATGTTCAGTAGAAAAGATAAATATGGAGTAATCAGGCTTCAAACAGAGCTGGTGACAAGCAAGTTTATACCTAGAGTGTCATATAGAGGAACAGAAATGTAAGAGTATGCTGAGCACGCATGATCACTAATCAGCCACTCTGGTCTGTTAATAAAGTACAATCCTATTGAAGATCCCTGAAAATAAACATATATATATTGATTTCAGAGTTAAAGTTGCAAGAGAAAAGTCGAGTACACGCTTCCAAGTTGAGGTAGAATAGAAATAACCAAGATTGGAGCAAATAGTTCACCTTTGGAATACCATGGTATATTAGCCCGGAACCTAAAGCTGCTCGAGCAGTGCCTGCCTCTCCATATGTCATCCATTTGTACCTTTCAGCATATATTTGAATAATGTCACTAAAGAATACCAACGCCAAACAGCAACCTATTCATAGATATAAGGAAAGCAAAGGCTATGCTTACTCTCCAACAGTTCCATCTACCCGCACTCGAGTACCCAGATATTTGTAATCTCGAAAAGTTTCTACGGAATGCCTGTATGACCATTACCAGAGAGAACATGTTAGATTATTTTCTCAACAAAATGAATGCAGAGAAGGATCATCCGGTACCCGAGTCACAGGAGAAAAAGGAAGAGATAGCAGTCTGAAAACATTTCAAGCTAACAACATGGAAGAATGAAAAGCTTTAACCCAGCAAATGGGGAATGCTTACACAAAATTATCGTGCAATGTACCAATTTCGGGATGATCAGGGAATCTGCTCACAAGCTTCAAAGGAGAACGAACAGATCTGTCATCAGTCAATCAAACTTTAGCTTAGTGGGACAAAGCAATACAGCAAAGAGTTGAAGACATATATAACAACATACCGGTACACATTCCACTTTCCAGTCTGCAATTTCTCTGGAAGCACAACGCTATACCCTTGCTCTGCTGAGAGTACAATATGAGCAACTGATATGATTAATGGCGATATGAGACGATACTAACTAAAGCACTCTCATTTTATATAAGCTGGCAACTAGCAAGGATAAAATAGCAATTATTTTAGCATATGACAATGAATGAACAAGCCATTACACTATTTTGAAATAGACATGCTGGATTATTAACTTGAAAAACAGGCAGGACTTGGTCACCTCAAAAATATAGAACTTCAAAAAAGTAATGCACACATCATGTGATTCAACAATACAGAGGTCACCCCAAAGGCTATCGATTTGTCAGACTTTCTAGTACGGCACATATGTACTAGCCCTACGCAACATGATAAGGCTTGATGCACCTTGTTTCCACAGCAATAAGCCAGAGGAGAAAAAGTAATAAATGATTCTGAAATCATCCCCCAAATACCAACTAATTGATAGGCTATACCGGATCGGTTGTGTATGTGCATCTCTTATCAACGTACGAACAACAATTGGATATTCTTCCTAACCAACCAATTAATGCAGCAATGATTGCATGTGTGTATTGTTTTATAAAAGCTAACGATCCTACACAACACTTGTAGACACTTCCAGTCTGTGAGAACTGAAAAACCATTCAATGGCCGCTTCAAAATCCTCCAGGTAACCAGCAAGTCAACTAAATTGCGGCACTCCGTGTAGCCTCTCTCATGAAGATAAGATGCAGGTCAGGAAGTAACATTCGGGACTATTCTGAAAGGATACTGACATTAACGCGCAACATGAAAAACTCCATACAAAGAGCCAGTCTTGCTGCCTGAGTCAATGCTTCACTAGAAACACTTCTCACGTCATTACGTGGACAGTGAAATGACCACAGCTCGCCTCCTAAAATATGACATCAAAATGAAATGCAGCTCACATTTCTCGTCCCAATGTCCTCCCCTATTTATATCCATCTTGTTCTTTCAAGAGGGCTCCAGGGAAAAAGGTCACCAGTGCTAAAAAGATTGCACCCTACGTTGCCCTTTTGTTCACCAGAGGTGCAACCAATCATTTTGAACACAAAGGCACTTCACGTTCAGGAAAGCAAACCTCTTCCCAGGGAGGATATCATTGGACGTGAATTCAAGTAAAGATACCCCATAGAACAACAATCCCACACAAATTGTAATCCAGAACCTGAACTAACTCCACGGTTTTAACGATGCAAAAAAGTCCAGTTACAAACAAAAATCCACGGCACTTCAATTGTTCAAGGCAATCCTCCCCTCCCCCCCAAAAAAAAAAAAAAAAGAGCCAGTCGGGTCGTTCAGAAACCAATGTAAGTGGGATGATCAACCTCGATGCCTTCCAATAACCAAAAAGAAAAGCATTTCCACGACTCGAACGACCCCACAGATCCCACTCAAAAAAGCAATTCGCGTTAATACCGTAAATGGAGGCAGCGAACCGTACCCCACTACACACGACAGATCAATGCCTTAAGCAAATCCGAACCAAAGAAAGAACAAGAAGCGCCAATCATCAATCTGCCGAGTCACCGAGAATCCAAAAAGAGCGAGTCGCATTCGCGGCCTCCTCTCGAGCAGCAATAAAAAAATTAAAAAAGACCACGACATAAAAAAAAAAAAAAAAAAAAAAATCGAATCTTCAACAACACCGCCTCTGAAATCGCGCCGAACCAGATCGAAAGCGACCTCATTCAACACCAGCTCGCTCATCTCCGAGAGAGAGAGAGAGACCACGACCGCAGCAGCGCCGAGACGCCGCCGCTTCACGTCTGCTCGGACGCAAAAAAAACTCAATGGGGAGAGCTTCGACGGTCCGACGCAGCTCACCTGAGAAGAACTCGCCGGCCGTGGGGCCCGCGGCGAGCCTCGAGCCATCGGAGCCACCGTCGGCGGCGGAGGAGGAGGCGAGGTGGCGGCAGACGGCGCGGAGGCGCCGCTGAGCTGGCGACGAAGCGTCCATCGAGGAGATATTCTGCTGATCCGAACGTCGCGGCGGGGGGAAAATGGAGATTTTCCTCTCGTTCGTTCGCTGTTCCTTCGTCCCTCTCGATGTATTTTTCCCGGAGACGTGCTCCGCTTTCTGTCCGTTTCCGGGGAAAATTATCGGGAGCGAGAAAATCCGATACGGCACGCGTTTCGAAGCAGGAAAATGAAATAGATAAATAAATGCGAGATAGCGAGGATGGGACGACGAAAACGACGAGGACTACAGCCGGGTTTACGTACGTGGTCGTGGCGACTAATCAGACGTCGCATTTATCTTTAGCATTTTTCGGGATTTTTTAAATTTTGGTTTTTGCGTACCAGAAGAAATGCATTTTCCACGTCCATATAGTAGGTTGCCTTTTTTAGATGAAAACGTATGATCCTTTCTAATGTTTCCCCGTTTTAGACCTGCGAGAAAAGCCGATAAATCGATAGGCACGCTTTTATCATCGCATTTTTTTTCGGAATATTTTAATTATGATTTTTGCATGCCATAAAAAGAAATGTGTTTTTCATGTCTATTCTGTACGTTCCTATATGATCTTTTCTAATTTTTCACAGTTTTAGAATTATCTCAATGAACTCGCGAAAAAAGAAGCCGAAGCGCAAGGTTTCGAGCCCGTCCCTCATTTCGCAAGCGCAATTTCATTACCTTATTCCAGTTGATGTAATGCTCACTTGAAGAGTTACGTACCCATGCTCTGCCTTGCTCATTCGGAAGTGGCTTATTGCCAATGGAGGCTCGCTTTCCTCGATAGGAATCTTAAAATAGTAGTATCCGTTATTATATCGGACCCGGTGAGAACAATTGATTGTCAACTAGAGATGCAATTGGGTATCGATTTTATAATGAGATCGTGCACCTTTTAACTTTATGGGAGTGTTTATCCAATTATGAAAAGGAGACATGCCCAAAAGAGGGATTTTGGGGCAAGATATAGATGATGTGACGATGCAACACCTTTTCCTGGGGCGGGGCCGGGAAAAGCTGCCGGCGCTTTTAGGGGATTCCGTCCGACCGGTATAGCCAATGGGAAGCCTAATTTCAATACATTCATTGAAAAATTCAACGAGGGACGAAATGACAATTCTACCCCTCGCTCTTTTTCTTTTTCTTTTTTCGTTTTCCTTTTTCGGTTGTGTGGAAATTTTCCAATGGTGGAAAGTACGGCCGATTAATTCTTTTGTCATGATTGTCTGTTTGGAGGGCGAAATTTATTGATTACAATGATTAGTAAAGTAGGTGCCAAAATTCTTCCTCCGCTTATGGAGGGACAGCCCATGGAAATTACGTCTTCCAATCTTCCAATCGTAAAGATTTATCGGCTCCGCATTATTACTCGTCATCATAGATAGCTGATTTTTTTTCTTAAAATAGTTTTGTTAGGAGGAAAATAACTAGGGGGAACCAAGCTAGCTTATGGTTGAGCACAGTGCCGCTAGGCGTGCTAGCTTAGATGTGGGCTTTTCACCCACCCTCACTCACCCCAGGCATGGGAGGTTACTATACCTGCCTATCCGACGGTAGCCAGAACCGAAGTCCTGACGTGATCTACCTTAACCACCATGAGGCCCCTAATTCCCTGTCTATCTTTGTCTTCCTAACAAAGAGGGAATACGGAGGTGCCAAAGTTCTTCCTCCGCTTATGGAGGGACAACCCATAGAAATTACGTCTTCCAACCATAAAAATTTATCGACTCAATGTTATTACTCGTCGTCCCAAATAGCTGATTTTTGTTCTTAAAATAGTTCCGTTAAGATGATTATGTATCGTGACTTTCTCTACCATCTCCCTCTCACACATGCATAGGGGTTGTTGCTCATTTGACAAGCCCGTGTTCGCTATCCATGCCATTTTGTGTGTTACACGAAACATATCGACGCGATCTTCACTTCGAATTAAATAAGAACGTGTCAATCCAAATAAATCAATTTATGAGTTAAAATCTTGGGTATTTTACCGAGTTCGGTATTCATCTCAATAAAAAAAATGGGTGTTGTGTTTGACGGGTGTACTCTTCTCATGCCATATCTAGAATTATCACGCTTTATGCGTCCACACCCACGCAGAAGATTGCTACCAATGCTTTACACCAAGCGTGCGCATGCGCGGCGTGTCTCGCATACTAAATCCGCATCGGCATATCATGATCACATCTCCTGTTCATGTCACATTGTATTGGTCTAAAACATCCCGATTTCAATTTAACATACTAGAAAATAAATCGAATTACAAAAACATACAAATGCAAATACATCATATGATGTCATATTCCAGTTTTCTTAGCTTAATACTCCGTTCTCTATTCGTGTCGTGTCAACGGATTGCATCACGCATTGTCGGCCCCAACTTATGTGTTGGAAAAGAAACATTATCTTCAATATTTTGGGAAACAAGAAACTTCTTTTACTTATTTCTGCTCGAAATGTAATTGGTTACTCGAATTTCAAAAGTTATACAATAATATTTAAATCTATATGTCAGCATCCCGAGTAGCGACTGATTCAAGGGCTCTCTAATAGAAAAGGTCAAAAGACCAAAAGATGTCAACCGCACCAGTTAAGAATAATAGTATCAAAAAAGATACCGTAGGTCATTCCAAATGGTCGGTCCAAGGCTGGCGAACTATTGATCACATCACAATTCTTTTGATAGGTAAGGGCATGTCCTTTTTGGAATAAAACTAAAGCCAGACGAGGTCATTCCCAGCATCATCTTTCGCATTATTAGTCTTTAATTAAGGTACTTGGGAAGAATCATTCTGTGCAAAAAAAAATAAATTCACGACCCCTATTTCATTTTTTTTTAAATGTCTGGTCGGTTCTTTTTTGTAATTTCGTGAACTTTCTAATCATGTTCATGTGATATCAAATCTAACCATGTCTGGCTAACATGATCGTCGAATGATATTGAAGTGTAATACGGATAATATATGCTAGTGGTCACATGGATGCGGGTGAAAAGGTTTAGCCAATATAGAACGGCATTGGAATTATGATGTTGATAAGTTACAACAAGATTTGATGCTCAGTGGATGCATGATTGGAAAAAAAAATTACCCACATCACGCTATGACATTGTTTGATGGCCACATTAGCTAGATCTTTGAAAGACCGACTTCTTGAATCATGGTATCAAATGGATTTAATTAGAAAATTTATTGAAGTAGATGAACTTGATTCGACAAATCACAAGGCAACTTTATTAGAAAAAAGCGTTAAGTATAAGGACGAAAAGTATAATTTCAAATAAAACAATGCCCATGTTTAGAGGAACAAAATTCTTGCACGTAGTTTTTCTTTTCTTTTTAAAGATAAATGAACTGAAAATCTTAAAATTTATAAAAATACAATTGAGTCATAAAATTTACAAAAAGTACAATTAAGTTTTAAAAATTATTTAATGCTTTTTCATTCCGTTAAAGATTAAACTAAAAAAACCCCAAACCGGTGACAAATTTACCCCAAAATTTTTTTGACTTAAAACTTTTTATAAAAATAAAACCCTAAACTGGTACATTTATGAGTTTACCCCAAACTAATAAATTTGTTTACAAAATTAGATTAATACTACAAAAAAATCACAAAAATTGTACAATTAAGTTTTAAAAATTATCAAATTAAAAATGCAAATTAACATAGAGTCAATTTATCACAAGTTAACTTCAAAAAAATTAAACTTGACTGATGCAAAATGTCGACGTGATTTTTTAACTATTTTATCTATCTTACGTGACGATAATATGGCTTAAATAATATTGTTTTGATCAAAATATGATATTTAATACAAATTTTATTTGAATTAAATTAAAAACAAGAAAAAAAAAAAACAAAATGAATAGGTGCGTGAGAAACAAGGTCGCACCCTTGCCAGCCCTTCTCGAGGATGGCAGGGCCGCAACGGCAACGTGGGGAGGCCCCCTCGCTGCTTGGTTTCTCACGCACACCTTTTTTTTTTTTTTTTTTTTTTTACTTAGCTTATTCTCTAATTTAATTTAAATAAAATTTGTATTAAAAGTCGGATTTACACAAAAATGATACCGTTTTAACTTTATATTTCACATTTCAGCTATGTTATTATCACGTAAGAGAGAGACGGAAAGAATTTTCAGAAAAAATCAAGTCATTATTTTTCATCAATCAAGTCGAACAAAATGAACAAGAAAAATTCGATCGCACAAATTCAACAACTCTCGGGACTTGATTGTACTTCCTATAAATTTTATGATTCAATTACATTTTCGTGATAAATTCCGAATTGTTACTTTACTTTCTTTTCTTTTCTACAGTAGAAATCGAATAGCAGCATTGAAACGACAACGATAAAATATAATAAAGGTAGGGAGGCTCTTTAGCACGACGTGACGGTCGTGTACATCGTGCTCACATTGCATACCAAATCGTGGTTTTGATCATCACGACAGTCGCATAAAGCGAGTCTAAAATTCACTCCGTAAAATGGAAATTCAACACGTGCAATGCAATTGTCTTTGCGACATCGTGTTTTTCAATTTTCAGCGGAGTGCTCCCTTTTGACCTTCGAGGGGCACCCTTTATGTCCGACGCCATGTCCAGTCTCCTCCCACCGCTTTTGACATTTCCTTCGAACTTCATGGCGATGACGGGGGGGGGCTGCATGCCGCCTCACGCGCACCTTCTTCTCGAACCATCTTCAATCCCACTATTCAAACGGGGAAATTATTCGATAAATTTTAACATTCATTAAATTTATATCAATTGAATCATAAATATTTTAATTATATCGATTTAATCATAAATATTTTAACGATTCATCAATTTAATTATTTCAATTAATTTTGATAGGAAATCGCCGACGTTGCGGTTTAGTTAGCGCTCGCTGTTCTACAAGGTATAAGGTATGGCCGGTATTGACGTAGATGATTTTTATAATTTTTTTATGATTTTATGAATCTTTTTTCCTTTTCTTTGTATGGCTTCACTTGTTTGTTTCTTTTCTTTTCTCTTCTTTTTTCTCTCCCGAGGCCATTTTCAAGCCTTAGGCAAGGAACACGCGGGCCTAGGCTGGCAAGGGTGGCCCTCGCTTGAGGCCGGTGGTCTGCTGGCTATCGACAAGGCAATGGCCAGTGAAAGGAAAAAGGGAAAAGGAGAAAAGAAAAAAGAAATGAAAATAAAACAGTATAAAAATTCATGAAAAAATTCAAAAAAATAAAATTATAAAAATTATCCACGTCCGCGCGGCCGAGCCACTTAGAATGGGCCCACATCCACCCAAGCGATTTCCAATCAAAACTACCTGAATGGACTATATTGGCAAAATATAAGATGATTCATAACTCAATTAATACAGTTAAAATGTTTAATTTGACAAAAGCATAAAGGATTCAAGGCTTTTCGGATAAGTTGGACCAAACCGGGGGTAAAATTCTATCTCAATAAGAAAACAGAGGGGAAGCACGCTGCTTTTTGGGCGGTGCCGTGACGAATTGGGGTCGACGTGTTCGACTTGGCATTGGCAACGTCGATCGAGTGATCAAACGAGTTTTGGGGGACTCCAAGCCCCCGACAAGTTGAAGCCTTTTTGAAATTCAATCGATTGAATTTTTCAGGACGTGGGGGGCGGTCCCCAGAAAGGATTCAGTTCGGGTGGACTGATGGGATCACGGCCGTCGACTGTGTCGACCCCGTGATGAGACTCGCTTCATCAACGATCCGTAAGACTAGATCTACGTCATTGACTTCTCGCCGGTTCCCTCACGGCGTCATTTGCTTGCGTGGAAGCGACTGGCGCAGTCCTACGTTATGGCTATGAAAGCTCAAAGACACGTACGTCAGATTGCGATGGATGTCGTGGACAACAAAAATCGAAAATCGCATGCGACGACAATGGGCCCGAAACAATTGCTTGCGGTCCGATTCAAGCGCGCGTCGCAAATAAAGGGTACCTTTATTTTGTTGAAAATCAACAATCTCAAAATAAAAAGAAAAAATCTGAGTAGTATCTTGCGTATTGTATAGTTAAAAGATGAATAAAAAAATATTTTCACTAAGTACAATATATGCCTAAGCATTTTTATGAACAATAGTATTACTTTTTAAAGGTTAATATCTTGAAAAACTCCAAATTGATACATATGTGATAAATTTGCCCAAAATTAATTTTTTGACCACCAAAAACTCTAAATCGATACACATTTGACAAATTTACCCCAAACCGATATATTTGTGACAAATTTACCTTCTATTAATTTTCATTAAATTTTACTGTTAAATTACAAAATTGGATGATATGTGACAATGGACTAAGTATATCAATTTGGGATTTTAGTATATGTTTCTCACAATTGTATCATTTTCGTAGTTTTTTGTGTTATTAATTCAATTTAACATAAGGTATATTTGTCACGAATATATCAATTTGAGATTTGTGGCGGTTGAACAAATTAATTTGTACTAAATTTATCATACATATATCGGTTTGGACCACCGCCCGCAGTGGCCGCGATGGTTAGAGTTTTCTCTCCTCACCGAGAGGGGAGGGGTTCGAAACACCGCGTCCCCATTGCGACACTCACCTACGGCTGAGTCTGTGGTGGCGGCTTAGTTCGCCCCGGGTTTACCCCACCAACTGCTGGCTGTTCGGGGGTTCCCGGGTCACTAAAATATATATTGATTTAGAATTTTTTATGGTTACTTTGAGTAAATTTGTCACAAGTGTACCCGTGTTGAGTTTTTCATGATCAAAAAATTAGTTTGAGATAAATTTATCACAAATATATCACTTTGATATTTTTCAAAATATTAACCCTACTTTTTATTAACTGAATTTCTTAAGTCACGTAATTGATATAAGTTCGGAGAATTTCTAATTGTTGCTTTACCATGAAATGAACTCACCATAGCCCAAACAGACATTCATTCAGCCTATTACGATTTCATAAATCTTTGATATTTGATAAATTCTTAAGTCGACAAAACACTCCTACATTAGACCCTCCACATCTTATCTTCAACCCTGTCTGGACAAATTCAAATTCATGCTTTCATGCTTACGGACGCATCTCTTGTACTTCTCGCAAGACCTCGATCAACTCGAAACATAACCAGTTTCTCCGAATTAAGTTGACACTTACAAACCTTCGACGATATAATCTCCGGCTTCCGGCAGTGCCCTTAGCCTTCCAGCAAGCGTCAGAAGTTCAAGAACATGAACCGAAGCAGCTGTGATAACATGTACCGGCCAACGGTATGAACAAACAAAGTAGCAAGTGGAAACGGGGTATAGGGAAAGCAGAGTAATCGAGGCTCATTTGCATTTGCTAAGTATAGTCCACAATGTCGTACCACTTTTTCCCCGGACTGCATAACTCAACTAGAAACCTTCTTTCAGTGACTGCATCTTTCATTGCTCTTTGCTCACTGTACAAACCCATCTACTCAAACTCAAGACACAATTACAGTAACAATGCCGTCGAGAAGACATGCGTTGTGACTTGTGACATTGAAAGGGCTCTATCTTTCAAAGATTAGAAGGAGCAACCACAATATCGCCAAGCGACAGCAGCTTTTGATTTCCTAAAACAGCTCCATCAATTGTTGGGCCACATCTGCATAAAAAAATAATGGAAGCGACCAGGCTACGGTTAGTCGCAAAAGATTGAAAACAATCAGAAGTAATCAAGACAAGCTGACTGCTCACATATATTCACAAACATAAGTAAATGCCGCAACGTTCAAAACCATATGAGTATGTTCATTCTCACCCGCAAAAGACTCTACATGTTAAGCTACAAGTGTAACCTCCAAAACTTACAAGGGAAAGTTAGGGAGATTATTAGCCTCAGCTCTTGCCATGTAATTTTCTTGGCAAGGGCATATGCATGTATAAAGGATAGCATCTTATCTAAATCTACAAGCAGCTGCCATAATTCACATGATGAAAGAAACTTGGATACCATTTCACTACCTTGGAGAATAGATGGTGTTACTTGGAATTCCTGCCAGATACTATGGTAAGATGCAAGATCCATATTGAGGAATTTAGCAGCAAGGTAGGCAGCTCCAGCTGCAATCTGATGGGGTTTAAATTGAAGCCAAAGTGAGCTCCGAAGCCTAAAAACCAATGCACATTAGATTGACATAGTCAAAGGGAAAAAATATAAACAAGGCAGAGAAGTTGCAATGACAATCATGAGATAAGAATACCCTCGCCATATAAATGTCATAGACAATTAGCATTAGGCATTATCTTCATAATCAGATTATCTCCTTAACTAGTCCCACGACAGCAAGATTCACATCAGCTTTGCATGAACATGCATATTCGACATGTTTCCAACTGGTCCTGAGAAAACAAGAGCAACTATATGCGAGAAAATAAGTGCGCGTCAAGTTTATACCCTTACCAATTGTATAGCAGCAACCCTGGTGGATTATGTTCCAACATTCTTGGATGAGGTGATGATAACAGTACCAACTATGCAAACATCTAATTCCATACAGATGACATATCAACTCCAAATTCAGCAGCAGGGGGGCTCTCTTTGGACTCCATGGACACATTGAATTTAAATGAGAAAGTAAATAGGACAGCAGCACAATTCACAGCAATGCTAGACTGCTCAGTGCAAATGCCAGAATCTTCTGCTCAGCAATCCTCAAGATTGACATGCCTATCCTCGTGTCACGTGGCATGCATAAGCCTGACTAAGGGATTATGAAGCAAGACCCGATCCAACATTGGTAGGGTAGAATGGAGCATTAGGCATTTCCATGGGCTGAATTTCTGTCGTACTTGTTCAAGGTGCTTTTGAATGCAACTTCGTAAGGTCATATAACCAGGTAAAACATTGGCACAAAGCCAATGACATAAGAAAATCTCCTCAAAGAAGATTTCTAACAAGATGTCAAGTGATTTTCTTGTAAATTTCAGCTAAAAAGTCAAAAGAAAATATAAAGAACGAGAACCTTTCCTTTTTATTTTTCCACTCATCCACCATTCTTTTGTTTTTTTCTCCTTTCCCCCATTCATTTTTCCCATCAACCTCTTTTTTTCTTTTTCTTTTTTTAGGGATAACACATGCAGTGAGCCAAAGTTACTCCCATGATACAAGAATTCAAATATTCTGAAAATCATAGGGAATCTTCAAATAAGAATGCTGAGATTTCATCTTGCGAAAAATATAATATATTGGTGAAAGTGCCCGACCATGTGTAAAGGGGAGATCAATTGTTTTCTCACTAGATGATATAATAATAGTAAAAGGTGGAAATGTATGCAGTGAGAGAAAATAAAGTAACGGAAGCTATGGATTCAATAATATAATTATATCTTGTATCATATACATAATATTTAAAAAAATTAGACATACTGTCAGGGTGCAGAGAGAGAGAGAGAGAGAGAGAGAGAGAGAGAGGGAGGGAGGGAGAGAGATTTCTCTTAATCACGGGAAAAGAGAATCCCACATCACAGCTCAAGAATAGGATCTAATTTTAAAGCTCATAAGTTAACTTAGGTAGTTGCCGCGTGACAATAAAGTCAGAAGCAAGGAGCAGCAACAAGAAGAAAATTCCATGGCATGGCTCATGATTACTTTTACTAATATAGACAATCTTCCAACTGTTTTTTTGTTTTTTGCCACGAGAAGTGTCTAACTGTTGGATTCATCACCTTCTAGAAAAAAATTTGAAATTTTTAGTTGATGGCCATACTAAGTATCTTTGACGGATATATAGGTCATTTGCAGTTAAATAAAGGAGCCACACAACCTACATTGACAACCACAATAAATTATAAAAAAATTGATACAGTAAGGATGCATGGAGGACCCCAGATAAAGCTTTCGCAAAAATCATTTTTCGAACTAGAGAGGAAAATTTTGAACCAAAAAATAAAAAAGAAAGGAAAAAAAAATAAAATAAAAAGAAAGGAAAAGTATTTTGAGAGGTACATCCTGCAGCCTTGTCCCCTCACCTTTGATGGACGGTATACACCAAAACCAGTCAGCTATAACAGCAGTCCTGCTCGTAGTAAGCAATCATAGCACACCCTAGACATCTTATGCATGTGAACCCAACAACCAACTTTGTTACATCCCATCCAATTGGAAAAAAAGAAACTGATTATGAGATATTTTACATGGCATAGCCACCGGCCAACATAAAATGGTTCCAGATGGTCCCCAAAAGATGACTAGGTTAGATAACCACCTCTATTTTCAGGCAAAAAAACTGACCTACTACTTATAGGCCAGACTCACTTGATCCTAGCTGGAGTAGACTTGATAAACTATGGCTTCAGTATGTAAAGCCAACTTTTCCTCTTGAAATTATTCTAAAAGGCCGAAGGCAAGACGGATATCAATATATAAAGAGAAAAGTTAAGTTCCCTCCAACAGGAAAATGAGTTTTCACATGAGAATACATCATCCTCTCTGAAAAGGTAAAGAAAAGAAGAAAAAGTAAGAGTATAGAGTTGACATGAAAGTCTATCGCAAAAAAATCAGACACCGACACAAGTATGATATGAGAGCGAGTTTATTGCCAGTAGTCGTCAATGAGCAAAGATGCTACATTATAACCTTTCACAACCTTGCTAGACGACTACTATAAACTCTATTTTCGCATTTAAAAACTGGTTTTGGAAAGTGGTTAATTCAAAGATAAGCTGAAGCATAATGGAACATGAAGGAAAAACATCGATGGGAACTTATATTATCAAAAGTCTGAAAACACAAAAATAGGCATGGTTTATGCATTAAAATATATGGATATTTACAGCTGGTGCAGGCGAGCTCCACTAAAGATCAGCTCGATCCTAAATTTTCTCAAAATAGTAGCCAAATTGCTAATTAATTGAACAAAGTATGCTTATTATGCATTAGGAAGCCAGGCATTTAAGATGAGATTAAACAATGAGTAAATCTCCAGGAAAAGGCCTTCACTTGATGCATGTCAATGTCGATTACCCTACTCCTTTGGATGACTGGATTGCAAGCACCTTCCCGCGAGCAACACTAAAACCAAGGCCAACCTACCTCACAACCAATATTCACCACATAGATGAGTCACATCAACCACGAAGGTCAAGGGGAGAGGCAAGTGCTTAAACATGGAAAAAGTTCCTAAATGCCTCTCCTCAAAATTAGGAGGGAAAAAGCAGCAGCAGTGGGAACTTAATGAAAAGACTGCAGCAATAATGCTGCAAAGTTGCTAATTTGTTCCAGAAGCAGGGATAACCAACAAAAGCTGGAAACTCCTATTCAGAACGGAAGATAGCTACCGTCTTAAATCATGTCTTACGATAGTCATGCACTCCAGGTTAGCAGAAAAGTCAGTAGATGAAGTCCAACACTATGCACTACTTGAAGAATTGTTCTGAGGCAGCTTGCAAATTGATGGCAAAAAGCAACCCAAAAAGTGGGAAGTTGTTTGGATAGACAACTGGCTCTATACATGATGGGGTGATCCTTGACAAGGAGGGACGAGTGTGAAGGAATGTGTTCAAGATAAAGCCAGTCAATATAAACCAGCACTCCAGTGGAAAATAAAACTTTCCATGAACAGCACATCAATCCGCCAGCATAGTATATCATTAAGAACGAGCACTCTAATCTGGTAAAGACCCTGCAATTATATGCCATTCCAAACAAATCAATACCCCATTGCTCAAAAGAGGGAAATCAAACAGATAGCGCAGTGAATCATATAAAGAAGCATGAAGAATTTGTCTCCGAAGAAACCCATACCTCAATTCGCACAATGACAAAAAGATTCCTCCAACCTATATAAACCTGTCATTTGGCTAAGGTTCTAATGCCCATACCGAACATTGAGAACCCCACCCTCAATTTTCTAATTTATGTCGAATTGCAGTTTGCTAAAGCAACATGTAGCACCACAAGACGGGAGTCCTAAATTCTAATATACAAGACCAAGGTACAGTAAATATCATAATTGGTTCAAAGTGCACTCGAGCTTCTAAGATTCCCATCGACAAGGAAGCAGCAAATAAAGCACTAAAATTATCAGCTTACCCTTCACTGATCAGGTTCAGAGCCAGATTCAACAGAACACCTTGCGAAAGACCCAGCTTGTCAAGAGTCGAGGTAAGTGGAGTGTATGGATGTTGCACATTAAGCTCAAAGTTCAGTGTTGTCAAAATCAATTGCTCAGCCTCGGTTACTCGCTCCCGATATCGTTCGAACCAATCCTGCTCAACATAATCAAGAGTTAATACGGCCAGATGCCACAACATATACATTGACAGAAACCAAAAATAAGAATTGCTAGATGCAGTGAAAAATTGTTGATCTGGCTCAATGAAAAACCAGTATCTATGCAAACTGAACTGTCCGTGACATTTATGCATCTCCACGGTTTCTGCACCAACATTTCCAATAGAGAGAAGGACTGCGATACTTACAACAGGGAGTAGATAGGACAAAAAAGAAATGTCCTGTTTGTGAAAGATTTCGCAGGATGCCCGCAAGACAGTGTTCAGAGGGCGTGGTGTCTCCTCAGACTTAGCAGCTAGAAACAAAGCAGCAGTGGCAATTAACTGGAACAAAGATATCAGTTAAAAAATAGATAATCAAATGAGAGCTTACCAGCAAAAAATAAGAATAATAAAGAAGAGATTAGACTTAAAGTGAACCATTTAAACACATCCCAAGGCTGAATTGAATATGACTATGGAGCATATCAAGAAAAAATTTGTTCGATAACATCAAAAGAATTAAAAAAAGAATAGTTCCACATCCCCTCATGAAAAATCTGATGGAAAAAACTTCACTTCACAAAAACAAAAAACTGTTTTCCACCAGAGTAGATAATTCAACTTATCACATCAGAGACGTGAAAATAGCTTCAAGATGACTCGCCAAAGCACATATATGGCTGAATCGTACACAACTTCAGAGCAAATCACAGAAGAGGTTCGAATGCCTTTAAATTCTCCCAGAGAGAGAGACAGAGAGACAGAGAGATCCATCAAGACATATGTAATAAGAAAGCTCCATGTTGCTCATAGAAGTATCTTTTACAACTAGATCACTTACTATAATTCAAGAACATTAAATTCATTAGGCTTAAAATATTCTTAGGATATAAAAGATATTCGGAAACTCACAAATCTATCATGGCAAGCATGAGACCTTCGGACAAAAAACCGGTGGCAAAGAACCATGGCAGTTCCGATGGTGGTCTGGGGCCTGCATTCAATAACCACTTCTCTTAGCATAATATAGAGTAACTGATTTCAGGAAGCATTGGTACTAATCATAAAACAGAAATATTCAATATGAAGCCACTTGCATCTACTTATCTGCAGCATAACAAGGAAGTATAGTGCAGAACAAAAAGGACTTACAAGTCGAGACGCAATCCAAGATCTTGAAGAAATGCACAATATGAGTATCGCAATTGGGTTTCTCGTAACGCATCGATGCCATCCTTTCTAGATGGAGAAATTCTCTCGATCTCATCCCTTGACATAAATACCACCTCATCATCCTCTAGTCGAGACCTCTCACGCTTCCCACTGCTGGAAATAGATGCATCTGCGTTTATCCTCGCAGGAAGAGGTATTCTATTCTTCCAAGCAGATGCATTATCATAAGCTCCCCACGAGGACGATGAATATTTTCTTCTTTTCATGGAAGGCACATCACTGGGCCTCATACGTTCAAAGTTGAATTTGTCAACAGGTTCCCTGATTTCCCTGGAGTTCCCATGGAAACTGTCATAATTTCCATAATAGCCGTTGTTTCTGTTTCTGGTTCTGTAATTATTATTGCTGAAGCCGCTTATACTGGAGGGCCAACAACCGTCATGGTAGGTACCTCCTTTCATGTCATAATTCCTAGCAAAGGACATCATTCCTGCAAGTTCCATCCATATCAAGGAAAATTTCAGAGGAAGAATAGCAGCCATGTGATCATTGCATCAGCTTCATGGATAGCCAAAATCGCCTTAAACCTCGCCTAAATCCAGTAACAACTATGGTATTATTAAAATCCAGGATATTACGGATTTAACTGCTAAATCGAGACTTGATTTTTCTCACGCGTCAATCAACAGACTTTAATTTATTTTTCCCCGCAGAATTAAATTAAGACAAGGGGATTAAAGCAATTGCAAACAAAACCTACCGTCCTCAAGAAAAACGCTAGTTTCGTTTACAGTCATCAATTACTATTGACTAGAACAAGGTGATCTGAACAACTTACAAAATCTACAACCCGCAGAAAGAAGCTGGTCAATAATCCCTCACCAACTATTAAACCCACTCCCCTCTATTACTTCAAGATTCCAAATTGACCACAGCAATCAACCAAGAAGACGGTTAATCAGCTCAGCAACAACATATCACGCGTCGCCACACGGCAAATCTCCCCGAAAAAAAATCAAGACGCTGGTCCGCGAAGGAGCGACTCCCGCGTCCGCATAGAAATCAAAAACCCCTCGGATCTACCCAGCACCTAACCACTCGCCGAAACCGCAAATCGAACACGAAAACATCCTCAAAATCCCATCTTTGACCGATCTTCGCACGGAGCGAAGCAGATCGGAGGCACGAGATCATGCCCCATCAAGACGACCGGCCTCGAAATCAAACGATGCCTCGAAAAACACCGAATTCCGCGAGCCCCAGGAACAAAAATCCACCGCAAATTCAGCGCCCCCCAAAAAAAAAAAAAAAACCGAAGGAAGAACCGATTTACCTGGTCAAACGGGGCCTTTCCAAAGCTTCCCACGCGGAATCGAGATCTCGATTCGAAGGCGGCAGCAACAGGCGAGATTGCAAACGCTGGTCACGAAAGATAAGGAGAAGGAGGAGAAGGTGAGGGAGAAGGTGAATTGGGGGAAAAGGGGAGGAGAGATTTCTTTGATATTTATGGGAAGAAGGAGGAGGAGGTGGGGTGACCTAATTCCTGGAAACGCCAATCGATTCTTTGCATTTAATTTTTCTTTCTCACGTTTTTGGGTCGCCCCCATCGGCGTTCGGCAGAGCCTAATCCACTTTGCGTGCTTCTTCGTCTCCTTCTCGGTTGGTGCGGCGCGTGGCGGGGGATTCCCCTCACGCGCGACGCGCCACTCGCGTGAGCCGAAGTCCCTTGGGCTCGCGACGATCTTGGGCCGTCCTCCGATGCCGCGGTCGGCCCATGAACTGTGGGCTTCTTAGCCCAATTTGGAAGTGACCAACATGGGAAAGTGATATATATGGTCTCTGAACTTTGACCTAGTATGCAACACGATCTCTGAACTTTCAATTTGTTCAATTTAGTCCCTGAAATTTTAGCCGATTTGTAATGAGGTCCCTTGAGCTTTTAATTTGTTCGATATAGTTCGTAAACTTATGGTACATGTTTAATTTAGTTTCTATACTATATAAAAATATTTAATGTTGTCACTGATCTCGAATTAATTTAAGGATTACACTGAATGTTGTATTTGGTTTAGCTTTGTAAAGGGAGTTTAACCGTAATGTAAACGTTGAAAGTCAAAGCTATTTGAGGAAATGGAAATTGTGTTGGGTAAAAACTCTTTACAAATAGATTTTGAGTTCAAGTTATGTTTGCTTAAAAAAACTTTTGCAATGGGTATTTGGTTTTTCTTTTTATATATTTTTATTTAAAAAAACCCAAACCCTTCACTAGTTCGGCAAAAGGCTACGGCCATCGGCAAGCTAGATCCAACCTCGGGCGACCTTAACCGATAGTTGCCTAAGGCCACACGACATCGAGCAACCCTCGATGCTTGGGTCTTACGACCTTCAACGAAGGTCATGCGACCCAGCGAGAACTTGCATGACCCAAGGTGACTGCGGCATGAGGTCATAAGAGCTAGGCTACGGTTGCTTGGATTGCATGCTACCTAGGTCAAGTAACCCTCGTCGAGGATCGCCTGAGGTTGTGCAACCTCAAACAGCCCTCACTAGAGGTCACTTGACTTTGGGCAACCTCAACCAACAGTTGCCGACGGGCATAGCCCTTCGTCGGAACGACGATAAAAAAAATATATAACAAGTGAAAAAATTAGAAATTTGAAGAATTGGTGAGAGTAGTTTTTGAAGAAAAAACTAGTTTCAGCATTTGGCCAAATGCTAAAACTCCAATGCTAGTCCCTATTAGCATTGGTCTTTTAAGACTAACATTGGACCGTCAATTTTCCCATGACCAACATTTGGTTGAAAAGCCCATTGGAAAAACTCACCAAATATCCTAGCATTTTTCCAAGGGAAAATCGAACTAAACGCATCCAAAAACTATGGCGAACATATATAAAAAGTTTATAAACTATATCAAACAAATTAAAAATTTAAAAACCATATTAAACATCGAGATAAATATTATGGACGACATTGAACGTATTAAAAGTTATGAATCATATTGCACATTTTGTCAAAGTTTGAGAATTATTTGTGTCATCATCCCAGCCAAAATCTATGATTTTCTTTCCCCCTCCATTTTAGAAAAAATCTCTCTCCTTTAACATTTGCCATTTTTCTTCTTCCACTTGGTAATTTTGCACTCAACAATTGGGAGAATTATCTTGTCTAGATTTAGGTCTATACAGAGCGGATCAACCACATATGTGGATGGGTACATCTTGTGCTGATCCCCTATGAATCGTATGAAATCCACTCATTGTGATTACACTCAACTCATAGGCTCAAATCCAAATAGGAATTTTCCAAGGCCGATGCTACGTTTGGATATTTGATTCCTCGCATTCAAGTCAGTCCAACACCTATCGTTGATTCTTGTATTTAATTTTCTCCTCACGTTTTTTCTTACCCGTGTTCGGCAAGCCTAATCTACTTTGCTTCTTCATCTTCTCGGTAGGTGCTCGTGAGGGGATTGCGCTCACGCGCGCGACGCGCTACTCGCGTGAGCCGGAGTCGCTGGGCTCGCGACAATGTTGGGCCGTCCTCGGGTACCGTGATGGGCCCATGAAATCTGGGCTTTCTTAGCCCCGTTTGGGAACTGACCGAAATCTATGGTTTTTCATTCTATTCTTGGAAAAAGATCTCCCTCCTCTAACACTTGAAATTTTTCTTCTTCTGCTTTGTTAGATTTTGCACTCGACAATCGGGAAAATTGTCTTGTCTAGATTTGGGTCCATACAGAGCGGATTAATTGCAAATGGGGATGGGTGCATCTGGCGCTGATCCCAAGGGAACCATGTAAAGTCCAACCATCGTGATTGCACCTAATTCTGGGCCAAAGTCTAGACAAGAATTTCGGGCTTATTCACTAGAAACCGATGTTACCCATCTGAATTTAGATCAACGTGCAAGCAGGTCAGTTCAACTATATAATTGAACGGATCTTACCCATCCGATTTTAGGCCGATTCACCTGGGGACGGATGAATTCCAAAACACAAGTCTAAATACCTGTTATAAAGCAACTTGATGAAGCAATGGACACGAGTCTGAATTTCTTAGCAAATCGTGGACACGGTGCTGCAGATTTTCTACGTAATGGACACTGTGTTAATTTAATCAGATCATATTTACATGGAAGAATGCCCATTTTGGTTTCATGAATATATGCTAAGGATTACAGATTTATCAGATGGAGCAAAGCATGTAAGATGAATATTCTGCTATTTATGTCTCCATGTTTTAAGTTAATGATCCATCGTTGACTACTGCTGCTGCACTGTGCTTATCAGCTTTATCGTTTCTTTTTCATTCATTCTCACGAAACACGCGGAATTGTGGAGGCGCAGTCAAAGGGCTTTGCGACGGAGGACTTCTGAACGGATTGGACGTTATAATCGAGGAGGATTGTGATCTGCGTTCGCCATCGACGGTTAAACCTCCATCCGTCTTCCATAGAGGGAAGCACAGATGGAGACGGTGCCTCCTGGTCGCCGTGGCCGGTTTGGTGTCGCAGTCGTTCATTGCCGATCAATCTAGCGGGGTACACGAAGCCGGGAGAAGAGATTATGACAATGGGCTTGCAACTTGGTGCAATGGCGAGTGACGCTTGAGAAACTTTGGTAACTGCAACGACGGGGCATGTCACAGAGACGACGGGTGTTGTTTGCAGTAGCGAATTGCACCTGTTTGCTATGAAGCTGTTCATGCAAAAGGATCGCAAGGAGATGTTCGTATCAGTCGCCGAGTTTCCCGAACTACAGCATAAGTATTTGGAAAAACAGATGGCTTCCTGGAACGCTGCACAGGCAAAATGAAGTTTAGCTCATATGTGGGTTAGATAGGGTTGTTTCAATGTTGATGATGCCTTATAATCTGTCATTTTTTCATGGACACTCCTGTAACTTTTCCCTCTGTGTTCGGGTTCTGTTGTGGATGCGAATGCAACCAGTTCGGCTCTCGATCACCTTCAGCTGCATTCGACGATCGTTCACTTCCAATTTTTGGCGAAGAAACGGGATGCTGAAACTCGATGACATACTAACGCTCTAATGTACCAGCCTAGTAGGTCTGCTCTTTTCAAAGATCAGCCACGGCTTGATAAAAGCGATCTACGTCGTGCATTAATTGATCGATTCCATTACCATCCATAATTGCATGACCCGATTATCAGAATTTACACTGATAAGATGCACATTAAGTTGTTGCATTTGGCATATTTGCCAATCCCCTGTAGAGGTTGAAACTATCTGATTCGCCGAGATACCTCAGGTAAATACATTAATCAAGTATCGGCATTACTCTGATATCATACCGACTATGAACCGAAAACAAACGGAACATCATGCAGACGGAACGATGCTGCATAGCAGAATCAAGGAAAGAAACTACTCCATTTAAACAAACGGCACCAGAAATAAGAAAAGAAACCACCGCACCTAAACAAACAGTTGCAAATAATCATGCAGAACGCGATAAATCATTGCTGATATCATCAAGTAGTCGAAATAAACGAACAACAAATTCACAAACAATAGCAACTCACTGTGACATGCAGAATGCCATGAATGAAATCTTCATAATGCAGTAACAGGATTCGGCAAAACCCGAGTTTTGTAAATCAATGGACAAATAACACTATTAGACGAGACGTGGCGGGGAATTGGATTAAAAACCAAGTGATCTAACTGATTTGGAGAGAATGAAGCGTTCAAGTAATGCCTAGGCGACATCTAGCTAACTTAGAAAGAAATTTGTTCATAATTAGAGGCTGCGCAACGTGATTGAATAGATTGTTTCCTTTCCAAGCCTAGAGACAATATCAATGTCAGATAGCTATATTAAAGACAAGTGTTTGTTGGAGGATTATAGAAGAAATAATGTATTAGAGAAAAAATATGTAACACTATCTGTTGTAATCATAAAATAATAATTTGAAGAAGGCGATAACAACCTCAATAATGATCAAGTCAATGAGTAAACTTAATGGATGAATCTTCTTTACAAGTGACGGATATCCCGATGTTACAATCAAAATAGACTAGCGAAGATTGCTATAAAATTGTAACAAAAATGAACGGAAGCTAAGGTATGGCTAATCGAATCTTTTTAAGATGATTAATTCCTGTCAACGGTGTTAAGCAACTCCACGAACTATACGTCCCAAGCTACAACACCTTGAACTCATATGAATTAGCATTATGCAAACAAGGCTTTGTCGAATACTTTTCAAAATTGGCACGCTTAGAGAAAAATTGAAATGAAGGCGTTGCAATCGTTTGGGTCATGCTTGGAGTGATGAATTTCAAATCTATTGATAGAGTTTGAAAATTCATGTACAAAAGAGATACATGAACTAAAGAGATATAAAATTTTAAGAGATATGAATTAAGTAATACATGAATTAATGAAATACATAAACTAAAGAGACGTATCTCGTTTTAGTCACTTTTGTTGATCCATTAACCCACCATGATTACAACAGTATTGTAACGTGTGGAGAAATGATTAGATAGAAATGTTGAACAAGAATGCGATAGAACGATGGAATCTAGAGAATGATGGAGACTAATTCAAGTCTGCCCCTGCCCCAGCTCCTCCTTAAAACTTTGGTCAGTCCAGGCCTTACAGTCACTCTCTGCGAACCCGGTCGAGGTCGAAGGACGACCCAAATGCATCAGAGGCAATGTCCCAACCTCAAAACCACTGATCTAGCCACACACCCATCTCCCCAAGGAAACATTTTAGATATGTTTGTGCAGCGGATGTTAGAGGGCGGTGGCAATCGGTCCGCTGCCACCGGACTGCAGTTCGATACCGCGAAAAAGAGCCCAAGAAAAGGAGAGAAAATGTACGGGAAGGAAAGCTGAGGCTAACTTTCCCAGGCGCTTATTTTCGAGGTTCATGTTCGCGTCCTCCCCCAGCACCGATCGATTTAAGCTTTCGGGTCGATTCCTACCAAAAGACACTTGGCGATTCGGAAGTCGGGCGAATCGAGGAGACAACTGTCGAGATACCCACTGCACGATTCTAAAATGTTTTCGTGGTCAGAAAGATAATAATTCATCGTCTGTTCCGAGGGAGGAGACAGCAAAGAAGCGAAAGGAGGTGGCATTTTCTTTCTCCTCCTCCCCCCTCTTGTATAACATTATTATTTTCCGTACCTTGTTGTGCTACGAAGCTTCAATCCTGCGAAACCTTCTCGAATCTCTAGCAATAAACAATTGCAATGTATCTTATGGATGAGTTCATGATAGCTTATCATGCACCTTTCCTTCTGGATACCATGACTACTGAAGATGTACTTGCACTTAAAAAGGATTCCAACCAATTTTAGAAACCAATCTTGTCGATAGTATGTAGTTCAAGAGTCCAAATTAAAAACTTAAATCATGAGTAGAGAGAAAAAGCATTTGCACATGCGAAAATAAATCAGGGCATACGCCGACTCTAATACCATGTCGGAACGTTCCACCCAAAATCTTAAATCCATAGATGGAGGAAAATTGCATATATAAGCGATAACGTATATCACATCAAATTTGTCTCTACGTCTCCATGAATCACTATACATCTCATAAAAAATATCTGTCACCCAAGTCATTTGCTATGAAAATCCAAAATTCAAGCTCATCATCATCATCATCTCATGAAGAACCGTAATCTCTGTACTAAAGCTGGCTTAATTCGATCTACAGTCTGCTGATAAAAGAGTGTTTTGGAGAACTTAATTGTCATTTAATTTTTTGCGTGCAGGTGCTGCTGCTGCTGACACTGCATGTGCTGACCATTAATAAAACTCGTCAAGATCGAGATTGTAATGTTGCTTCAAGAAACTAAACCGCCAGTCAAAGATCCATCCACATTATAATAAAGATAAAAACCCTAAATTTCTGGCAGATCTCCCAACCAAAGGGTAGTTTTAGATTAATGCCACCTCTGAAGTTAAACTGATTTCGAATAATTTATCAGGATTCTAGCACTGGATGATGGTGATGATTGATTATAGTTACTTTTATACAACGCAAGTGAGTTTTCTCCTATCGTTGTTTTGCAATTCTCGATGCAATGCTACACATGTAATCATGGCATACAACTTGAAATGTTTGGATTGGAGAGATGAAACAGCTGGGATTCTGGTCCCGGAACCATGTCAACATGGTAAAGATCGAAAGCTTTTGCATAAAGAAATTCAGGGCAATGGGGGCAGCTCTCGCCTTTCTGATGGATCCATCGCATCTTTGCTAATTAGGGCAACGTTGCTGTAATTATAGCTTCTTTGATCTTTTTTTGCCTCTCCAAAAAAAAAAAATCTCCCCGGCCCTCTACGGAACAAAAAATTATTTCTCGCGTCAACTATCATTAGTGTTGAGGCACGCACTGAACTAGTGCGTGATCGAAAATGAACAACATATAACAAGATAGGAATTGTTTTTTAGATGGAATTGAGCAGATGTGAAGTGCGAATCAATTACACACGTGTGTAATTCGGTGATCACTTGATAAGGGAACGTGGGTAATTTTAAAGTTTGAAGAGAGGGCAATTTTGGAAAAAAAGAGAGTAACAAAATGATGTTTTTACGAAAATAAAGAGCTCCAAGTACCATGAAATTCGCACCCAGACCATGAGCAATAAAGATCGAATGGCAATGGACTCATTTCTCCATTTGGAGATAGACCTTCATATACCGGTCAAATGGGCGTGTCAAGTCGATTTTGAGATGTGTCAAAAATGTTCTTAACTCAAATAAACCGTTTAATTCCATGTACATGCAATACAAATCGAGTGCCTCATATTTAACCTGTCTTGTATTACTAAAAATACTTTCATCTTTAACAAAATCTAGAAAACCAAACCAAGTTGAGTATAGAATGAGCGAATGCGATATCGATTAAGCGAGAGATAGAATAAAAAAAAAAAGAATCATACAGGTAGATTTGATTTAAATTAGTTGTAAATTCATTTAACACCCATATTATGTTATGTTTTTTTCATTTATGGCTCATTTACTAAGTACAGCTCATTAGTATAATACTCAACTCATCGTATTCAGGGTTAAAGAAATAGATTTATGATGTGTTTTGACAGGCCGAGATCTTCCAGTCGGATAAAAAGACAAAAAAACACGCCCGGATCGGATCCGGACTCCAGCACTCTTTTCGCAGCACCAATCGTAACATGCAGACGGTCCTTTTCTCGCCCGGCCCATGATCCGCTCCCCATATTTCTCGTCCGAGGCACGTGACTCGCAGGTGCGCAGAGAGAGAGAGAGAGAGATTCGAAAACTTGGGTTTTCCATGTGATCCCCGGAAACGCCCAGATCCGCCAGCTTGAGCGCTGCGAGTTTTGACATAAAAACGACGTACTGAGCACGAACAGTTCGAGTTCGGAAGTACTTGCAGAGGGGAACGTCGTTTCGGTCTTCCGCCATCCCCCATTTTTTCCATTTTCTTTTTCTTTTCTCGAATACGGTTAAATGCCAAATCGAATATTTCTGACAAGGCAAATCCCCATTTTTCCCCCTCTCTCCCTCCCCTTTTCTGGTTTTCCATTACGTTTTTTATTCTCCGCTTGGGATTTATTGCAGAACGAAATTTCCTTTCTTTTTTGGCTAATTAAATGGAAGAGATCTTCTAAAGGGAAAGCCCGTCAAATTAGAACCGTGTGTATCCGGAATCCGGGTGCCCTTCTCTGTTTTCATTTTCAGTCATTGGCAGTAAAATCATTTTCAAATAGCGGAGAAGTCTCGGTTTTTACTCCGGACGGATTACGCATGTTGTATGAAGCTTTCTTCATGTCATGCAAGTAACGTAAATGCATTGGCCACTCATGTTTTATCCAATGTTAGAAAGTTATTTCATGAGTTTTTCTAAAATCGGGTTTTCGTCCAATAAATTATAAGACCTGATCAATACAATTTATGCAAAGTCCATTTTTATTTTTTTGGTCGGATAAATTTACGGAGAGTTTGACTGCCAAAATAATTCAACCGAATTACAGCTCCCCCCGCGGCGGGACGAACGTGCAGAAAACGCGCCCATTCGAGCGCGTGAGGTCAAAACTCGCCACCTTCCCCACATCAAAATTCATAAAACTGGAACCTTTCGTCTTCTCTCTCTCGAAATCCTCTCTGTGAAAAACGCTTTCGCCACCTCCATTCCGCTCTGAATATGTAGAGCCGAACCCACCGCCGGCAGCAGCAGCAGCAGCAGCAGCTCATCGTCTCTCCGTCGAGCGTCGGCCGCCATGGGGAAGAGAAGGGGCAAAACCCTAATCTCCCATTCCCACACCCTCCCCTCGTCGCCTTCCCGTTCCTTCTCCTCCTCCTCCTCCTCCTCCGACTTCGAGTTCACCATCTCCCTCTCCCCGCTCAGCAAGTCCCCCTCCGGCCTCTGCGTCGCCGACGACCTCTTCTACAAGGGCCAGCTCCTCCCCCTCCAGCTCTCCCCGCGCCTCTCCATGGTCCGCACCCTCCTCGCCTCCTCCTCCGACTCCGCCTCCGCCACCGACTCCTCTCGCGACTCCTCCGGCAGCTCCACCGACTCCCAGTACTCCTCTTTCTCCTCCGCCGCCGCCCCTGCCGCTGGGGCGGCGGCGGCGGCGGCGGAGGCCTTGGGGGAGTGCGACTCCTCCCGCCCCAGCTCCGTCACCGAGGACGACGAGTTCCGCCGCCTCCACTGCGGGCCGGGCCACGCCGGCGGCAACCCGGCGGCGCAGATCAGGAGGGGCAAGTACTTCCTCGCGAGGTTCTCGTCGGTGTTCAGGAAGGAGCCCGGCAAGGGCCGTGAGGCTCACTACAACCTGTCCGGATCGTCGACGTCGTCCTCCTCGTCCACGTCGGTGAAGAAGCGGGTGAGCGCGACAGCGAAGGAGGTGATACGGAAGTACTTGAAGAAGGTGAAGCCGCTGTACGAGAAGCTCTCGCAGAAGCAGCAGCAACAGCAACAGCAGCACCAGCAGAAATCGACCGAGATCTCTCCGCCCCCGGCGAAGACGAGCCCGAGGAGCAGCTTCTCTCAGCCGCTGAGGACGGAGCGGACGGTGCGGGAGATCATGGTCTCCTCGGGGAAGAGCGCGAGGAAGGACGGCGGCGGCGCGTTCTCCAACTCCTTCTCCGGCAACCTCAGGTACCCGAGGAAGAGGAGCTGCGCGTCGAGCTGCCCCTCGTCGATGCGGTCGTCGCCGAGCCACTCCGGCGTGCTCAGCCGGAGCGGGTTCGGCGTGGGAGTAGCCCGGACGCTAGGAGGTTGCAGCTCGGAGGCATCGTCGATGGAGGAGCTGCAGAGCGCGATTCAAGGCGCCATCGCTCACTGCAAGAACTCCATGTCCCAGAACAACTACAAGGTCATGGTCAGCAACGAAATCTGAAACCTTCAAGAACCGGGAAAACGAAGAAGATGAGTCATTTTCTTGAATGGTTTCTTACATCATTTTCATGTGGGTGCGCTCCTTTCTCCCTCTCTTTCTCTCTCTCTCTTTCTCCTTCTCTTTCTAGGTGATGATGACACGGAAGTTGTTAACGGAAAGTGGCGAAGCTTTTTCACTTTTCTTTTTTGGGTTTTCTTTCCCTTTTAGCACGAGAGAGGCGAGAGAGAGCTTCGGCATGTTGACGATGATGAGCGCTGCGAGACCGAAAAGAAAATTCGTTACTTTATTTTCTCGGGAAAATCTTGCAGCAGGCAGGCAAGGTCTCGGGAATGGGGAAAACCCCGAAAGAATCAATGTAGGAGTGATGAGGCTTCGGGAAATCCGAGATATTTCCCAGGCCTTTTTGATTCTCTTTTCTCTTTTCCTTCTTTCTTTTCTGACCGTCCTCGTTCCTATCAATCCGATTCACCACTGCCTTTAACGGTCGATTGATTTGATTTCGTCCCCTGTTTCGGAATCTTTGAGATGGAGGAAAAGTCGTTTTCCTTTCTGTATCATGAGAATTGTCGAAAGGGAAAATCGATTCTCGCGGAATCACGTAGACATCAGAGGCAACCTCGATGGCGGTCCTTGTTTTTCCATTTTTTCCCCTAGTCAGCCCTTGAATTACGTTGTAACCCTGTTGAAGTCAACTTATTACATCATCTGGGTTCACTTCGAAGCTCTCGTATTCCATCAAAAACATGCAACAGCAGATCTCGAGCTCTTGTGACTAGCCCCGATGTCAATTCGTTAATGACAATGTGCAAAGCGCGGTATCTAGAATCAAAAGTACTGATTAGATGTGTCGGTTCTAGATACCATGCGAAGCACGTGCCTAACTAGAAAAAACAAGCATCAAATAGAGGCTTTTAGTGTTAGTTCGATAACCTAGCACCTAACTTGGATGCATTTCTTATTTTAACGCGCCAGTGTCTGCATATCCCATCCCCTCCAATTGAAGAGAGTTTTTCTTCTCTACTCTTGGGAATACCTCCAAATTTTATGTCTTAAAATTCAAATGAAGCAGTTTTAGGACATACTCAAATATCAAGCTCTTGTATTTCATCGAGAACATACGCAACAGATCGGATCTCTGCTCTCCCGATGAACACTGAATATCGACTAGTGAATTGAGCTTGTTGGAGAGCCCATGTAGCTTTTCCTTTTACCCAATTCATATCCATTACTATGGATTCAAGCAAAATCTAGCAAATTGTGCATCTGTACGTGGAATTCGAAGCTAATTTCAATCTCCGGACCGAAACATGCACGGTGAGACTCCCGCTCCTCGTCCCGTCCCAATTTTGTTTTTTTGAATCTTACCGGGGCCAAGAAACGGAGAAAGAGAGAGGAAGTTGAAAACGATAGGCGGTCAAGATCTCAGACGAAATGACGAAATGGGGGGAAGAATAGATAAACGCGAATCTGGTCTGGCCCCATGAAGCAGCCATGTGCGGGGAATTAATGGAGGATTCAGCTTTTCCCTCTCAAAAGCTTTAGATAACGACGACGGTGGGCGTGAACGCTTCCAAAGATTGTCATTCAATGGCCCGTATAATTCTTTCGAATTGTTTTTCTTATCTCTTTTTTGTTCTTTTTTTTTTAAATATCGTGGAGCTTGATGGCGGCCCCTCCTGGGGTTCGGTGATGGGTTCCTGTCGCGAACCGATTCCATCGTGTGCTCCTGGCCCTGTAGCCTCGGCAGATGTTTTTCTAATCACCGACCTAATAATGCACAGAAGGATTGGCTTGCCATACTAGTTGGCATTCGACCCTAGAAGCACCTCACGACACGAGATAATCCATGCCGGTCACTCTAGCATCAGGGACTCCTCGAGCATTTGGTTAATCTTGCTGAAAGAACGAGTTCTTGATTGTTTTACACGAGCATCGACCAATTGTCAAAAATCGATGCTCATTACCAATCTACTCTCTTAAGTCGGTGCATACATCTTTCTTACTTGCGTTGAGCAAACAGATTAGGAACGACACGACCGCATCTAATAATATAACCTGTGATGGCTACCCAGAAGGAGTGTATCTTGAAAAATTTCGTACTCCCCGGTCGAGGTAGTACATGAACTAGCAATTATTCGATTTTGAATGCATTAATTACCTATTGAATAAAGGATAGCTTAAAATGCTGAATTTTTCATGTTTAGTTGCTCAATAAGCGGATGCAATTTTGGACGAGATTTTAAATTCGAGTGTACTGTCTTCTATTTCAGGATGGGAAAAGGCTAAATTTACGTAAAGTCTAATTAAGTGTAATAAAGCACGTCTATAACTTTTCGGCGATCGGCGCTGCAATTTGGTGCTAGGTCGACCGTGGAGGACGATACAATTAAGACGATTATTGAATTTTCTTTTCCTTCAATGTTTTTGCCAGACGGTGCACGATATAAATTCACGAATATTTGAAAAAAAAATGGGGTCAGACGATCATTAAATTTGGGCTCGCAAAGTACCCGACATTGCATCATCACTTTGGAAAAGTTGGAGGTGATGTGATCCAGTACGGAATTCGGTCCCCGTCCGACTCTTTAGGATTGGGCAGAAAAGTTTGAAGGAATTTTGACTGCGTCCGCCCGAATTTAAAATAATTATATATTTTTTTTCTTTTTTTTTTTTCTCTCTCTCTCTTTTTTTTTGCTGTTTTATAACTGTTTATTTTCCTCAACTTATCAATAGTTGTCGGTCCACTTATTTTGGAGAAGATCTCGGTCACAAATCCGTACTCGTAATTTTCTTAGAATGAAAATCGCGATACTAGACCCATTTTATTTAAGCACTCGAATATCCATCATGTTTCGCTAAATTTTAAGAAAAATGATATAAACAATTTATAAACTTTGATTTAATATGTAATATACTTCTTAAAATTTTAATTTATCCAATGTGTATTTGAACTTGTCATACATATTCAAAAGTCTGTAAACTACATAAAATGAAATTCAATAATCATATTCTAGAGACTACATTAAACAAATCGAAAATTTATGAACTACATTGTATATTAAGTTAAAATTCATGAATATTGAAAAAAATTAAAAATTGAGGTATTATATTACACATTGAATTAAAATTTAAGGATTATTTGTATCATTATTTTTTAAGTTTTAATGATTGTCTGTTTTTTTCTATTTCATTTGCTTATATGATTGTATTAAAAGATTATCCAACGCGAAAAGGGAAATGACACACCATGGATGGTTTCAATATCGACCAAACCGAGTCACAAGAGGCTGCATGATTTGAGAGTTGTTATCGATTTTCTCGATTAAAACGACACCGGAAACGCCAAGCCATACGTTTTGCGTCCAATTTAAAGGAAGGGACCGATGGGAAATCCCACGTCAAGTCGAAGCATGGGAATCGCACAATCGAAGAATCCAGCCCAAAATGATGCAAATTTAGACCACTAAAAAAAAATGGGTTAATACTCTGAAAAACTCCAAATTGATACACCCGTGACAAATCTACCCCAAATTATTTTTTTGACCACCAAAAACCCCAAACTGATATACTTTTGACAAATTTACCCTAAACTGGTACACTTGTGACAAATTTACCCTCTATTAGTTTTTGTTAAATTGTCTTGTCAAATTATTAAGTTAAATGACACGGGACAATTGACCGGTATACCAATTTGGGATTTTACACTCTGTTTGTCACAGTTTAAAATTTTTGTGATTTTTTTGTGGTATTAATCTAATTTAGTGGAGGGTATATTAGTCACAAATTTACTAGTTTGGGGTTTTTTGTGGTCGAATAAATTAGTTTGAGATAAATTTGTCATAAATGTACGGGTTTATGGTTTTTTATAATCGATCGGGGTAAATTTGTCATAGGTGTATCGGTTTGGGATTTTTCACAAAAAAAAATAGTTTTGAGTAAATTTGTCACAAATGTCTGGGTTTGGGGTTTTTCCAAATATTAACCCAAAAAAATAGACCATGTAAACTCAAGTGCAACTTTTGTCAAAAAAAAAAAACTCAAGTGCAACTAGGACCGTACACCTGTCACCGGCGATTGTAGGGCCCGTTTCGCTCCTTGTCGGTCCAAAGAAATCAGGACGCGTCCAGATACAGCAGTCGCACGTGATTTTCCGAATCTAACGGAGCAAATCACCAGGAAAAACAAAAAAACAAAAAACAAAAAGAAGAATTGCGAAATCCAACGGGAAGTGGGGAGACTAAGAACGAATCTGAGCCGTCCAATGCGTAACGTCATTTGAGTACGGCGAGTACTTAGCCGCGAACGTGATCCGAAGAGATTATTTTGATTCTTGAACGGGGAATTCGGGCCCCACCTTCCTTCGTGGACCATCCGATCCAGAAAACGGGTCCGACCACCGATTTGAATGAATTTGTCCCTAAAGATTATGCATTTCGTGCTTATCCTCGTTTTCTGGTTCCACTTTTTTAACTTCTTAAAAATGATCACCTATATAACTTGAAATAATTAATTAATGAATTTTTTTTTATTATCAACAACGAGTCTAAAATTTTTTTATGATCAAAATTTTTTGTTCGTCCATTATTGTAAGCTATATGAGAGAGAACAAAACGAGTCTGTGTTTGTTTTGCAAAACAATTTCTGCGGAAACGTTTTCCTCATTTTCCAAATGGTTCATTTAGGAAAACGAGTCAACGAAAAATGTTTTCCTAACAGAAATGTTTTCTTTCCAAAGCTTAAATTCGGAAAACGATTTCCTTTGAAAGAACCGGAAAACGTTTTCCAAAATGTTTTAAGGTCCTTGCTTGATTAAAAATTCATTATTAAAAATAATTTCTAATTAAAAATTTTGAATTTGTTATTATTATATTTTTCTTTTCTTTCTTCTTTCTTTTCTTTTTCTTGTTTTCTCTTTTCTTTCTTTGCCTGTGAACGTAAACCCTAACTCCTCCTCCCCTCTCTCATTCTCCTTCGACCCCTCCCTTTCGTCACCACCGCCTCCTCCAACCCTAGCCTCTTCTATGCTCCCGTGGGCTTCGCTCCCTCCTCTTCCTCTTCGTCGACGTCTTCTACACTTTCAATCATTTTTTAAATGCAATCTAAACACCAAAAAATATTTTCAGTCACGTATCACCAAACAAATGAAAACTAACTGTTTTCCTGGAAAATGGTTTCCTGAAAACATTTTCCAAAAACGTTACGTTTTTCGTAAACAAACACACCTTAAAATGGATGTTTTCCCCCTATCTATTTAGAGAAACATAACTCAGCTTTTGAAGATATTTTATTTCCACTAAACTTCTAAAATTAAGCACATCACATGTTTTCTTAAGACATAATTCGAGCATAAGAAATCGAGCCATTTTTCATGTTCATGTAAAATGTTAAATCTTCCAACATATTTGCCAAAAATTGGGAAAATATTTAGCATTTCATGAATAACTAGAAATGCGAACATAACAATTCACTAACGAATGAATTTTTCATTGATGATATATAAGTGACGTGCATCGATACTACAACCATCTATTCTTTATCCCATCTTCCTAAGGAAAAGAACATGGTCAAAAGCAAAGGTTTTGTAAAATTCAATTCACCGACGATCGCCCGGCTTTCACTAATTATATCATTATTTTGTCGTTGCAAAAAGTTGTAACATAACTAGGTCGATCCTTACTAATAATTGATTAAGATATGTTGATCGTGGCAATTTCAATTCAGGAAGATCATGTAGGGTTACGTCCGGATTCGCTCGGCGAAATCACCGGCACATTCGCACGAGTTGTCATCTCCGATTCTCCATGAAAAACACGGTGTCGGTACTCCAAATCTGGCTCCAAAACGGTCCCCGGGTGTCCTTTGCCGGATTGATTTATGATGTCAGCAGCTCCTGCTTCGTCTGTCATGTTGTGGCAGGCGATGGAGACAAGAGAGAGAGAGAGTTTGTGCAAAAAAATTAGTGAGAGAAAAGGATTTGAATTTCTAATTAGGGAAACTCCACGTGTCGGCAAATGGGAGGCTCCACGTAGACCAGCGACCAAGGAGAGGACAGATCACATGAGATCACATGCGTTCACGCCCCCATCGTCCCCGTCAGGTGCGTCGGTCACGTGATGATGACTACACGATGAAGACACGTCAGTGGTCTCGCCATTTCCCTTCGTTTTTTTTTTCGTTGACGTGATATGATTGGAAAGCCGAGAGATTCCCGACTAAAAATCGTAAATTATTCATTCAAAAATCACTAATCACGTGCAAATTACCCTCGATTAAAATTTGCATAACGCTATAATTTGGACATGACTGATTCACGAGACTTATAAAGCATTAGATTAGTTTTTACATATGTACTGATAAATTGTAATTAAAGAAAATTACAATACAATCTAATTTTAATTAAAAAATTGTCGTGACGTGATTATTGTCTCATGAACACATGGTCTATGGTCACATCCACAACCTCATGTCCAGGTAAAGTAAAACAGAAAGAACCAAAAAAAAAAAAAAAAAAAAAAGAGCGCAAATATGAAAAAATCAGCATAAATTCTTCTATGATTTGAACATTTTTGGGAGAGCGTATATATGGCTTGTCTGTCCCGTTTCCAGATATCATTCTTTGTTTTTTTTTTTTTTCTCAAGGACGTAGCCAATGATTCGATGCTCGATGTTCTGTCGTCCGCCTTTTGGCCACAAAAATTATCAAACAAACCTAACTCAATTATTCAAGCGGGGCGAGTTCCGGTGAGATTATGGTTCGGTGTAGGGAGTGAAAATCAATTTGCGCGACAAGAGACATCGGCAAAGAACATGTAGCGCACCCCGGTGGTTCGACTTCGGATGATTTCATGAGCAAGCAGGCGAGATCGCTATGCGGATCCAAACTCGAGCACAAAAAATATGTGAATCGGCTCAGATGGAGTTATAAATTGTAAGAAATCTTAATGCGATTGATTGTAAATGCACAAGGGTCGAAATACACAAAACTAGAATGACATGGGAGGAAATAAAAAGGAATCGAGATGTGCAAGAAGGAAAAGCACAAAGAAATACAAGAGGAAAATGATATAAATGACTAATGATCTTTAACTCAACATGTAATGTTCCTATCTAAACTTTTAATATATTCAATATGCTTTCTAAACTATTGTAAATGTTTAACGTAGTCATTTTGTTTGCTCCAATGGCATAAGACGTTATTTTGATGGCATGTATTATTATAAGCTGAGTTAGATTTTTAAAAATGATAAGTCAACATGTCCATCATTTTGTCCATCTACTTTAGACATGAAAAAAAAAAAATTAGGCGTCAACATGTCCATCCTAATTCGATAACATGGATTATTATATTTTGATTTGAAATGAATATCTTACGAGAATAATTTACCCGTACCTTCTTTTCTTTTTGTCCACCATTCAAACTTTGATAGATTGGAAGCCACATGATATATTTCGTTAACTCGAATTAACGGAATGATGACATTAAACATTATTACATATTTTATGAACTAATTTAAACATTTACCAATAGTTCAACGATCATATTGAATAAATTAAAAATTTATGGGCCATTTTATATATTAGATTAAAATTTAGTGATCATTCATGACAGAAGTTTGACCAGAAAGCTTTCTAGAGAGTGCCTCCCCTTATGCCAGGATCTCGTCACTTCCCTCATTTCTTGCTCTTTTTGACAACTACTCCTATCTTCAAGGGGATGAAAATTTCCTTTCCCGTAGAAATTGCTCCACCTCTCTTATTCACTTCACGTGCGACATAACGTCAAGCTGTGATCAAAGCCTAATAAGCCCAACTTACAACAATTCAACTCCTTTTTCCTTCAATAATTCAACTTAACCTACTTCACAGCGCAATTTTGCTTTCCTCGATCTTTGATTCATTTCTTTTCAATTTAAAATCGGGATTTTATATGATATATAGGTTAGACGTTACTCATAATTATGTTAAGCACTCAATGACTATGTCAAAGGCTAAATAAAGATCGAAACCGGTTGAATACAAGCACCAACATGTATATTTCGCGCGTCTTAGAATTAGATGTTGAAAATTTAGGTCCTAAAATTATGCACGTATCAAATGGTGAAATGGGTTAGATTGAACTCCCTCTCTCATAAGTGAATCTTGTCTTATCACGACGTGGTGAAAATGGGTACCAACAAACTGTAAGCAATTTGGTGGAGAAAGAGATTACGTGCATATTAACATAATGAGAGATGACTTCTTGACTTAAAAGAGATGCATGTACGATATAAACTTTAAGGAGCATATCTAGATTATAAAACTATGTTAGAAATTAAAAAGTTCATCCAAGAAACTAGTGAGCCATTAGATAGAGGGAACCCGTACATGTACCGACACCAATAGAATTAGTAAATCAAGTCAACCGATGGTTTACAATCTTTACATAATCGGATAATTACTTGTCCCCTAATATGCAAATCGCCTCGTCATTTAGGCTTATCTCATTGTCAAAAGTCAAGGTTTGGTGGTCAATTATTTTCTGCATGTAAGCTTTGGAGCATTTTGGCAACAATTGTGGAAGCCAGCTAATTGAGTTGATTTGGTTCAATGAAATTACCAAAAAAGTAATAAATTAATTTACTCCTAAATCCTTAAATTTTGGCTATTTAATCATAAATTTTTTGATGATTTATCAATGTAGTCTTCAAGCTAATTTTCATCGAAAAACAATATTGTGGACAACGACCATACAATACATTCGGTCTTGACATTAACAATTTTTGTAATTTATAAAAAACCTTCCAAATCTTTTAATTTTTATTTTTTTTTTTTTTTTCCAACTTTGCGTCGGTGAGGACCAGTGACCCTCGACTAGTCTAGGTGAGGGCCGCAGACCCTTGCTTAAATCTTAGCAAGGCCCGCAACACCCTTGTCCATACCAAGCGAGGGTCGTTGTCCCTCACGGCTCAAAGTTAAAAAAAATAAATTAAAATATATATATTCTAAAAACTCCCTAAGGTAACTTAAGCTAGATGTGGGGACAGAAGGCCTTAACTTACTATGAGAGTCTAGTGTCGCACATCCAAAAAGTTTTCTAAACTAGTACTAGTTATATCATATAAGATAAATTAGTGTTCACGTTAGTAATTTCTAACAAATATTAACTAAAAAAACTACATTGATTAATTGTTAAAAAGTTTATAATTAAATTAGTTGTTGTATAATAAGATTTATTTTTTTTTTGGTAATTTTCTTTATTAGTGACCTACAGCTATTTAGGCACGCCTCCTGAATCTCTTATCATGCCAATGGACGTATGACCATTCAATTTTGTCACACCTGTCAGCCCAAAAGTAAGAAAGGGAGAATGTAACACCTTGTCGTTGCAAGGACTCCACCTCTATTTGATAAGGAAACTCCACGTGTCAGCAATAAGAAGGCTCCACGTGGAAGAGCGACCAAGGAGAGAACAGCTCACATGCGTTTACGCCCCCATCATCCCCTTCAGTTGCGCCGGTCATGTGATGATGACTGCATGATGAAGAAACGTCAGTAGTCTTGCCCCTTTCCCTCGTCGACATGATATGATGTTTTTTTATCGGTCGTTGGACATGATATGATTGGAAAGCCGAGAGATTTTCTATTAAAAAAATCAAAGATTATTCATTCAAAAATCACTTGTCGCATGCAAATTGCTGTCGATTAGGATTCTAGATAAAATCGATCCACGAGACTTATAAAGCATTAGATGGGTCTTTAAGTCCATGCTCATAAAATATCAATTAAAAATAATTTCAATAGAATCTCGTTTTAGCTTCTATTTGTTTTGCATAAAATGCGGCGTTTCCAAGGAGTAATTTTCTAAAAAAAAATAACCATATTTTCAATATTCGATTGAAATTTGAAAATAGAATATTGAAAGTGAACTAAAAATATTTTTGGTCGTTTGGAAAATAAAATTTTTCCTGCATGCACTCATTTTTAATAATTTTTTTTATTTTAATTTTTTTTTTAAATTTGATTTTCAATTTTTAATTTTTTTTTTTTCATTTTCTTTTTTTCTTCTTCTTCCTTGGCCATGGCTAATCGTCAACTATGGCGATGGCTGGCAACTAGCCATTGGGGAGCACCGGCCTCGACTCAGGCCAATGAGACTCGAGCTAGCTTGTGGTCAGTCATCGACTATTGCCATGGCGAACGACTGGCCAAGGAGGAAGAAAAAGAAAAAGTAGACATAAAAATAAAAGAAATGTGTTTGGTGAAAGAAAATGAGGTCAAAAAAGTTATGGAAAATGTTTTTTACTTTTTGAAAAATAGAGAACATTTTCCTCACCTTTAAAGGTATTTTTTCCAATAGTGAAAAATATTTTCTTTAACTAATTCATTTTCATTGAAAGTAACACCAAAAAATTTGAAAAACATTTTGTTTAAAGTTATTTTTCGTAAAGCAAACGAAGCTTTAATTAACAATTTGTCGTGACATGATATTTGTGTTGTGAATATGTGGCCAATGGTCACATCCACAACTTCACTTGTAGGTAATAATATAGAAACGAAATCAAAATAGAAAAGAAAAAAAGGGAGGTTTGGGATGATTTCGAAATCTTTTATATTAGGAAATCCAGTATCCTTATGCATGAACATAATAAATTCGGTCATTATGGTCGGACTCTATAGAGTAAAAGAGATAGAAAAAAAAGAGAGCACAAAAACGAACAAATTCAGCATAAATTCTTCTTTGGTCTGAATTTGATTGGCTTTTAGCCTTTTACGACCATTTTAATCTTTACATATCTGTTGCACATTTTTGGGAGAGCATACGTATGGCTTGACCTGATGATTTGATGCTCGATGTTCTGTCGTTCGCTTTTCGACCACTAGAATTATCCAACAAACGTAACTCAATTATTCAAGCGGAGCGAGTTCCGGTGAGATTATCGTTCGGAGTATGGAGTGAAAATCGATTTGTGCATGCGGTCAAAAGAGATGTCGGCGAAGAACATGTAGCGTGCCCCAGCGATTCGACTTTGGATGATTTCATGAACGAGCAGGCAAGATCACTCTTGCGGATCCACGCTCGAGCACAAAAAAAGTGCGAATGGGCTTGGATGGAGTTATGAATTATAAGAAATCCGAATGTGGTTGGTCGTAAATGTACGGGGGTTGAAGTACACGAATTTGAAATGACATGAACGGAAATAAAAATGAACCGAGATGGGCAAGAAAGGAAAAGCACAAAGAAATGCAAAGGGAAAATTACACAAATTAGCCATGAACTTTGATTCAATATGTGACGTCATCCCTAAATTTATATTATATTAAACATGATCCCTAAATTATTGGTAAATATTTAATGTACTCACTTTGTTTGGCATAGATTATTATATGGAGTTAGATCTTTAAAAATGATAAATTAATATGCCTATCTTTTTATCCATCTACTTTAGACAAGTAAGATGAAAATTAGGCATTAACATGTTCATTATTATTTGACGACATAGATTATCATATTATGGTTCAAGATAAACATCTTACGTGAATAATTCACCTGTACCTTTTTTTTGTTCACCATTCAAATTTAATGGATTGGAATTTGGAAGTCACATCGGCAGATTTCATTAACTTAAATTAATGGAAGAATGACAATAAATATTTTTATATAATTTATGGATTAGATTGAACATTTATTGATAATTCTTGTACTGTACATTGAACTAAAGTTAAGAAATCATTGATGTGGATTTTTTTGGAAATGCAAAAGATAAACCCTAGCGGGAGAACTTTGAAGATGAAGCTTTCTAGAGAGTGCCTCCACTTGTGCCATGATCTCTTCACTTCCCGTATTCCTTGCTCGTAATTTGATAACTGCTCCTACTTCCAAGGGAACGAACCCCTCCTTTCCTCAAACGGCTCCCTTCAGCCTTTCCCATTCTCCATTCCCATTGATATTGCTCCACCTCCTCTAATTCACTTTTTTTTGGTAAAAAAAATTGTATCCATGACTCAAAAGAATATATAAAAAGTACATAAAGTTTCATGGTAAAGCAAATCGAAGCAGAGCAAAGACCAGGTTACTACAAAACAAAGCAAAATCCATAATACAATGAAAAATAACAAAGCACCGGTAGAGTTAAGCACACTCGTTCCAAAGAAATGGATCTGTCAAGCAAAATAATTAGCGGTCAATCACTGGATCTTATATAATCGTCAATGATGAGCACACGCCAAAAATTGGTTTGTTCAATAACTACACTATTGCCAATTGGCGGTGCGCCCCTAGGTTCAACTTCGTCTACACCATTGCTATACGAAGACAACCAAAATAGGTTGAATAAACACAAATCTGACCTTTGGAAGAGCAAATTTCATAATTTAACAAGACGCCATAACTCCTACGATCATCATTGAAACCGAGGCAAATGGCCCGTACATGTGCGACATAACTTCAAGCTTTAATCAAAGCCTAATAAGCCCCATCTTGCAACAATTCAATTCCTTTTCGTTCAATAACTCTACTTAACCTACTCTACATCGTAATTTTACTTTCCTTTGATTTATATATTTTTAATTTAAAATCGCGAGTTTTATATGATACATAGATTAAATGTCACTATTGTCAAGCGCTGAATTGCTAAGTCAAAGGCTAAATCAAGATTGAAATTGGTTGAATACAAGGACTAGAATTTATATTTCGCGCATCTCAGAATGAGATGTTGAAAATCTAGATGCTAAAATCATGCACGTACTAAAAGGTTAAATGGTTTAGTTGGACTCCCTATCTCATAAATGAACTCGTCTTAAAACGTGGTGAAGATGGGTGCCGACAAACTGTAAGCAATTTGGTGGGGAGAGATTACATGCATATTAATATCACAAAAGATGGTGTTTTGACTTAAAGAGATGCATGTACACACAAAATCAGCATGAAGGATGCATTATCTAGATTATAATACCATGTTAGAAATTGAAAAGTTCATCCAAAAAACTTGTAACCCATTAGATAGAGGGAGACCATACGCGCACCGAAACTCTATAAAATAATCGTCGATTAGAGCATTTATCAGTAATAAAATCTTCAACCAGTGATTTTCAATCTTTACATAATTGGATAATTACTCGTGCACCAATATGCAAATCGCCTTGTGATTTAAGCTTATCTCGTTGGCCAAAGTCATTGTTTGGTGGCCAATTATTTTCTACATGTAAGGTTTGGAGCATTTTGGCAACATTTGTGGAAGCCAAGTAATTTAGTTGATTCAGTTCAACAAAATTACCAAAAATTACTAAATCAATCGTACAACGGTCAATTTATATCTAAACCTTTCAATTTTGCTAATTTAGTCTTAAATTTTTTTATAATCTATCAATATAGTATTTCAAGTTAATTTTTTTGCCAAAAACCATTGAAATGGATGTCAGCTGTTTTACGTGGTACAATTGATGCTGACATGGACAGTTTTTAGCTTTTTTAAAAAATCTTTTGAATTTTTTGAATTTCTTTTCTTTTCTTTCTTTTTATTTTCCAACTCTAAGGCAACAAGGGCCAATGACCTTTGCCTAGTTTGGGGGAAGGCGCATGCCCTCGCTTGGATCTTGGCGAGGGTTGCTAGACCTCATGACCGAGAGTAAAAAAAGATAAAATATTCATAAAATGCCCTAAGGCAAGCTAAGCTAGGCGTGGGGGCGAAAGGCCTTACTAAAAGGGTGTCATACATTCAAAAAAGTTATTCATGTCAGCACTGGTTACGCCATGTAAGATAGTCAGTGTTTACATCAGTGATTTTATGTAAAAAATTGGCTAGAAAAACTATATTGGCAAATTGTCAAAAAGTTTAAAACTAAATTAGCCAATGTAAAATAATTTTAAGACTTTTTTTTTTGTAACTTTTCCAGTCGGTACCCTTGCCCTCCTGTATCTAGATTACTCATCCTAACATCATTTATCGTGTGAGTGGACGTATGACCATCCAAATTTGTCAAATCTGTCAAACCAAAAGGAAGAAAGAGAGAATGTAATATACTATGTTGCTATCAGGACTCCACCTCTGTTTGATAAAGTTGATACATCAAATTCAAAGCACTAACCTTTAGCCAAATTATGTTCCAAGTTCGAATTAAAGCAATGAGATCCTCTAAAATCAACATCGCCATTGTGTGATCTGAGATGGAGATCCAAAAAGGGAGAGAGAAAGGGGAGGGAGATCAAAATTAAATCATTTAAGATTTTTTTGGTAATATTTCCAATTAGTACCCTACCCCTCCTGTATCCAGATTACTCATCCTAACATCATTTATCATGCGAATGGACATATGACCATTCAAATTTCTCACAACTATCAGCCCAAAAGGAAGAAAGGGAGAATGTAATACCATGTTACTGTAAGGACTCCACCTCTGTTTGATAAAGTTGATACATCAAATTCAAAACACTAACCTTTAGCCAAATTATGGGGAGCGAGATCAAAATCAAATCATTTTCCCTCCACCCTCCTTTTGGTTCTCATTTTTAACCTGGGAAAGAAAGTTTTTGCCCCTGGCTCTGCCAATTGAGCTCCACTCATTCAAGGAAGAAGGCCTGGTCCAAATCTGCTTGTTTTCTTGCCCATTTGTGGTCAGACAAATGCCAAGACCTGCTTTCTGCATTAATCAGATGCAGACAATGCCAGGACCTGCTAAGGCTCATAGACCTTTCTCCGTCTCCAGGATTCTTGATGTTATCTCATGAGATTTTTTGCCCACGTTCAGCCCAATATTAGGACTTGGGCCCCATCGAAATTGTTGGATCTCAATCCAGTTTTTTCTTTTCTGGGGATGGTTTTTGTCTTGGCCGACATTTTCGATAAGTCTGAATTATCAATTTCATCAGTACAATGTAGAAAATGTTCCGGGCTTTTCATTTACTTATTATTTAGAGAAGGTTAAAATAAAGGTCAAATCCCCCCCCCAAAAAAAAAAAAACATATCAAACTTTTGTCCATGAGATAAAATATCATGATTTAATAATCTATATACTTTCACCCATTGGACAATAATACGTGTCATTAGATTTTCCGTTCAAGCAAACTGATATGGCGTTGACACGATAAGCAAACTGATGTTCTAAAGTAACATATTAGTAGATAAAAGACTTGTAGCGATCTCTTACAACATGCCTGAAGTGGCTTAATCCCAATTAAGAAGAATAAAAAATAACGATTGTTTTTTTGGGAAAAAAAAAAAACATCATTCGGCTTTCACCTGGCTTTTGCTGAATTATTCATGACTATCTTTTTCACTCAAGCTAATAATGTCTTTTAATAGATGTGGATACCATAAGCCATGCTGTGCATCACACCAGCACATATGGACGAAAAGCTTAGAAGTGGGGACTCCTATCTATCAGGATAAAAGTTTGTGACATTTCTTGTTCAGTTTGCGAAGTCACGACATTTTCGTCCATTGATTCGTGGTTTTTTTTTTTTTTTTTTTTTTTTTGCTCCTGATTTCCGATAATCACGCAACTACACCTGTAGAGATGGTTCGGAAGTGCGTGAGAATTACCCTAAACTCCATATTTGGTTCACGACTCCTCCTTACATTACGGGACTATTCCAAGTTTATCACGCCTCAAATTTTTATCATACCAGAAACTTGTGCATGTCAACAGGCCACGTTCAATTCCCCTTGTTCTGAGGGCGAGGAATTCAAAAAGAAGAGATGAGAAATTGAATTCATCTCATCCGCCAGGTGAGCTCAACGTTCGGATACGCAATCCAAAGAGGAGGACAGCGACCTCCCCCCACACCTTCCAGCCTCCATTCAAAGCTCCCAATCCAACCAACACCTCCTGTCAGGGTCAAAAGTCAACCGTCTCTCTCTCTCTCTCTCTCTGTAACAGCGACTGCCTGTACTGCAGATAATCTAAAGAAAATCTCAGGGCTGCACGTTAACAGCTAGCCACCGCAGGGAAGCGGGCAGGCCGAGCTTTTATTCTATGGAAACGGAAGGCGATGGTCCCCCCCAACGAACTGAACCGGCACTAACTCGGCCTCGGAGTCTTTGACAAGTCAATACTAGACCGGAGCATCTCTCTCTCTCTCTCTCCCTCCGTTGTCGATTGCAGCTGAAGTGGGTCCGATGCAGAATCCACCACGTTACGGAATTTATGTTGGTCTTCTACGTGCTCTCGCACGAGTTCTCGCTGTACAGTATGGTTGGCCTAACTTTCTTAATTAAGACTCCGTTTTGTAATTGTCGGAATCAATCGAGATTCGCCAAATGTTACTTATCTATTTGGCGGTATGTCAAAAGAATTTACTGAGTTGTTATCGATCATACGTGTTGTTAACATTATAGTGATTCTATCGGTCATAGCGTGTGGTAACTTTTAACTTAAGCTTTGATTTGATAACTAAAGTGGCACATCAAATTTTATGATTCTTCTTAAATGTAATTCCAAGGTTGGTAAATAACATGACATGGCATCTTCCTATGCCTTGAAATCATTCAATGAACTCGGAGTTGAAGATGTTTTGCCATATAGGTCGTGAATCATGCTCAAAATCTTATCAACTCAAACTATTATTCGGCGCTTTTTAGTTTGCATGTATATTCATGCACGACTGATATTGATTTTAGGTACTTCACTGAATTTTATACCTCGATAGAATTCTCATTTCATGATAAATTTGTGGGCGTCAATTTTAGGGGTGAGCACACCGGATCTCAATAATCGCCACGAGTTTCTTTAAGATTATCAACATTATGAGGTTGTTGTCATTTCATAAGAAGCTGAAAGTGTTGATGTAGATACGTGTTCTGATAATGAACCTCTTACTGGCATAATGTTGATAATTCTAGAGAAAATAGTGTCGACTTTTTGATGCATGGACAAATCTATGACTAGAATGAAAGTTAGGATTTTTTCAGACACCAAAAAAAGTTTGAAGCACGTTTGGAATGGAACCTGAAGTAGGGCAGTTTTAGCGAATTAGGCTCTCGTACGAACAAGCCAAGACCCTAGCAGGGTTTATTGGGTCCACACGCTCGGACCACTAGGATGTTTCTGTCCATTTTTACAGGATAGTTACTGCATTGATTAGGCATTCCAGTGCGATGTGTCTACATCTTTCTGCTCAGACTGATTCTCAGACTTATCCGGAACCCCTTGGCTTCATCCTTAAGCAAGTTGGCGACTGTGATCCTAGGATCACTTGAAGAAAGTAATGCAGTGAATTGAGAACGAGATCTGTCGCATCCGAAATCAAACAGTCTTCGCGTGCTTAGCTTTTGCTTTTACAAAGTTTTCACGTCTCCTGCCTTGATTCGAGAGGTTTTGGCGTCTGCGTACCCTTTCGAGACGTGCGCTGTTCACACGGCCTGTCATCTTCCTTCCTTCCATTATCGTCTTGCCGAAGGCCAGCATCAAGAACACTATTACCCGGGCGCCCCACCAGGCTCCAACATCGAATGGTGGGTTTTGCAGAATTAGAAGAGTCCACTCACGACTCAAAGGAAAGGTCCCATTATCTTGTCTCCAGATTCATTACGCTGGTCTCCCAGATTCATGGTTATCTAGTAGCCCTTGTGTTCCATGTTGAATGCCGCAGATAATCGTTCCAATATGCACGCGAGTGAATGAAATATAACTCAAATGTGTTGCTAGATATGGAAGTTTATGCACGGATTTCTTGTGCGCTTGGAGTATTTGTGTTAGGAGTGATCGATTTCGTGGTGAATCTGGCAACTAGGAATTTGTCAATTTTTCAAAATAAATTTGTTTTGCAGCATAATTTTCAATTATTAAACTTTGTTGTGAATCATATATTCTTTGCTTGTAAGATATCAAAAGTGGAGCGAGAGGCATAGAGAGATTGGCATAGGAGGGGTGAGATTGATTTCATCAGCTGTTGAGAAAGAATAAGGGCCGAGTTGGCCGAGGGAGGCAACGAGCATGGCAAGACATGAGAGAGATCAAGAGAATCGAGAAACAAAGAGGCATGTTTGTAACAATCTTGAGTTAACCTAAGTTTGTTTTGTCTTGTATATATTTTATACATACACATATTGTATATATCTTTGACAATGTTATGCATAGTAAATACTCTTGGTAGATTGTTTGATATGGTCTAGTCTCCTTGAGTGGCCCTAAATCAAATCTACTACTCAACAAAATACACATACTTTCTTTTAGTTGATGCAAGTTGATCCAGATCGGTTCCAACTGATAGATCGATCAAGGACTTAAATTGATCTTGGTCGGTTCTCAAGTTTCTTACCTATGGGTGAACCAATCTTGAATTGGTTGATCCAATCTGGTTCCGTTTAGTTTCATATTAACTTATACCCACCACTAATTTGTGATGGTATTTGTCAGTGTGCACTCTTGTGGGCCTCACTAGGCTAGCTTGAACTTCAGAGTAACTAGATCTAGCTGCATACCAGAAATTAAAGGAGAGTACATGATTTACATGGATTGTGATGTTCTATAAGTGAGATATCGTGCACGCTTTGAATGCTCTCACACAAATGATAATTTTCTCATTCTCTCCCTCTCTCCTATTTCTTGCAACCTTATCTTAGACACACCATGACCTAGAATTCAATGGTCTTCATCATGAGTCTTGACGTGCTGGAAAGTACACGGAGCTATGGACCCTGTCCTCAAATGGAAAAAACAAGTCCGTATACTGAATGTATAAGGCATGTTATTTTTCATAGATATTTATGTACATATACGTATATAGCTAGTGTAGAGCAATATGCGTGACAATAACCGATCAGTTGAGATGTATTAAATTATGTAACTGACAAGTAACAATAACGTATACCCAATCTTCCAACAAAAATCATGTTGCAAGAACTTCCAAAAAAAAAAAAAAAAAGTCGCTTTGCTTGCTATTGTAATTGCTTGAGAATAATTATCCAAAAAGTTTGAAACCCATTGTTTGACATCCTATTCAACCCCAAAATTTTTAATTTTTCCAATTTAATCATAATTTTTTTTTTTTATAATTTTTCAATAGAGTCTTTTAAGCACTTTTGGCTGAAAATCGCTAACTTCACGGTTCACGTTAGTGCCTACCAACCATGCTACGTAGGATGGTCGACATCCACGTTAGTAATTTCTAACTAAAATTGACCAAAATGACTACATTAACAAATCTTCCAAAAGTTTAGCACTAAATTTGGTGAAATTAAAAATTTTAGAATTTAATTGGCCACAATATAACTTGTTTAGAATTTTTTGAACAATTTTTCACAATAATTTGAGTCTACGTGTTATGTCAGTGAAGGTTCAATCCTGTTTGTAAATTTATAGGGACAGATGTGAACCTTGCATGTGAGTAGCCTACAACAAATTCAAACTCACAATGAAAACTTCTAGACAGTGTAGGGAGATGCATGGTCCATGAGACCCTCCATTTGTGTCACATGTCAAGTTCACTAGTTTAATCAGTGCGTTAAAGTTAATCTCAGCTTTATTGTCCCCTCAATCATAGACCAGAGGGACAGACAGAGAGCCCAAGAAAGGTTCCTGTTAACTGCAACATGATCAAGTCACAGTCCACTTCAAAATGATCATGAGAAAAAAGCTCTCATCAAATTTCCCCCCTTGTTTATTAGTTGTCTGGATCTACATAGAGCCGGCCAAATCCCCTCTTCAAGCCATCCGAGGAGCAGAACATGATGATATCCAACCACTTTGCAAAACAAAGAGGACCTCAAAAAAAATCAAAGAAGGTCATGTCCCAGATGGGCAGAAGGACCAAATTGGCCCAGGTTTAATGCAATTCTGACAAGGGGTAACTTGGTAATGTGGGTGTGTGTGTGCCTATTAAAATGCTATTCTTACAAGTTTTGGACTGGCCTTCACATGGCAAGGAAGTACCCTCATGTGGGCACATGCATGGGGACTCCTATCATTCATGTTGTACTCACACCAAGCAAAAGAGGCTCATAAAACTTCAAAAGGGAAATCTTCATTGACTGATTCTTTGCTTAATTAACAATTGTTTGTCTAGTTCATAGTGCACAGACATATCGTTATTTATAACTCTCTCCTGATCAAAAACTTTCTTTTCCTTTTTTCTTTCCAACGTAAATTGGTAAAACCCGATGACGTCTTTAATATTTCGACCAAAGTGGGTAACAAATCGGAATTTTCTATTAATTGTTTGTCTAGTTTGCGTTTTTCAAGAGCGGAATGAATCGGAAGCTAACGAACCGCTGCACTTGTGGATTTCGCATATAAATGAGGAAGAGAAATTGGCTTGATCAAGCAAAAGAAAGGGGTCCTAAAAGAGCCATTTCACTTCAATGGCTTGATATGGCAACGGAACTTGTGCGAGTCCTCCTTTTTTTTAAAGCACTCATGAGGTGCATGTGCTGTTCCAGCATTCTAACACAATCATAGCTCACTTGTCTAATGAGAAAAGAAGGTTGCCCCTCAGTTTCTCACCATCCAAAACATGCATCTGCCAAACAAAAACAAGACAAAAGATAAACAGTGAGAACAGAAAGAGAAAGCATCATCTCCAGCCTTCCCCCTTATATATCTCCTGTACTCTGCTGTGCACCTAGTCTCTGAAAACATCATCATCGCTTGCCAATATCTCTCTCTCTCTCTCTCTCTCTCTCTCTCTCTAACAGCTATGGTGTCCGTAGAAAATGGTCATCCAACTCCCAGAGCCAGCGATGCAACCTCGAGTCCCAGGATCTCATTCTCCGCTGAATTCCTGGACGACAAGAACTTCATCTCCATCAGCCCCAAAGCACGCCACGAGAAAGAGCACGACATGGAGATCGACAAAGCCGACTTCGAGTTCCTCTCCACCAACGTGAGCATCGACTCCATGCCCTCTGCTGATGAGCTCTTCTGCGAGGGAAAGCTGCTGCCCTTCTGGCAAATGCAGCAGTCCGAGAGGCTGAACAAGATCAGCCTCGGTTCCAAGGACGACGGCGACGAGGATGGCCGCGAAGAGGCCAAGGATAGCAAGGAACAAAGCAAGGCGAACTGGTTCTTGGACGACGACCCGTCCCCGAGGCCCCCCAAGTGCACCGTCTTGTGGAAGGAGCTGCTGAGGTTGAAGAAGCAGCGCTCTAATTCCTCGCTGTCGCCGTCGTCCTCCTCCTCGTCGACGTCGTCCTCTTCGAACTCGATGGCCGACGCGGCCGCGAAGGACGAGAAGAAACAGGCGGCCGCCCGGAGCGGGGAGAAGCAGGTGAAGAGGATAAAGAAAGGGCTGGAGAGGACGAGGTCGGCGAGCATCCGGATCAGGCCGATGATCAACGTGCCGATTTGCACGCCGGCGAAGAGCAGCGCATTGCCGCCTTTGTTTCCCGTAAAGAAAGGGAGATTAGATAGGTGAAGAGACGGCGAAGATGACGATGAGGAACTCGCAAATGTCCAATGTAGAGAAGATTAATATCAATAAGTTTACCATTCAACCTCTTTTTTTTTTTTTTTTTTTTTTTTTTTAGTCCTGTCCTTTCTGGAGCCGTTTGTTATAAGTCTTTTTCTGTGTTGTTTTTCTTCGGATCCCATTATTTTGAGTGTAGAGATGCTGACTTTCAGCTCAACGAGCCGGTTGCGTCCTCTCCCTTTCGTCCTGGGACAAGATACATCAGTGCATGACAGTGGTTTCTCAATGGAAAAAGCTGAAATCTTGGCCAAAAATATACACGGAAATACTGAAAATACAACATTCACGGATTGTAGCATGTAAGCTTCAGAGTCATAAGATGGAAAGTTTTCATAATGCAGATGAAAATGATTTATGCAAATCATGTAAGTCCACAGTTGCCTGGTAAGTAGAAAGGTATTGCACTTGCCTTGACCACTAACCAGTACACCATGTGGACCAAGCAAGCACATATAATTAAATCAGGTGAACGTTCCCATGTCCCCTGGGTCCGCTCGATCTGAGCGTTACTGTGCAGCGAGCCCACCAGGTGGGGACAACTCAGCGGAGAAGAATTTGCGGGTCGAAATCTGCGGAATCCTATTTGGAAAAACTTTAAAAACACATGATTAGTCACCAGATTCTACTAAGAACAAGGGCCTGCTGGAATACCTGGACTGATCGATAAACTCGAGTTCAGATTCCCTTTTAGCAAAACAGGGAAATAGAAGGGGAGATCGCAAAATATGCGCAACCTAAGAAGTCGTCACCATGTTCTGGGTTAGAAAAGAGAGAAGAGCTCATTAGCATGTAGAGAGGTAAACGAACCTGAAGATGAATTTGAAGGGTGGGAAGTAAAAGTGATGAGGAATATGCAGAAGTCCTTTGAAGGAAGACGCTTCAAGACTTCAGATAAGTACCGCGACAAAAAAGGAAAAAAAAAAAAACCAAGAAGAAAGTTACCCACTATGCAATGGACTTCCTCAAACAAGTTTTCTTTTTCGGGAGTGACAAGATTAGATGCGAAGATTCATAAACCGGAAGTTAGGTAAAAGCAGATGTCAAGCTGCAGCGTAACGTCACACAAACCAGGAGCTCAAGATCGAATCTGGTTTGAAATTCTTATGTGTTTAGCTATGACTTTTTTTTTTTTTTTTTTTCGATACCCAGGAACCGTTGTACAGCCGGCCCAAGCGGCAGCGATGTAAACTTGGGCAGCGACGCGAAGACAAGGGACCCACCACCACAACGCCGCACTTAAGACCACTAATGAATGCGCCGGTATGCAAACCATGGGTTTCGAACTCTCACCCTACCGTGAAGAGGGTTTGAGCGCATACCAACGCAGCCACCGAATGGGGTGGTAGCTATGACTCTTTTATCTTTCGTAGGATGGTAGCTTCCAATTTCGCCCTTCTGCTAGTTGATTTAAAAGGGGTGTAATGGCTATGCAGCATAACAGAATGAGCAATGGCACAATCCAATTAGTAAGCTATCCCTGAAGCAAGGGCAAATGTTGAGAGCAAATTCAATCCAGCAACAAGCAGGAAGTTCCCTCCCAGGATGCCGAGTTCATACTAAAGACAGAAATTCAATTGATCTCAGAAATGGCAGTAAACTACTAAAGCATCATTTAGTGAAAAACAATAAGACACAAGTTTTGCTGCCTTGTAAAGGTAGAATTTTATCAAACGTACTTAGCTTAACTGCAATTGTCATCCGGCAAGATCGAGATTGTTGTAGCAAGGTTTGGATTAGACATTAAAATGCTCATAATACAGACACATGAATGAAAAGCAAAAGAATATATCATTGTCAGAAGAGTTGCCTGTACATAACATACAGTATGAGAGCCTTACACAACCAGACCAAGTGAATAAAAGAATACACCGAGTATGAACCAACTATGTTCAGTCTACAAAGAGAGTGGCACTTCAATCGCTAGAAGAGCGCATACAGCTCTATACACAAATGATGCAACTTTTTCATTCTGCGTCTCATAGCTGAACTGGCAAAACTTCAAGTAAGGATCCGATGAATTACGTGATTGACTTATCCAATAACACTGACCATCTTGCTTCCACTTTAGGGTATTCAGCTACTACTTCTCATTATTGTGGGGGTTGTGCAGACAACAAAGGATTGCCATTAACCCTAAAAAGAAACAGAACATTAGGCCTCATAGGACATCAAATTATAGCACAACAAACATTCGAATAGAATGACCACTTACTTGAGATTCAACCCAGGCTTATTAAGGAGACTGCTTGGAACCTGACCAGTCAAGTTATTGTTTTGCAAGAAACTGAAAGATAACAAACACAAGGTATAAGAATCGTACCCTGCAAGTCATCAATAATTCAGTAGAAGAGGATACATATGTGATTAATTAAAACAATTCCATTATGTCTCCAAGTGTTTTTTCACTTAATGGCTTTGCCTGGGTCCTCAGAAAAGTCTTTGAAAATTCTTTGAGAACAGCACTCTAGATGAATTACTATCAGGAAACTCATAACATAGAAGTAGGTAATTGCAGATTCCACTAGATTACTGAAAATGGGATTGAGAATTCAAGAATCCAGCAAGAATAGGTTAGACAAATATCTGCTACATATCCAGAAATTGTTGTTCTGATGTCGGGGGAACATCTTTCTCGCACCATATGCTTGTGAGAAGAAAGAGAGGGATCATCTACATGAATCACCATCGTTCCTTCAGCAACAATCAAGTACCATTCTTGTCCTAAAGATTGTCTAAGTACTAATACAAGAGACTTATTGAAGAGCCCTGGGTGGCATTATATCGGCTTTGAAGAAGATCTTTTCAACCAGTAATTCAATTGACCAAAAAGATTTTCAATGGGGATTGCTGAGCATGAAAAGTACAATAACCTCCAATGAAGTAGGGCTTGGGTGATTAGTTGTTCTAAAACAGAATGCTAAGAATTATGATAGTGAAAGGAAAAAAGAAAACAGAGCAAAATTTCAAAATAAAAGAGGAGGGGATTGACCAGAAATGCATGCATTTAGTTAATAGTCGATAGGACACAGAACTTACAGTTCTTGCAAGCCACTTATGGCTCCAAGTGATGAGGGAATTGGCCCATCCAACTGATTGTCATTTAAATGCCTACAAGTAAAAGTTATTAGATTAGACAGAGGTAGAAGACCATCAAATGTGTCTGGCATAGCTAAAAAATAGGAGAGAATAATAGAAGGAGAATAAAAAATAATGGGTCAATGTGCCATCAAAGAGTTGCAACTAGCAGGAAAAACTCCATAACTTACAATATTTCAAGGTGCTTCAGTGAACTGAGATTAGGGATAGGCCCATATAAGTGATTGTTTCCAAGCCAGCTGTTATCAGGGTAAGGTTGTCAGTCAAAGAATTCTCTATTAGCTGACTGAAAGTTCAAATAAAAAAGTGGATCGCATCACACTGCATTACATACATGCCAGATAATGCAGTCATATTAGCAAGATAAGGTGACAGTGTTCCGGAGAGACCCATACTAGTCAGGTTTCTGCAACCAAAGTATAATCAGACACAAGTACAAAGTAATAAAGGCAGTTTTAGAAAACATAAACAAACCATGACTTCACAATAGAGTTAGACTCACAAAGAAACCACACGAATCCGGCTGCCTTGAGAGCACGTTACTCCAGTCCAGGAGTACTGCTGAGGAAAACAAGGATCACCGCTCCAATCAATAGGATAATTGTGCAAGCTGAGTTTCAATCTTTCCAAAGCAATCACTGAAACAAGAAAGACACATTTCAGATGGTGTCAAGAGAAAGAAAAGAAGGAAGAATCTTATCACTGAATATATGATATTTCTATCTATGAAAGGCCTAATAACAAAGTAGAAATGCTTGCCTATGCAACAAGACTGTCATAAACCTATCAGGGACTCAGTGAAAATGGTCGTGCTCATTATGTGGTAGCATCCTTAGAGAGAAGCACAGAATATGACCCAGTTGCTAAAGTAAACTGGACATTTTTCCCATTGCATGTCCCCTAACCATTAGTTGCTCTGGATTCTTCATTTAATGGAAAAAGGTGGCTTTGACATGAGAGGTTATTATGGATGCAGTTGATGATTTGTCTACACTGGCCAAACAGGCGAGCAAAAAATTGGTATGAAAGTTACACCCAACAAATGGGAAAGAATCTAAAAACTATACCATCTCTTGTGTGAGTAGTTCTTCCGAGAGGCAGCACCTGAAAAGCTTCCCCAGCATTGATCAAAGGACCTAAAGTTGAATTGCTAGTAGGAACCAGATTTATCGTTGTAAGGCCAGTGAGAGGCCACTTCGAAGTAAAGATGGCAACACCATCTGAAGTAACATTCAAGTTGCTGTAATATGGAACGCCATTTACTGTTATATTCTGGATTCTCGAGCCCCCAGCTACTGAATTGGGATCATTTGCAAAATATAGAGCAATATAGTACGATGCATTTGTTAGAGGACCCGGAGGCCACTGTAACTCCAGCGGCTGTGATGCGGGCACAGTCAACTCTGTTTCGAATACTTTCAATGGAGGAAGATTCCAAAATCCAGAAACAGTTAAATTGTTGCTTGTTTTCAAAGAACCTTCTTCTCCAAATGGCTCCCAGAAACGGTCATATTGATCATCAGGAAATCTGGCAGTTCAAAAATCGACACATTAGGCGAAAGTCAAGGAAAGCAGAAGTATATACAAGAGCATTGACTTCGTGTCTCAAATCAAGGACAAAACAGTAGCTCATAACATGCTGTTGCATTTATTTAGGGATCCGTTGATGATCTTTTAGTTTCCAAGAGTTCTCTTGATGACGGGAATTCAGAGTAAAGTAAGTTGCCAAAACCATATCCAACCGTATCGTGCAAAGCATAAGTGAGTGAATATATCAGCTTAGCTCTGTAGACATGTGCAGAATGAATTGACTCATTGCGCGTATGATTAATTTGGCCACCAATCATGCAAGTACCAAGACCGAGACCGAGACCGAGACCCTATTTGCACCGATAAATACTCCATCTAAGCCCACCATTTTTCGCGACTATATCAGCAATTTTTCCCCGCAAGCCACGAACTCGATGAACACCATCAATCTCGAAAGTGTCATAAACTAGCCAGGGCATTTGACTTTTGAATAGACTTTGACCTCTAGGGAATTAAGAGCCAAACACCGCACGTACCTAATGGGAGCTCCGCTGTACCCGAAGCTGTTCCTCGCGACCAAGCTGAGCGCCGAACTCCCGAAATCCGTCGAGTTGTACACCGAATCGCCCAACTGAATGAACTCCAGAGCCGAGACGAAGGGGTCTGAATCCGTATAAGTATTAGCCCCGACGCAGAAGCTCATGGTCTTGCCCTGAGCCAGGAACACCCCTTCGTAGTAACTCGCGCTGCCCCGGCGATAATCCGCCGTGGTGTTGACCACGGCCCAGAGAGTCCCGTCCACCATCTGGTCGAACACCGGCGGGTCGCGTCGCCCGTTGACCCCGCCGTAGAAGTAGGTGCTCCTCACCGCGTACCTGGACCCCGGGCGACGCCGACCACGTAGCAGAACTTGCGGCCGGGGAGGTTGGGGAACGACCGGACGGTGGCGAGGGTGGGGTCCAGGGTGGGCCGGTGACGTTCCTCGGGGCGCCGGCGGAGACGAGCCACCGCGCGTCGGGCAGCCACCGGAGGCCGTTGGCGGCGGCGGTCGGCGCCGCGGCGCCGCAGTCGATCAGGGTCCCGGACGGCGGCGGAGGCCGGGGCTGGGAGAGGGAGGGGGAGAGGAAGAGGAGGAGGAGAGAGAGGGCGAGGAGGAGAGACGTCCGAGACATGGCCAGGGATCAACGCGCAGAGATTCGAGAGGAGAGAGAGAGAGAGAGGGGTAGAGAGAAAACTGCTTCTCCTTCTCCTTCTTCTTCTTCTTCTTCAGGTTCTGGTTGAATGGAGGATGATGGTGGTGGTGGTGTTGATCGAGTAGTGGAGTTGAACTGGTCATTTTTTGTTGGTGAGACGCGCACGAAAGGAATGCGACAGTAGAGATAGAAAGAGAAACTCAGAAAGAGAGAGAGAGAGAGGGAGAGAGGGGAGGGAGCGTGGAGTTGGGGAAGGGGAAGAATAATGGGATTAATTAATTAATTATTTAATTGATTGATTGATGGATTAATAGTTTTTAAAATGGATTTTTGTTTGACGCGGGAAAACGCCAGGCCAGGTCAGCGGGCGGCGGTTGGGGGTTGGTTTGTTGGGGATGCACTCACTTGTTGGCGGTGACGCCCGAGGGAGAATGCGCCTCGAAATCGAAATTGACTCGATAAACGAGACGACGAGGATCGTGAAAATCTTTTCAATTTTATTAATTGAATCATGAATTTTTAATGATTTATTAATGTAATCTTCCGACCGGTTTTATTTATCAATTGAATCATGAACTTTCAATGATTTATTAATGTGATCTTCCGGCCGATCTTTGCTGGTAATTGTTAATAGATAGCATATAGATGTTATCAATTTTTACAAATTTTAAAAAAAATTCTTTTGTTTTTCTTTTTTGCCTTTCGTTCATTTTTTCTTTCTATTAAATCTGGTGAGAGTCGCCTTCTTTTCTTTCTTTCTTTTTTTTTTTTTTCTCCACTAAGTCCGATCCGACCTTGCCTGTGATTGACGACGGTCGATTGGCCCTCATTGGTCTTTGAAAAAAAAATCATAATATTTTTAAAAAATTCGGAAAATTTTAAAAAATTATAAAAATTATCTACGTCGACACCGATCAATCTTACCACATAGAATGATTGACGTTTATATTAGTGATTACATATCAAAATTGGTTAAAATTATTATATTAACAAATAGTCAACGAGCTTATAACTAAATTGATTGAATTGAATTTGACATGTATACAATAAATTTGACTTTTTATTGATAATTTTCCTAAAGAACGAGCATTCGTTCTCATCTTTACTTATGAATTAATATCAATATGGCAAATTTTCTATACTAAATTGATTACCTATGTAATGAGTCGATAAATGCGTTGACTTTCCATGTTCTACTCATGGTTTGCAACGTTTATAGTCTTTAATACTTAACATGGAGTCCAAGAATTTTCAGTAATCAAATTATCGGCAAAATTCGATTTGCAAGCTTGCCAAATGAGACATCGGCGAAAATCGATGTGTGCCAAGACGATATGAAATTTAGACGATTCGAGCAAAATCAACATTAGTCATAGACAGTCGTGGCAATGACTGCCGTGGTCAAGGCGATGCAATAATGACGGTGCTGGGAGCGAAGTCGTGCACGAGGTGGCGCGCGGCGGACAAGAGTTGATAGAGCAGCTATGACGAGGCGGCATTGGGTCAAACCTAGATTGTTTGGTGTCTCGAGCAAGAGAATAAAGAGAGGCTGATCATGTCGGCATTGTTGGCTGCGACAAAACGATGAAATGACGAGGGAATAATTATCCAAAAAAGAAGAAACCTTAAACCTATCATACGGAGATATTAATTTAATTATAAATTTTTTAATTATAGCAATTAAATCTTAAATCTTATAATGATTTATTAACGTAAGATTCCAAACTAATTTTTGCCAATAGTTGTTGACGTGAACACCATACAACTAGTGTTGATATGGACATTTCACAATTTTTTAAATATTTCTTATGTTTTTAATTATATTCATTTTTTCGTGCGTTTATTTGTTTTTACAAAGTCCAGTGAGGATTGCCTTCTTTTCTTTATTTCTTTTCATCGTTTTCTACTAAGCCCAACAAGGGCTATCAGTCGACCCTTGCTTGTGCTTGGTGAGGGTCAATCAACCCTCATCAGTCTTAGAAGGAAAAAGAAAATGAAAAGAAAAAATCACAATATTTTTGAAAAATCATAAAATTTTTAAGTGTAAAAATTGTCTACATAGAGTCGATCATCCCGTGTAAGTGTTGGTGATTACTTATCAAAATTGACCGGAATGATTATATTGGCAAATGGTCAAAAGTTTATGCCTAATTTTGCTAAATTAAAGATTTATAATTGAATCGACATATGTTTAATAAGTTTACAACTTCTTTGATAACTTTCATAAAGAATGAGCATACATTCTCGTGTTTACTTGTGAATTGATATGAACACGCAGCAATTTTGCAATACTACATTGATTACCTATGACTCGATAAACATGTTAAATCGTTATAAAACACATCCCATGTTCTACTCATGATTTGCAACAGCTGTAGCCTTTAATGCTTAACATCGGAGTCCTAGAATTTTCAGTTTTTAAAACAGTCGGCAAAATTCGATTTGCAAGCGTGCCGAAAGAGATGCCGGCGAAAATCAACGTGGGCCGAGGCGATCCGAAATCCAACATAACGGACCGAACGGGGCTTTGGATGGCCCAAGACCAGAGCCAAGTCAACGGATCTGGCCCAGTTCTTTACTGTCGGACTCCCGCAACTTGGGAATCATCCTCGGATTCCCTGTCCGGGATTCCCTGTCCTCTCGTCATGCTTTGACCATTTACACCAGTTAACCACGTCGTCCTATGTTGACCCTCCGAGATATCTTGGTGTTATATATTAATATTTTTACGTTTTTCTAATCGACTTTCCATACTTCTAATTTGTTCATATCTAGTTTTCTCTATTTTCACAGATTTTATTTTTCACAGTTTCACTATCAAATCCCGTTAATATAAATTTGAGTTAATATCACAAAAAAACCAAAAATTAGTACACCTATATTGAATTTATCTTTTATTAGTTTTAATTTAATATTAATGTCAAATTACTTAATTAGATGATATGTGATAATTAACGAGTATATCGCTAACTCCATTTGTTATGGATATACTGCTTTGTGGTTTTTTGTAATATTAACCAAATTTAGTGAAAATCAACGAAAATGTAAATTTATCACAAATGTATCAATTTAAGATATTTTATAGTGAAAAAATTAATTTTGGTTGGATACATCATGGGTGTATTAGTTTGAGATTTTTAGTGGGAAAAAAAATACCGATTTGAGATTTTTGTGATATTAACCTTAGGAAATTTGGCAAAATCCAACCAATGCGATCATCGGAAAATGCCATAGCATGATGTGGATGAAATTTCTCTAGTCAGATGTCCAAGTGGATGTTTGTGATGCAAAAATTTCATCCACATCATGCTTCGACATCATTTGCAACGATTAAGTTTTTCCGTCCACGTGTGAGTGGGCAATTGTGTATTTCATTGGCATCATCCGACGACCATGTTGGCTGAATCTGGTCAGATTTGCTGTTGGAGGGATCCAATTGGAAAATTCGTAAAAGGTATAAGGACTTGATTAGATAAAAACAAAAAGATAAAAAAAAAAATATAAAAACTCAATTAGGGAAGAAGCATGAAAGTGTAATAATCGAGTGGCGGAATGAGAACACCGCGCATGTGCAGAAGCCCCCTCCGAATTCATTTCGCTTCACTGTTACTCCAGCCAATCCCCCTCTTTTTCCCCTTCCTTTCCTCGCTTGCAAAGGAAATCCTCGCCAACCCTACACGCCTTCCCCGATTCACGCCTTTTGCGCTCCCTTTGTCCACCTTAAAAACTGCTACAATTTTTTTTTCCCCATTTCATCGTTTTCTCTTGGAAAAACCATTTCGTTTGAATCAAATTACGAAACATAGTCGAGTTCGCGGCGAACCATGCAATTTTGAGCAACTCGCCTTGCTCGACACACTCGTGTTGCGACTCACCAAGCAAGAAGGCGCCTAGGTGATGTCACCTGAGTTTAGGCGACTTCAAGTGTCGCGTGACTTTAGGCGTGGCTACTTACTTGTAGGTCGGGTTTACTTTAGGTTAACGGCTTTTAAAACTTTTAAAAGTGTACTTGCACTGTCCAAAACTCTAAATTTTTTTTTTTAAATGATATCGCTTAGAGACTTCGAAACTCAAAACCCCTTGGCAAAATAGTTTCTCCTATTTCATACAAGTCAAATTGTAAAACGTCACTCGCGTGCGGACTTCATTAACCCATCATCGATCACCGGAGAGAAAGTTCGGTCCGATCTAAAGGCAGGTTATGTCGGCACAGTGGCGCCTGATGGTATTTTCGGTATAAAAAGTTCACGCTACGGAGCCTCCCGCGAAAGGGCACCGGACTCCCTCCTCGCCGAAACGGCGTCGTTCCGCAGACACGTGGGACCCGTGGCGAGGAGGGCCCCACCGCACTCCATTTCCTCTCACCTTCCCTTCTTTTCACCCGGGCCTTTCTTCTCTCCCGCCTTTTCTAATTAGTTCCCGCCTAATACATTTTCCCAATGCCGTAAGGTGCCAACCCCGGAAATACAGAAAATATCAGGAAACAAAATTCCCAACATAAATGAAAAAAAATTATTAATTATTTAAGATCTTAAAAAAATTCGCTCTAAAAATATTTGGAAAAACCAAGGTATTGACAAGAGAAAAAAAGAAGAAGAGTATTTCATACCCAAAGAAAAAAAAAAAGAAAGAATATAAAATGGTATTTCGCGGTTGGGAAAACGACGTCGGTTCCTCGCGGTTAAATACCGACGACGCCCTTCCCCGCCTTGTCTGAAACTCCGGGGACGAAACTGAAAAGCGGAGAAGCTCAGGGAAGCCTCCCCGGTTAAATCCCCAAACTACCCCCTCCACTCCAACCGCGTTCAAAAATCCGATTCCCCCATTTCTCATCTTCTCTCTCTCTCTCTCGCACTCTCTCTCTCTCTGAGAATTCCTCCCTCATCGATGGACTGCAACCGCAGCGACGATCTGCAGGACATCCAGGAGAAGAAGGGCCAGAAGAGGAAGCTGGAGGACGAGGCCGCCGCCGACAGCGAGATCTCCGCCTCCGCCGGCGGCGGCGGCGGCGGCGGCGGCGGAGGCGACGGCGGCCGGCAGTCGCTGCTCAGCGAGGTGGCCGCGCAGGTCAAGGTCCTCGAGTCCGCCTTCTCCTGGGTCGAGGCCGATCGAGCCGACGCCAAGCGCGCCACGCATGTCCTCGCCGAGCTCGCCAAAAACGGTGCGGCTCCCGGGGAAGGGTGGGGGGGGAGAAAATTAAGATTCCGCGATCTCCGCTTAGTAACCTGTCCGGAGTTGATTTCTCGCTGCTGATTCGCGTGTTTGTGGCTGGATGCAGAGGAGCTGGGGAGCCTGCTTGTCGAAGGCGGTGTGGTTCCGGCCCTGGTGAAGCATCTGCGGGCGCCGCCGTCGGCGGAGGGCGACCGGGGCGTGAGGCCATACGAGCATGAAGTGGAGAAGGGATGCGCTTTTGCGCTAGGTCATCTGGCTGTTAAGGCGAGTTGATTGTGATTCTGATTGCTCTAGAAGCTTGGTGTATTGGCTATATAGCTAGCGATTGGTGTTGTGAAGTTGATTATCTTGGAAGATATGATCGAAGTCCTGATTATCCTCATTCCAGTATGCATATCTATGAGGCACACTGTAGTCTGGTCATTTATAGGTTAGATTGTATGGTTTGAATGCTCAAGAGTCGTTTGTTATGACAAGTAGAATGACCGCGAAGGTATTTGGAGGAGGAGCTTGAAGATACCTTAGGATGTAAATTACTTTCTGGTTGCGCGAAAAAGAGTGAAAAGGAAAGTGTTACAATTTTATTCATCGAATTGTCTTTTTTAGCTTTCTCAGCAGGCTTTGCATTTACACCTTACGTTAGTTTTCACCGTTATATTGTGAGGTTGTATGTAGCTCGGTGTTGAATGTATCGGCTCTAGTTGATTTAATGACTGCTTGAGTGAAAAGAAAGTGTTACAGTTTTATTCATCGAATTGTCTCGTTTAGCTTTCTCAGCAGGCTTTGCATGTACACCTTAATTTAGTTTTCACCGTCATATCGTTAGGTTATATAAGTAGGTTGGTGTTCAACGTATTGACTCTGCTTGATTTAATGAAATGCAGAGTCTACTTGAGTGTGTCAATGCTGTACTTACATTTGCATCGTGTCACCTCTTTTAATGTGGTACCGTCTGTTGACAAGGGGATAAATTTGTTTGGATGAGTCATTGAAGCTCATCGTGTTGAAAGATGACACCTTGAGTATTAATTGTGGCGAATTACACGTGCTTTACAAAAGAAAACGGAACAGAAAAAAATCAGCAGTGATTGCAGCTTCTTGCATGCTTGCTAGACGTTTTGGCATTTGACATGTTGATGAGATATCTATGCGATGTCATTGAGTGTCATCGAGTGTCATTGTGTGTCATTGTGATTCTTAGAAGAATATTGTTAAGCCATCATACTGTGGGCTTCTGTTATACTTGTCATTATCTATCGACGGCACTTTTCAATACTATCTGTTCTACTACTTTTTTCTTTTAAGCCTAGGTGGTACTGGTACTACAGGAAATGTCTAACCTTTTCTCTTGTTATCTCCTCTTGGAACAGCCTGAGCTTCAACAACTTATAGTCGACTGTGGTGCCTTACCACATCTAATAGATCTGCTGAAAAGGCATAAAGATGGTTCAACCACACGAGCTGTCAACAGTTTAATTAGGAGAGCGGCCGATGCTATCACTAACCTTGCTCATGAGAATAGCAGCATCAAGATTCGTGTCAGGTGTGCTTCTGTAAAGAATAGAATCAAATGATGCCTTAGCTCCATTATTCTTAATAGTATTGAGATTGATGTGCAGGATGGAAGGTGGGATTCAACCTCTAGTAGAATTGCTAGATTTTATGGATACCAAAGTGCAAAGAGCTGCTGCTGGAGCATTGCGTACCCTGGCTTTCAAAAACGATGAAAACAAGAATCAGGTGATGATTTTTGTTAAGAAGATGTTTTCTTGTTTTTTATATCAAGAGTAGGAATTATGTTAACTCATTGCCTTTTCAGATTGTGGAGTGTAATGCTCTTCCAACGCTCATTTTGATGCTCCGTTCAGAGGATGCTGCAATACATTATGAGGCGGTAAGGCCATGGGGATAGTATAATTAATCAAGATGAGAGTTGATGTTTTGCGTGATTCCTCAAATTACTTTGTTAATTGCATTCTGTTTGTGGCTTTCAGGTCGGTGTCATTGGCAATCTGGTACACTCATCTCCGAACATAAAAAAAGAAGTTCTTGCTGCTGGGGCTTTGCAGCCTGTTATTGGACTGCTAAGGTATGTTGGGAATCTAGGAGTTATGTGGAGCTTGTGCTGCTTACAGTCTGCAAATGGTCTGATGAACTTCTCGCGCTTTTAATGATTGTTTGTACTGCTCAAGTTTCAATTGAACACTTTCTTCTTCAAACATGTTGGTTTACAGTTCTTGCTGTCCTGAGAGCCAAAGGGAGGCAGCTTTGCTTCTAGGGCAGTTTGCTGCTGCTGATTCAGACTGTAAGGTGAATGATGGCAGTTTTTTTTGTTTTGCCTATTTTTTTGTTTGTATCCTGTTCTGCAAGATTTGTACAATTTCTCTCTCTCTCTCTCTCTCTCTCTCTCTCTCTCTCTCTCTCTCATATGATTCAAAATTGATGGAACAAAGCAACCTTAATCTTTGCTTTTTTGGGTCAGTCAATATCCTTAAGTGGTTTTAGTTTTTTTCCTATCCTTCTAGTGGATAAGTGGTGCATTCTTGTTGTCTTTTCTATCAAGTGAGGCTGGTTAACTTCTCAACCTTACCTCTTGCCTTTTTATCTTGGAAAGTTTACTGTTGACTTTCTTGACCTATGTTCTCATTTCCACTGCAATTGGGATGCAAAAATGCAGGTTCACATTGTCCAGAGGGGAGCTGTTCGTCCTTTAATCGACATGCTTCAGTCCGACGACTTTCAGCTGAGGGAAATGTCAGCATTTGCATTAGGGAGATTGGCCCAGGTCTCTCTCTCTACCCCCTCCCCTCCCCGCGCCTACTTGATTACCAAAAAGCTGCTTGATGGATGGTTTTCAGATAGGGAGCTTATTCCTGTTTTCCCTTAAACCTTGGCACTTGTCTATGGGGTGGCCCTTCGGAAAGGTCCACTGAAAATAATGGACAAAAGAGTGTCTTTTGCTTTTCTAAAGATACGGAAATCAAGCACCCACTCACCAACACTCAAACATGGCTTAACAAGTACTCTATAGGCATTTATTGAAATTAACTTATTTAAAAAATATGCTTCACACAATGAATTTTTGCCAGATGCAATAATATAGTGAACCATATGTTCTTTTCGGCACGTAATGTGTATTTAATGAACTATTGTTTCCAGTGAACTTCACTTTAGAAGTTTAGATTGGAGACATTCTGAACATTTCTTTTTATCATTTCAGGATTCTCACAATCAAGCTGGTATAGCTTATAATGGTGGCTTGATTCCATTATTGAAGCTTCTTGATTCGAAAAATGGGTCCTTGCAGCATAATGCTGCCTTTGCGCTTTATGGACTTGCAGACAATGAGGTAAAACCTGTGAATTTTAATCAAGCCAAAATTTAACAATGCTTCCCACCCAAACTCCAAAAAATATGGCAATGTTGAAGTTTTCTTGATCAGTAGGATGTCGTTCAAGCTAGTTGTCGTAACCGCTATCCATCTTCTCTGTAGGACAATGTCTCTGATTTTATTAGAGTAGGAGGTGTTCAAAAGCTGCAAGACGGAGAATTTATTGTCCAGGTGGGCAGGAGAAGTGTTAAATCACATAGTATTTAGAATTATATTTCACACAAAGCATAAAATGAGCGAAGTGGACATCATCTTTGCAGGCTACAAAAGATTGTGTTGCCAAAACTTTGAAAAGATTAGAGGAGAAGATTCACGGCCGAGTGAGTATCTTAATTTTGTAGTCTCATACTTTGAACTGAACTCTGTATTGTTGTCAATGATTTTATGTCTCTTTTTGTTGGGTACATGAATGAAAGGAGTTCTTTCTTTTCCTTTCTTGACCTGTTGGGCTTTAATATGTGGGTTTCTTTGTGCAGGTTTTGAATCATTTACTATATTCGATGCGTGTAGCAGAGAAGACTGTTCAAAGACGTGTTGCTTTGGCTCTTGCTCATCTCTGTTCTCCAGATGACCAGCAAACAATTTTTGTTGATAACAATGGTGTGTGATGCTCTCTCTCTCTCTCTCTCTCTCTCTCTCTCTCTCACTCAATACTTCTATCAATAAGACTGCTTTATTCTCTTTTTACTTTTAAGCTGTCAAGAGTGTCTGATTAGTCTGTACTCTCTGAAGGGTTGGAGCTGCTTGTTGGCCTGCTTATTTGTTCGAGCACTCGGCAGCAACTCGATGGTGCTGTGGCATTGTTCAAGTTAGCTAACAAAGCAATGTCTCTTTCTCCCGTTGATGCAGCTCCTCCCTCTCCAACGCCACAGGTTACTGGCCATCTAATGGGCGCTTGATTTTCTTTTATCATTTGAACTGTCAATTCTGGTCAGATATTGTGGTCCAGAAGAATATAAGGTTGTGTGTGTGCAAAAGATCTTTGTCAGCAGTGTTTTTTGATTATTAGCTTGCCAATTTCTCATAAATTGCCTTTTGTTTCATTACATGGTCCAGGAGAATTTGCCTGTTCTACTTGTTTTTCTCTTTCAAAGTTTTCAAATATATAATTGTTATTATTTGCCCAGGAAGGAGTTTCTTGTGCATATGAGTATTTTAGATCTGTTCTGGGAATTAAAATTTGATCCATTGTTAAAAAAAATTTCTTATTGCAGGTTTACCTAGGGGAACAGTATGTGAACAACCCTACGCTGTCCGATGTAACATTTCTAGTTGAAGGTTCCTGAAAATTGTCGTGCTCTGTTTCGTTAGTGACTATCTCATACATGGATCATTCATATACTAGTTATGATGATCGATTTGAAAGAATGCTTGCGTTGTTTATGTTTTGCAGGAAGACGGTTCTATGCGCACAGAATTTGCTTGCTTGCTTCTTCTGATGCATTTCGTGCAATGTTTGATGGTGGATATCGGGTGAGTGTCCTTTAATTCTTGGTTTCAGGTTTTTGTTTACATTACCATATTTGTGTCAACATGAAATTGGACTCTGCTGAGCTTTGTGATGTATGCTTAAAAGCCGAGTGCAGCACCTTATGCTCTGTGATCTCTTGATTAGGAAGTGAAATCTTTGCTCTGACTTGGTTTATGAAATAAAGTTTGCGTGACATTTATTACAGGAGAAAGATGCTAGGGACATAGAGATTCCAAATATCAGATGGGAGGTTTTTGAGTTGATGATGAGGTTAGTTATAACTGTTAAGTCTAAATCCACATAATATAGTTTGTGTGATATTCTTCAAATGACTTTCTTCAATGACACTACAGATTTATATACACTGGATCAATTGATGTTACGCTGGAAATTGCTCAAGATCTCCTCAGAGCTTCCGATCAGTATCTCTTGGAGGGACTCAAGCGACTTTGTGAATATTCCATTGCACAGGTTAGCTGATGAATGATTGAATGAGTTTACCTATTGATGTTTGGTATATACCTTGACAATGAGTGTACCTTAATTATTGCAGGATATTTCGTTGGAAAATGTCTCCAGCATGTATGAACTTTCAGAAGCCTTCAATGCTATTTCCTTGAGGCACTCATGCATCTTGTTCATTCTGGAGCATTTTGACAAATTGAGACCTGGGTAAACACTTCCAGCTAAGCTCCTCTTGTTTGGCAAAACTCTGTTTGAATTCTATTTATCAATCCCTTCTTCTAAGTATACTTCACTAATATACGGAGGAAATGGTGGGAGTTTTCATTGGGATTATGTCAACTCTAGAAATCTTCTCTTCCCAGGGCAGTATAAATTTGTCTTTTTGTAGGTGGAAAGTGGAGGCAAAGATTGCAGGAGATTGGTCTCATTCTCCCCTGCTTGGTATTAGAATGAAAGGGAGGGACAGATTATTACATCATGGAAATTATTTCCTTAGGCCCATAAGTTGCATGCTCCCCAGGTTTTGGGAGAATGTGGAGGAATTTGATTAAGCAACCAGTTGTCTTCTGAAAGTTGAAGTGCATCTCTATCATTTTCTCTCATGGAGAACCATTTTCATCCCCTTCATTTCCTTAATCCAAATATCTGAAAATAATTAAATTTTCTTGTCTATGACTTCCATATTCTTGCCTCTCATTTCCCCTCTATAACTTTTTGCCCATTCAAGAAAAAGGCAAACACACCTAGATTTATACCAACTTTCAGCCTTTTAATAAGTAATAAATGCCATAAAATTATTCATCAGACAAAAGAAATGATACTTGTAACGTTTCGAAGTCAATATCTTCAGTTTTGGCTCCCTTTCTTTATCTAGGAAAAATACCAAAAATGCACTTCACCAAAATTCCTTTTTCATACTTCTGTTTTTGTAAATATCACTTTACTACCTTTAGACAAAACTCATTCATTGAAAAGACCGAATTGCCCCCCTTACAGATCCCCAAGCCTCCAAACTCTCCCACAGCTCTAGCCTACATCACCGACAAGCCACAAACCTCATGTCCCCTCCACCATAGACCATCGTCCACTGTCCACTGTCAACTCTTCCCCACTGCCATCATCATCCCTTCCCCTTGCCAATTGATCTAGATCTGATAGCAATGGGTGCGAGCTCGAACTTTGAGCTCCAGCAGCCATGGGCCACGAGCCCATTGCTTGAGATAGTGAGCTTGAGAGATGGAGAGAAGGGTGTTGTGTGGGTGAGGGGAGGGCGTGGGTGTTTTTGGAAAGGGAAATGACAAACGTAAATAGGTGGGCAAGGACAACTTTTGTTTAAGTGAGGGTGCAAACATGTATTTTAAAATATAAAGTTATGCGAGTGGTAACTAGGTAATAAGCAAAGTATTTATCGGTATTTTTCTTAAGCTACTAGGGCCTTTGTTTTGTTTTGTTGAACTTCTCCTGATCTCTTTGCAACTGTTCTGCTCTTGAACTTTTGCAGGAATTTCCCTCTCATTCACCGTATAATACCAGAAATCCAACAGTACTTTGTGAAAGCACTTACTAAGTCTAACCAGCGTAGCACCTTGAGGCCTTAAGACCCTGTGGTTTCGCTCTCCCTACTCTAACCGATTGTTGTACAGGAAGTGGTAGATTTATGAGCAGTTGGTAGCAGGTGGATGGCTCTGACTGTTTGGTAATTGGAACTCACATTCTTTTCCAGACGCAAGATGTGGACTCCCTGTAAGTCTCCACCCATTTTTGTTGTAAGATGTAACTGGGATGGTGATCTTCCCATTATTGTCGAAATCCAAGCATGTAGCCATGGATTGTAGTGTTTCGAGTTAGCTTTGCCGACGTGCGTTCCATGAATTGAAATGGGATGTTTAAGTAGACGTAAGAAAAAGGGGAATTGGTTGGACTCTGTTGACTGTTTCCTCAAAACGAGTATGAAGATGATGAAAATCGTGTCATCTTCAGAGGTTCTTGTTGAGGGAACAGATATTGGTTCCGATATTCGTTTTGACATATTTGCCTGTGGTTCAATGTCTCGGGACTTCTGGATTGTTGGGCGTGGTTGTGAAAGAGTGTCGTTTTCTACTGGGAAACGCTGTAATTCATGGAATGAAAGGATGACTTTTGCTTGTGTGGCATGTTCTTCGACGAAGAGTGATTTTTTAAATGGAGCTAGCTCTACTATTCTTTGGAAGCTCGTGGCTAAAGATTGTTTGGCCTGAACGTTGAGATCTCGCTTTGCACGAGTTGGGAATGTTTTGTATTCGTAGGACCACCAATACATTTCTGTGAAGCCAAGACCGGTCGATCCTTTTGACCAAAGCACGTTTTGGCGTGGGAGGGAGAGTTTTAGAACGACAATTTGAAAAACAGTCGCAGGTTAGTCTTACCATATCTCAAGTTCCGGTGAATTTTGAATGCCTTATGAAGATGGGATTCCCAGGCATAGGATGGTTTCAGATGGGCACAATTCAGAAAAATTTAAAAAAAGTTGAAAAAGTTATTCATCTCAACGATTTTAAATCAAAATTAGCTAGAAAAATTACATTGATAATTTGTTAAGATAATTAAGATTAAATTGATAGATTAAAAATATTTTAAATTGAATTGATATAATTAAAAGGTTTAGGACTGAAATAGTAAATTGTCGAAATTATTAAATATTGAATTCATTGATGAATGTTGCTGGACCTTGAGCCTAGAAGAGATCGTCCTAAAGATCTCGGGCTCAAACATCAGCAAGGTTTGGCAAATGAGGAAGCTCTACGGGCCGTGAATGCTAGAACCCATTGGGATTCTCGGCGGGGAGGGCAATGCCAGATTTTGTCCTGCCCGCCGCTGCTAAGAGCTCCGCTCTAAAAGATGTCATGGGAAATTGGGTGTTTGATGAGGGGGCTATAGCTGATATGGTTGTTCCAGAAGATTGTTCTGTAGTGGAAAGAACTCGCTGTCTTAATGAATCTGGGCTTCCCGTGGTGCTGACTAATGTTTTATCTGAAGAGGATACACAGCATCAACCTGTGGCGGAAGAGATAAGAATGCGCTTTGAAATCTCAATCCCTGCGAAACGCCTGGACCGGACGGGCTCCATGCTGTTTTCCGGATTCTTTTGTCACTCATCTTACGTAATTGTGAAAAGATCCTTGTTCAAGCGAGACCTATACTTGATGTAAAAGGAATCTTGTGGCAATAAAGGTCGATAGAGCAAAAGTTTATTATAGAATGGATGGGGACATTGCTACAAGGAACAAGACCACAACTGTTTCACATGAAGCTCGTGTTCCAAGAAGCCTATAGGCACGCGCCGCGTGGATGCCATGACAAAGCTGGGTTTACATCCACAGTGATGAACATAGTTTTCTAACAATATTTTCCTCATTAAATCTATAGACTTTTAGGTAACCACCTCTGAAGGAGTTTGGACTCCTCTTACCGCGAAAGGGGATGGGAGACCGGACATTGGCTTAAGTCGCGGTCGTGATGGAAATATTAAAGAGCTGGAAAAAGCCCCACTTGTTGCAAAGCATCTCTTTTGGGTCCTCTTCTTCTGAAATGCATCTCTCTTTGGTCTTTTGGCAAAGACAGGCTGGTGCACTCAAGCACGCCAGAATGGAAGCCGTCCCCTTTTCCCCTCGAATTTTCGTCGGTGACGTGTCATTTTCGTCTCGTTGCAAAGGAGGGAAAATGATGCCGCATCTGCCCGAAGACCTAGACTTTCGTTGGCCTTGGACCTTACATACTTTCCAAAGCAAACAGCTCCGCTGTCCTTTAGCTTAATTTCTTATACGCCAAGCTATCTCTTGTTCTTTTCCTTGTGTTTTCCAAGGATTTTGTCAATACGTTTCTTTTCCTTAAACGATGAGATTAAGAGGGGAGTGCTGGTACCTGAACTCTTGATCCATACTTTGGTATCTTTTTCAAAAGGTAAGTGCAACGAGAAATGGATCACATATTTATAATAGTTCATGATCACATAATAATCAGCATAAAAATCTCATCTGTATTGGATTTTATTAGGTTTCTCACGCTTCCTAACAAACTATCAATGTAAACCGTCCCGGCTTTTCTTGCCACGTAGGAGGATTAAAAGAAAGGTCGGTAGCTCCGGCCAGACTTCAAATGCCGACAAATACAAGACCGGAAGATGAAGACTTTCTTTAAGTATCGCTCATCCCTCAAAGTATGCCTCAGTAGCCACTCCCTCCAACCCTCTTTCCTCTTTTCCATTCAATACCCTTTCTTTTCTCTTGTCAAAAAGCAAAACTCAAATACCATATCACCCACAAAAAGAAAATTATGGGCAGCATCTGCACTTCCAAAGAGGTCGATATAGAGCTCCCCACACTTCTTAGGGTTTACAAGGACGGCACGGTCGAGCGCCTCTCCGGTAATGTCTGGTTCTGCTTAATCTTATTACTGAAGTTTCGTGTTTTGATGGTGGATGAACCCTTTTCTAGAAACAGTAAGGTTTCATCGTAACACTCCATCGTGAACAGGAAGGCATTTTTCCCCCTAATATGGCGATATGAGCGAATTAAGTCAATTTTTTTAGCTTGGTACGAGTAATTTCAGTAGACTTTGTCTGCATGATATGGTTCAAGTCGTGTGAATCGTCAAACTTTGCTTCATTTTAAGGCACTCCATATGTCCCGCCTTGCTTGGAGGACCCCAAGACCGGCGTCGCATCCAAAGACATCACCATTTGCGAGGACCCTCTCATCCGAGCAAGACTCCATCTCCCGAAACTCAAACCTGTTAACGAACAGCCTGAGAAGCTCCCCATCTTGGTCTACTACCACGGTGGTGGCTTCTGCATCGAATCTGCCTTCTCTCTGGTCGAGCATCAGTATCTCACCACCCTTGTTGCAGAAGCCAAGATACTCGCCGTCTCCATTGAGTACAGGTTTGTTCTAATTTTTACACAGAGAAACTTCAAGAGGACTTTTCTCCTCCAAGGTCCTCGTCTGGAGAAAAACCAGTAACTTTTTCTACTCAATTGTTTTATAGAGAAGGGATTATGTAGTTACATTTATCACTTTTAATGCTAAGAAGAGTTGTATGCGTATATATAAAGTTTAGTTTTTGACAATCCCATTTTATGTTAAGCCTATATTGTTAGCACCCTTGCAAAACTAAAAATATTATCTTATGTCCATTGTCACGTCGTACCGACTATGGTGAACATAAGATGTGTACAGAATTAGGTAAAAAGCTCTCACCTATTCAACATTGTTCATGTAAATTTTCTTTGTTTCCTATACTCTACCTCTACAATAAGTCCGATTGATGAGTTTCCCCAAAAACTAGTTGAGTTAGGTAAAAATGATAATGGGGCTTATCCATGTGATAAAAATAGTAATGGTGGTTGCTCATTTTCTCACAGGTTAGCTCCTGAATGCCCTGTACCCACCATTTTCGACGATTGCTGGGAAGGCCTCCAGTGGGTGGCTTCACACTCAATCGATGACGGTGGACCTGCCGTGCAAGAGCCGTGGCTGGCTGACCACGGCGACTTCCACCGTGTCTTCGTCGCCGGTGACAGCGCTGGAGCCACCATTGCCCACAACGTCCTCATGAGGGCCGGCCGCGACCCTATAGTTGGTGGCATAAAGATATCCGGCGCTTACCTGACCCACCCCTATTTCTGGGGCTCTGAATCTATCGGGTCAGAGCCTAAGACGGATCACGACAAAGAGCTTCCGCACATAGTCTGGACTTCCTTGTACCCAACGGCAAAGGGCGGGATCGATAGCCCGATGATCAACCCGTTCGTGACCGGGGCCCCAACCCTGGCGGGCCTCGGATGCGGGAGGTTGTTGGTGAGCGTGGCGGAGAAGGACCTACTGAGAAACAGAGGGTTGAAGTACTGCGAGGCAGTCAAGGAAAGTGGGTTCAAAGGAGAAGTGGAGTTGGTGGAGGCTGAAGGAGAAGACCACGCTTTCCATATCGTGACTTACGAGAAGGAGAGTGCGCAGGTCATGATCAAACGGTTGGCTGCTTTTCTTAACAAAACTTGCTAGCTTGTTTGCTTCCTTTTCGTCTGACTTTTTACAAGGTTGTTCTTGTGTGCTTTGTGAACGTAAGCAGTGATGTCGCTTTTCTATGTATTATATAGACTGTTGTGATATTTGTTACATTTTCAAAGACCAAGTGGCATCCCGATATAACTGAGGGATCAGAATCATCTCAGCTTGTAAGGTGGTGAATCCGTATGCTTAATACACCCATGGAAAAACAGTCACATCGCCTATGGAAGAATTTAAAAAGGTCCTGGCCATCGAAAGCAATTTTCAAATAATATAAAATTGATTGTTGAATTTGAGCATGTCGGTTGCTGGTTCCTAGATATGGTTGTTGATGTTTTTCAAAGAAAGCCTTAATTCATGGTAGGCGCCTCAAGAAAAATGAAGGAAACAAAATGCAAGCATTTAATGAAAAAGAGCTAATGAAGCATGAGGAAAGAAAGAAATCAATAGGTGAGATTTATGGTGGGTCACGTGAACTTAAGAATGAAAGTCTCATTAAATGCCAGCAGGGGCATATAAAGGAAGAGATTATGGGCACCTAGAAAACTTTCTTCTTTATTAAATCACACGCTTATCTTGGAGCAAAGAGTCAAGGGTACAAACAGTTTTTCGTATAGAGAACTTCATCCATAAATAAAGCACTTGTAAAGAATTGTAAGAAAGCCACAAAACCAGAGTGAGCTCCATAAATAGAGTTAGAGCGCGAGCATTTGCATTTCAATAAAAAGTTCTCCATCTAGTCTTCATTTGTGCTTTTGTTCCACATTTTCACAAATAACATTATTCTTTCGGCTCCAACAAGTCACTCCAAAAGCCTTGTCGGAAGACGACGCTGGATCTGATCCCGATCACGTCTCCATCGCTCCCTCGTCCACCTCAATTACCTTGCTACCTGGTCGAACCATTCTCATAGTTCTTTTGATCGAACCAACTTTTCGCCATAATCATTATTGGATGTGATAAGTACGCATGACCTTGATGCACATGAGGGCAGCCTTTGCGATAGCTTTCGTTCCTTTATCATGTAGCCTCCAAACTGAAGTATGTGTCACATATTGATTTGATAATGATGCCTCGCCTCTTCCAAGATCTTGTATAGAACAATTCATCAATTATGTCCAGACTAGAGGTTACACAGATTGGGATCGTGTCCCCACTTTGGTCCTTGAAAGTTTGGTAGCGTCTAGCATTCGAAAAGATTGAAATGAGAATTGTCGTTACTAATTCTCTATTATAACCGAATCCTTGGAGAAGAGGAGACATGTGGCTCCGAAGATCCCTAGTACTTATGAAATGAGCTTCTATATGGCTTCTTGAGGTGGGAACGATTGTCCACAGATTCCTAAACCTTTCTATTATGTCAATTTAATCCTAATCTTTCATCAATTTATGCTTCGTTTGTTTCGCAAAAGACATTTTGCATCATTTAGGACATGAGTTAATGGAAAACTTATATTTAAATTCAAGAAAATGATTTCCTCTATAAAAAATTGAAAATTATTTTTCAAACTACTACTAAATATTGACATTTGAACAAAAAACTTTGTGGTTGAGCATGGAAACCCTAACACTCATTTTGAGGTCCTTGTGCCCGTGACTAGGACCCTAGTGCTGGTGCCTAAGTCATTAGCATAAGTGCTCAAATCCATCGAGGCCAGTTTGAGGCCTTGGTGCTCATGCCTGTACCTGATGCCTTGGCACTTGGGCTCGAGTTCACAAAGGCTGAGTGTGGGACCTTGGTACCCATGCTGGGGTGCTTGATGCCCGTGCTCAATTTCTTCATGCCCAAGCCCTAATCCATCGAGGCTAAGGCGACCCAATGCCCGCGCCCAGATCCATTAAGTTTAGACACAAGAACTCGGGGTCAGGCTCGGTCCTTAGTGCCAAAGCTCTAATCTATCGAGGCTAAGCTTGAGACCCTGTTCTTGTGCTCGAGCCCATATCCACCAAGGTTAGGCTCAATACCTCAATGCTTGTGCTCGAATCCCTTGTGCTCAAGCCGAGTCTATTGAGCTCGTGACTCTTGGCCTTGGTCCTAGGTTAGTTGCTGTTTGAGCACTAGTAACTTGTGCATAGGCACTAAGGTCCTAGTTCTACCCTCGATGGACCCCATCCCAAGCATAGGGGCCCCGGTCACTGTTACTTAGGTCTTGAGCAAGAGCATAGACACCAATTCAAAGGCCACAAAAGCTAAGCCCAAGGCCCCGATGCCTCTTGTCCGAATCCCTGGCCCACGAAGACAAGGTGTGGTACCTCAATGTTTGGTTGCATAGAGGTTGGGCTAAGGACCTGGGGCTTCGGCTTGGGTCTGGACTCGAGTCTTTGACACTTAAGCACCGGTATATTGAGGCATATATCTTCATGTGCTATTTTGTGCATGGAAAAACTACTAAAGTCTCTTCCCATGAGGCTTATATCAGTTTCGATTATTTTACTCCTTCATAGGTGAAATAATTGAAACTGAACCATCAATTGAGTAACAACAGCCCACTGAACTAGTTGAGCCAATTGAGCAAGAATAGCTGGTCCTACTTCAAGTCAAAAGATTTGAAAGAGAACGTTGACCTTTATAAAGAGATAACTGCGCACGCGTATGTGTTATTCACTGATGCAAAAGGATCTAAAATTTATGAAGAGACTATGTCATGTGATTAAAAGAATGAGCGGCATGAAACTATGCAAGAGGAGTTCAAATCCTTATATGAAAATCACACATTTAAATTAGTGAATTTACACTCACAAATAAGTACGTGTACAGGTTGAAGATGGAAGAAAATAATTTACAATCATGATACAATGCTAATTTTGTTGTGAAAAGCTTTAGTCAAAAGAAAGGAATTAACTTTGAAGAGATTTTTCACCGCTTGATAAAAATATTTCATCATAACTCAAATTTCCAAACGCCTGAGCTTAAAAGGTGGATTCAATCCGGCCCCCTTTTCTCGTTAGAGGGTTTTGCCGTGAGATATAGGAATCTCCGCATGTGCTCCTGTTTCAATGTCGTATGCTCTGATCTTATGCAAGTGGACAGCATTAGGAAGCGGTAGAAAAGCGAGACAAAATTGCTGTGGAGCCGTACGATCTCGTCGGGAGGGAGCATGGGAGATGGGGCCCCACGATCAGCTCCACCTTCTCGGGAACCAAGGGCCGAGATTTCTCAACTCCACCATCGCAGGTGCGGACAGTCCGTACGGCCGATAATCAAGCTAGTATAGCTGATAATGGCGGTGGCTTGATTCCGTTGTTGTTGTTTTTTTTTTTTTTTGATAACCGAGGACTCTACCACGGGCTCCCCGTGCCCGAACAAAGACTAAAGGACCACTGCGCCCCTATACCGGGGACTAAAGACAGAACCCATCACCACGCCCCCACTTAAGACGTTAGCACTGGAGATTCGAACTTGCGACCCGGCGATGAGGAGCAAGCCACCGAACCATCACGATTCCACCGGTGGGTTGGCTTGATTTCATTGTTGAAGCTTCTTGATTCCAAAAAATGGGTCTTTACCGCATGATGCTGCTGCTCTTGCGCCTTATGGATTCGCAGACAATGAGATAACACCTGCGAAGTTTAATCAAAGCCGAAATTTGCCAATGCTCCCCCCACCCAATCTCCAAAAAAGATGGCAATGTTGAAGTTTTCTTGTTCAATAGGATGTTGTTCAAGCTAGTTGTTATGATCTAGAAAGTACCGATACTTTTCGAGAGTTTTCTTGTCGTGTTGACACTACGACACATATCCGACACTTTTAGATATTCTTGGACACTCTCCGACAGAGTGTTTGTGAAAAACTCTCTCCATATCTCTTTAAACACCTCTTCTTCTCTAGCATGGTAGGATCCTCTAAGAAATGTAACTTGGCTAATTAGAAAAATTACCATCTTGACACCCTTGAGTGTCTTTATGTTTTGAACTAAATCTTTGGGTAGTTTGCCTCTAAAAAGCTATCCTTGAACTTGTAGGGCTTGAACAGGGGTTCGCCCACTGTGGGAAGGCACACTTGCAGTAACTAACTCGTTTTCCTTGGTTCTAGGCATAGATCCTCACATTAGTATTAGAGCATAAGTAAGTTTTCGAAACCTGATCAACACGTATCGAAGAATCCAATACCTGGTCAACTTTTTTGACATTCGAGTTAGAATTTTGATATATGAGTTTCCGACATATGATTTCGATACACGAGATTAATTAAAATTTTTCAATAAATAAGTGGCTATCTACATATAAAAAAATAAAAACAAGAGTAATAAAAATTGGGAAAAGAAGAAAAACCTAATCTTCTTTTTTCTTCTAACTAATCTTCTTTTTTCTTCTAACTCTTACTTCCCGTGATACGTAATTCACTTCCAAGTTTTTTTTTTTTCCTCTTCTCTTTCAACAAGTCTGACATGTGAGTCCAAAATATGAATTGTTTTTTTTTTTTTTCAAGTTTTATGGATTATTGAAATTAAGTTGAATTTTTCAAATTGAAATAATGAATGGTATTAATAAATAATGTATTAATGTTTTTAGTATAAATTCATTCTAGGCTTTTTCATTATTTATTTATTTGTGAATCAAGTTAATTTGATTGAAATAATCTTTATGTATATATAAAAATATACATTAAATATATAACTTTGTCCCAACGTGTTGGAATTCTCTATTTTTAAGCAACGAAATGTCGGCGTGTCATGTCGTGTCGTGTTGCATATTGCATGTTAGTATCGGTGCTATGTAAGTTGTAACCACTGTTCATCTTCTCTGCAGGACAATGTCTCTGATTTTATTAGGGTAGTAGGTGTTCAAAAGCTGCAAGATGGAGAATTTATTGTCCAGGTGGGTAGGAGAAGGGTTAAATCGCATTGTATTCAGTATACTTTTCACACAAAGCATAGTATGGGTGCAATCGACAACATCTTTGCAAGCTACAGAGGTTTGTGTTGCCAAAACTTTGAAAAGATTAGAGAAGAAGATTCATAGCCGAGTGAGTATCTTAATTTCGTAGTCTCATACTCCTTTGAACTGGACTCGGTATTGTTCTCAATGATTTTATGTTTCTCTTTTTGTTGGGTACATAAATGGAAGGAGTTCTTTCTGTTTTTTTCTTGCCCTGCTGGGCTTTAATATGTTGCTTTCTTTGTGCAGCTTTTGAATCATTTACTACATTTGATGCGCGTAGCAGAGAAGACTGTTCAAAGACGTGTTGCTTTGGCTCTTGCTCATCTCTGTTCTCCAGATGACCAGCAAACAATTTTTGTAGATAACAATGGTCTGTGATGCTCTCTCTCTCTCTCTCTCTCTCTCAATACTTCTATAATTAAGACTCTAAATACTTCTATAATTAGGACTGGCTTATTGTCTTTTTACTTTTAAGCTGTCATAGTATCTGATTACTCTGTATTCTCTGAAAGGTTGGAGCTGCTTGTTGGCCTGCTTATTTGTTCGAGCCCTCGGCAGCAACTCGATGGTGCTGTGGCATTGTTCAAGTTAGCTAACAAAGCAATGTCTCTTTCTCCCGTTGATGCAGCGCCTCTCTCTCCAGCGCCACAGGTCACTGGCCATCCAATGCGTGCTTGATTTTCTTTTATCATTTCAACTGTCAATTCTGGTCAGATAATATGGTCCAGAAGAATGTTAGGTTTTGTGTATGCAAAAGATCTTTGTCAGCAGCATTGTTTCATTACATAGTCCGGGAGCAGCATGTGTACAACCCTACCCTGTCCGATGTAACATTTCTAGTTGGAGGTTTCCGACAATTGTCGTGCTCTGCACTAAGTGCAAAAGATCTATGTCAGCAGCATCTAATGTGTGCTCGATTTTCTCATAAATTGCCTTTTGTTTCATTACATTGTAACGACCCGGGCCCCACCATATAATATTGTCCGCTTTGGACACTGAGTCCTCACAGCTTTAAAATGCGTTATACGGATTAAAAGGACCCGCCTTATAAACTACTCCCGCGACTCCCCCTAAAATGATGTGGGACGGGAGATGCCGCTTTCCACCCGCAGTCTTGCCGAGGCAATCTCAGTCCATTCCTCCGTACTGCCCCGGGTCTGGGTCGTCACATACATAGTCCGGGAGGATTGACCCGTTCTATTTATTTTTCTCTTTCAAAGTTTTCAAATATATATATATGTGTGTGTGTGTGTTATTATTTGCCTAGAAAAGAGTCTTTTGTGCATATGAGTTTTTTTAGATCTGATCTGGAAAATAAAATTTGATCCAGTGCTTAAAAAGTTAAAAACTTTCTCACTGCAGGTTTATGTAGGGGAGCAGTATGTGAACAACCCTACCCCGTCCGATGTAACATTTCTAGTTGGAGGTTCCTGAAAATTGTCGTGCTCTGTTTCGTTGGTGACTGTCTCGTACATTGATAATTCATAAATAAATTGTGCACGGTGATTGCCTTCTGAAAATGGGGTTCCCAGGTATAGGATGGTTTCGGACGGGCACGATCTGGAAAAAAATTAATTTTAATTTTAATTTTTAAAATTATCTATGTCAATAATTTCAAGCTAAAATTAGTTGGAAATATTACATTGATAATTCGATGAAAAGTTTATGATTAAAATATTAAATTTCTCAAAAAGTGTAGAATTAAATTGGTATAATTGAAAGGTTTAGGATTGAATTAGTAAATTGTCAAAATATTTAATATTTAATTGATCAAAGTCCTATGTTGCTTAACCTTAAGCCTAGAAGAGATCGTCCCAAAGATCTTGGGTTTTAACATCAACAAAGTTTGGCAAATGAGGAAACTCTTTGGGCCATGAAAGCTAGAACCAATTAAGGATTCTTGACGGGGAAGGCAATGTTAGATTTTATCATGCCTGCACCATTGCTGACAGTTCCGCTCTGAAAGATGCCATGGGGAATTGGGTAGGGCTATAGTTGATGTGGTTACTATTCATTTCAGAAAATTGTTCTGTACTGGAGAGACCTCGTTGTCTTTGTGAACCTGAGCTTCTCGTGATGCAAAGTAATGTTTTATCTGAACAGGATACAAGCATCTCGATGTTCTCGGGGCCAAAAGAGGAAATCAAGAATGCGCTTTGAAATCTCAAACTGCACAAAGCACCTGCACCGGACGGGCTCCATGAATTTTTTTTTTTTTTATTGGAAGCGCCGCGTTTGGCGAGGGATTCTTTTTGGGAGATCGTTAGAGCGATTTTTCGAAGTGGCGTTGTCCCTGATGGCATTAACGTATAGTTTGCTTACTCTTATTCCTAAGAAACAAGATCCTGAAGATCTCAATCACTTTAGACCTTTTCTCTTATGTTACGCATCTTGCGCAATAGTGAAAGGGTTCTTGTTCAAAGACCGAGACCTATTCTGGATGAGTAAGTCCTTTCGGAGCAGAATAAAATGGCAGGAAGACTAAAGAGTAAAAAGAGTCTCGTGTCAACAAAACCTTATAATAGAATGGGATGAAACATTGTTACAAGGGCTGCAGCAGCTCTGGCTGAAGCACATGTTTCGAGAAGCCAATAGGCGCGCGGACTCTATGCCAAAGCTAGGTCGACATCGATAGGGACGAGTGCAGTTTTCTAACGATGTCCCCCCATCCAAATTATGCACTTTTAGGTAACCACCTCTAAAGTTGTTTGGACTCCTCTTAACGTGGAAGTGGACGGGAGCCGGGACACTGTCTAAGTAGTGGTCATGATGTTTTTCTTTGTTCTACCTAAAAAAAGAAGAAAATACAAAAAGCCCGCGTTTGTAATTATTAAAATGTTGGAAAAAGCCTTAGTTTTATAAAGCATATTTCTTTGGTCCTCTTCTTTTGATAAGTATCTCTACTTGGTCCTATTCTTCTGAAAAGCATCTCTCTTTGGTCTTTTGGCAAAGAGAGGCTGATGCACTCGAGCCCGCCTGAATGGAAACCATCACTTTCCCCTTCTGTGTCATTTTCGTCTCGTTGCAGAAAATAAAGACGTGGGAAAATGATGCTGCATCTGCCCAAAGACCTAGACTTTCGTTGGCCTTAGACCTTGCAATTTTTCCAGCGGAAACAGCTCCCCCCATCTGTCCTTTAGGTTATTTTCTGACACACCAACTTATCTCTTGATAATTTCCGTGTGTTTTCTAAGGATTTTGACCACAATAAAAATCACTTTTCCTTCTCGAAGAAGATATTAGTCAGCGAGCTAATGCGCTTCTCCAATCCGGGCCAACTGTTATGTTGTTCTTTTGCCATTTCAGCCGAACGCTCGTGCCAATCCTTCCTGTAGTTTTGTTGAAAATCGGTCAGAATGTTTGACTTAAAAGTTTTTTGCCGTTAGGAAACATGGCAATGATTCATTCATAAGGATATTTAATGAAATGTAAGACCATGGTTATTGGATGAGTCGGACCTTACTGACAAACCGAATGTATACCACATCGCGCATTTTGACAGAAGCATTGAAGAGACAGATCGAGACCGAAAAGTCGACACCTTTCTCTTCCTCAAACTATGAGATTGAGCGGGGAGTGTGGGCATCTGAACTCTTGATCCGTGCTTTGGTATCGTGTCAAAATGCCCAACTTAATGGCTTTAATCTGTTGAGGAATGGCCCATCGATATATTTACATTACTTCACGATCACATGATAATCAGCCTAAAAATCTCCATTTGTTTTGGATTTTATTAGGGTTCATCACGCTTTCCAACAAACAATCAATGTAAACCGCTCCGGCCAGAATTCAATTGCCAACAAAGACAAGACCGGAAGATGAAGACTTTCTATAAGTATTACTCATCTAGTCTCCTCAGAGCATGCCTTTATAGCCACTCCCTCCAACCCTCTCTTGTCTTGTCCATTCAATACCCCTTTCTTTTCTCTTTTCTAAAAGCAAAACTCACGTACCATATGACCCACAAAAAGAAAATTATGTGCATCAAAGAGGTTGAAAGAGAGCTCCCCACATTTCTTAGGGTTTACAAGGATGGCACGGTCGAGCGCCTCGCAAGTAATGTCTGGTTCTGCTTCATCTTATTACTGAAGTTTTGTGTTTCGATGGTGGATGAACCCTTTTCTAGAAACAGTAAGGTTTCATTGTAACACTCCGTCGTGAAAAGGAAGGCCATTTTCCCCCCTAATATGGCGATTTGTGCGAATTAAGTCTCTTTTTAAGCTTGGTACTCGTAATTTCAGTAGACTCTGTCTTCTCCTCTTGTCTTGTCTGCATGACTTGGTTCAAGTCGTGTGAATCGTCAAACTTTGCTTCATTTTCAGGCACGCCGTATGTCCCTCCTTGCTTGGAGGACCCCAAGACCGGCGTCGCATCCAAAGACATCACCATTCGCGAGGACCCTCTCATCCAAGCAAGACTCCATCTCCCAAAACTCAAACCTGTTAACGAACAGCTTGAGAAGCTCCCCATCTTGGTCTACTACCACGGTGGTGGCTTCTGCATCGAATCTGCCTTCTCTCTGTTCGAGCATCAGTATCTCACCACCCTTGTCGCGGAAGCCAAGATACTTGCCGTCTCCGTTGAGTACAGGTATGTTCTAATTCATACACAGAAACTTCAAGAAAAGGACTTTTTTCCTCCAAGGTCCACATCTGGAGAAAAACCAGTAACTTTTTCTACTCCATTATTTTATAGAGTTGAAGGGATTACGTAATTATATTTATCACTTTCAATGCTAAGAAGACATTGATGCATGCGTGGGCGAGTGATTCCGGAATAGTGGAATTTTCTAATTAAGTGTATGGGGACGGTTGTCAATGGATGAAATGTAGAATGCAAGAGAGAATACGATCATCACCAAGGTTTGAAGGATGCATCACCAACCAAGAATAAAAATTGGGATTGACGAAGTTCACCACCAAGGCTTAAAGGACAAGTCACTTGTCAATGATACAGGACTTCGAGATAGAAGAAACTCACCATCAGGGCTTAAAGAAAAACCACCGGTCGAGGATAAAACGTTTATTGGCTCACCACCAAGGAGCAATCTACCATCCAAATACAAAGAAATCAATTTAGGAGTTATCCATTTTCCAAATATATTTGTTCATAAAGAGAAAAATCTCACGAATTTTCTTTCATAAAGATCATCTGCCTACAAATAAGAATTCTCCTCAATTTACAGGTTAGCTCCCGAATGCCCCATACCCGCCATTTACGACGATTGCTGGGAAGCCCTCCAGTGGGTGGCTTCACACTCGGTCAACTGTGGAGCAGCCGTGAAAGAGCCGTGGCTGGCTGATCATGGCGACTTCCACCGTGTCTTTGTCGGCGGCGACAGCGCTGGAGCCAATATCGCCCACAACGTCCTCATGAGGGCCGGTCGCAACACTATACTTGGTGGCATAAAGATATCCGGCGCTTACCTGACCCACCCCTATTTCTGGGGCTCTGAACCTATTGGGTCAGAGTCCAATACCGATCGCGACAAGGGCCTTGCGCATGTAATGTGGACTTTCTTGTACCCGACGGCCAAGGACGGGATCGATAGCCCGATGATCAACCCGTTCGCGACTGGAGCCCCAAGCCTGGCGGGCCTCGGGTGCAGGAGGTTGTTGGTGAGTGTGGCGGAGAAGGACCGGCTGAGAGACAGAGGGTTGAAGTACTGTGAGGCAGTGAAGGAGAGTGGGTTCAAAGGAGAAGTGGAGTTGGTGGAGGTTGAAGGAGAAGATCACGCTTTCCATATCGTGACTCACGAGAAGAAGAGTGCGCAGGTCCTGATCAAACGGTTGGCTGCTTTTCTTTACAAAACTTGCTAGCTTGTTTGCTTCATTTTCGTTTGGCTTTTTACAAGGTTGTTCTCTTGTGCTTTGTGAACATCAGGTCTTGAAAATGGAAACGAAAAGCGTTGATTTCGCTTTTCTATGTATTATATGTTAGATATATGCCCTAAAGCTACTATGTAATAATTACATATTAGGGATTTCAGTTGTACTTTCATTATTATTATTTAATTAATGACAATGACGTATTCATTCATTTGTCCAATTATTTTATATTTATGAATGATTCCATAAGATCGATTCAACTAGACCTATTCTTGAGACGTCAAGAATATATGTGATGGGTTCATAGTTAGACCGAATCTTTAAATCGTTCCCTGGCGATGGATTATTGAGTGGATATTAATACTCTTGTTGAGACCGGTGTGTTCATAACTTCACCATTAAGTATTGGATACTTAAGGGAAGGATGAGTCACAAGTCATTGGGTATTGTGATGCCTGAGTTAAGAACACGAGTGTTTGTATTAGACAAGTTTACTCGAACATGACGCATATGGAACGATTAGCGACATGGAAGCTTTTAGCATGGTCAATATCTAATTGTTCATGTTTTGGTCTTGTGTAAATAATCCTTAGACTGAGGCACAATGTTAACTTGTGTGTCGAACAACTATGGTTCACGGGTGCACATAATGCCGGGTCGATGATCCGTCTTTATACCTGATGGTCATAGTTTGTTCATATACGAAGTTACATGTGTGCGCAATATGGAATCTGTCTCCTTGTTAAATGCAAGGTATAATAATGATGTCCTATGCGATCTAATTATGACACTACATTGAAATCCTCGGCTGGGGTTGTAACTGAGAATAAATTGTTTATGTCTCAAATAAAATGCATGTCAATTAGATTTGTGCATATGATCGAATTAATGACTTGACAAATATTCCATGGTCTTTATCTGATCGGGACATAGTAAGATAGAGGGATTGAATTACACTGTAGTCAAAGCTGACATATTCATTATATTCTTAAAGCATTCACACTATCTGGGTAGCCATGACATATTGCTAGATGTCAATCATGGCTTGTAGGACCCAAAGATTAATCGGGACAATTAATTATTTTGGGAGTACTAATGTGTTAGTACAAGTCTTACTACCAGCTTAGTAATGAACCTAGGGATGTCACACACCATAAACAATTAGGATAACGTGGAACAAGAGAGAAATATAATTGCAAATGTGTTTGCAATTACTACAATTGAATTAAGTCGATTTGAAATTAAATTAAATGAGATTTAATTTAATTTGTATTATAGTCACGAGCCTATTTGCATATGATGCACATACATGCCTAATGTGAATATATGTTAATGTATTCCCAAAATTACATATAAAAATTATGTTCTTTTATTTTTAAAGGGGGTTGATTAATTAATTATTATTGGTTTAATTAAATAATTAATTAATAACTAAAAAAAAATTTGAAGCTTTGTGCATGTGCACGAATCATGATGGTCAGCGGTTGCTGACCATCATGCACGAAGCATGGATGGTCAGCAACCGCTGACCATCATGCATAAGATCGTGCATGAGCAAACCGCTCATGCACAATTGTTCGTGCATTAAGCGGACGATCAGCAACGGTTGCTGATCGTCCATCGATCAACAACCGTTACTGATCAGTTTATTATTTTATTTAAAAGTTCGTTTTGAGAGAGAACAAAAAAAAAGGGTTGAGAAACAGAGCAAAGTGTGCGTGTGTTTTGTGTCTGAGAGACGCGAAAACGAAAAGAAATTTTCTCTCGTTCGGGCCGTGACTATTATACATCAAGAATACGACGGATTGTTTCCACGTGATTGCTAGCACGATCGAAGTGGTGATTATCCGAAAGTTCTCTCCTCCGTTTGACGTCCGTTGTTGGTGTGTCTGAACTAGAGGTCCGACGTTTGTGGGACTCGAACTATAGAACATCCAAACCAATTCGTTTAAAGCACGCTTCGAGAGGTAATTCGTGTAACTCTCTTTTTATATTCAGATTTTTGATTAAAACGCACGAACAACGCCTTCGGAGAATCATGTATAATATATATCATCTTTGTTTCCGCTGCGTTGTTTTTGTTAATTTAACCTATACATGATTCATGAAACCCCAATAGTGGTATCAGAGACAACCTTAGGCATTTTTCGTGTGTTTAATTGATTTATAGTTCAAATATATTTTTGCGTTCTAATGGCCAATTTTTTTTTTTTTTTTTTTGTTAAGAGAATTGGTTCTCTTACTCTTATGTGGCCTATAGAAGTTGATTAATTTATGTGATAAATTTAATCAACTAAGCAAAAATTAGAACTAAATCAATTTTGAATCAAAAATCCGTAATTTGTTTACTTTGTGTTTATATTCTGCGAATGATTCGTGATTATAAATTTAAAGTTGACAACACAACTTCCGTTCGGAATCACTTTCGTGAAATTTGTTTTATCGACATTGATTTCTTGACATGGTTTGCGTTGTTTGGCTTTAAATTTGATTAAATGTAGAATTTTATCTTTGCCTTCCAGAGCTTTAAATTTTGAATTTATGGCTCGCAAGGAAGGGTGCTGATCATGGAAAAATCCCTAATTGTTGTGATTGTTGTATGGATGAATGTATGATGATTACAAGTATTCTCTTTGGGGATGTAATTATTAAATGGAGGCTACGTCATTCCTTTTATTTTATTTTAATTTTTCATGATATGTAATTTTAGTATAGTTTAGTATTTCAATTATTGATGTAAATACTACAAAAGAGGAGGAGCCATTAAACCGGTGAGCTCTTCGGGCCCGTCTTTGAAGAGTTCAAAGATTGAAGAAAAAGTGAAGAGCAGTCCATATTATTAAAACATTAAAATGGCTAAATGGGTCTCTTTGGCTCGAGACCCATTGAACCATAATTCCATGATCATCAAGTAGGATAGATGTTTATGTGATATCTATTTATTTATTGTGTTTATGTTATCGTGCATGTTAAACTGGTTAATGTGCAAAGTGAGACCGTTAATAACGACCAAAATCTCCTTATTAATAACATTAAGTCAAAACAGGTTTCGAACTCGTGGCCTTCCATCGTCGTGGTTTGATCTTATATTATAGTGGTTAATTGATCGGCTATGGATACATAGGGGTTAATTACCATTCATAATATTGGACGACTCCATTATGCATGTGATGCTGTGGGGTTGGAGCCAAATGATTTCTAATAACTGTTAGGTGAGGAAATCGTTTGTGTTTTCAATACTTGCATGAGACGATGGGCGAGACTTAACTATGATCATGATGCCAATAACTGTTAGGTGAGGCTTTCATGGTCTAGAGGCCGAAGTTATGATTGAGACTCGCATATGATGTGTTGAACAAGTTGGTTCACTCACTAAGTTCATAGAACACCAATAACTGCTAGGTGAGGTGGGCTTTGGGCTAGTGGGACACCAATCCCCACTAGTAATCTTTACCCGACAAAGATTACCGCTTCCTATCTTAAGGAGTATGGGATTCGAATATAAATTTAGTGGGAGGATCTATTTCATTTAAAGGCCAAAATGAAATAGTTATTTTGAAAGATACAATAGTTAACAATTTATTTTTTGCAACAGATATATTTATTACTTGACAAGAATTGTTTGACTGGACCCAATTTCACTGACTGGGTGAGGAATTTGAGAATTGTTTTCAATTCAGAAAAAATTGGGTATGTGCTTGATGAAAAGATGCCAACCTCCTTTCCTGAGGATGGGACCCAAGAGGAACGTGTCACTTATGATAAGTGGCATGACGATGACTTAAAAGTTAGGTTATATATGCTTGCTTCGATGAATAATGAATTACAAAAGAAGTATGAATCTATGGAAGATGCTAGGTCGATCATTTTGCATTTAAAGGAATACTTTGATGAGAATGGTCGAACCTCTAGATATGAGATATCTAAGGTATTGTACCGTATGAGGATGGCTGAAGGATCATCAGTTAATGATTATGCTTTGAAAATGATCTGGCACATTGAAGAATTGGCTAGGTTGAATCTCGTTATGGACAACGAGTTAGCTGTGGATTTGATCCTCCAATCTTTACCCGATTCCTTCTCTGGTTTTGTCCAAAACTTCCACATGCATAAGATGGAGAAAACTGTTGCTGAGTTACATAGCATGTTGGTAGTTTATGAGAAGGAAATGCATAACACGAGGCCAAATGTAGTGGCTATGGCTAAGGCTTCTTCTTCAAGGGGTAAGAATGTTTTAAAGAAAAAGAAATGGAAGAGGCCTGTCAAACCTGTTGTGCAACCAAAATCCAAGATTGATAAAGGGAAATGTCATTATTGTGGTGTCAAGGGGCACTGGAAGAGGAACTGTAGAAAGTACCTCGCGAGCTTGAAGGTCAAGCCCAAGGACCAACCTTATGAAGTTCCTTGGCTGCCAATGTACAAGTTACTAGTACCCAAATAGTTTATGTGAATTTTAAAAATTATATCAGATTTTCTTTTCCAAATGATGAAAAATATGTGACAACCTAAAATTCGAGTCCTCTGAGGGATGAATGGATGTGAATTTCGTTAATGCATTGTTGGTTGATCTCACTTGGAATTGATCACTCCTGAGATACTGACCGTGAGGGGAAATGCTAATGAGGAAAGAACTCATGCGACTAAAGAACTTAACTTGGGAAAACGACTTGACCGTGAGACTTGCGTGAGGAGGATCCCGTAGATAGGCATGCCGATTTCAAGGACGACTAGAAGTCAATTTGCGGATAGAATATAATGGAACGACGGGTGATTTTGTTTACTGTTATCGAACCCGCAAACGACCCTAGGTCGATCCTCAGTAATCGTGTACTTTGAAATAAGAATCTATCCTCCGCAATTTCATGTACTCAAGGACGTCCATGAGTCGAGATGTATTGAATGTGGTTTGGCACAAGTCAGTTACGCGTGAATTCTCAAAGTCGCCTGTCAATCTGAATTGTACCCAAAATGGCATTGGGCGAAATTGACATGGCATGAGAAACTAAAGATTGGACTTCGAATTATCAGGAACATTCGAGACGGACTTTGGATGAAGCTACTTCGACGGTTGACATCGCTAGTTGAGCCGAGTATTTGGAAAATGGATTTTCGGACTAAGGAAACAAGCCCGTGAGAACGTGGGCCGAGCAAAGCCAGTGGGCCTTAGGCCCAAGGTGGGACAGCCACCATGTTGGGCCCAAAGCAAGCAAGTGAGCCCATTGGGCCCAAACCAACTATTCATCTTCCAAACCCAATAGTAAACCTTAAGCCCATTTGAGCCCAACCAATTCCTGAGCCTGTTACTATTCATTTCCAAACCCAATTTTTAGGCCCACCCATCATTTTCAGCCCAAGGACAGATTGGTAATTTGTGCAAAGTGGAAATGCCTATTTTCCCTCTAAAAGTGTGTGGATAAGGGTAAAGGAAGAGAGAGAAGATGAGGTGACTTGCATGGGGATTTGGGGCTTGACTTTCTGCCTCACATCACTCTCTCTCTCTCCCCCCTCCTTTGTCCCTGTCTCGACCGACCTCTCTCTCCCTGTTTTCCCTTTCTTCTTCCTTCTACTCCAGCAGACCTTCTTGGGAAAAGCCGAGTTGATTGTTGCCTTCCCAGACGAACAAGCTCCTGTGCCACCCACCACTGTGCTTAGGAGGTCCAGACCGTACGAGAGGACTTGGCCGTTTGTCGGTTGGAGCCGCCGGTTGACCCGCCGATCGGCTAGAAGCCGCCGTAGTCCGACCGCCCGGCCCCGTTCGCTCTAGCCGACCTTCTTGCGAAAACTTGAGTTGTTCATTGCCTTCTCGTGAGAATCGGCCCACGCTCCACCCACCAACATGTCCAGGAGGCTCAGACTGTACAGACGAGCTTGACAGCTCGCTGAACGGAGCCGCCGGCCTACCCGTCTCGCCGCAAGAAGCCGCCGCCGCGGGACCGCCCGGAGTACGCCCGGTTTCGCCCCCGTGTTTCGCGTTTTCAGCCCGTTTTCTCCCATTGCGACCAAAATTTCACCTAGCCTAGCTACCAGTCACTCCTCCTTGACCCCCTGGTACCACCGGTCGCTGGACAACCCCTCGCCGGAGCTCCGATCAGCCGTCCAACTTGTTTTCTCCTTCGGCAAGTCAGTTTTCCAGAGTTTTAGAGGGAAGCAGAGGCTATGGCTGTTGTTTCAGCCCCGGGACCGCCTTGGATTTTCGTGGTAAAGGTCCCCAAGTGTAGCCATCGTCGTTGCCGCCGCGTCCGTGTCTCCGGCCCGCTTAATGGGTGAGTTTAGCTCCTAATCCTTTGATTAGTGCCTAAACTTACTTAGGAAGTTAATTTATGCTTAAGAGTTGTTTATATTAGCTTAAGAATAGATTAATGATAATATAGAATGGTTATATTAGCCTTATAATGGATTAATATTAATCTAATTAGTGAGATTAGCACATTTGAGGATGGATTAGTCCAATTCAGTGGACTTTCTGCAGTTCAAATTTCTAGACCCTCGTCGTTTGCCATTTTTTTATATCAAAATGGGTTATGAATTTGAGGTCAATTCCTTTTGAGGAAATGGTTTAGACATCTTCACTTATAACATATATTTTACCCATGATTTTTAGAGATTTCAAAGTATGAGATTTCAGCTCCGTCATTTGCAAACAGAATCTCGGACTGTGTTGGAAGTTGTGACCTTTTGGAAATCTAAGGGCCTTTATCAACTCTTATGATTCGAATTTCAAGATAGTTTCTTCATAAAAGCTTTTTGTCACATCTTCTAGTTTAATATATTCAAATTTCAGATCAAATGGACAAGTTTTGGACCTCGAACCAAACTGATTTTGGAAAATAGACTTTTTGGAAACAGACTCAGTTTTTGTACTGGATTGAGCGATTATTGGGCTTAATCTAGAAGGATCTGGGTTAAATTGAGCGATTTATTGGGCTTAATCTAGAAGGATCTGGGTTAAGGTGTATGCATGAAAAAGTTTCGTTTATGTGTCCTTTACAACATGTTAAAATTTGGAATTTTCCGAACTCACTTGATTATATTTATGGATTTAAACTTGGAGACGCGCAAGTGGGCCGTTTCTACCGATTAGGACTGGTAGTATTTCGTGATTGTTCTTGATGCTATACTTGCTAGAAAATGCATATCTGATGATGTGGTTGATTTGTGACAAGCCTAGAGCTTATGCTTGATGATCGTGTGAGGGTTTATAGTCATGGCAAGGTGACTATTGAACGTTGAGGTGATCTGTGTTGTGTAGAGGGAACCCGATGGGTTGTGAGCAGGTAAAGGACTAAGTACTACATGATGATGAGACTTCGTGTGGGTTACCTCTAGAGCCTTATACTATTGCTTATTGTAATCAATGGCTAAGTGTTACGTGACGACTTGAGTCGTATGAGAATTACCTCTAGAGCCTTGTAGTATTGTCATGCATAGTGAAGGGCTAAGTGCTACACGATATTGAAACTCGTGTGAGCCACCTCTAAAGCCTTGCACAATTGCTATTTGTGGTCAATGGCTAAGTACTACACGATATTGGAACTCGTGTGAGTCACCTCTAGAGCCTTGTACTATTGCTATATGTGACCAATGACCAAGTACCGCATGATGAGAAGACTTCATGGGGGTCACCTCTAGAGCCTTGAGTCAATTATTGAATTTGAATTTTGAGAGTGAGATGGTTGGGCCTTATTATGGGGTAAAATTGTGTGGCACGGTATGGGACGTGTCATAACGATTTTTCCTTATAATCGGGACTCGTGGGATAGGTTGATGTGTGATAGGTGGCACACTAATGTGTAAGAACGCATGAGAATCATTGCATCGTTGATTTCGGTCATGCATGAGTTGAGCACATTGTTTATGGCACGCACGCATGAGTTGATAACGTGCAAAATGTGGCAATGGCCAGGTGAGATTGCTTGTGACGCGACTCGTATGTGATTGATGAACTGTATTATCTAATGACCATGTGCATTGCGTGTATTGTGCTGAGTTATAACGTGCAGGGTATGGCATACCGGGTAAGGTTGCATGCAAACCGACTATTGATTGTTGGTTGTTAATCTTTCGCTTGTTCGTGGGGTGGTTCTGAAGAGATACTCCGAGTTAAGTTGGTGCCCTAACCGGGGGCTTAGAAGAGGAATCGCTGAGATTTATATCTCACCGGTTATTGTATAACCATTTTTAGGTCCCTAGTGTGAAGAACCCGGAGCTTGAAGCGGAAGGGTCAAGAGCATAGGTGGCTCAGTAGTTCTTTATGAGATAGACCTTCTATATAAGCTCGAGTTGTTTATGAAAGTGTATTTGATTTGAAACTGGTTGTCCTGCTTTTCTATCCCATGTATGTTGTTGTCAGGGGATCGGTTAATTTGCTTCCGCATGTGCAATAAAATGAAAAGGGTTAGTGACGAGTCCTGGGAATGTCGCAAAATTCTATCGACCACCGAGGGATGTGCGCGCACTCGAGGTTCGGGCGTGACAAAATATTTTTAGCTCTTTTAAAAGTTGCAGTGAAACACAAGAAATATTATCATTTTCATAGAAAATGTCTTCCTAGAAAACATTTTCTAAAAAAGGTAACATTTCATGCGAAACAAACAGAGCCTTAGTTTTAAGCTTTTTAATTGTGTCAATTTAGTTCTAAATCTTATGAAAATTTGCCAATTTAGTTCCAACCTTTCGATGATTTGCTAATTTTCAACTAATTTTGCTGGAAATCACTAACTTGGATGTTTGGCGACTGTCGACTATCCTAAGTGGTGTGACCAATACTAACACGGACAATTTTTGCATTTTTTTTTTTTGTAAAAATTTCTAATTTTTCCTTTTCTTTTCCTTTTACCTGTGGCTAGTTGCCAATCATGGCCGAGTACTCGCCACAGTGAAAGGAAAAAAAGAAAAAGAAAGGAAAGGAAAAACGAAAAAAGGAAAAATTCAAAAATTTTTTTTATTCATGTCAGTGCCGGCCACGCCACGTATGATGATTAGTATTTATGGTAATGATTTCCAATAAAAATTGGTCATAATAAATAAATTGACAAATTGTCAAGGGGTTTAGGATTAAATTGACAAATTTTCAAAAGGTTTAGGACTAAGTTAACATAATTAAAAAGTTTAGGACCGAATTGACAAATTATCTAAATGTTTAGAACTAAATTAGCATGGTTGAAAGATTTAAAATAAATTGGCTGCTGTACATAAGACTTTTGGCCAATTTTCCTCCTCGAAGTGTAAAAGAAACCTCTTGCTATGACTATTTAATAGAGGCCCCGAATTAAAAGACAACTAACCTCATTTTGAAGGCGCGAAAGTAGACTTAATCAATGCATAGGCGTCCCAACAGATCTTATCACCAAACATAAAAATCATTATCGAGGGCAAATGATGATTTGAAAGTATTATTCGCACTTATTGATCAAGTATGAATTAATCGATGTGGACCGATTGACCTCAAAAAATAAAAATTTGTTTTCTCAGATCTACTCATTTTTGTCACACCAATTAAGTCTCCGAACTATGATCGCCTACACCATGAAGGTGACAATAATGATACCCTTGTAATCGCTAAAAGGGCGTCTCTAATGTTAGTTATTTTAGAACAGGAAATTGGATCTGCAGTAAATATTGAACATTAGACTTTGTTTCAATTACTGATGTCGCTTTTTATAATCGATAGGTACATTTGTAGGAAAATATTAGTTAGGGAAGATATTTTCAACCATGCCCGATTTGACTTGTTATTGCTAGTGTATATACACACATGAATATAAGCTAATTCATCGATAGGCGAAGAGAGAATTTATTTCTAAAATAGCGATTTCCTCTAATAACATTTTCGGTCATTGTGCAATTTCTTTTCTTTTATATTGGCTTGGCTAGTCACAAAAAATTGCAAATCCAAATGCCAAAGTGTTATAAATCCAAATTTTTAGAGTTTTCCTTCACCGGAGGAAAGGGGCCGATCGGCTAACCATCTTCTTCGCGGCCTCCGTCTCGGGTCGCAGCACGTTGAAGACGTGGTCTTCTCCTTCAGCTTCGAACGCCTCCTGCTCCCCTCGCCACCCGCTCTCTCTCCGCCACGCACACCAGTACTCTCTCGCACCCCAGCCCCGCCAGGATCGGTGCCCCTGGGCCTCCCGGATATATCGCTGGGTTGTCGATCCCTCCGGCCTTCGTCGGGAACATGAACTCCCACACCTTCAGCATCACGCTCTCCTTCGGACCGCAAGATGAACGCCCTGATGACCCTCGCGCTGCCAGGGAGGCCCTCAGCACTGACCCACATCGCGATGTTGTGGGCGATGTTGGCCCCGGCGCTGTTGCTGCCTATGTAGAGCCGGCCGAAGTCCGCACAGTCGGCAAGCCCGGCGTGGCACCATGTGGGAGGCGACCTACTGGAGCGCGGCCCAGCAGTCGTCGTACGCGGTGGTGAGGGGGGCCTCCAGGGCGAGGCAATAACCGATGGAGATGGCCATGATGCCGGCCTCGGCAATGAGGTGGTTGACGTAGGAGCTTGAGTGATGAGAAGGCGGACTCGAGGCAGAATTTGCTGCCATGGAAGTAGGTGAGGATCGGGAGTTTATTGTTGCGGTCAGGGAGGTAGAGCCTTGCGGAGATTTTTGAGTTTGTGGAGATGGCGACGTCCTCGGAGAGGACATTGAACTGCTGGTCGCTGTCCGGTGACGGTGGAGCGAAGGGGAAGCCAACGAGGCGCATCAACTTGCCATCGCTGTCGATGCAAATGAGGTTGAGGAACTGTCTTACGATTTCCTTGGAAGACATGGCTGATCGGGATCGAGAGAGGGGAAGAGGAGAAGACGAAGACGACAGATGGGTGTTGCTAGTATCTGTTGTCATTATGGATCCTCTACTCCTCGTAAGACTGGTGGTAGGCAGTCCAACTCGGTGAGCCGACTAGAGGCGGGTTGGAGTGCAGTCAAGTCCCCCAATTTTGTCAGTTTCAAAAGCAATCTCTCTGAAACTCTCTGTCTTCACGCCATTTCTCCTTTCTTCCCTCCATACATTTTTCCCTCTCACAGTCTCACTCGCCTTTTGTGCAACATTCGTCAGTCTCTTTCACTGAGCATTCGAAGAAGCGCGCGACGGTTTTTCGGGTACCATTTCGTTTCTTGTTCCTTAAAGTTTCGGCCTTTCCGGGTTTTGTCTATTTTCAAGAAAGTCAAGAACCGTGTCAAGGATGCAGCTTTATCACGTGCTCAAGAAATCTAATCCCATGACGATTTTTATCTGGTATTTATGACAGCTAGTTATCTGGCTTGAATTCCCAAATCAAAGAAACTTATTGATTATCAATCTTAAGAAATATCTACGTGGAAGACACTAATTACACAAGATATCTTCATTGATTGACAATCATCCCGAAGATAGATCACTTTCCATAATTTGAGCTACTTTGTTTTTGGAAACCAGAAGATTTGATTCTATTAACAACCAAATCTTGCGAAACTCAGATCGATTAACTTCAACGGCTAGTTTGACCTGCTATTGTCCAATGGATAACTAGGAGATTGATCCTCTTGAAGATTGTCCAATTGAAGGATTGGATACTGAAGAGTATAAAAGGAGATTAACAGATGCGGAAGAAGTTAAGAGCTCAAGAGTGATGAGTAATCCATCTTACAGACAAAGCTTTATTCATTTACTGTTTTTATAGTGTATTGGAAAGTGTAATCTCTTGAGAAGTGTATCGGAGTTATAACTTGTGCTTAGGTGTGAGATTGTAGGATTTATTCGCTAGAGTATAAGTAGCACCAGTTTCGGGAAGAAGTGCTTGAGTATTGCGGCATATGCTACTGTAACTACTCAAACATTGCAAGCATAATCTAGTCACTAGGCTGTTAGTCAAGGAAAGTGAACCGCTATAAAACTTTAAATGTATCGTTCTATATCTCTTATACTCACATTTATATTGTTTGATAGAAGAAGCATTGCACTAGATAATATTACCTACTCCGGCTCAGATTAACTTGTTAATGTTCTTTCGCCTATATCAAACTTGGCTTTTACAATTTTGCAAAGTTTAGCCAAGCTTCTTAAAATCACCTATTCAATCCCCTCCAGATGGGAAGAAGTATACTCTAATTAAAACTTGGCATTAGTGGACACATAGGTGTCAAAACTTCCAAAAGATATACTTAAGTGCTACTTTTTTTTTTTTTGAAAATTAGGCTTACCGGAAATCCGACGTGACATTATTTTATTAATAAAACTAGTCTACTTGGCTATCGGAAATTTGACGTGGCTCGCTAGAAATATGACGTGGCATGCTGGAAATCCGACATGGCTTGTTGACACTTAAGTGTTCATTATCTTTTCGATTTTGGCACTTAAGTATACATTTTGAAAGTTTTGGCACTTATTATGCACCCATGCCAAGTTTTGACACTTGGGGTGTCCGTACCTCTCTCTAGATGATATATTAGTCACCACAGCTCTATCATTTGGTATTGGCTAACTGCAAGTGTTAAGCTCCTTGGTTGCACAAACAATGATTGGGTAGACTTAGTTGACGATAGAAAAAGCACAATCATCTATGCATTTACACTGGATTCGAAATATTCTCATAGATAGAGGTATGTAAAAGAACCGGGAACCACTCAGAACCAGATTGAACCGACCGGTTCACATATACATATTTCTCTTTCACGAATCCTCTCAAGCCTCAACTCTCTTGCTCTCAGTCGCCCTCACCTTCGGTCCCTATCGATCACTCTAGCTTTTGGTCACTTCCTATGCTCTCTCTTAGGTGACTGTGCGACTCAACTCACTATGCTCTCTCTCATTTCTAATTCTAACCCTAATTTCTCTCAACCTTTTCCTCTCTCATTGTCTCACGAGCCATGACGCTCTCTCTTGCATCTCCAAGTTCGCTCTCTCTCGCACTCGTTGCTCGTTCTTGGCTAGTGCTCGCAGGTGATCTATTAACATGTCAATGGAAGTGGAGAAATCCTATTATGCAATCACTTTGACAATGAAATCACCAGAACATGGAGGTGAAAACGATTTTGAAGAGGCATTTGACGCAAACAAGGTATCTTAGCTCTTGTCCAACTGGTAAGTGAAAATAAGAACTCTTGGAAGGAATGGCCAGTTTCATGGACCTATCCGGGAACCAAATCGGATTGGTGGTCCGGTTCCTAGTGTGATATCCTGAATTTTGAGTTCTGGTTTCAATTGAAAAAGTTGGGCCTTTCATCGACGCGCCTATAGTTCTATTCTCTGAGCTGATCACTCATGAGATAATTAGTCCATTTGGGAAAGCCATTAAGAGATTTGAATGCAATAATAGACTTGAGAATTCGACTAGGATTTGACTACTCGACCGTGCTCATCTACAGAGATTATTACGGCACAGTTAAAAATTGATCAAGGATTAGAGATAGGTCGGTTTGACTGAGATAGGTGATCAAAGTATGGGTGATTCCACCAGATTACAAAATTCTCGTTGATCAGCACTAGACTGATTTTTCTGTCATTTTGGTACCCTGTGTTCGTATTTGAAATCTCGAGATTTTCACGACAACCGAGAGTTGCCAATGTGTCAAAGATGTACATTGTGACTCGAAATAAATCGATCACGGGTCAATTGCACCAAAAATTTCTAAAAGCTATCCGGTAGGTTAGGTCACGCTAAAATCGTGCCAAATTGAAATTAACTGCGAATTTGAACCCGATTTTAGAAATTGAAAGTTTTGTCATGTCACGAGTCATTTTAGGAATGTCGACTTGTCCTTCGAAGATTTTTCTGCAAACTGAGATTTTGGCGAAAATACAAAATATGGTCGTTTTTGTCTGGAGAATTCAGGGGACCGTTTTTTATTGCATTTTTGGGATGCAAGTTGGTTCTATTGGCGAGGAAAAATGTCAATTTGGTCCAGGACATTTTGGTTGGATTTATAGGGACCGGTTTAAGTCCAATTGAAGAGAAGTTGGTTCAATTTGGGAGATTTGGTGCCCAAATTTGTATGCCATAGCCACCACCACCTTTGGGCCACTTCCTTGGCTTCTAAGGGAAGCTTGTGGGTCTGCAAATGGCTGAGGAAGCCAGCCCATGTTGGTGGGACCTCTTCAAGGGACAAAGAGATAGGATAGAAGCAAGAGGGACCCTCCAAGTGGCTACTGTCCCCTTTCTTCCTCAGTTCATCTTGCTTTCTCCATTTCCAGCCACCTTGGAGCTTCAAAGAACTAGAGAAAACCGAGCCCAAGCCCCCTGCCCATCGCACGCCAGTTCGACCACCGCCAGGCCCGCCGCTTGCCGTCGCTCACTCGTCGTGTGTCATCTGGCCGTCCGCCTCCAGCTCGCTGTCCCGCAAGTCCAGTTTGTCCCCCGAGCCTCTTCAGGCCACGTCAAGCTCGCCCGGAGCTCCTTCGTCGCCGTTCCGTCGCCGTCTGCCTCCGTCGAGTGCCGCCGCAGCCGTCCGCCGATCATCCTCGCCACTTCTAGCCCAAACTGTCATCCCGCTTAGCCTCTCGGCCCACCCAAGAAAATCAAAGACTAGCAAGCTACCGTGGGCTTTGAGGCCCACTTTGGACCGCTTCCGGGCCTCGTAGGGTGTCGCCGCTTCAGAATTTGTCGTCCGTCTCCGCTTTGCCGTTGTTGTGGACTCATCAGATTTCAAAACCGGTGAGTTTACTCACTAAACTCTGCTTAGGGAGTTAATAATGCTTAATGGTTATTGGTTTAGGTTAATTAAGGTTTAGGTGGTTAGTTAGAACGGATTAGTGATTTAATTACTCGTTATTTAGGTGGTTAAATCAGCCTAATTAGCAACTAGATAGGTTGTATTATTTATCTAGATAGGTTCGGAAAATTTTCGGGCCCGTTTCGGTATATAATTAGGCTTTTCTGGCCTAAGTTTGCGTTTTTGGTATTTAATTGAATTTTTTTTTAATTTTTTTGGGCATTTATTTAATTATTTATTATTTTTCGGAAATTATACTGGGATAGCCGGTGACCGGAATTTCGTGCTGATTGCAATGGTGTGCTTGGTTTATTCAATTGAATGCTAATTTGTGCTATTTGAGTGATAATTGTAATTTTGGGAATTTATCCCAAAATTGAGTAATTTAAGTATTTAATCAGGAAACATCGGGTGTCGGTTTATAATGCCAAAAATATCTTTGTGACTATATTAAATGGTGGGATTTTTAAAAAGGAAAATATTGTATTTTGGTTAAGGTCGACCGTGTACCCACACACGATTATTTTTACCGGGTATTATAAAAACGGTGAATCGTTAAGCTTTGGTGAGCATTATAAATATCATTCAGCTTCAGTGAGCTATATTATCCGTTAACTTCAGTGAGCAATATAGATATATAGCAGTTTCGGTGAGCATAATTATATATCTATCAATTTTGGTGAGCTATACCATATATTTTCAGCTTAGGGTGAGCAGCGCTTGAATTGATCAAATTTTATGGATGGTATTGATGGTAGGGAATCGAGTAGATCGATTAATTGATGATTTGATTTGAATTAAGTGATTGGTTGAGTATATGAATCATACTGACTTGCAGGAAGGAACTGAGGCAAAGGTAAGTCCTCTATCTTGTGTGTGGCTAAATGGCCTTTAGGCGTATTTTCTTCCTAGTCAGAGTTTAGGGGGTGGACTTGCTGAGACGTTGTCTCACCTCGTTGTGGGCTAACATTTTCAGGTCCTTAGATGGCGGTACCTCCCGAACATTTGGCTAGCCGAAGAAGGTCACCAAACAAGTCTATTTGATTCCTCTCCTTGGGGGCCAAGGAGCCCGGGTCTACGAACTCGTGCGATCCATTGTCTAGGTTGATGCGGGTCTATCTCTAATGGTACCCCGACAATATAGATCGTGGTATCGTCGCGAGCGAGATGGTCCTAGAGAAGGTCCCCTACCAGAATCTGAGATCCCTATGTTAGTGCAAGAGATTGCTTTTGGCAAGGGTACGACTGACCCTCCCGGTGGTGCAGTGATAGACCCAAGTTCACCGGAGTCAGAGACCCCGGAGTATTCGGTTGAGGGTTCAAATGCTTAGAGGACCTGCAGCTCCTCTACCTTTTGTAGACTTGTAACTATAGACTAGTATTGTATATGACATAGTCTGATGTGTATAAAGGTGTGTATGTTTTCAAAATTTGTGGCCCTGCTTTTCTATCCCATCTTTCTGTTGTCTGGGGATTTATTCATACGCTTCTGCATGCGCATTAAAAATGAATGGGTTGGCGACGCGTCTGGGACGTCGCATTTAAATCGACCACCGAGGGATGGGCACACTCTTGGAGGATCGGGCGTGACACCCAGTTCCTGATTTGTGGAACCGGCCCTTTGTGGGTGATTCCCGATTTTAGGGTGTGAACCAGCTCACCTTGGAACTGATTATCCCTACTCACGGGCAGCGAAAAAATTAGACTTAGTGACACAATCTATTGCGGAAGCCAAGTACATCATAGCCACTACTGCCACTAGTCAAGCATTATGGCTTCGATGAGTATTAGATAACATTGAAGAAGTGTAGATAGAACCTACCCCAATATTTGGTGAAAACAAATTCAGGATATCAAGAAATTCGATCTTTCATTGAAAAATGAAACATATGGCCATCAAATATCACTTCATACGAGGAATGCAAAATGACTAGAGAGAATTGCGAAACCGAGGATCAAGTTGCAGACATGTTTACTAAAACTCTACTGTTAGATTAGTTCGAGACACGACGAGGCATGCTTGGAGCATTGTGAAAATGGATGAAGGATGAGTGTTGATTTATTAACTTATTTTCTAGAATGTCCTAGATTTTTCTAAACTACAGTCTAGAAACTCCCGGTATGCTAGAAGCAAACATCTCTAAATAAGTTAGAGATACTTGATCAAGGATGGTGGTGGACATTTCTAAAGCAAAAGAAGATCTCTGACAGAAGTTGAGATCTTTGCCTAGTCTGCGGAAGGGGCCTATATATATTATAGGTCCTCATGTGATATTTTGTGCGTCGAAAAACTACTGAAGCCTCTTCCCATGAGTCTTGTAATTCAGTTTTGATTATCTTACTCCCTCGACTCCTTCCCAACTATCCCACCGAGTTGTCCTTTTAAGAAATCATCCTTATTTATCCAAACTCCACACATTAATTGTTGAGAATATGTCTCGATTTCAAACTCGAAAAAGAAAATTTCATAGTTGAACCTGAAAAGAAAATTACACCTTGAGAGCTTTTAGTATTATTATAAGCAATGAAAAGACCATGGTTTATATTGATCTTGATAAATACAATCGTTTGTTTTTCAAGTAATATCCGCGTTAAAATGACCTTTGATATGATTAGTGAAAAGAGGTTAATTGACTAGAAGAACTTATGGGGAGTTCTTATAAACTTGGAAGTACCAAGGTGTTAAGTCTATAGGATTTACAACACTACAATACTTGTAGTGTCTCGAGAAGAACAGTTTAATATAATTGGAAAGCCAGATAGCCCAGAGTTGGATATCAGCAGAAGCCTACATAAGCTGGACATCAATGGAGTGTTGCGTAAGTTGAATATCAATAGAGTACCGTGATAGTTGAATATAAGTAGAAGCCTAGCAAAACTCATATATCATCACATAATTGGAAAGTTGGGTATAAGTAGTGACTGCGGATATAAGTGGAATACTTATTTTACCCACGACGTCAGTCTTGTCATGAAGTTCAAGATTATTATTTTGAGATTTTTTATTGCAACCCTTAACAGCTTGTGATCTAATATAAATTGTTGTTTAGAAGAAATTGATTGAACATTAATCTTAAAGATTATCTATGCAAAATATTCAATCTTGCAAGATATCTTAATTGATTGACAATCATCCCGCAGGCAAAATACTTTCCATAGCTAAAGGACTCCACTTTTGAAATCAAGATTTGATTGTATGGGTAACCGAATGTATGAGAATTCTGATTGACTGATCTCAATGGCTATCTTAATCTTCTCAACAATTGTCCAAAAGCTAGATTGGGAATCGATCCTCCAGAAGATTGTCCAGCGGGAAGTTTGGATATTGAGGAATATAAAAGAAGACCAAGGTGCCGAAGAGAAGGAGAGATCAAGTTCATAATTCCAAAACTTCGAGAGAGCTTGAAATTCTTTTTATTTGTCTTTTGTGAGATTTAATATCGTAATCCTTGAAAAGTGTTGATAGTGTGAAAGTTTGTGCTTAGATGTGAGATAGTGAGGTCTATCAGCTTGGATATAGGCAACACTAGTTTTAAGGAGAAGTGCTTGAGTATAAGCATCACTTTCCATTGTAACTTCTCAACGATTGACGAATGGAATCTATCCAATAGGCGGTTAGTCTAGGAGAGTGGACATAAGCTTACACCAAACCAAACTACTATAAACTCTAAGTGTACCGTTCTCTATTTCTTTGCTTGTATTCATTTTTTGTCTGATAGAAACATAGCACTGCATGACTTGATATATCGAGAACCTGCTTATATCAACAGTTGGAAATTTGCTGGGAAAAATGGGTTCCAAAAGCTTTATTTCCTACTGATTTATCATTTTGGAGATCACAGCACCCTTAAAGTCAGGTGGCATCAAAGAACGAAGATTTTTCAGAGAAAATTCCCTTTTGCTCCATAAAAAATTCATTTTCGATATTTTGCCTAAAATACTCCGACAGTTAGAAATTTGCTGGGAAAAATGGGTTCCAAAAACTTTATTTTCGTACGATTTATCATATTGGAGATCACAAGACCCTCAAATTATACCCGATCATGCTTATATTGATCTTGGCACCTTTATTTCTGCAATATTTGGTCAAGCTTTTTTTATATCACCTATTCACCTCCCCTCCAGGTGATATTGTTAGCCAACGTTAGACTTTCGTTTGCCTTGGACCTTACATAGTTTCCAGCGCAAACAGCTTCCCCTCTCTGTCCCTTAGCTTAGTTTTGTTTTACACCAAGCTATCTCTTGATATTTTCCGTGTGTTTTCTATGGATTTTTTCCGCAATAAAAATCAATTTTCTTTCTCGAAGAATATGTTAGCCAGCGAGCTACTGCGCTTCTCCAATCCGGGCCAACTTTACCATCATTCTTTCGCCTTTTCAGCTAAACGCTCGTGATAATCCTCCCTCTAATTTCGTTGGATATCGCAGTTAGAATCTATGACTTAAAAAGGAAACACGTCACTGATCCACTCGAATGTAGACGATGATTATTTTATGAGTCAGTCCTTACACGACAAACCGAATGTGATCCACAACAATGCTGAATTTGATAGAAGTGTTGAAGAGACAGATCGAGATCGAAAAGCCGATGTGTTTCTCTTCCTCAAACTATGAGATTTAGAGGGGAGTGCTGACATCTGAACTCTTGATCTGTGCTTTGATATCGTGTTAAAATGTCCAAATTATCGGCTTAATCCGTTGAGGAATGAGCCACCGATATACTTATATTGCTTCACAATCACATAATAATCAGTCTAAAAGGCTCTTCATCCCGGTTTTTCTTGCCACATGGGAGGATCAAAAGAATGGTCGGTAGCTTCGGCCAAAATTCAAATGCCAACAAAGACAAGACCGGGAGAGAAGACTTTCTATAAGTATTGCTCATCTACTCCCCTCACATATGCCCCCGTAACCACTCAGTCCAACTCTCTCTCCTCTTGTCCTTTCAATACCCTTTATTCTTCTCAAGAAGCAAAACTCACATACTATATCACACACAAAAAGAAAGTTATGGGTAGCATCCGCACTTCCAAAGAGGTTGAAAGAGAGCTTCCCACATTTGTTAGGGTTTACAAGGACGGCACAGTCGAGCGCCTCTCCGGTAATTTCTGGTTCTGCTTCATCTTATTACTGAAGTTTCATGTTTCGACAATGGATGAACCCTTTTCCGGCTACAACAAGGTTTCATCGTAACACACTGTTGTGAAAAGGGAGTAAAATTTTCCCCCTAACACGGATTGCACGAATTAAGTCTTCTTATTAGCTTCTTACTCGTAATTTCTGGAGATTTTGTCTGCATGACATGATTCGAGTCATGTGAATCGTCAAACTTTGATTCATTTTCAGGCACTCCATATGTCCCGCCTTGCTTGGAGGACCCCAAGACCGGCGTTGCATCCAAAGACATCACCATTTGCGAGGACCCTCTCATCCGTGCAAGACTCTTTCTCCCGAAACACGAACCTGTTACTGAGCAGCCTGAGAAGCTGCCTATCTTGGTCCACTACCATGGTGGCTTCTGCATCAGCTCCGCCTTCTCTCTGGTCGAGCATCAGTATCTCACCAACCTTGTCGCGGAAGCCAAGATACTCGCTGTCTCGGTTGAGCACAGGTTCACAGAGAAACTTCAAGAAACGGAATTTTTTACTCATTTGGAGAAAATGTAGTGACTTAATCTACTCCATTATTTTATAGAGTTGAAGAGATTATGTAGTTATAGTATCACTTTCGATGCTAAAAAGATGACGTGTATGCATATATATAAAGTTTAGTTTTCGAAAATCTCATTTTGAATTGAGCCTTTCAATATATGTCCATTGTCATGTCATACCGCACATGGTTGACCACGAGATGTGGATATGAGAACCAAAAAGTTCTCACCTATTCAACATTGTTCATGTAAATTTCTTTGTTTTCGCATACTCTACCTCAACAATAAGTCCGATTGATGAGTTTCTTCAAAAACTAGTCAAGTTTGGTCATAATGATAATGGTGTTTTTCCAAGTGTGATAAAAATAGTAATGGTTCTTGCTTATTTTTCACAGGTTAGCTCCCGAATGCCCTATACCCACCATTTACGACGATTGCTGGGAAGCCCTCCAGTGGGTGGCTTCACACTCGGTTGACGGTGGAGCTGCCTCGAAAGAGCCATGGCTCGCTGACCATGGCGACTTCCACCATTTCTTCATCGGCGGTGACAGCTCTGGAGCCAACATCACCCACAACGTCCTCATGAGGGCCGGCCACGGCACTATACTTGGTGGCATAAAGATATCTAGCGCTTACCTGACACATCCCTACTTCTGGGGTTCTGAACCTATTGGGTCGGAGCCTAAGACGGATCACGACAAGGTGATTCCGCACTTATTCAGGACTTTCTTGTACCCGACGGCGAAGGACGGGATCGACAATCTGATGGTCAACCCGTTCGCGACCGGGGCCCCGAGCCTGGCAGGCCTTGGGTGTGAGAGGTTGTTGGTGAGCGTGGCGGAGAAGGACCTGATGAGAGATAGAGGCTTGAAATACTTCGAGGCAGTAAAGGAGAGTGGGTTTAAAGGAGAAGTGGAGCTGGTGGATGTTGAAGGAGAAGATCACGCTTTCCATATCTTGACTTACGAGAAGGAGAGTGCGCTGGTCCTGATCAAACGGTTGGCTGCTTTTCTTAACAAAAGTTGCTAGTTTGTTTGCTTCAATTTCGTTTAAATCTGTCAAAAGGTTGTGCTGGTGTGCTTCGTGATCATCAGTTCTTGAAAATGGAAACTCGCAGGCGTTGATTTTGCTTTTCTATGTATCATATAGATTGATCTCCTAGTCTTGATTGTTTGCCTATACCGTTGCGACATTTGTTACATTTTCGAAGACCAAATTGCATCCCGACATGAGGATCAGAATCACCTCAGCTCGTAGAGTAGTGAATCTGTATTCTTAATACATCCATGGGAAAACTGTTATGTCGTCCTTCGAATAATTCAAATAGGTCCTGGTCATGGGAAGTCATTCCATAGGCCTCGTCGGAGGACAATGCCATACCGGGATCCGATTTGAGTCGCGTCTCCACCACTCCCTCCTCCACCTCAATTCCCTTGCTACCCGGTCGAACCGTTTCTCAGACTTCTTCTGACCTATCCAACATGATACTTATTATTGGAAGTGATAAGTACGCATGAACTCGATGCACACGAGGGCGTCCCTTCCCTGCGTCGCCTCTAAAGTATAAGTACATGTCACATATTGATTTGGAACCTCTTGCAAAACCTTGTACGGAACAATTCACCAATTATGTCCATGACTAGAGGTTACACAGATTGGGACGTGTCCCCACTTTACTCTTGAAAGTATGGCAGCTTCTAGCTTTAGAGAGATTGAATTGAGGATGGTCGTTACTAATTCTCCATTAGAACGGAATCCTTGGAGAACAGGTAACATGTGTGGCTCCGAAGATGTCCTCGAAGTGTAAAAGAAACTTCTTCCTATGACTATTCAATGGAGGCCCCAAATGAAAAGAGGACTATCCTTACTTTGAACGCATGAAATCCACTTGATTAATGGACCGGCTTCCCAACGGGTCTTGTCACTAGACTTGAAAACCATTACTGAGGGTGAACGATGATTTAAAAGTATTTTTCAGTTATTGATCAAGTATGAATTAATCGATATGGACCGATTAAACTCAACAAATAAAAAAAATTGTTTTCTTAGATCTACACATTTTTATCACACTAATTAGGTCGCCGAACCAAGATCACCTATACAATGAAGGTGACAACAATGGTACCGTCGTAATTGCTAAAAGGACCTCTCCAACATTAGTAGCTTTAGAATTGGAAATTTGATCTGCAATCGATATTGGATACTAAAAATAAACTTTCTTTTAATTATCAATAGATGCGTTTGTCAGAAAATATTAGTTAAGAAAAGATATTTGCGACCATCCCCGATTTGATTTGTTATTGTTAATTTATACACACTGAATATAAGCTAATTCATCCATATGCCAAGAGATAATTTTATTTCTAATATAGCGATTTCCTCTAATAACATTTTAACTCGTTGTGCAATTTCTTTTCTTTTATATTGTCTTGGCTAGTCACAAAAAAAAAAAAAGAAGATAAAAAAGAGTTACCATTCCACCCCAAATTACAAATCCAAATGCCAAAATGTTAAAAATCCAATTTTTGTGTTATTTTTAAATTTTCTTTCACCGTGGGGAAGAGGCCGCAGCACATGAAACCCGTTGTCTTCTCCTGCAGCTTTGCGCACCTCCAACTCCCTCTCCGCTCGCTCTCTCTCACCATCTCGCTGTACCAAACCCCTCTCTCCAATAAAACAAACTATTCTGGGTCCGTCCAGTGACCGGCACAGTCCTTCATGTGCCGTGCTTGGGCCGGCACAACCCTGTCGGCCATTCTTGGGACATGCAGATTTGATGGAAGTGGTTTCACATCCATTGATGTATTCCCTAGTGAGGGAAACTGGTTTATCCACAAAAAAGTCAGATCTTCTGAATCGAGTGTTAATACTCTAAATATAACGAAGAAGATGCGGTTTTATCTCATCTCAAATTGATCGTTGTATAATAAATCACTGAAATGTTGGGACTTTCAACGGGCCATTCATGGCTCGTGCAATGTAAGCAGACCTCTCTCTCTAAACAAGTGGAACTTACAGTTCACATGCTTTCGAGCAGCGCAGATGAGACCCCCGATTTTCTCATTTCAAAAGCAATCTCTTTAAAACTCTACCTGTCTTCACCCCATTTCTCCTTTCTTCCCTAAATATTATTTTCCCTCACAGTCTCACTCGCCCTTTACTCGACATTCGTCGCTCTCTTTCACTGAACATTTGAAGAAGAGCGACATTTTAAGATACCATTTCGTCCATCACTCCTTAAAGTTTCGGTCTTTTTGGGTTTTGTCTATTTTCAAGAAATTCAAGAACCATGTTGAGAATGCAGCATCAATGTTCTACGAAGCGATAGAGGCACTGAATACAACTCTAACGAGTTCAACTAATTATGGGGAAAGGTATCCAAAAAATTCTTATACCTATTACATCAGTGCCAATTCATTCTTAAATCTTTTCATGTTTTGCCAATTGAGTTTATTCGGCCAATTTAAACTGGAAATTGCTAATGTGCATGGCTGATCATGCTATGTAGGACTCTGGTATCCATGCCAGTGATTTTTGACTTAAATTGACTGGATGGACTCAATTGTCAAAATGTGAAAATGCTTAAGACTAAATTGGTCAAACTGAAAAGTTTAGAATTGGATTAGCATAAATGCTTTAGGTATGTGACTTTTTTGGGTACTTTTCCTACTAATTTTGTCAAGACGAAGGCATTCATCATCAACTAACCATTGCTTATGCCCCACTAGAAAATGGAGTTGCGGAAATAAGGAATAGAATTATTGTGACATCCTGATTTTCAGGCTCTGATTTCGATTGGATAAATTAGGCATTTCATCGACGCGACTACAGTGTTTTTCTCTGAGTTGACCACTCACGAGATAACTAGACTAGCTGGGTGAGTTATTAAGGACTTTAAGGCAAATAAACTTGAGAATTCGACTAGAAATCGATTTCTCGACCGTGCTCATCTTTAGAGATCATTACAGCACAGTTAAAAATCGAATTAAGATCAGAGATAGGTCGGTTCGATTGAGATGTGTGGCCGATCGTGGGTGATCCCACTAAATTGGAAAATTCTCGTCGACCGGCACTAATTTGATTTTACCGTCGTTTTGATATCCTGTGTCCGTATTTGAATCCTTGAGATTTTCACGATAACCGAGAATCGTCAATGTGTCGAGTGGGTTCATTGTGGCTCGAAGAAAATTGATCACGGATCTTTTGTCCTAAAAAGTTCTAAAAACTACCCGGTAGCCTAGGTCACGCTAAAAGCACGTCGGAGTGAAATTAACCGTCAATCTGAGTCCGATTCCAGAAATTGAAGATTCTGTCATGTCACAATAAATTCTAGGAACGTCGACTCAGTCTTAGAAGATTTTTCTGAAAACCGAGACTTTTTGGGAAAAAATTGAGTTAGGGCCATTTTTGATCGGAATTGCGAGAGGACCGTTCTTGATTTCGAAATTGGGATGCAAGTAGGCTACATTGGTAAAGAAAAGTACCAATTTGATTGATGAGGTGTTGAATGAATTTATGGGGGTCAATTTGATTTGAATCAAGAGGGATTAAGGTCCAATTGGGAAGAAAACCTAGCAAAATTCGTATGCCCCATGGACCATGCATTTTGAACTACCTAAGGGCTTCTAGAAGGGGCTTATTTGTAAAAAAAAAAAAAGGTGGGTGGTAGACAGCTGGTGGTGGGCCAAGTTTGTGGGGCCAAAGAGAGAGAGAGAGAGAGAGAGAGAGAGAGAGAGAGAGAGAGAGAGAGAGAGAGAGAGAGGAAGAGAACCGGTTTTCCCCCTCTTTCTTCTTCACTCTCGACGCCGCTTCTCTCTCCCCCTTCTCTTCTTGTTTTCCGAAGAACCAAGCCAGCCGAAGAAGACCTCGGCGGATCCTCGCCATCGCAGCCACCACCGGAGCCAAGACCGTCGTCGCGGCCTCACGCCGCACGTCGTCGCTGCTCCGCCGTCGCCCGCACGCCCTCCGCCTTCCTCTTCCCCCTTCTGCTACCGTTGGTTACTCTTTCTTCTTCTTCTTAGGTGGTTGCTCGACGCTCAGCAGATCTGGGATGGACGCCGGAGCAGCCAGTGATCGCACTCCGCACGCCGTCCTCGCCCCGCATCGCCTCGCTGCCGTCTTCGCGCGCTGCCTCGGGCAGCGCACCTTGGCCTCCCTCTTGCCCAGCTCGTGCGAGCCACCGGAGCCCATCTTCGCCGCCGTGAGCCGCCGTCGACCTCCCCACCGGCTGTCCAAGCCCCGCCGGTCTTCTCCGCCCATTTTCGACCCAAGCCGACATCGAATCGGCCCTTTCCCGTCCCCAACCAGCAGCGAACAGAGAAGTGCAGAAATGGGTATCGCAGTGGAGTTTTGGCCCGTTTTGGGCGGCTTCTCAACCTCGGATGGTTGGCCCGCGTTGAGGAAAGTCGATCCTCGTGTTGATCCCGTCGTTTTGGTTCGATCGGCTCGTTAATCAAGTGAGTTTAACTCAATAATGCCTTCTTAGTTTGCTAATTATACTTAAGGGTTGATTAGTGTTAATTAAGTATAATTAGGTGGTTAGATTAGAATGGATTAGTGATTATTAGTTAATTGCATTGCATATTAGTTAGATGGCTAGTGTACTTAATTAGAGAATTGCCTATAGTATTTATTGAATGCATCTCGGGATTTTTCCCGACCCTTATAGGGCCTCGATTAGGCATTTCGGGACTAAATGAAATTTTTAATAATTAAATATTAATTTTCGAAATTAATTAATTAATTAATTAATTATTTTCTGAAAATTCAACCGGGATGGCCGGTGACCGGGATTTTATGCTGATGATCATGGTGTAGTCCGTTTATTTAATTGAGCTTTATTTTGAGCTAAATTGGAATTAATGTATTTATTTATTAATTTTAGAAATTAATTAATTAATTAATTATTTTTCGGAAATTAAGGCTGGGATGGCCGACGATCGAAATTTCGTGCTGATTGTTGTGGTGCAGTCCGTTTATTTATTTGAGCTCCACATTGTGCTGAATTGAATTGATTGTGCAATTTGAGGAATTGTTCCTTAATTGATTGAAATAGAGTGGAATTGAATGATTGATTGGTAGATGGCCGAGTATGGTTATTTAACCTGTATGATTGCTTTGATGAGTTGTAAAGCAGAAAGGATCGTGAGAGTGAACTGGGAATTCTATTGGTTGAGACCGATCAGGTACGAAGTATAGACAGGCGTGGTTCAGTGATGAAGGATATCACTGTGCGAAAACGACGCCTTAAAGAATGCACGTAGACTGTCTATGACTTGTGATAGGCGTGGTTCGGTGATTAAGGATATCACTGTGCGAAAACGGCGCCTTAAAGAATGCACGTATACTGTCGGTGATCTGTGACCTATGACGGGTGTGGTTTGGTGATGAAGGATATCACTGTGCGAAAACGGCGCCTTAAAGAACGCACGTAGACCGTCTGTTACTTATGTCACCTTGGCGAAAACGACGCTCGAGAGAATTAATGGAGCTCTGTGACTAAGTGTACTATTGAAGGTTATATGGGATGGAATGAATGACCGAGAGCTGATCCGACTGGCATGAAATCGACTAGGTCGATTTGATCATTGTTTTGATCTGATGTTGTGAATTGATTGATTGAATGGAAATGACCGATGAAGGTTTGATTGACATGTAATCGACTAAGTCGATTTGATCGATGTATCGATCTTTTGTGACTGTTTGGGTGCCTATTGAATTGTACTGATTTGCAGGTTGGGACTGAGGCCAAAGTAAGTCCTCTGACTCGTGTCGTGCATAGGCAGCCTTAAGGTGTATTAGTTTACTAATCGGGTCTTAGGGGGTAGAACTTGCTGAGACGTAGTCTCATCCTGGTTGTGGGACAACATTTCAGGACCCTGATGAAGAACCCGAGGAGAAAGAACCCGAAGAGGAGTATCTAAAGGAGAACCCCGAGGATGAGCCAGAGTAGGATCCGGATGAGAACTGAGACTCCACTCCTATCTGATGACTTTTGCTATAGAACCTGTTTGAGTAGAAACCGACCTTTTAATATAGCTTGTGTATGTATATGTATGACTGAGTTGTTATATATGTCTATAAGGGTGTTGGTTTTCAGGTTCAAGTTTCTAGTCCTACTTGTATATCCCATTGCTTTATTGTCTGGGGATTTTTATAACTGCTTCCGCATGTGCTATAAAATAAAAAGAAAAGGGTCGGCGATATGTAGTCCTGGGATATCGCATTTGAAAATCGACCAAAGTTGAAGGATGGTCACGTGACCGAGGGTCGGGGCGTGACAATTATCATGGAGACGGCGAGATCAATGCTAAAGGAAAAAGGACTTTTTAATACATTTTGAGTGGAAGCAGTTTACAAGGCAGTGTACCTGTTAAATTGGTGCTTATTTAAAGCAATCTGAAATAGAACTCTAGTCGAAGCATGGTGTGGACAAAAGCCTCCAACGTAAGCGTTTAAAGGTGTTTGGGTTTATATGCTAAGTCCACGTCCATGCTAAAAAAAAGGAGCAACCTCGATGAGAAGATAGAAAAACAAATATTCATCCCCAACAATGACCAATTGAAAGGCTATCAAGTCTATAATATAAGAAAATAGAAGCTGATAATTAGTCAAGACATCAAGTTTTACGAGAATGCTGCTTGGAACTGGGAGGAAGAGAAGATCAAGAAGAAGTATGTCACCTTACCATACATATTACTAGCATGTCAAGAGTCAATAATACAAGTATAAGGTGGACCATTAGATTCTCCATTCTATACGCAATGCCACCATCCTCTCCAAGCGTGACTCAAGAAGAATCTACTTTAAAGTCTACCATAGTAAAATCTCTTAGAAAAGTTTATGAAACATGCAATTTCACTGCCGTGGAACTGGAAAGCTATGAATATACATCCAAAGAAGAAGTTTGGATAAAAGCTATTAAGAAAGAAACCAAGATGATTGAGAAAAATGGAACTTGGGAGCTCGTAAATCACCTTGAAGACAAAGACATCATTGGTGTTAAGTGGGTCTACAAAATGAAGCTCAATGCAAATGGAAAATTCAGAAGCATAAGGCAAGACTCGTGGCAAAAGGATACTTGCAACAATCAGGTAAAGACTATACATAGACCTTTGCTCCTATTGCATGTCTCAATACTATTTGTGCTCTCATAACCTTAGCAGCATTAAAGGAATGGAAAATCTATCAAATAGATGTAAAGCCATCATCCTAAATGAATATCTTCAAGAAAAATCTATGTGTAACAACCATTAGACTTTATGCCTATGCCCAAGAAGAGAAGGTTTTAAAGCTCAAGAAGGTCCTATGTGGACTAAAACAAGTACCATGACCGTGGTATATTAGAATTGACGATTACTTCTCCAAACAAGGATTCGGAAGGAGCATGAGCGAGCCAATGCTATACATCAAGGCCTAAGATGACACTGTTATTGTCTCTTCGTATGTAGATGATTTCATGCATATAATGAATAATGAGAAAATGATTTAAGAATTTGAAGGAGATGATGAAGACATTTGAGATGACGGGCTTGTGCTTGATGCACTACTTCCTTGGTATCAAGATCAACCAAAATACAAGACTTGTTATTTTACGAAGAAATATGCAGAGAACCTCCTAAAGAAATCTAAGATGAATTATTGCAAAATACTTACAACATTACTCGTGAAAAATTGAGAAGCTACTAAAAGAAGATGATGCAAAAAAAACATACACTTCCACTATAGAAGCCGATGAGGGAGCATCGAGCTCTATCGATCAACTTACAAGCTCGACTCAAACCTCGTCGATTAGGGTGCGCATGACAAAATTTTTGGAACAGAAATTGATTTCTGGCCAGAAATTGACTTCTCAATTTCTATTTTAGAAATTGAGAAGTTAAAAATTTTAGCCTATGATTTCTTCTTCAAATCTATTTCTGGAATAGAAATCTGTTCCAGAGATAGAAAAGTCAAATTGCGTCACCAAATGGATTTCTGTTCCAAACCTGTTCCGGGGAACAGAGAAACAGAGAAATAGAGAAGTAGAAATTTTATCATGCGCGCCCTTAATCTGGTTGATGGCGCGAGAGCATTCGATTCAATGGAATAATCCTTAAGTTCTTGAAGCCAAAATATTAGACACGTGCAGTACAAAATCTTGAGATCTGCTAGAAGTTATATCCTTAGCAAAAAGCAATTATCTCTAAATAAGTTAGAGATATTTGATTGAGGATGGCGGTGGACATTGCTAAAGCAAAAGAAGATCTCTGCCAAGTCTGCGGAAGAGGCCTATATATATTATATAGGTTCTCGTGTGATATTATGTCGAAAAACTACTGAAGCCTCTTCCCATGAGTCTTGTAATTTAGTTTTGATTATCTTACTCCCTAGACTCCTTCCCAACTATCCCACCAAGTTGTTCTTCTGAGAAATCAGCCTTATTTATCCAAACTCCACACATTAATTTTTGAGAATATGTCTCGAGTTTGAATTGGAAAAGAATATTTCATAGTTGGAGTTGGTTTCCTAGCATGAATAGGTTTCCTATTTTGGATCCAATTCTTATAATATATATAAGAAGTGTGACCTACCCGTGAAAAGCAACTAAGAGGCAACTTCTTTGTGAATTACACCTCGAGAGCTTTTAGTATTGTTAGCAGTGAAAAGACCATGGTTTATATCGATCTTGATAAATACAATTATTTGTTTTTCAAGTAATGTCCTTGTTAAAATGAACTTTGATATGATTAGTGAAAAGAGTCTAATTGACTAGAAGAACTTATGGGGAGTTCTTATAAACTTGGAAGTACCGAGGTGTTAAGTCTACAGGATTTACAACACTACAATACTTGTAGTGTCTCGAGAAGAATAGTTAAATATAATTAGAAAGCTAGATATACCCAGAGTTGGATATCAGCAGAAGCCTACATAAGCTGGACATCAACAGAGTGTTGTGTAAGTTGAATATAAGGAAGCCTAACCAAACTCAGATATCATCCCATAGTTGGAAAGTTGGTACAAGTAGTGATTGTGGATATAAGTGGAATACTTATTTTTCCTGCAATGTCAATCTTGTCACGAACTTCAAGATTATTATATTGAGATTTTTTTATTGCAATTCTTAATAGCTTGTGATCTAGTATAAATTCTTGTTTAGAAGAATTGATTGAGCATTAATCTTAAAGATTATCTATGCAAAATATTCAATCTCGCAAGATATCTTAATTGATTGACAATCATCCCGCAGGCATAGTACTTCCTAGAGCTAATGGTCTTCACTTTTGAAATCAAGATTTGATTGTATGGGTAACAGAATGTATGAGAATTCTAATTGACTGATCTCAATGGCTACCTTAATCTATTCATCAATTGTCCAACGCCTAGATTGGGAATTGAGCCTCCTGAAGATTGTCCAATGGGAAGTTTAATACTGGGGAATATAAAAGAAGACCAAGGTGTCAAAGAGAAGGAGAGATCAAGTTCATAATTCCAAAAGTTCGAGAGAGCTTGACATTCTTTTTATTTGTCTTTTGTGAGATTTAATATTGTAATCTTTGAAAAGTGTTGATAGTGTGAAAGTTTGTGCTTAGATTGAGATAATGAGATCTATTAGCTTGAATATAAGCCACACCAGTTTTAAGGAGAAGTGCTTACCACTGTAACTTCTCAACGATTGATGAATGGAATCTAGCTAGTAGGCAGTTTGTCTAGGAGAGTGGACGTAAGTGTTGGATGCAAAACGTGTAATCCTAAGATCTCCATAACCAGAATAAGAGCACAGATGATTGAGTAGAAGGATTAACGCACCTGTTTTGGAATCCATCGTTCTTGATGCGGAAGCGGAAAAATGATGATACATGTGCAAGTCCTTTTCCTCTATTGCCCTCTATATCACTGGCTCGATGAGACGGCCTCCTCACCCTTTTGCGCTAGGTAAATGCTCCTTTTGTGAGGATACTTGTGAGAATTAGGGTTAGAGGAGAGACTTGAGCACTATTTATAGAGTTTCCAACCAGGCTCTCTCATTACGGGCCAGGCTCAATTCGGCCCACACTAGCCAGCCCCATATTAGACTAATTAAGAAACCTTCTATCTTACCTTAGATCACCCCGTAAAACGGTAAATTACAATATCAATTAATGTAGCATACATTAGGAAAACTCTTGCATTCTCTCATTTGGGCTATATTAATTGAAATTGTACTGTATGTGCACACCTTGGTCTAGAGATAATTCTTAATAGTTAATCCCATCCCATAAAGTCTCAAACACCGAATTACGGCGGTAAGTGCATGTATATACATAGAGCCTTCCATAGTTACTAGTGCTTTCAACTTTATTGATATGGAATCAATATGGTAGTGTGTCAAATGGATAACATCTCTCATAAAGAGATCCCATTTGCCAGTCACCATTCTCTTACCTTAAGCGTCACAAAAAACTTGTGCCACTAGAGAATGTCTTTATGGTTCTAATGAACCCAAATATGCCTTGTCTTTACGGTTAACATTTCTTTATATATAATAAGACATATACATAAGGATAATAACCGGACGCCTCTAGCCTTCACTCAAGGTTTATATAATACCTTGGAACTTTTATCAATATATATTCAACATAATGACAACACATTCATAAATATTTCATTAAATGTAAAAGTTGATACATATTAAACCGTTACTAAGTGTAACAAACACAAAAGTAAACTTTATTAGAGTAAAGCCAAAATAGCTCCCACTAAACAACAGCATCTCATGATGCTCTTAAAAGCTCATATTAATGACGTGTCATTCAAGAATAGAAGATCAAAGTCCTTTAGTTAGTGGATCTGCAATCATATAATTTGTGGAAATATGTTATATTACAACGTCATCTTTCTGTACCGTTTCTTTATGGTAAGAAATTTGACTGCCATATATTTAGACTCCTTGAGACATTTGTTGTTAATATATAATACTACAAATTTATTGTCTCAATATAACCGTATGGGTCTATCCATAAAGTTAAATATGGCCAACTCCTTAATGAGGTTGCGGAGCCTAATAGCCCAAGTAACAGTCTAAAAGAATGTTACAAATTATGCTTACATAGTAGAAGATAACATAAAACTTTATTTATTGCACTTTCTGCTAACATAAATATGTATTCTGTTATTGATCTCATGTCATCCTAACAGCTAGCAAAGTTTACATCTAAATACTCTACTAGCTGCAAGAATTGAACATGTCTGTAAATCAGCATATAATCTCTTGTCCTATTTTAAGTACCTTAAAACCTTATTGGCAGCAATCCAGTGATCACGTCTTGAATTTTACTGATATCCGCCTAGAAATCCTGTCGCAAAGATGATATTTAGTCTAGTGCAAATTCGAGCATACATTATACTTTTAAGTGCACTGACACAAGGTACATCATTCAACTAGATTTTCTCAATTTCTAAATAAGGACAATTAGTAGATTCGGTCCATCACCCTTAATGACAGGAGCAATTCTTGGCTTACAGTGATGTATATTGAATATTTTCAGCAAATGTCCTCTGAGATAAATTCAATATATATGGCGAGAACAATCCTTACGGACCTTAGTGCAAAAGACAAAAGATGCCTCAAGGTCGCTACTTGTAAGCAAAATATCATGTACATAAAGTATGAGAATATATATATTGAATTACTTTGTTCCCAACTGAACGAAATGACGACACTATAAAAATTTAATAATATTATTTGAAAACTTGCTTAAGACCATGAATAAGACTTTTCAGTCTATACACAAGTTCACTTAAATCATCTGCTGCAAAATCCTCCGGTTGCACTATATAGATTTTGTTATTAACGTTGCCATTTGAAAAGATAGTATTTATTTGGCGTAACTCCATATCAAAAAGAACTATTAATGCCTTGTTCACTCTGAAAGAGTCTAAAAATATATATATCTTCACTGTCCACCCCTCTTTCAGAGTGAAAACTTCAGCTACTAGTTTAGCTTTAAACTCCACAATCTTTCTTTGAAATCCTTTAAGTTTTGTACACCTATTTGCAACTAATGAGCTTGTGATTTTTAGGCAAATCAGTAAATTTCCAAACACTATAATATTTCATAGATTGCATATCGTCTTCTATGGCATCTAATCACATACTTAATTGAGAACAAGAAACAACATTTATATAAGTCGCTAAATCAACCATGCAATAGATATAGCAGTCATGCTCTCACAGATAGATTATATAGTCTGATGATATAACTGATCGTCTTTCCCTAACAGATCTTCTGATACAACCACCTTATTCAGCACTTGAGAGATTTAAGAAATTTCATTATAAACTATATCAAGAATAGTATCTTGAGCCTCAACAAGTTTAGTCTATGGTATAGGAGATTCCACAATTCTTTGTATAGGCAAAGATAAAGACACAATAATTTCCTTCGTACAAATATCCTTCATAGTTTGAGAACAACTATCCTCTGAAATTATGTCGAGTTTTATAAACTCTACTGTCTGTGATTGCATAATACTTGTACCTTCATTAGGGTAATAAAATCGATACTCCTTTGAACAATCTGGATAAGATACAAAATAATTATGAGTAGATCTGAATTGCAACATACTTAATATTGGATTATATAACCTCACTCTGCATGACACCTCTAAATTTTAATATGATTCAAGAAGAAATACCTTTTGTATGTGAAAAGGTTGCTTTCAAAATATCAACCCACAGAAGACCGGATAAATTAGTCTTATTCATCATATTCATCACCATGTTCATTATGCTGCAATTATGCCTTTCGGCCAAATCATTTTGTCAGGTTTTTATTTTATTTTATTCTTTTATTATTATTATTATTATTATTTTATTTTTAGGCATAGTAAATTAAGTTACCACCCTAGAATTTACTAAGTATTTGACAAATAACCCTTTAAGCTATTTAGCATTATCATACTTGCCAAAATACTCAACTGCCACTATTAGGTCTGACAACCTTTAAGACTAATTCTAACTTTTCTTTAATTAAGTACACAAGAATAGTCATCAATGACTTTGTTGAAATAAAATTTATGCATAGGATTCACTAAGATTTACTTAAATGATCTCTAACATGTCGAAACTACAGACTGCTGTTTTATTCTTTATTTCCGTCATTTTACTTCCACAATAATTTACGAAGTCTTTAAATAACCGTTAAATGTAGACAGAATATTAACATTGTCAATTTTTCTACTCTTTCTTTAAACATATGTGAGATTATTCCTTAGAAAGAAAACTTTTGGAAACAACCTTTTAACCGTATACAAGACGTATATATCATTATGTTAAAAAGTCCTTGCAGATGTGTCCTAATTTCAGTATTAGACAAGACATAATTTCAAGACACTAAGGCTTCCATCATCTTTTAGTAGTGCAGTCAGTTGGTAAACCACTTTTCAAATGTTCCTAAATGAAAAGCTTCATGAATAATAAGCAAATCCGATTGCTCTTTTACCAAATAGAAAATCCTATTTTCATTAGTTAAAATTTGAACCAGTAAAAATCTCAATAATAGTGGAGTTATTAATTACAGAAAAGGTGACTGAAAAATAGGCAATGTATATAATTAGCATCATGTGAGCACTGTGTAACTTAACGTCACTGTGTAACTTGACGTATAAGTATACATCCAAAAAATTACATGTAAAATCATATAATCACCTTTGGGTAGAATACATAACATGCAGCTGTATACTCCCCACATGATAGTGGTTATGAGAATATATTCTAATCTTCGTGAATTCATCACTTTTGGGCATATGAACCACTAGGATCAGTCACTCCTCTACCACACCATCATGTATCCCTCCATGAACTAATACACAATCACCTCATTTGAGAGTATGATCACGCATTAGACCATGAGACATCTCAATCATTATACAAGACTGATATTTCTTAAACCCAATCAAATGTGCCACTTTGGCGGTCACAACTCAATTGAATCCTTGAAACTCACTCATACCAAGGATATAAACTTTGCTTCTCATATACACCATATACATGTGATTTTAACTTTAGTGATAGGGACAATATATCACTAAAATCACATATAATGCTAATTACACTGCTTTATTCATTAATAAAAGTTAAAATTTATATATTTTATCAATGAATCACACTTTTATAATGTTTATGTGATAACATACCTATAATCCAATACCTGTATTTCCAAAATCACAGAAAAAAACAAGAAAAATACGCAAAGATATACTAAAAATACACGTATTTAGGGTTTCGTATGTATTTTCTATCACGCCCCGACCCTCCGAGCACGTGCCCATACTTGCTTGGTCGATATAATAGCGATGTCACAGGACGTATCGCCGACCCTTTCAATTAATATACGCATGCAGAAGCATATAATTAATCCCCAAATAATAAAACAATGGGTTAGGAAAGTAGGGCCATAAATTTCTCAAACCAAAAACCAAACTTTTATAAACATACAAGTTTATTTATAACATCAAGTTGCTTACAAAAATATCGGCTTAATAAAAAAGGGACTGTCCTATGACTAACGAGTCAGACAAGTTTGCCGATTCTGTTTCCTTCACTTCCCCAAACTCCAAGACTTCTGGTCCTCCACCAACATCATCTAAGGACCTGAAAATGGTTATACAATAACTAGTGAGACAATGTCTCAGCGAGTTCTACTTCCTAAGACCCGATTAGGAAGAAAATATGCCTTAGGGCTACCTAAGCACAATCATGAGTCAGAGGGCTTACCTTGGCCTCAGTTCCTTCCTGCAAGTTAGTTCAATGCAAAAATACCGACACTCATGTCATCCAATCAATCGATCGAGTCATTGATCAATCGACTTAGTCGATACATGTCAACAAGACCACTTACGGTCATTTCAACTTTTTTGACTCAAATCTCAATTATGAATCACGATCCTTAGGACAGACTTATTTATAGGTGGTAATCACGGCCCCACCAAGCAATTTTCTTAGATTTAGTGGCATCACGGCCCCACTCGGCGACTTTCAATATTTAGTGGCATCACGGCCCCACTCGGCAAATTTTAATATTTAGTGGCATGACGGCCCCACTCGGCAAATTTTAATATTTAGTTTTATATCCACATTGTTTAATTTTTGGGCTAAGTCCTCATAATCACTAATTTCACACAAGTATCACAATCCAGTGCCCAATTAAATAAACATAACACATCACTGAACTCAGCACAAAATTCCGATCACTGGTCATCCCAGTCAAATTTCCGGCAAAATAAATAATTAAATAATAAATTTCGAAAATTAAATAAATAAATATTAAAAATTCAATTTAGGCCCGTAATGCCCGATTTGGAAGCCGAGACGAGCCCGGAAAATTACCGAGACTCGTTCAATAAATACTAGGACCTATTTCCATGCTAACTACACTATCCATTTGTCTAACATGCATAGGTAAATCCCTAATTTAATTATTCTAATCTAATCTATCTACCTAATTGCACTTAGTTAAATCTAACCAACCCCTAAGCATTATTAACCGACTAATAAGGGATTAGTGAGCAAAACTCACTTCATTAAAAGCAGAGACTGGATCACTGCAATGGCGGCGCAACGGCGGCCGAAATCCAAGTTTTCGGCGGCGTCGGCGGACACTCGGGCCGGGCCCAATAGGTCTTGCAAGCCCACAGAAATTTCTGGGATTGGTTGATGGGCTTGGGCCTGATCTAGCTTCAGGATGGGCTGGCTTCGCGGGCTTCAAAACCGGGCTGAACTCTTGGGCTGAAATTCATTGATTTGTGGGCTGAATAAGAAAGCTTCATGGGCTGTTGAACTGGGTCTAAAATGCTGGATTGGGCTGCAACTTGAATTAAACCACCTTGGGCTGATCTGCTGAAGAGAAGACCGAACTGGGCTGGAAATTGCGGGCCTCAATTGGGCTGCTGGCCGAACAAGAAACAGCAACGGCCGCTACTGGGCTGATTCAAGGAGCTGCCTTCGTTGACGTCGACGCAAGGGAACGGGCGAGTGAGTAGCTTCGGGCGATGGAAGAACACGCGGACGATGGCAGCTCGTGGAGTGGTGATGCTTCGATGGGTCTTCAAGGCGAGAAGAATCGGTCGTCTCTGCAGGATGGGATTTCGGTGGAGGCGAGTGCGCGCAGGTGGAAGTTGCAGATGCCTTCGGTGGGAGAGACAAGTTATAGTGGAGTTGCAGGTTGGTGGCGGCAGCTGCTGGGCGTGAGTCAACAAACCGGTGGAGAGAAACGTGGACAACGGCAGTGAGATGCTCGGCTGAAATTGTGAGGAATGGGCGGTCAAAGATGTCTTCGTGAGTTGTTGAAGTAGACCGAGCAAGCAAAGTGATGGACGAAGAGAGCTGCAGCGGGCGGTCTTCGTTGCTGGAGCAGAAGAAACCGGTGGAGTTGGGGGCTTCGAAGGTCAACACTTGGTTTTGGTGGAGGCTAAGGTGTTGACTAAAGATGGTGGCGTGGAGATGGGTGTTGCTGGCGAAGAGAGTGGCTGCGGACGAAGAAAAAGAAATTGAAAGAAAGAAGAAGACTTGCTGGTTCGGTGAGGCTGCGTGAAGTGTTGGGCCGTTCGAAGGAAATGATTAAAGAGAGAGAAAGGAACGATCGAGCAAGAGGAGAAGAAGGAATGATGAAGACCGAAGGGGAGAAAAGAGACGTATGGGAGAAGCTTTGAGAGGAAGCCAAAAATCCAAATACATAACTCACATTCATCATAATTTGGCCTCTAAAGTCTTCAAGATTATCCCTTGCATTAACTTCATGTCCCCTAATACTTTCCCACTTATAATTTCTCTAAATTTACCAAATTTTGAAGCCCAAATTTGCTGACCCTTGTAAAGCTCCGAATTTCCATTTTTAGTCTTCAATTTCCTCACTCAATTCCCCAAATTGAGATCCAATTTTGATGTAGAAAAAGCCCACATAATTTCTACAAGTCCCCTTCGCCATATAGCTTGGTTTACAAGTCGAAAATCTCTTCAATTCGGCCGATCCGAATTTCCGTAAATTTTCTGCGACGTCCGAATTGCTTTTCCGTAAAAATCTCGGAATCTCCAAAAAATTTTCGGAGGATCATTCGACGATCCTAAAATAGATCGTGACATCACAGAACTTTCAATTTCTGAAATCGGGTTTAGATTCACGGTTAATTTCAATCCGATGCGATTTTAGCGTGACCTAATCTACCGGGTAGTTTTTAGGAATTTTTAATGCAATTGACCCGCGATCGATTTATCTCGAGTCACATAGTGCATCTTCGACACATTGGCAACTCTCGGTTGTCGTGGAAATCTCAAGGTTTTAAATACGGGCACCGGGTACCAAAACGATAGAAAAATCGGTCTAGTGCCGATCGACGAGTATTTTGCAATCAGGTGGAATCACCCACACTCTAATCACATATCTCAGTTAAATCAACCTATCTCTGGTCTTTGATCGATTTTTGACGGTGCCGTAATGACCCTTGCAAATTGACACGGTCGAGCAGTCGCTTCATGGTCGAATTCTCAAGTCCATTGCATTTAGATTCCTTAGTTGCTTCCCTAGATAGACCAGTTATCTCATGAGTAATCAGCTTAGAGAATAGTACTATCAGCGCGTTGACGAAATGCCCGATTTATTTAATCGAAAATGAAATCTGAAAATTCAGGCTGTCACATTTTCACATTCATAAAATCATCAAACATGTAAAATAAACACACCACAAGATAGAGAATGGCCATACAAACCTATAGCCGCCAACCAATGCACAATCGAAGGCTCCACGCGCCCGCACGGGCCACCTGAGTGCGTGGCGCGTGGAGCTCACGCGCAAGCGGACAAACCCATCAAATTCGGTCCAATTAGTAGCGGTCCGACCGGTTGACCGGTCCGGTCCACGGTTGATTGGGTCCGGTCGGGTTAGGTCCGGGGTTGCTAACGTCATCATGACGTCAGCCCCTCATGAGTGCGGGCGTGTGATTGTGCGTGGGACGTGTGCTCGCTGCCCTAGCGGCGCATGGCCGCGCATGGGGACGAGTGGGGCCTCCCGCGGCAACGTGCCACCCATGGATTCGCTCGTCTCAACGAGTCCGGTTCGAATTTGTAATTTAATTTAATTTAATTTTTATTGAACAAAAACTCACAAAAATCACAAAAATAGGGCAAAATTCTATGCATTCGAGTTCTAGGTTATGGTTGCTCTGATACCACATGTTGGATGCAAAGCATGCAATCCCAAGATCTCCATAACCATTGTAACGACCCGAGCCCCACTGTATAATATTGTCCGCTTTGGACACTAAGTTCTCACGGCTTTAAAACGCGTTATGCAGGGGCAGAGGGCCATCCCTCGAGCCTTCCCTCTCCCAAGCCATAATATTGTCCGCTTTGGAGGCACGGCCCACCGGCCCGTCCTCCCTCACAGCTTTTTTTTTTTTTTTTTCAGCGCAACGGAAGCGTACGTGAAACGCGTTATACAGATTAAAGGGACCAAAGTCTTTATTAACTAGCCTAGGACTCCCCCCTAAGTGATGTGGGATGGGAGACATGCCCTTAGCCTCACCCGCGTCGCCAAGGTGATCTCACCATCCTCTCAGACGCCCGGGTCTAGGTCGTCACATTCTCCCCCCTTAAGGCACAGCGTCCTCGCTGTGGCCCCCACACGCGGTCGGGAGTCGGCTCTGATACCATTTGTAACGACCCGGGCCCCACTGTATAATATTGTCCGCTTTAGATACTGAGTCCTCACGGCTTTAAAACGCGTTATGCAGGGGTAGAGGGCCATCCCTCGGGCCTTCCCTCTCCCAAGCCATAATATTGTTCGCTTTGGAGGCACGGCCCACCGGCCCGTCCTCCCTCACGGCTTTGTTTTCAGCGCAGCGGAAGCGTACGTAAAACGCGTTATACAGATTAAAGGGACCAAAGCCTTTATTAACTAGCCCAGGACTCCCCCCCTAAGCAATGTGGGACGGGAGACATGCCTTTAGCCTCACCCGTGTACTGCCAAGGCGATCTCACCCATCCTCTCAGACGCCCCGGGTCTGGGTCGTCACAACCATAATAAGAGCACAGAAGATTGAGTAGAAAGATTAACACACCTGTTTTGGAATCCATCGTTCTTGATGTGGAAGTGGAAAAACGATGATCCACACGCAAGTCCTTCTCCTCTATTGCCCTCTGTATCACTGGCTCAATGAGACGGCCCCCTCACCCTTTTGCGCTAGGTAAACACTCATTTTGTGAGGATACTTGGGAGAATTAGGGTTAGAGGAGAGACTTGAGCACTATTTATAGAGTTTCCAACCAGGCCTTCTCATTACAAAGCTAGGCTCAACTCGGCCCACACTAGCCGCTCCATATTAGACTAATTAAGAATCCTTCGATCTTACCTTAGACCAACCCCGTAAAATGGTAAATTACAATATCAATTAATGTAGCCCACATCAGGAAAATTCTTACAGTAAGCTCACACCAAGCCAAATCACTATAAACTCTAAGTGTATAGTTCTCTATTTCTTTGCTCATATTCACTTACTGCCCGATAGAAACATTGCACTACATGACTTGATATAACTAGAACCTGCTTATATCAACGCTCTATTTTACCCGATCACGCTTATATCAATCTTGGCACCTTTATTTTCGCAATATTTGATCAAGCTTTTTTGATATCACCTGTTCAGCTCCCCTCCATGTGATATTGTTAGCCAACGTTAGACTTTCGTTCGCCTTGGACCTTACGTAGTTTCCAGCGCAAACAGCTTCCCCTCTGTCCCTTAGCTTAGTTTTCTTTTACACAAAGCTATATCTTGATATTTATCGTGTGTTTTCTAAGGATTTTGTCCACAATAGAAATCAATTTATTTTTTCTCGAAGAATATGTTAGCCAGCGAGCTAATGCGCTTCTCCAATCCGGGCCAACTTTACCATTATTCTTTCGTCTTTTCAGCTAAACGCTCGCGATAATCCTCCCTCTAGTGTTTTTGGAAATTGCAGTTAGAATCTTTGACTTAAAAAGGAAACACGTCAAAAAAAACATATAAGGACATCTAATCGAATGTAAGATGATGATTATTATATGAGACACGACAGATCGAATGTAATCCACATCAATGCTGAATTTGTAGAAGTGTTGAAGAGACAGATCGAGATTGAAAAGTCGATGTGTTTGTCTTCCTCAAACTATGGGACTTCGAGGGTAGTGCCGACATCTGAACTTTGATCTGTGCTTTGATATCGTATTAAAATGTCCAAATTAACGGCTTATTCCGTGGAGGAATGAGCCACCAATATACTTATATTACTTCACAATCACATAATATTCAGCCTAAAAGGCTCTTCATCCCAGTTTTTCTTGCCACATGGGAGGATCCAAAGAATGGTCGGTAGCTTCGGCCAAAATTCAAATACCAACAAAGACGAGACTGGTAGAGAGGACTTACTATAAGTATTGCTCATCATCTCTCTTCACATTATGCCTCTGTAATCACTCAGTCCAACTCTCTCTCCTCTTGTCCATTCGATACCCTTTATTTTCTCTTCTCAAGAAGCAAAACTCACATACTATATCACACACAAAAAGAAAGTTATGGGCAGCATCCGCACTTCCAAAGAGGTTGAAAGAGAGCTCCCCACATTTTTTAGGGTTTACAAGGACGGCACAGTCGAGCGCCTCTCCGGTAATGTTTGGTTTTGCTTCGTCTTAGTACTGAAGTTTCATGTTTCGACAATGGATGAACCCTTTTCCGGATACAACAAGGTTTCATCGTAACATATTGTCGTGAAAAGGGAGTAAAGCTTTTCCCCTAATACAGATTGTGCAAAAAATTAAGTCTTTTTATAAGCTTGTTACTCGTAATTTCTAGAGATTTTGTCTACATGACATGATTGTTAAGATACACGTGTGAGTGAGTTATGTTAGAGAAATTCCATATTAAAGAATTAACGTGGGGCATAGCACTTGATATATAAGTTGGTGCATAAGAATACCTGAATTAGGAGGGAGCGGACCTAACACTTATCAGAGAATTAATGTGGTGCATAGCAGTTGATATATTCTTGCTAACCTATAACTTATTGGCTTAAGTTTTTGAGTGAAGATATGCCCAACTGGATATATTGATGGGTTCGGATTTTAGGTTCCTTCTTGGCAATCTCCCCAAGTGAAGGTATCGGACTTATACTGTGCCCTCTTAACAAATGGTATTAGAGCCGATGGTTGCAGTTTTCGAGTAGGTGGGTGTTGTGTGTAGTAACATGGGCCAAAAGTTGGTGCATAAAAAACTTGAATTAAAAAGGAGCAGATCTAATACTGAGCTCACACATGAGGGAGAGATTGTTAAGATGCATATGTGAGTGAGTTATGCTAGAGGAATCCCACATCAGAGAATTAATATGGTGCGTAGCACTTGATATATAAGTTGTGCATAAGAATGCCATAATTAAAGGGGAGCGGACCTAACACTTATCGGAGAATCAACGTGGTGCAGAGCAGTTGATATATCTTTGTTGGCTCATAACTCATTAGCTTAAGTTTTTGAGTGAAGTGGGTCTAACTGGATATATTGACAGGCTTGGATTTTGGATTCCTTCTTGGCGATCTTCCAAGATAAAGATATTGCACTTATGCTGTGTACTCTCAACAATGATTTGAGTCGTGTGAATCGTCGAACTTTGATTCATTTTCAGGCATTCCATATGTCCCACCATGCTTGGAGGTCCCCAAGACCCGCGTTGCATCCAAAGACATCACCATTCGCGAGGACCCTCTCATCCGTGCAAGACTATTTCTCCCGAAACTGGAACCTGTTACTGAACAGCCTGAGAAGCTGCCCATCTTGGTCTACTACCATGGTGGCTTCTGCATCGACTCCGCCTTCTCTCTGGTTGAGCATCAGTATCTCACCAGCCTAGTCGCGAAAGCCAAGATACTCGCCGTCTCGGTTGAGCACAGGTTCACAGAGAAACTTCAAGAAACGGAATTTTTTTACTCATTTGGAGAAAATTAGTGACTTAATCTACTCCGTTATTTTATAGAGCTAAAGGGATTATGTAGTTGTAGTATCACTTTTAGTGCTAAAAAGATGACGTGTATGCGTATATGTAAAGTTTAGTTTTCGATAATCTCATTTTAAATTAAGCCTTTCACTATCTTATGTCCTTTGTCCTGTCATACCGAGTATGGTTTACCGTGAGATGTGGACATGAGAACCAAAAAGTTCTCACCTATTCAACATTGTTCATGTAAATTTCTTTGTGTTTTTTTTTTTTTTTGGTAAGGTAAGTAATATATTGACTTTAAACCACAAACTATACAGAAAAAAGGGAGGGTTGGCACCAAAAACTTACACTCATAAGGATAGACATGTCAAAACGAGTGGAAGGGTGCCGAGAAAAGGAAACAAAAACAGCCAAACAAAGGCAACCAAACAGCGAACTAGCTATAGCCAGCAGCCAAAAGGCGGCAACAACCAAAAGGGAACAAAATGGGGAGGCATTACAACCAACACAGCAACAGCCCTTGCAACAGCACCAGCAACAGACTAGCGGCAAGCCCAAGAATCGGACGTAGTCCCCATCGTCATGAAGCCCTCCACCCCGAAAGGGCCTCCGACGAGAAAAGCTGGATACAGTCCCAAGACACCGGCATCCCTCATGCAAGATTCAGGGAAGATCAGAAACCTTAGCCGAAGAGGAGGATCCACAGGCAAACAGCTCAGGCTGAAAAGATAGAAGGACTAAAATTCCAGCATTGTTGCATCCTCCTATTGATGGGGTGTCCAGGACTTGATGGTAAGTCAAGGTTTTGTCCCTGATGACCTTGTCCAGGCGCTTTTTGAGAGTCAACAAAGAAGATTTACAATCACGGAAGAGGATGTTATTCCTTTCCTTCCAGATAATGTTGCATAAAGCTCCAAAAGCGAACCGAGCAAGAGATTTGTAGAAAGTATCCCCCGAAAGGTAATTGATGGCCCATTGAAGGTTTTCTGACCATGAGTTGTTGCGCCAAGCTAAGTTGCATCTTGTAGCCCAGAAGATAGCAGGATCACCCGTGGTGCTTTGTTTTCGTATACTCTACCACAACAATAAGTCCGATTGATGACTTTCTTCAAAAACTAGTCAAGCTTGGTCATAATGATAATGGTGTTTATCCAAGTGTGATAAAAATAGTAATGGTGCTTGCTTATTTTCTCACAGGTTAGCGCCCGAATGCCCTACACCCACCATTTACGACGGTTGCTGGGAAGCCCTCTAGGGGGTGGCTTCACACTCGGTCAACGGTGGAGCTGCCGTGAAAGAGCCATGGCTGGCTGACCTGGCGATTTCCACCGTTTCTTCGTTGGCGGGGACAGCTCTGGAGCCGACATCACCCACAACGTCCTCATGAGGGCCGGCCACGGCACGATACTTGGTGGCATAAAGATATCTAGCGCTTACCTAACCCACCCCTACTTCTGGGGCTCTGAACCTGTCGGGTCAGAGCCTAAGACGGATCACGACAAGGTGATTCCGCACTTATTCAGGACTTTCTTGTACCCGACGGCGAAGGACGGGGTCGATAACCCGATGATCACCCTGTTCGCGACTGGGGCCCTGAGCCTGGCAGGCCTTGGGTGCGAGAGGTTGCCGGTGAGCTTGGCGGAGAAGGACCTGATGAGAGATAGAGACTTGAAATACTTCGAGGCAGTGAAGGAGAGTGGGTTTAAAGGTGGTGCTGGTGGATGTTGAAGGAGAAGATCACGCTTTCCATATCTTGACTTACGAGAAGGAGAGTGCGCTGGTCCTGATCAAACGGTTGGCTGCTTTTCTTAACAAAAGTTGCTAGTTTGTTTGCTTCAATTTTTTGATCTGTGCTTCGTGATCATCAGTTCTTGAAAATGGAAACTCGCAGGCGTTGATTTTGCTTTTCTATGTTACATTTTGGAAGACCAAATTGCATTCCGACATAAGGATCAGAATCACCTCAGCTCGTAAGGTAGTGAATCTGTATTCTTAATACATTCATGGGAAAACTGTTATGTCGTCCTTCGAAGAATTCAAATAGGTCCTGGTCATCGGAAGTCATTCCGTAGGCCTCGTCGGAGGACAATGCCATGCTGGGATCCGATCTGAGTCGCGTCTCCACCACTCCCTCCTCCACCTCAATTCCCTTGCTACCCAGTCGAACTGTTTCTCAGAGTTCTTCTGATCGATCCAACTTTTCACGATACTCATTATTGGAAGTGATAAGTACGCATGAACTCGATGCACACGAGGGTGTCCCTCGTGATTGCTTACATTCCCTTCTCCGCGTCGCCTCTAAAGTATATAATCACATACTGATTTGGATAATGACGCCACGCCTCTTACAAAACCTTGTATAGAACAATTCATCAATTATGTCCATGTGGGATCATGTCCCCACTCTGGTCTTTAAAAGTTTGGTATCGTCTAGCTTTAGAGAGATTGAAATGAGAATGATCGTTACTAATTCTCTATTAGAACCGAATCCTTGGAGAAGAGGAAACATGTGTGGCTCCGAAGATATCCTCGAAGCGTAAAAGAAACTTCTTGCTATGACAATTCAATCCAGGCCCCAAATGAAAAGAGGACCATCCTTACTTTGAACGCATGAAATAGATCTGATCAATGGACATGCTTCCCAATGGGTCTTATCACTAGACTTGAAAATCATCATTGAGGGCGAACGATGATTTAAAAATATTTTTTGCAGTTATCAAGCAAGTATGAATTAAACTATATGGACCGATCAAACTCAAAAAAGGAAAAAAAATTGTTTTCATATCTACACATTTTTATCTCACCAATTTGGTTGCCAAACCACGACCACCTATACCATGAATGTGACAACAATGGTACCTTCATAATCGCTACAAGGACCTCTCCAACATTACTGGCTTTAGAATAGGAATTTTGATTTGCAATCGATGCTGGACACTAAGGGCACGTATGACAAAATTTTTGTTTCTTTATTTCTTTGTTTTTTTATTTCCCGCAGACAGATTAGGAACAAAAATCCGTTTTATAACTCAATTTCATTTTTTTTTTTAATTTTTGGAACAGATTTCTATTATAGAAATGGATTTTGAATAGAAATCGAAGCTACAGCTTTGTTTCCATTATCTTTTTTTTTTGGCAGTTAAACTTTCTTTCCATTATCAATAGGTACGCTTGTTGGAAAATATTAGTTAAGAAAGATATTTGTGACCTTGCCCGATTTGATTTGTTATAAGCTAATTCATCTATATCTGAAGAGAGGAATTTATTTCTAATATAGCGATTTCCTCTAATAACATTTTTGGTCGTTGTGGAATTTCTTTTCTTTTATATTGGCTTGGCTTGGCTAGTCACAAATTTAAAAAAAAAAAAAAGTTACCATGCCATCCCAAAGTGCAAATCCAATTGCCAAAATGTTAAAAATCCAATTTTTGGGCTCTTTAAATTTTCTTTCACTGAGGGAAGAGGCTAAGGGTGTGCATGACAACATTTCTATTTCGGGGAATTATTTCTTTTTCAGAAATAGTTCTTTTCTATTTTTATTCCCTAGAACAATTTCTGAGTAAAAGAACGCGTTTGGTAATTGCACAAAATTTCTATTTCTGGAATAGAAAAAGAATAGAAATGTGTTTGGTACGAGCCTAAAAATTTCTATTCCAAATTTTATTTTATTTTTTAAAAAAATAAAAAATAAGAAAAAGGAATAGATTAGAGATTATATAAAATTGACAAGATCAAAATCTTATTGCATTAATAATACATTTGCTTAGGTGTAAGAATTCTAATCGAAGATGAACCTATAACATAGGTGGTTGTGTCATGGAACTTGAGCTATTATCTTATATCTGTGTGTGAGGATCTTTACTCATGTAGTTTATAGCCCATTGAATTTAGGCAGTGCCTTGTTGGAATCAATATTCGCAAATTGAAGCTTTGAACTATAGTTCTCAATAATATTGCGAAAAAAGCACAAGGGATCTTGTCAGCCAAATTAATTTGTAGTGATTTCCTTGGGACTAAGTTTTTACTCTTTAAAAAAAAAAAATGTAATTCTAGTGCATGCGTGGCTTGGGGATTAGTCTTCTAATCCCGACATGGATGTTGGGTTGGGGTTGGAAATTTCCAACTATTGGAATGGTGCATGCATGGCATGGCTTTGCTGTTATTATGCATTTAGTTCATAGTATCCTCCTGAAGCAAGACCTTTGTCTCTTGCATTTTGAGCCGTCGATACATTCCATCTTGATGCTACGTTTTCTTCATTCCGAATTACAAAGTATTTTATCTTCGTATTTCACATGAGCTTACAAGGTTTTGTCTAATTTTGATGACGGGAGGTGTTTCTCCTCTCCTCTTTTTCTTTTTTCTTTCTTGACTAGGATGCAAGCCTCGGATGGCGGTTTGTAGGTCTTTAAGTGTCGACTATGCAATAGGTTACAATCTGCGTCTCAAATGTTTGTCCACATTTATGATGCATTCAATGGCATTTGTGCTCATGGAGATAGAATTGGATGACCTTAATACTATTAATAGAAACGTATTCATAATAATTTACAAACACATTGCAAAAGTTGGAAATATAAAGTCATGGAATCTCTTGCATATTGTGATTCATTGCCATCATATTTGCAATATTTTTCCTGATCATGTTTATCTCAGCCGCCTCATCATGTAATGTATCATTTACAACCTCGTCTTGTGTAGGTCTAAATGGATACTTTGGATCTCCATATAGGGCAAAGTTCTTGTCCATCTTGAATTGGTCGTGAATATAATTATGGAGAGTACAACATGCAATTTTAATAAATGCTTGCTTTCGAATTGAAAATGGAAGAATGTGTCTCAAAATGGAGAAATGATTTTTTAATGCCCCAAATGACCTCTCGATGACATTTCTCAATGAATAATGCTTATGGTTGAACAATTCTTTTGCTGTTCTGGGCCGTCTCTTTCTATCCCTATAATCGTTCAGATGATACCGTTCACCTTTAAACAGAGCTAAAAATCCTAGAAGTGTTGCATAACAAGAATCTATTACATAGTATTTGCTTACAAGAATATATACATAAATTTGGTATGATATACAATAGCTATACAATCATAAAGAAAATCACTTCATATAGACAAAGCAAATACTTGGTGGTGGTCAAGGAAATTGCAGTTGAGGAGTCTCGAGTGCTGAGAGAACCCGACAATTGTTGGTAGATCCTTCCCGCCCGGCATATACAAAAGTAAATTTCATATCAAACGAATAAACACATATCACATTGGGATCTATTGTGCCATATGGACGGATGCGTTAACTTGGGTGCCATCAATAGTACCGATGCAGCCTTGTGATTTTATGAAAGTATAGCGTTACACAATATTATCGGCTACATATATTTCAATAATGTAAAATTGATATAAAAATCATACCTTGAAGTAACGTCTATGGTTAGGATCGATAAGAATTTCCCTTAAAACAACATCAAAGGAAGGCAACCTGATAATCTCTTTTGATAATTTGAGAAATACTTTTAATACTATAGTAATTTACTTACTGATTGTTTCTCCCGAATGTTGAAATCTCTCACATAAATCTCTATTAGCGTTTTTGTGACCAACCATAGATAAGAAAATCCCAACTTGTTCATCTACTTTAGATATCGACTATCTTTCAGCCAGCCTCTTGCCCTCATTAGATCACATAGGTTAAGAAAAACATGTCTCTCTAACTTGAACGCTTCATATATCCAAACTGAATGTCCGTAAACAATTTCCCTTACCCATTCGAGTCCTGATAATTTACTGTCCCTAATAGGTTCTTTCGTATGCACATAGACATAACTATGCTATCATTATGTCAATATCAAATTCATCCAAATACTGTTCAACTGCTACTACCTTTCCATTAGATACACTATTTGATTCCTCTTTCATAGTACCTATGCCATCACACAAATACAAGAACATTAATATCGATATATATATATATATATATATATATATATATATATATATATATATATAAAACAATAGAAACCAATATTGTAAGTAATAGAGTGAAAACAAACCAGATATAAAAATTCCACACAATCCATCGTATCCAAACCACCACACAAATGCAAAAGTCTTAACATCAATATCTTAAACAACAAAATAGCAACCAACAACATAAGTCACATAGTCAAATAAAACTCCATGCAATCCACGATACATTTCTTGACGTCTCCTAAAGATATTGGAGAAGTCCATATCTCCTTTCAGTCGGGGATTTGACAAAAGCCTCCCTCCACGTAGCACTAACGCAAGCTCGTTCCACTGCTTTGTTGTAAAGATCCTGCTCTAACGTAGGCATGGCAACTAGGACATCAATTATAGCATATACAGAGAATGGGTCTACAGGTGGTGATGTGACTTGTGAAGTGATAGAACCACTCACAGATCGATTAGCCCTAGTTTTGATCATCTCTTGTATGGCTTTGTAGGTGCTAGCAATACTAAATGAGTGACTCATCCTTCTCCTCTTACTATTTGGAGTTTTATCCATCCTATGTTTGTCATGAACTGGAGTAGGAGTTTTGTGAGACATAAAAACTCTCTCATCAATATAGTGTTCACTTAAGTCCTCTCGTTTATCGTCTGCATCATCACCACCAGTGCCAAGTTTGTCCAACATCACCAAATCTTCGACATTTCCTACTGCATGCTCCCCAGTAGCATATGTCTCACCAAATACAATACACAAGTCAGGATATTGAGGAAACCCATCATTCTTGAATTTTGCCCACTCAATATTAACTTGCAATTTTCACAATTTTTCACAATGATGACATATATCAGCAACACAATTAAACATCTTGCCATGTACATCTACAGTGATCTCAAAATGACCAAATGTTAAATCATACCTTGACGTGAGGTTCCCATATACTTAGATCATCGATAACAACTGTTTTGTTCATATTATCCTAGCCAAATCTGGATTGTGAAAGAAGCTTCTTAAAACTACCATATTGTTTTTTTTTTAATTTGTTCACCTTGTTCTTCAATTGTACTTGAGTATATTGGTCTTGTTCGGTTATTGAATTCTGTCCGTATGTTATTCCACCCTACTTTGTTGAAAGTAGAAGATGTACGATTTCCCTTTTTGACCTCTTCTACCAACAAACTGACGTACAAGTTGGTTAAAAGCTCAGTCCACTTTGTGGTGAATGCCTCTTTTTGGGATGCCATTTAACCTTCACTAGTTGAACATCATATGAGTTCAAGAAAATTAAATAGATGGAAAACCACTTTCTTTCTAATATGAATTCATAGCTTGTCCCAAGGATTAGGCTAGGTTCATGAAGCATGCACTTCAAGAATTACTTTAACTACCAAAAATAGTTATGTCGTCAGCAAAAACGTTACATTGGACATTTAACGGGGCATCGGTTATTGCACTATGTATAGAGACATACCAAAAGCGCTGAAGAAGACCATAAGGAAATAACAATGAATCTATAAGTCAATCAAGGATCCTAAAAAGGCTTAGTTCATGAGATTAATTACGTTTATTAGACTTATATACATACTTAATATAAATGGCAAGCCAGCTTAATGTTTGGCACTACTTTTAGGAGTTGCAGAAAATACAAACAGGAAGCAAAAACTAAAAAGAAAGCAAACACTAAAATGAAGTAACTACAATATAACCCAGTGGTTGGCATTATTTTTTTCTCTTCCGATCATTGAGTAACAAGAATTCAACCTCGCCACTGTCACACCAAAAAGAGAGTGCAACATGCTGCTTCCTTATTTTCTCATCACCATTTTTTAGATTAAAGAAACACGCAAGTAATAAATCTAGTTATAGGATGATATTATCTCTAAACCTTGGATACAATTCAAAACCTTGGACAGCTACTCAATGCATAAAAGTTCCTGATTAGGTAAACCCATTTGATAAAAGCTTTTCGTCGTATAATATAAGGATAGTTCCCTATGCAGACTTTCAATTTGCATATACATACCAGTTAAGATTCTCATAGGAGTAAGCAAGACTTTTGAAAGGAATGAACAGAAAAAGATTGGCTAAAACAGAGCCTTTATCATAGCCTATCGCTAAAACAGAGTATCAACAACTTCAACTACTCACACACACACGCACATGCACACACACATACACAACTCTCTCATTTCATTTCGTACTCCCACTGGTTTTGAGAGACAGAGAAGCATAGAGAAAAGTGCATTAGAATTTTGGTGCTTTTCATCAATATCGCTCTTGCTTTGGTACTCCTCTATCTAGCCAACACCTCCATCCTCCTCCTCTCTCTCTCTGTGTGCATTGTAATGTAGAAGTACAAGCTAATTGCTAAGAAAACATAGAACAACAAGAGAACCCCTCTGTCTCGCCTCTCCACCCGCTCTCATCATCTCACTATACCAAAACCCTCTCTTTGATAAAAAAAAAAAAAAAAACTATTATGGGTCCGTCTAGTGATCGACACGACTTCGTGCCGTGCTTGGTCCGGCACAACCCTATTGACCATTCTTAGGATATGCATATTTGATAAAGTGTTTTTCATGTCCATTGATGTATTCCCTAGGGAAGGGAAGTGGCTTGTCCACTAAAAAAGTTAATATGACTATATATCCTCTAAATATAATGAAGAAGTTGTCGTTTTATTGTCATGACCTGCCCCTTAGTATGAGGGAAAGTATGCTTAGGGGTATTGCCTAAAGAATAAGTCTTACAGCCTATGATTTAAACGTGGGCTCTTACAAGCCCACGCCTTGCGCGATGTTGGGTATTTAAATTGATACTATGAGAATGTTTGTAAAAAGGAGTCGCTACTAGCTTATTAGTATCCTCTAGAAATGAAGTGAAGTGTGGGAGCATATTTTACTTCTTACATAACCAGATAATCTAGGTCGGGGACTTAGTTACACTAATTAAACAATTAATACCCTTTTGGTAACTAATTTTGTTCATTTCAAAAAAATGATTTTTGTCAAGTAGTTTAGATTGATTTTAGACCTATCCACTAATATGTGAGGTGATCATGTGAGTGTACAATCATTATAATAATGATCAGCAAACAATGAGGCATTAAATAAATTGTAAGGAAAAACAAGCATCTAGCATTAAATAAATAAATGCCAATCTTAACTAGGCCAAAGGGAAGCCAAAATTATTATATTGAAAGTGCACAATCAAGTATATTCATTTTTAAAGACCATCGGAACCCTATGGTAAAGCCCTAGACTCTTTTTCAATTTAGAGCACAACATTTTTATTAAGGATTTTCTCACACTTTAAAAGAAAACTACCCATATTTTTTTTATAGCTTTTTCTGATTTTAGAAAAAAATGATTTTTTCGGAAATTTTAATTAATTTTTATTTTTGAAAAATTTAAAAACATTTTCTTTAATTAATTCTCTTTTAATTCGAAAATAGCGACCCGGGCCGGGCCTTGGGGCCAGTCCGGATGAGGACAGAACCCTGATCACACGAATTTGGGTCACGGATAGAAGATGGGCTATAAGAGCAAGCCTTTTGAGAAAGGGACCAAGCGAAGTCCAATTCGCCAAAATTGGAGGAGACCCAAACTCACTTATGACAAGCCCCAGCCCAAATTCACCTAATTCAAACTGGTCCAAACTCCCTATGGTCTAAATGGGCCCAAATTTACCAATCTCAGCTAAGTTCAAGCCCATAATCTCCTTTAAACCCAAAGTCCCACGAGCCCACAGCTACATCCTCTCACATTTCCTTTCTCAGACGTCTGCATTTTTTCTCTTCAGAATTTGTCCACCCCGAATCCCCTCTTTCAATCGGACTCAAGAAATGAGACGCTAGAAGAGAAACAACAATCTTTCTTCATCTAAAACAAGATAACCACGACACGAGTGGAACCCTCCTCGCCACTATGTGCATTTACCAAACTATCTTCGTCCGCTATAATTGAAATATCACCATCCTTCATCGATTCGACGCTCACACCCATTGCTTCACAGAAATGCCTAGAACATGGATATAGAGAATGGGACGTAACACGAGTTTAACGTGAACGTCATTGGAGATTCGGTAATATGCATAACAGCGCCCCTCACTCATTCTCCTCACCAATGTTCATCATGAGGAGAGCAATCCGAAGAACATGACAAACTAAATATTCGGCAAACCCACTATGTGTCGACTTTAGGCTTAATATACGATCACTCAATCTATTTCATACAAACCATAGCCGAATTAACCAGAACTATTTTAAACCGACTCTCAGAGGCATTTTGTCAGACATGTGGTGGGCGACAGATGGAGGGAAGCCACGAACGAGACCAGGGCTTAGAACCAGATCAAAGCTCAACACGAATGGGCCAGGAATGCTCAACATCAACGAAGGGCAGCATAAGCGAACCCAACAGGCACACTTCGGCTCAGTATCTCGTGCAAAACATGAGATAAAAGCGCAAACTCAGGGCAAAAAAAAAAAAAAAGTCGGTCGGGGGCCCCTACCCGGCTCGGAGGCTGTGACCGATGGGCAAGCTCGATAGATCGGACTACGTCCGGTCGCTCCGCATGCCTCTCCGAACCGGATCCTCGGGGAATCAACGCAACTCGAAACAATAAAAAAGAAACGCACCGAGACCTACCGTGGGTAGAAGCGCACGTCGGCGAGGGTTGGCGGCCAAGGTCCAGGTGCGGTGGCTACCGGAGGAGACCCTTCACTCGCGGCCTCACTCTTCGCTCTCTCGTTCTCGCTCTCTCGGTTGCTCTCCCTTTCTCGCTCGGTCTCTCTCTCTCTCTCTCTCTCAGCCGAAGAACCAGCCCCCTCAAGCGCTCGCATCCTCTCTCCCATTAAAGACCATCCCGCAACCACGGCCTCCGCCATTGCCGGCTGCGGTCGTCGGCCTCCCACTGACCGACCGTTTCGCGCGACGCTTCCCTCGTCCTCTCTCTTCACTACCGTCCTCGCGTCCTTCCTCCTCTTGTCGTCCGGGCGACACCCCGGTTTTTGTCGGCGTCTTGACTCTGGAGCTGCTGTGGGGATGAAGACCCGCGCGCGGGCCGGGCCGAAGGAAAAGGGAGATGGGCCGGCTCAGGAGCCGAAGGACAGGGAAAATGAGATCCTGGGCCGGGCCCACGGGGAAAGAGGAGAGGCCGGGCCCCTCCTTAGTTTTCCCCTTTTTCTTTCTTTTTATATATAAAAATAATTTAAACAATTTTTATTTTTATTTTAGAATCCCTTCTTATTTATTTATTTATTTATTTATTGCAAAGCCTCCTAATGTCTACATGCTATGTAATTTAATGAAAATTAATTTTTTTTTGCTTACGGGTTATAAATTAATCCTTAATATTTAATGGAATTAACGAATGATTAGAAGGGTTGTCAAAATACAGGTGTCGATATTTATTTTGCGTCGAATTGATCATTGTAACTTATAAGATAATCACGCAAATGCCGGGAAAATTCAATGGGCCATTTGTGGCTCGTACAATGTAAGTAGAGACCTCTCTCTCTAAACAAGTGGACTTGAAACGTGCTTTCGAACAGCATAGACGAGGCCCCTGGTTTTCTGAGTTTTAAAAGCAATCTCTTAAAAACTCCTCGTCTTCACGCCATTTCTCTTTTCTTCCCTCCGTAAATTTTTCCCTCTCACAGTCTCACTCGCCTTTTATTCAACATTTGTCGCTCTCTCTCACTGAACATTTGAAGAAGCGCGACGTTTTCAGGTCCCATATCGTCTATCACTCCTTAAAGTTTTGGCCTTTCTGGGTTTTGTCTATATTCAAGAAATTCAAGAACCATGTTGAGAATGCAGCATCAATGTTCTAAGAGTGATAGACGCACTAAATACAATGCAGCATCAATGTTCTAAGAGCGATAGATGCACCAAATACAACTCTAACGAGTTCAACCAATTTTGGACAAGGAAAAAAAAAGTTTTAAACCTATTACATCGATGCCAATTCAATCCTAAGTCTTTCAATTGGACCAATTTTGTCCTAAATCTTTTCACATTTTACCAATTGAATTTATCCAGCCAATTTAGATCATAAATTGCTAACATGCATGACCAACCGTGCCATGTGGGACTGCCGGTATTCACGTAAGCGATTTTGGGTTTAAATTGGCCGGATGGACTTAATCGGTAAAAGGTGAAATTGGCAAAATGTGAAAAAAGTTTAGGAGTAAATTGATCTAACTGAAAGGCCTAAGACTGAATTGATACAAATGCTTTGGGTTTATGGCTTTTTTGGTACTTTTCACACTAATTCTGTCAAGAGGAAGGCATTCGTCATCAACTAACCATTGCCTATGCCCCATAGCAAAATGCAGTTGTGGAAAGAAAGAAAGAATAGAATTGGCGAGATCAATGGTAAAGGAAAAAGGATTCCCTAACACATTTTTGGTGAAAGCAGTTTATATGGCAACATACCATTAAATGGGGACTTGATTAAAGTAGTTTGAAATAGAACTCCAATAGAAGCATGGAGTGGATGAAAGCTTCCAATGAAGCATTTGAAGGTGTTCGGGTGTATATGCTACGTCCACGTTCATGCTACGTCCACGTTCATGCTCGATGAGAAGATAGAAAACAAATATCCATCGACATCAATGACCAATTGAAAGGCTATCGAGTCTATAATATAAGAAATTAGAAGCTGATAATTAGTCAAGACATCGAGTTTGACGAGAGTGCTTTCTGGAACTCGGAGGAAGAGAAGATCGAGAAGAAATATGTCACCTTACCGGATGTATCACTAGCATGTCAAGAGTCAACAATGCAAGTATAAGGTGGACTCTTAGATTCTCCATTCTAGACATAATGCCACCATCCTCTCCAAGTGCAACGAAAGAAAAGTCTACTCCAAAGCCTCCTATAGTAAAATCTCTTAGAAAAGTTAATGAAACATGCAACTTCACTACTGTGGAAGTGGAAAGCTATTAATATACTTCCAAAGAAGAAGTTGGGACAAAAGCCATCAAGACAGAAATCAAGATGATTGAGAAAAATGGAACTTGGGAGCTTGTCAATTGCCTTGAAGACAATACATCATTGGCGTCAAGTGGGTACAATATGAAGCTCAATGCATATGGAACAATTCAAAAGCATAAGGCAAGACTCTTGCTGAAAGGATACTTGCAACAATCAAGTAACAACTATATTGAGACTTTTTGTCACGCCCCGAACCCTGAGTACGCAAACATCTCTCAGTGGTCGATTAAAAATGCGACACCCCAAGACGCATCATCGACCCATTCTTTTTATCTTTCGATTATACGCATGCGGAAACGAATTAACTTAAACACCCAGTCAATCAATAATAATAGGGATAGTAAAAACACCACAACGATTTCTCACAAATTACGATTTATTTAACAACGGGTTAATCAAAGGAGTTTAATATATACAAGTCTACCACAAAATGAAACTCCTAAGCGACCCACAAACAAAAAGGGTCAAAGGTCGGGGTTAACTTTCAACTACACAAACTCCCAACATCCGCTCTAGTACCCAGGCATGAAGTTGGGCACGTTGCCAGGTGAGCACAGCTCCCCGGGCCCCTCCGGCTCGGAATCTGGATTCACTACGACACCGTCGGGTATGTTGATATCCATGGGGTCACCGTCTTGCCCATCCACATTCCCGACGGGCGGTCCATCAAAACCATGCAATGGACCCTCTTGACCACCGTTCGGTTTCGTAATAAACCACGCTTTGAAACGGTGGGACACCATATTTACAAAACCCTCATCTACCCACACCGTCGTAACTACCAACTCGCGAAATTGGTTGGTCCTGGGGATAGGATATAGAGTAGTCTCTACCTTCATATCCCGGGGGACCCCAAATTGTACCGGGCGAATCTCCATGCTACGGACCTGAAAATTTTTTACAACGACGGAGTGAGATAAAATCTTATCGAGTTAAAATCCCTAAACCTCGGTTAGGACGCAAATTCGCCTCGAAGGTGGCCTAAGCACACGCCACACATAAACTCATCTCGCCTCAGCACACCCCTGCATATTAGTACGTCTCGCACAGTAAGAACAGAGTAACGTGCATAAATAACAATCAGAACACATACGAGAATTTCACTCGCATTGTCGACACACGTGTTCCAATCATTACGACCCCTTGGGCGACGGCCAACACAAGTGTCGGCGGTCTTCCGGCATAACCGGGCATCGTCCCGCCCCGTTGGGCACGGCATCGTCTAGGACTCCCGCCCAAACGACATTCCATAAAGGAGCTTCGGTTCAGCCTCAACTGCGACTCGCCATCCAGACCCCTGTCGGGCATCCGATAAACTCGGGCATCGTCCCCAAACTCCCATTGGGTGACAGGTTCAATTAAGTGACCACTCACGCACATCATCAATCAAGCCCACTTTTATCACCGCAATTTAAGCAAGAACACAATACTTCCTTTTTAAATAATAAACTTGGCAATTTCTTCCATATATAAAAATCCTAGTAAAAAAATCGGGCGTGGTCACGTATTCCAAATCGAACCATCAAACTTGGCACATTTCTATCTTAACACTCCATTGTTTTATCTAGCACGTAAAATTTGGTATCCAAACCCGACATCTCATTTTTTTTCTATTTAATTGCCTGTAAAACCATCGTTTGTAATAATAATCAGTAACTATCATAGAGCAATCAATTGCATAACATCGTACATACAAACCATCAAAATTACGCATAATCTCATCCAAGAAAACTAGCGTAAAATTCTACGTAACGACTAATCCGTCACTAATTACGCTAATTGTGATTAATTAAATAAATTACAATTAATAAAGCTAAACGCAATTAATTAATCTAAACACGATTAATTAAACTAATCGAAATTACTTACACTAATCGTAATTAAATTTAACCTAAACAATTCTTAATCGCATTTAAAACTAAACCAAGCTTAACTAAGACTAATCACTATTAGTACTAATCTAACCACTCCTAAACGCAATTAACAGCCTAATAAAAAATTAGGAAGTTAACTCATGGGTTTTCGATGGCGGTGGGCTCGAGGCGACGGCGACACGATGGTGTTGAGGACGTGCCATTCGCGGATCGAACAGGGCTCAACGGTGGCGGTGACGGCCCTTCAAGTCCACGGCCACCTAGGAGTTTCGGTTTGGTGGTGGTTGCGGGGTGCTCGGGTGGACATTGGGGTTGTGGGCGTGGAGTGACGGTGCTGGCGGGTGGCGTGGAGTGGTGGCGAGGTGGTGATGCGGTGATGGTGCCAGCGGTGGTGGCTGGGCGTGGAGATGGAGTGGCGGTGACGGGGTGGTGTTGGCGTGAGGCGAGGCTGCTGGTGGGTGGAGCTAGACGTTGGGTGGTGCCGCTGGTGGTGACGGCGTGAAGATGATGAAGCTGGCGTGATGATGGTGGAGGCGTGCGGCAGCAAGAATGAAAAGGAACAGAACCAGGTGAAGAGAGAATGGGGCTGGCGGCAGGGAAAGAGGAGAAAATGAATGGGAGAGAAGAACATGAGGGAAGAAAGGAGAAATGGGCAGCAAGGGGGCTGTTTCACGCATGAGAGAGAGAATAAGCCAACCAATCAAAGACTCTTAGGAAATATCTCAAATTCATCATCACATATGCCTCAAAAGTCTTCTATGCTCATCCTTAGTCTCCCAAATATCTTCTTTAACTCTAATTTCCCAAAATTAAAGCTTTTTGGGTAGCAAATTTCCAATTTGCCTCCCCATCCGAATTTCATTTCATTTTTCTTTTTGTCCGAAAAAAAATCATTTTTCTGAAAAATTTCGGACTTGTCGAAAATTTGGCGAAAGATGAGACGACATCCAATATATAAATCGTAACACACTCGAACGTTCGATTCCTGAAACCGAATTAAATTTTGTGGTTAAAATCGATCGAATGCGACTTTAGTACGACCTAATCTATCGGGTAGCTTTTAGGGGTTTTCTCGCGGTTGACCCGTGGTCGATAATTTTTTATTCACGCTTGTGCATTTTCGAATCGTAGACAACCCTCGGTTGTCATGTAAATTGCGAGGGTTCAATTACGTATCCTGAATATAATATCAATAGAAAATTGGTTTATTGCCGTTTGACACGAATATCGCAATCGTGCGGAACCACCCGCAATTTGACTACGTACTTCCATCTAATCGACTTATATCTGTTCGCTAATCGTTTTATAATAATGTGGTATTGACCCTTGCCGATTATTAGGGTTGAGCAGTTGATTTCTGATTGAATTCTCTAGTCTGTCGCGTTTATAACCCTTTACGGTCTTACCTAATAGATTAGTTAACTCGTGAATGATCAGTTCCGAGTAAAATAACCATAAGCACATCGATGATATAACCATTTCATATATTCGAAACAGGGGTCAAATTTTGAGACGTCACACTTTTGCTCTTGTCGCATGTCTCGATACTATTCGTACTATCATAACCTTAGTAGCATAAAAGAAACGGAAAGTCTATCAACTAAATGTAAAGCCAACTCTCCTAAATAAATATCTTCAAGAAAAATCTATGTGTAACCACCATTATGATTTATGACTATGCCCAAGAAGAGAAGGTTTAAAGCTCAAGAAGGTCCTATATGGGCCAAAACAAGCACCACGAGTGTGGTATATTAGAATTGATGAATACTTCTCTAATAAGGATTCAGGAGGAGCAAGAGTGAACCAATGCTATACATCAAGACCCAAGAAAAGTCCGACACTCTTATTTATTATTTGTATGTAAATGATTTCATATGTACAAGGAACAATAAAAAAATAATTTAAGAATGGAAAGAAGATGATGAAGACATTTGAGATGGCGAGCTTGTGCTTGATGCACTACTTCCTTGTTATTGACATTGACCAAAATGCAAGAGTTTTCAATTCATAGAAGAAAATGCAGAGAACCTCAAGATGAAATCGAAGATGAATTATTGCAAATTAGTTTACCACATTGCTTGTGAAAAATGCAGAAGATGATGCGGAAAAAGCATGCGCTTCCACTATAGAAGCTGATACGGGAGCATCGAGCTCTATCGATCAACTTGCAAACCCAACTCAGAAATTTCTTTAGCTTTTGGATTTTAATGAGGGGTCATTTTTGCCGGCTTTTAGTGACATGCTCTTTCAAACATCCGATAGGTAAATAAAAATGCAACTTATAGTTGAAAGGTGAAACAAGAGGGCAAGATCTTTGATCTTTATTAGCCAAACGAAAAATACAACCCGCTTGTTTTTTAGGAGTGACGGTTCATCACTTTGATACCTTGAATGCGCTTCCTTTTATGTCTCATGATTGATGGTGAAACCTTTTGGACTTAGTGATACATATTTGATATGTTCGGTGATCTACTTCTTGTGTTGTGAATTATACCTTCAATACCTTTTGCTTGTAAGGATAGTACCATTGAATTGTCTATTTTCTAGTACAGCATACAACATAGATGGAATTGAAAGTACTAAAAGTTTCAGCTTTGGGATGTTCTTACTTGGTTGCAGTCTTCCCGGTGCGAAAGTGGTACATGCGCGCTATCATATTTTAGCCTTCCCTTGCCACAACATATGTCTTTTAGATTGTTTGCTAAGGGTATGTTTAGTAACCATTTTATTTGGGAACAATTTTTGCTCTAAAATAGTTTTTTCTGATTTTGTTCCCTAAACAAGTTTTTGAGCATTTGAAGGCGTTTAGTAATTACACAAAATTTCTATTCCTGAAATAGAAATGTGTTTGGTACGACTTTCAAATTTTTTCGTGACTTAAAATTTCATTTAATTTTTTTAGTATTTTTTGAAAAAAAATATTTTTTTCTTTTCTTTTATCCTTCTCTTCTTCTTCCTTCTCTAGTTGGTTGTCGGTCGGCTCTCGTCTGGTAGGTTGTTGACCATGGTTGAGGCCGGCGACCGGCTAGATTAGGAAGAAGAAGAAAAGAAAAATAAAAAAGAAAATTACTTGATTCTTGAATTATTCTTGAGAACAAAGAAGTAACTTTTTTTTTTTTACTTCTTGATTTTGCTCCAACTTTATTCCCTAAAATAAAAGAATTAGCTGACGTCACTAAGCATATTTATGTTTTTTTTTTTTTTGTTCCGGGGAATAAAAAAATATACATAGCCAAGAATTGATCGATTTCCAAATAGGCCTTAATTGTCACTTTACTAGATGACATTCATTTCTTATTCTTTTCCTTCTCGAGGTTTAAAAACTGTGCATGGATTGCTTATTTGGTCACTTCTTCATCTCTGTAGTTGGCGAATTCCATGGTGGAGCCACTTGCAAGAACTGGTTTAAAGATCTAGACAGCCGGCTTCCTCTCCTGGGTTGGGCACATCAGGGACAGGAATAAACGAACCTCATCACCAAGGGTCCAGGATCAAGACCGGCGACGGCAACCAGTCGGGGTACACTTTACAACATTCTCTAGAGCCTCAAGACCTTTGACACCACCCTCCCGGTCGACCTTGTCTCCAAGCAAATCAACAATGCCTGTCATGCCCTCTGTTGCTGCTACTAAGCCTGTAAGTACTTCGACTAAGCTTGCAGTTTTAGTTGCAGAGCAATCAGTTCTTGCCAGATCATCGACTCCATCAAGGTCAACTGCGAGGTCTTCAACGCCAACTGCCCATCCCATTATTAACCCACTAAAACTGGCATCAAGGGTGTAGCGACCTAAATTTCGGGTGCACCATCTAAAATCAAGCTAATGGACTACTAAATCTAACCTAGCTCGAGCTCTTCCAAGCTCATACCAATTCGCGACTTAGGTTCAAATATCTAGCATGCAAAAGGGAGTCACCATTAATCAATTTACGATAGGTCGATTAGACACCGAAGTAAAATAATGGGAGAATTATTTTACTTCTACGAACCAGAGATTTTGGGTACGGGGACTTGATTACGTTAGATTTCTCTAACGTCCTTTCGGTACATTTCTCTTTTATTTTGAAAAATGTTTGGCAAGCAGTTTGAATTAATTTTAACTTATTTTCCTAACATATGAGATTATCATGTGGGTGCGCAAACTACCAATTTATCACTCAAGAAGGCAAATAAATAAATTCCAGGACTTACCTTAAAGCAACGAAATCATCTGCGTTGTTAGATCAGAATTCATATCAACAATCCTAGATATGATTTCTAATTAATACGCAATCACTTAATTTTTTTGTTTTCATTTATTTAATGAGAATCATGCAATGCAATGTTATTAATTTAACATGAAATGATATGACGTGACAATATGACCTAAACTATATGACATGAATAAGCATGCAATCTATCCTAAAGCATAAAATGAATTTATTCTAATTTTTTTGTATTTTCTATGAAATTCTAAATTTAAGAAATGCAACAATTACATATGCAATTTAAATTAATCAAATGACCTAATTCTAATGATGAGAAATTTCTAACTAAATGAACCTAGCTACAATCACTAGATGACGAAAATTTCATAAACCTAATCCTACATGACGTGCGCATGATTTTTTTTTTTTTGTATATATATTTTTTAATGAAAATTCCTAATTAAAATCACTAAAGATAAAAATCTAACGAAAGTGAAAAATAAAGTTAAATGCTATCTATTCTAAATGCCTTGTAAACATGCATTTTAAAAAAAATAACTAGCCTATCATGCAATCAATTCTAATCTACATGAAATGCAAATGCAATTTTTTTGTATTTTCGGGATAAACAGAACAATTAAGAGATAAACATCAAACCATCCATGGTCATCAAAAATGCTATCCATCATTCGAATTAAAATTCAAAATTGATTATTTCGCTAATAAAATTGATAAATTGATCTTAAACCTTAAAGATCAAGATATCGCTTTTACTCCCGCGTGAATAATTATTCCATCTAAAACCTTATACATGGAATAAAAAATCATGTGCGGTTGCGATTTGAGCGGTGCATCGGGAATTTCAATCATGCATTGATAAATATTTCAAACAAAGTGACATGATATAAAAAATTAACACAAGATAAAATAAATTTACCTAGTAAAATAAATCTACCTAAAAATAAAGTAAATCTCTACCAAAATTGGAATTTTCAAAAATTCGATTGGTTCAAGTGAACCGCGATGGAGGTTCACCGGGCCGATGGGTCGCCGATCGGAACGGGGGCTGTCCGTCGGAGCTCCGGCGAGGTATGGGCAAGAGTCGGGCGCAGAAGGGGCGCAGAGCTCGGACCGGGAGCAGCGGCGGCGCTCCGGCGAAGGGCTCGGGTGGCAAGGCAGCGGGCGACGCCGGGTAGAAGCGCGTCGGTCGGCCGGTCGGAGCGAGGCGGAGCTAGGCGGCTTTGCTCGGATGGAAAGCGGCTCGCCGGCGGGGCGGAGCGGGGCGTCGTGGGCGGGGCGCCGGGCGGGAGGAGCAACAAAGAGCAAGTAGACGCGAGCGCCGGGTGCTCCGGCAAAGAATAGGGCGAGGCGAAGTAGAAGCGAAACGAGGCGGAGCAGGGGGTGTCGTTGGCGTTGCCGGCGACGGACGAGCGAGCAGGGTGAACGGCAGTGAAGCTCGGCTGTTGCGGGGCATCGGGCGGCGACGGACGAACGAGCAGGAGCACTCGGAGACGCGGCGAAGCTCGGTGAGTGTGGCGGACGGGCGGTGATGGCGCGGCAAGGCTCGACGCCGTGCGGAGTCGCGATCTGCGGTAGCGGTGGGCGTCGAGTCATCGTGAGGATGCGGCGAAGCTGCGGCTTCGCGGGTTGCTGGCGGAAGAGCAGGCGCGGGCCCGTGCGGGGGCTCGGCGGCGGTGATGCAGAGCGGAGATGCGGCGCGGAGGTGTCCGGTGGCTCGGGCAGCAGGGGGCGGCTCCGGCGTCGGTTGGGAGGCAAGTTGCTGAAGAAGAAGAACAGTGTTCTTCCTTTTTTCTTCTTTTTTCCCGCTGCACGTTTTCTCTCACGTCTCCCTCTCTCGTTGCGAGTTAGGCCCCGTTTGGTTGGACTTTCCCAAGGGGCTTTGGGCCCCGAAAGCCCCTTGGGAGAAAATTTTTGTGTTTGGCAAAACTTTTGAATGCTCTTTGGTGGAATGTGGGCATTCCAAATGCTGAAAGCCCAATGCTGGGGTAATGTACGGCTGCTTTCAGCTTTGGCATTTCCAAAATGCCAAGAGTTACCGTTCATTCTTCTTCCCCACCATCTTCTTCTCCGTTCAGTTCTTCTTCCCCCGCCTGAGAGTCGGCCGAGTTTCGCGGTTGGCGGCGCTCAGCCGCAAGTGGGCTGCCGGATGCCTCGCCCGAGGTCGCGCAACCTCGGGCGAGGTGGCCCGAGGTCGGGCGACCTCGGGCATCGCCCGGGTCGAGCGACCCGAGCGCCGCCGCCCGAGGTCGCGCGACCCGCGACGCCGCCCGAGGCCGCGCGACCTCGGGCGGCGTCGCCGAGGTCGCTCGACCTCGGGCGGTGTCGCCCGAGGCCGCGCGACCTCGGCGAACCTCAGCGGCGTCGCCCGGGTCGCTCGACCTCGGCGACGCCGCCCGTGGCCGCGCGACCTCGGGCGACGCCCGGGTCGCTGGACCTCGGCGGCGCCGCCGAGGCCGCGCGACCTCGGCGACGCCCGGGTCGCGCGACTCGGGCGTCGCCCGTGGTCGGCGCAACCCAAGCGGCCGGGTGGCGCCACTCGGGCGTCGCCGAGGCGACCTCGAGCGAGCCGCTCCCCGCCACCGCCACCCTCCCCGCCACCACCGGCGCCACCGTCACCACCACCAGCCGCACCCCCACGATCACCCACCGCATCTCCTCCTCCCTTTTCTTTTCTTTTCTTTTTTTCATTTTTCATTTTACTTTGAAATAGCTTTGCAAAACATACACAAAAAAATTGGTTTCCAAACACACTAGCCTTCCCAAAATGCTCATTCTCTCAAGGATACTTGGGAAATGGCTTTGCATTCCCCCAAAGTTGAACCAAACGGGGCCTTACCGTGCCCCGCTTCTACCGACTTTTGCCTTTTTTTTTTTTCTTTTTTTTTTTTTCTGCACACCCCCTTACGTCCCCTCTCTTTCTCTTTTACTTTCTTCAGCAAAAAAGGCAAAGCCTTTGCCTGCCTTTCTCCTCCCCAACGAAGGAAATTTTTTCCTTTTGTACTTGAATTTCTTCCCTTCAAAACTCGAGAAAGAGCCCTTTGCCCAAAAAACGAATTTTTTGCTTCTTGTTGAATTTTGACCTAGAATTTGAGAAGAAGCCCCCTTCGACATGAAAACTCAAAAATCTTCAATGTGGCCGTGTATTTTTATTGTGTGGCCTCCGAAAAACCCTATGCGTTTTACCTTTTTATAGGCCACCGATTAGGGTTTTTAATTTTTCAAAATCGATATCCACGAAGATCTTTTTTTTTTTTTTTTCAAACTCAATATTCGTTTGATATCTATCCTATCCAAAAAATTCATCATATCTCAGAAAAATTTCAAATCTCTATTTTTCACGAGATAATTTTCGATCATTAAAGAAAACGAGCTTAGGCCAATTGGCTCGCTTCGTAAGCTTAGTCCGGCTGCCAAGTTAAAGCTCAAAGCCACTAATTAAACTCATCCACTACCTGGTCCAATAAACAAATGCAAAAATGCAAATTAAAAATGAATGCACCTAAATTTATATGCTTTGCAATTAATATTTTTTCGAGATAAAAATTAAATTTCAATTTTCTATGCAATAAATAAATGACCGAATCGCCAAAATTTGTCCAACAAAGGGCAGCAACACCAACTTGCTAACCATCCACAGCGTGAAATGGTCCCACTGTATCTGCCCCTCCTACAAAAGGCAGCGTCCTCTCCTATCTTGAAAATATTAGGTGGTCCTGGACTCAGTGTGGTCTTGGACCACTCATGATCTGCCACGTTGCGACTAGGTCCCACCTTTCCCTCCTTCAAACTTTTCCAACCTATCTCTCTTCGTTAATCGTTGGTCTTCTTCCTACATCTCTTCATTTGCATGGAGCCCCCTTCTCTCCCTTCAATCATACTACACTCTCTCTCCTCTCTCTTCTGCATCTTCCGAGAAAAAAAAAAGAAAGCCCGCTCTCCTTTTTTCATAATATTCTTCCTCTATCTCGCTCCCAATAGCCTTGTTGGTCGCCTCCCTAGCTCAGGCCTGCCGCCTCTAGCACATCACCTGTGCCTCCGCTATTGCTTTTAGGAGCCACTCCCTCTTTGTCGCTCCCGAGAGCCCCCACTGATGGCATCTTGAGCTTAGATCCAACGCCTCCACCACGTCCTCCGCCACGTCACCTCCGCCGTGGGCCTTCCCTCTCTCTTTCACACCTAAGAGCCCCTGCCGGTCCCATACCGAGCTCATATCTGCCTCCGTCATGGCATTTTGGGTTTATCACATGATTGAGTTGAGTGTTCTTCCCTGTTTTATTCTCTCCCCGGAGGAAGATGAGACGAAGTCCGGGCGAATTGGAAACAAATGGACTTGGGAAATTTCATTTGTATTTGCTATTTTGTCTCGTTTTGGAAGAAACCATTGTATTGTTTGTTCTATTTGGGTTCACGAGGGTGCTGTTTGTAACCTATATATGTTGGGTGTACCGGTGTCATGTTGGGCAACTGGTTCTGCTTCAGTTTTGGTCGAAGTTCTTCAATTTAGGTAGGTTGTACATTGCCTATTTCTTTTTTAACAGGCATTATCACTGTTATTCTTGTGTTTGTTTTGCTTTGTTTCGTGCTCTATTTTGTGTCTTGAATAAGTAAAACCTCTTGCTTGGACTGGTACATTACATCAGCTATGGATCTCATGATACGTGCGAATCTCCGAAGATTTATCAAATTGAATGGCCCAAATCACTTAGCTCATCATGGATTTAAACCTACGAATCTCAAGCAGTCTGAAGCGAATGGAAACAAATTCCTTCCAGTTAGAACTGTACTTTCAATTCAAGAAGTCCACTAGGAGAAATACAATATCAATAGTCAACACAATACCCCCCTCCCCCCACAGGGGAAACTCCTCGCGGACTCACGAGACAAGATTAGCTATAGACATTTGTACAAGCAGAAAGAAAGAAAAGAAGAAAGAGTCCCAGCTAAAGCTAAAAACCATTCATGGCGGGGAGCTACTACAAGGGAGCATTGTGTGGTGCTTTTGCAGAGGAAGGATGGACATGGGCCTTCCCGAACACCCGAGATGGAGTAACAGCCTCCCCCACCTCCATTGGTCGTCCTCTCCTCCTCCTCCTCCTCCTTGCGATTGATCGCGATCAACCGAGATCGTGGTCATGTTCTCCTTCATCTTCTCCTTGTAAAGCCTCCCCATCACGTGTGCCTCCGCAAGGCTCGTGCTCAGCTGATGAACCCCCGTGCTTGACATTTTCCTTCCTTCTGAACTCGAGGACAACGTTTTGGTTAGATTGATGTTATATGATGTGATTTTATTTGGGAGTGAGCATGATTTTAGGGCAGAATTGGGAATTTGAGAATTGATCCGATTCCAAGTTTAAGATATGTATGGTAAGTTCTAGATTCCAAAATTTGGGGAAATATTCTGACGGATAGCTTTCCGATTTTAGATGGAACCGGGAACAAGTCTTTGCATTTTTCTTGTTCTATGTATTCACAAGATCTTGTGGCATTTCATGACGTCCAATAATGAGTGCGTAATCCAAACATGAGTTGTGATAGTGTATCGTAGCAAATGATGGTAATTAAAGGTGACGATTCACTGCAATCATTCAATTAAGAATATAAGTAGAACTTGGATACACTTTGGAACCGACCTTAAATCTTGTGACGGGATAGGTTCCAAATCAGTTCCAAGTTTTTGGGTATGCAAGTTCTAGGTTTCAAAAATTAGGGAACTTATTCCGATGGATAGATTTTATGTTCTAGGTGGAACCTGGATGGAAATATTCCTACTTCATCCATGTATAGCATGAGATCAGGGCCTTCAAGAATTAAGACACCCGTTAGATCCTCCACTTGCGACAAGCAGCGATGCGAGCACTGGAGTGTGTGTGAACAGCGGTCCAGAACGAACTAGACGATGATATTACTAGTGAGAGGGATCGTCATTCGCCTATGCCAGGCGATTGTAAGTAGGTGCAATGATGAATTAGAATCATCTATTATTATGAATCAGGAACCGCAGGATCGATTATGAGAAACTTTACTAGAAAGGACTTGCAGGGGTTTCAGGGTGGTGACAAAAATCGTACACGTTGATTAGGAAGGCGGCCTGTTACGGACCTCTGAATGAGGTTTGTATGTAATTTGATGTCGGCAAACTTAGCTAAACTCTCCTTAATTTTAGGAACGTGAAAGCTTTAGAAAGTTGTACCCTTCCTGTGGTAGACCCGTTGTCGAATTGGTTGTTATTCTCATCCTCGCATAACTTCCATTGCTTTGAGCGCATTTTGACATCTACTTACCGCATCATGCGATGTAAGATTTTATGATGACCAAGATGCACCGGTAGTAGTAGTAGTAGGTTTCCTTCGTGAACTTCCTATGCTTATGTGGAGAACTTAAAACGAATCTGAGAGAATTCAACGAGTGATTTTCTGATTCATGTATGCAGTTATCAATTGCTGATACCGTCGGTACTATCATCTATTTTTCCCACATTCAGTCCTTCCTATTTGAGATCGATTTCCAGGATGTTAGTTAAGGGACGCCTGTTCCGAGATCAATTGTGACATCCAGATTTTTGGGTTCTGATTTCGATTAGATAAATTGGACGTTTCATCGACGTGGCTATAGTGTTGTTCTCCGAGTTGGCCACTCACGAGATAACTAGACTAATGGGTAAGCTATTAAGGACTTTAGGGCAATTAGACTTGAGAATTCGACCAGGGAATCGACTTGTCGACCGTGCTCATCTTTAGAGATCATTGCGGCACGCATAAAATCGATTTGAAATCGAGATGGTCGGTTCGATTGAGATGAATGACCGATCGTGGGTGACTCCACTAAATTGGAAAATTCTCATCGACCGGCACTAATTTGATTTTCTTATTGTTTTGGTACCCTGTGTCCGTATTTGAATCCTCGAGATTTTCACGACAACCGAGAGTCGCCAATGTGTCGAGTGGGTTCATCGTGGCTCGAAGAAAATCGACCATGGGTCAATTGTCCAAAAAAAGTTCTAAAACTACCCGATAGCCTAGGTCACACTAAAAATGCGTCCGAGTGAAATTAACTACCAATCTAAGTCCGATTTCGTAAATTCAAGATTCTGTCATATCACAATAAATTTTAGGAATGTCGACTCGCCTCGGAAGATTTTTCGACACCCGACACTTTTTGGGAAAAAGTTGTCGCATGGTCGTTTTGTGCAATTGAAGCCGGGATTAAATTTGGACGCAAAATTGAGATGCAAGATGGGTGATTGGATGAGGAAAATTATCAATTTGATAATTGATATACCAATTGAAATTATGGTGGCCAATTGAAAATGAATCAAGAGAGATGGAAGAGCAATTGAAGCAAGACCTTGAGAAATTCGTAACATCCCCTTACCCTAAAGAATAATGGACTACTCGAGAGGTTATGAGGGTCATTTGATGGCTAACGAAGGCCAAGTGTTTATGCATGGCCAAGATTGATTCTTGGATGATATTTTTGCAAAATATCAAGTCAAGACCCCACCTCACTCCTCATCTTTATCTTCTTGCCTTCTCTCACCCACCGACCATCCTTTCTCTCCCGAATACTTCGTGCGACGCCAGCACCAACAGAGAAAAAAAAAAAGAACCCAGCTTCTTCAATCTTCGGTCAGCTTGCAACAAAGCAGAGCCACGTCTTCACCGAATTCTGCCGTCCGCCGAAGCCACTTGCCAGTCAACTCCAACGCCCACGGAAGACCACCGATTCAACCAAGGAAGAACCCATGTCTTCGTCCGCGAGATCCACCTAGCATCCTCACGCTGCCAGCACATCGGTCAAATCCAGCAACTCGCCCCACTGATTGTTGACCGAGCAGCACCGTTCGAAGCAAGTTCCCCCGCGCGTCCTTCAGCTCGCGCCAACACTTACCGAGCGAAGCCCTGCCACGATTTCTTCTTGAAGTTGCTGCCTTCACCGGACAAACCTACGAATCTATCGCCAGCAAAGACCACTCATCTTCGGTCTTCCTTCGTGTCTTCATCCTGGTCGCTCAAAGTCAATCAAAGAAGCCCCCACACCGAGGTTGACTCAGTACCGAACGAAGCCACCACCGCTTCTCTCCATCCATGCGTCCAGCAACGTGCGTCTTCGGCCCAACGTGCAGCTTGCTCGGCCCAACTCTGCAGCTCCCCACGGTTCTTCATCGCCAGCTGCACGCGTGCGATCGAGCGGCCCATCGGTCCAGCAATCTTTCAGTTCAGTAGCCAGCGAAGCCCATGAAGCAGGCCGTGAGATCCAACAGTCCTCAGGCCCAGTAAAGCCAGTAATTTCGGCCCAAAGGGCAGTCTTCAAGCCCATTCAAAATTACACCAACAGCAGCTCCATTGAGCCCAAGTCAGCAAGCCTAAATAAGACACAGTTCAGCTGCAACAGCCTGCGAAGGCCAATCCATCAAAAGTCAGGCCCACTGAATCAGTGGACTCAGCCCGCGGCCCATCTTCAGTCAAGCCCAGCAAGTATTGCAAGCTCAGTTCGGAGCTCAAGCCGCGAGGCCTGGCCCGAGTGTCCGTCGAAGCCGCCGGAAATTTGGATATCGGCCGCCGTCGCGTCGCCGTTGCGGTGTTTTGGTCTTCGCTTTGCTCAAGTGAGTTTTGCTCACTAATGCCTTCTTAGTTTGCTAATTATACTTAAAGGTTGATTAGTGTTAGTTAAGTGCAATTAGGTGGTTAGATTAGAATGGATTAGGGATTATTAGTTAATTGCATTGCATATTAGTTAGGTGGTTAGTGTACTTAGATAGAGAATGGCCCGTAGTATTTATTGAATGCTTCTTGGGATTTTTCCCGACCCTTATCGGGTGTTAATTAAGCAATTCGGGCCTAAGTGAAATTTTTAGGAATTAAATATTAATTTTCGAAATTAATTATTTAATTATTTATTTTCCAGAAATTCAACCTGGGATGGCCAGGTGACCGGGATTTTATGTTGATGATCGTGGCGCAGTCCGTTTATTTAATTGAGTTTTATATTGTGCTAAATTGGAATTATTGTGTTTATTTATTTAATTTTCGAAATTAATTATTTAATTATGTATTTTTCCGGAAATTCAACCGGGGTGGCCGGTGACCGGAATTTCGTGTTGATTGTCGTGGTGTAGTCCGTTTATTTATTCGAGCCTTAATTTGTGAGAAATTGATTTATTGGTGATTTTAGGATTTATTCCTAAATTGAATAATCTTTGGTTATTAATTGAAAAATAACCGGGCATCGGTTGACAGTGCCAAAAATTGTTTTGGTAGACTACAGAAAATGGTGGGATTTATAGAAAGGAAACTATTCTATTTTGGCTAAGACCGATCGTGCACCCACACACGATATTTTATCGAATATCTTTGATACCAACAAATTAGGCCAAGATATTATGAAATTGAGAAATTTAATTACGAGGTGCAATATCGTTGGCCGTAGTTGAAAGGGTCGGGTGGGACCGTAAAGCCACTAGATCTTGAAAGGGTCGGGTGGGACCGTAAAGCCACTAGATCTTGAAAGGGTCGGGTGGGACCGTAAAGCCACTAGATCTTGAAAGGGTCGGGTGGGACCGTAAAAGCCACTAGATCTTGAAAGGGTCGGTGGGACCATAAAGCCATTGAATCTTGGAAAGGTCGGGTGGGACCGTAAAGCCACTAAATCTAAGAAAGTTGCTTGGTGGGGCCGTGATTACCACCTATAGACAAGTTGTGTCCTAAGGACCGTGATTCATAATTGGGAATTGAGTTGGAATAGTCGAAACGACCGGAAATGGTCTTGTTGAGATGTAATCGGCTAGGTCGATTGATCATCACTTTGATCTGATGATGTGAATTGATTGATTGAATGAAAATGACTGTGAGTGGTATTGTTGGTGTGTAATCGACTAGGTCGATGATCGTGATGTGATTACTTGGATGCCTATTTGATCTGTGCTAATATGCAGGTGGAATCTGAGGCCAAGGTAAGTCCTCTGACTCATGTTGTGCATAGGCAACCCTAAGGTGTATTAGTTTACTAATCGGGTCTTAGGGGTAGAACTTGCTTGAGACATAGTCTCATCCCTTTGGGGACAACATTTCGGGACCCTAATGAAGAACCCGAGGAGAAAGAATTCGAAGAGGAGTATCGGAGGAGAACTACGAGGATGATCCGAGAATAGGACCCGATGAGAATTGAGTCGCCAATCCTATCGATGATTTTGGTCGTAGAATCTATTTGAGTAGAAACCAACCTTTTAGCATGACTTGTATTTGTAAATAAGGGTGTTGGTTTTAAGGTTAAATTTTCTAGTCCTACTTGTATATCCCATTGCTTTATTGTCTCGGGGATTTTTATAATCGCTTCCGCATGTGCTATCAAAAATGAAAGGGTCGGCGATATGTAGTCCTGGGATATCGCATTTTAAAATCGACCAAAGTTGAAGGATGGTCACGAGACCGAGGGTCGGGGCGTGACATCCCCATTTTGTGGTATCAGAGTAATGGTTAGATATTGGAGTAATAAGGTGCGATGACCTATGGGATAGCAAGTAGGATGGCCTTTAAATTCATGACTGGGTGCATGTCTTTGATAGTTGATTGGTAGAATTGTTTGTCGGGTGTGAATTGCTTGCTTTTAATTATTATGGATTCGAAAGGCAGAGTGTTGACTCTGGCCAGCTCGAGCGTAAGAGTGCCACCGCAGATTGGTACTAGTGTAGCAGCGTTGAAGGATCCTAAGTCCGATAAGATCGATCCGATGCAAGTGTTCCTTGGGATCTGGATGAGCCAGTAAGATCAGGATCAAGTTGTTGTTGTTGCTACCTTTGCTGAGATCCAACCTGGAAGGATAATCAGGGAATAGATTTCGTTATCTGAGTCAAAATTCAGTGCAAGCAGACGTGGAATTCAGTCAAGGTAAAGACTGTTGTTGAGGGAAGGGTATTCTATTTCACCCAATAGGAAGGGTGGAATAGGCAGTCGACTCGACAAATGGAACATGTTGTTCCATGGAAGACGATATGGATCCGTCTCGTGTATTTTAAGGACAGGAATTTGTGGTAAGTGTCGTCAGCACGGACAGTGATTTATGGGGTACCCGCATAAGTAGATGGAATCTCAACAACGGTTACTGCTATCACCGTCGCTAGGATAGGTCAGAAGAAGTGCGCCATAGAACGTACTGTGGAATTTTTGGGATAGGTCTCCGGTACAAGAAATAGTGCATGCGGCACTTGACGGAGGTAGAAGACTCACTAGTAAGTGCCAAAAGTATGGAAGGAATGCATGGATTAATTATGTGTCTGAGAATGGCTAAAACGTGCTATGATGGTAGTCAGCACGGCTGTCAGGTGAAAACTATCAGTGTGAGTCCAAGGGAGCATTGATACCAATACTGCAGATAAGACGCCATTAGGATGACAAAAGGGAATAGGAACGGAATTGACTATGCTTTAATCAATGGAAGAATGTTTTGAGGTGATTTCATCATAATGGTGCCCGAGAGTGTCGGGAATACAATTGTGTAATTCCGCTTGTTTGTTAAGGCTGTAGGAAAAGAACCACCGACTAGAGTTGTTCTTGATTGGCTGTTGGTGTACAACTTATTCGTCAAGTGTGGAAAGAATTGGTTCGGAGCATTTTGTGGTGATGAATTATTATAGTGGAGTAACCCGGTTTACTCCGGGAGCGAGTAGAAGTGCCAAGTTTTATTAAGAGTCGAGAAGGGTCCTCGACTTCTTTAGTCTCGTCACTTGAGGCAATCCATTTGTTAGACGGATGTTGCCCAGGTTGCTTGACGATTGTCAAAAATAAGACAGATTGAAGAATTGAGAATTGAGGACTCCTCAGTAGTCCAAGAATTCCTGGAAGTGTTGCCAGAAGGATAGTCAGACCGTCGTTAGAGAAAGAGATAGAATTATGATTGAGCTAACATCCGGAACAGAACCATTCTCTAAAATTTCTTACCAGTTATTGTTGTTTGAATCGATAGAGCCGAAGGTACAGATGTGAAGATTGATGAATGATGAATTCATGCATATCGGTGCATTACCTAGGGAAACATCGGCCTCATAGTGAGAAAGAAAGAAAGATGGTTCGTTACAATTATACATCAACTATAGTCGACTCAATCAAATGACAATCAAGGATAAGTGTTCATTGTCAAAGATTGACGAATTGGGTGATTTCTTATAAGAGTGTTGAGGTCTTCAAGAATCGATTTGAGGACAAGTTATCGTCAGCCTTGAGAACCAGGAAGGAGGTTATACTGAAGACAACATTTCGCACTTGATTTAGCCCTTGTGAGAATAATGTGAAGCCATATGATTTGAGGAACGCTCCCGCCGCTGTCATAGATTTGACAAACCGAGTGTTCAAAGAATATCTAGATCAATGGTGATCTTGTAGTGTAGCGACATTCTAGGGTATTCATTAAGTGTTGAGGATCACGAGAGCCCCTAAGAATGGTCATGTGATTACGGTAAAAGAATCTTCATGGACCCGCTAAGATCGAATCGGTTGTTAATGGACCGAAACCGACAACAATGTCAGAGATCAAAAGCCGTGGGAATTGGGCAGATTACTATAGAAGGTTCGTGGAAGAATTTTCAGCATCAATATCATCGCGGGCTTGACCTCTTAAGAAGAAAGAAGAATTCTTAGGCATAGACAAGTGCAAAGATAATTGCTAGAGCTTAAGTAAGATTAGGCTACCGCACTTATTCTAAACTTTTCATTTGGCTCTGGAAAGCACGAAGTCTTTAGTGATATGTCTTGCGAGGACTCGGGTACGTATTGATACAACATGAGAAGATTGTTGCATAATCGTCCCGCCGCCGAGACCCAATAAGTGGAATATGAAACAAAGTGTCGTGAATCGAATTTTGGCAGACTATAATAGTGATATCGGGTATCACGTTGGAGGAACGAAATGAGTCATTAATGTGTTGAGCCGAGAGTCTTCAATTGTGCATAGACGGCGAAAGTATAGACTTTACTTGAAAAGGGTTCGAAATTTGGTTTTCAAATTTGAGGTAGGCTACCTTGTGAATTTTATAGCCGCCCTCAAAATTGAACCATATATTCAAGTTAGAATCGGCGCCTAATTGACAGACAGAGATGTTCAGAAGATCTTATGAGAGGATACCGGTAAGAAAGAATCTGACTTTAAGACTCCTGAGGATAGAACATTCGGGTTCCATGAGTGATTGAGTGCACTTGACGTTGTAACACTCAGGGAAAAGATCTCGTCAGAAATTCACTGTAGTATTGCAGTATTTGGTTAAACAATTCAAGATGGATCAGAATCGGCATCAGCTAGATTAGTAGACTGATATGAAGATAGATATCACTGGGCAGGTTGTAAGTGTCAGAGGTGTCAATAAGTGGGAGTTCAACAATACGAACCAGGAGAACTTTTACCACAACTCGAGAGTCCTAAGTGGAAATGAAAATATATCACAATGGAATTGTGACAAGCTTAGTACTGATTCCATATGAGGACAGTGGTCGATCGATAGATGAAGCTGATTCACTTCAGTACAATACGAATAAATCTTGTTTTGAATGGGTATGCCGAAACGTGTGTATCAGATAATTCACCGGCATGGAGTGCCGAGGATAAATTATATTTGGAATCTAGATCAGAGGTTACCAGTTGATAGAGTTTTTCAGAGGGTTCTTTCTTAAGCAGTGCATAGCAGAGGGTACAAAATTTCAGTGGTGAAAAGAAAGTGAAGAAAGATCACAGACCAGAGTCGGCTCAGTAATTAGTGATTGCAGTTGTCAGATTAGTGTCAGAGTAAAGACCGCACAGAACTGTCAGAAAATTTGAATCGTTGAACTTTGAAGATTCATTAGGGATTCGAGAAAAAGAGATGAGTCGTGAACGACAGAGTGTCATACATGAGAAGCTCAGTTTAGTTGTTGGTTCAGAAAGGGCAGATTTTGTGAACCGAGATATTCTCCTTGGTCAAAGTGGTCAGACAATACCACGAGACCGAAGGATTAGCGTGGAAAAGTGAGACTCGATGAGACGACAATACCCCCACCTTTTGCTTAAGGATTGGTAAAGTTTTAAATTTCGAGGACGAAATTTTTATAAGAAAGGAAGAGTTGTGACATCCAGATTTTTGGGTTCGATTTCGATTAGATAAATTGGACGTTTCATCGACGTGGCTATAGTGTTGTTCTCCGAGTTGGCCACTCACGAGATAACTAGACTAGCTGGGTAAGCTATTAAGGACTTTAGGGCAATTAGACTTGAGAATTCGACCGGGGAATCGACTTGTCGACCATGCTCATCTTTAGAGATCATTGCGGCACAGTATAAAATCGATTTGAAATCAGAGATAGGTCGGTTCGATTGAGATGAATGACCGATCGTGGGTGACTCCACTAAATTGGAAAATTCTCATCGACCGGCACTAATTTGATTTTCTTATTGTTTTGGTACCCTCGTGTCCGTATTTGAATCCTCGAGATTTTCACGACAACCGAGAGTCGCCAATGTGTCGAGTGGGTTCATCGTGGCTCGAAGAAAATCGACCATGGGTCAATTGTCCAAAAAGTTCTAAAAACTACCCGATAGCCTAGGTCACACTAAAAATGCGTCCGAGTGAAATTAACTACCAATCTAAGTCCGATTTCAGAAATTCAAGATTCTGTCATATCACAATAAATTTTAGGAATGTCGACTCAGTCTCAGAAGATTTTTCTGACACCTGACACTTTTTGGGAAAAAGTTGTCGCATGGTCGTTTTTGTGCAATTGAAGCCGGGGATTAAATTTGGACGCAAAATTGAGATGCAAGATGGGTGATTGGATGAGGAAAATTATCAATTTGATAATTGATATACCAATTGAAATTATGGTGGCCAATTGAAAATGAATCAAGAGAGAATGGAAGAGCAATTGAAGCAAGACCTTGAGAAATTCGTAACATCCCCTTACCCTAGCAATAATGGACTACTTGAGAGGTTATGAGGGTCATTTTGATGGCCTAATGAAGGCCAGTGTTTATGCATGGCCAAGATTGATTCTTGGATGATATTTTTGCAAAATATCAAGTCAAGACCCCACCTCACTCCTCATCTTTATCTTCTTGCCTTCTCTCACCCACCGACCATCCTTTCTCTCCCGAATACTTCGTGCGACGCCAGCACCAACGAGAGAAAAAAAAAAAAGAACCCGAGCTTTTCAATCTTCGGTCGGCTTGCAACAAAGCGAGCCACGTCTTCACCGAATTCCGCCGTCCGCCGAAGCCACTTGCCGCCAACTCCAACGCCCACGGAAGACCACCGATTCAACCAAGGAAGAACCCATGTCTTCGTCCGCGAGATCCACCTAGCATCCTCACGCTGCGCCCGGACATCGGTCAAATCCAAAGAACTCGCCCCACCGATTGTTGACCGAGCAAAGACCGTCGAAGCAAGTTCCCCGCGCGTCCTTCAGCTCGCGCCAACACTTACCGAGCGAAGCCCCCCCACGATTTCTTCTTGAAGTTGCTTTGCCTTCACCGGACAAACCTACGAATCTATCGCCGCAAAGACCACTCATCTTCGGTCTTCCTTCGTGTCTTCATCCCGGTCGCTCAAAGTCAATCAAAGAAGCCCCCACACCGAGGTTGACTCGCACCGAACGAAGCCACCACCGCTTCTCTCCATCCATGCGTCCAAAGCAACGTGCGTCTTCGGCCCAACGTGCGCTTGCTCGGCCCAACTCTGCAGCTCCCCACGGTTCTTCATCGCCCGGCCGCACGCGTGCGATCGAGCGCCCATCGGTCCAGCAATCTTTCGCCTTCGGTAGCCGGCGAAGCCCATGAAGCAGCCGTGAGATCCAACAGTCCTCGAGCCCGGTAAAGCCCAGGTAATTTCGGCCCAAAGGGCGTCTTCAAGCCCATTCAAAATTACACCAACAAAGAGCTCCATTGAGCCCAAGTCGGAAGCCTAAATAAGACACGGTTCGACCGCAACGGCTGCGAAGGCCAATCCATCAAAAGTCGGCCCACCGAATCGGTGGACTCAGCCCGCGGCCCATCTTCGCCAAGCCCAAAGTATTGCAAGCTCGGTTCGAGCTCAGCCGCGAGGCTGGCAGAGTGTCCGTCGGCCGCCGGAAATTTGGATATCGGCCGCCGTCGCGTCGCCGTTGCGGTGTTTTGGTCTTCGCTTTGCTCAAGTGAGTTTTGCTCACTAATGCCTTCTTAGTTTGCTAATTATACTTAAAGGTTGATTAGTGTTAGTTAAGTGCAATTAGGTGGTTAGATTAGAATGGATTAGGGATTATTAGTTAATTGCATTGCATATTAGTTAGGTGGTTAGTGTACTTAGATAGAGAATGGCCCGTAGTATTTATTGAATGCTTCTTGGGATTTTTCCCGACCCTTATCGGGTGTTAATTAAGCAATTCGGGCCTAAGTGAAATTTTTAGGAATTAAATATTAATTTTCGAAATTAATTATTTAATTATTTATTTTCCAGAAATTCAACTGGGATGGCCAAATGACCGGGATTTTATGTTGATGATCGTGGCGCGTCCGTTTATTTAATTGAGTTTTATATTGTGCTAAATTGGAATTATTGTGTTTATTTATTTAATTTTCGAAATTAATTATTTAATTATGTATTTTTCCGGAAATTCAACCGGGGTGGCCGGTGACCGGAATTTCGTGTTGATTGTCGTGGTGTAGTCCGTTTATTTATTCGAGCCTTAATTTGTGAGAAATTGATTTATTGGTGATTTTAGGATTTATTCCTAAATTGAATAATCTTTGGTTATTAATTGAAAAATAACCGGGCATCGGTTGACAAAGCCAAAAATTGTTTTGGTAGACTACGAAAATGGTGGGATTTATAGAAAGGAAACTATTCTATTTTGGCTAAGACCGATCGTGCACCCACACACGATATTTTATCGAATATCTTTGATACCAACAAATTAGGCCAAGATATTATGAAATTGAGAAATTTAATTACGAGGTGCAATATCGTTGGCCGTAGTTGAAAGGGTCGGGTGGGACCGTAAAGCCACTAGATCTTGAAAGGGTCGGGTGGGACCGTAAAGCCACTAGATCTTGAAAGGGTCGGGTGGGACCGTAAAGCCACTAGATCTTGAAAGGGTCGGGTGGGACCGTAAAGCCACTAGATCTTGAAAGGGTCAGGTGGGACCATAAAGCCATTGAATCTTGGAAAGGTCGGGTGGGACCGTAAAGCCACTAAATCTAAGAAAGTTGCTTGGTGGGGCCGTGATTACCACCTATGGACAAGTTGTGTCCTAAGGACCGTGATTCATAATTGGGAATTGAGTTGGAATAGTCGAAACGACCGGAAATGGTCTTGTTGAGATGTAATCGGCTAGGTCGATTGATCATCACTTTGATCTGATGATGTGAATTGATTGATTGAATGAAAATGACTGTGAGTGGTATTGTTGGTGTGTGTAATCGACTAGGTCGATGATCGTGATGTGATTACTTGGATGCCTATTTGATCTGTGCTAATATGCAGGTGGAATCTGAGGCCAAGGTAAGTCCTCCGACTCATGTTGTGCATAGGCAACCCTAAGGTGTATTAGTTTACTAATCGGGTCTTAGGGGTAGAACTTGCCGAGACATAGTCTCATCCCGGTTTTGGGGACAACATTTCGGGACCCTAATGAAGAACCCGAGGAGAAAGAATTCGAAGAGGAGTATCTCGGAGGAGAACTACGAGGATGATCCGAATAGGACCCCGATGAGAATTGTGAGTCGCCAATCCTATCGATGATTTTGGCCGTAGAATCTATTTGAGTAGAAACCAACCTTTTTAGCATGACTTGTATTTGTAAATAAGGGTGTTGGTTTTAAGGTTAAATTTTCTAGTCCTACTTGTATATCCCATTGCTTTATTGTCAGGGATTTTTATAACTGCTTTCCGCATGTGCTATCAAAAATGAAAGGGTCGGCGATATGTAGTCCTGGGATATCGCATTTTAAAATCGACCAAAGTTGAAGGATGGTCACGAGACCGAGGGTCGGGGCGTGACATCCCCATTTTGTGGTATCAGAGTAATGGTTAGATATTGGAGTAATAAGGTGCGATGACCTATGGGATAGCAGTAGGATGGCCTTTAAATTCATGACTGGTGCATGTCTTTGATAGTTGATTGGTAGAATTGTTTGTCGGGTGTGAATTGCTTGCTTTTAATTATTATGGATTCGAAAGGCAGAGTGTTGACTCGCCGCCTCGAGCGTAAGAGTGCCACCGCAGATTGGTACTAGTGTAGCGGCGTTGAAGGATCCTAAGTCCGATAAGATCGATCCGATGCAAGTGTTCCTTGGGATCCGGATGAGCCGAAGATCGGGATCAAGTTGTTGTTGTTGCTACCTTTGCTTTGAGATCCAACCCGGAAGGATAATCGGGAATAGATTTCGTTATCTCGAGTCAAAATTCAAAGTGCAAGCAGACGTGGAATTCAGTCAAGGTAAAGACATCGTTGTTGAGGAAGGGTATTCTATTTCACCCAATAGGAAGGGTGGAATAGACAGGTCAGCACTCAGACAAATGGAACATGTTGTTCCATGGAAGACGATATGGATCCGTCTCGTGTATTTTAAGGACAGGAATTTGTGGTAAGTGTCGTCAGCACGGACAGTGATTTATGGGTTATCCGCATAAGTAGATGGAATCTCAACAACGGTTATTGCTGTCACCGTCGCTAGGACAGGTCAGAAGAAGTGCGCCATAGAACGCACTGTGGAATTTTTGGGATAGGTCTCCGGTACAAGAAATAGTGCATGCCGGCACTTGACAGAGGTAGAAGACTCACTAGTAAGTGCCAAAAGTATGGAAGGAATGCATGGATTAATTATGTGTCCGAGAATGGCTAAAACGTGCTATGATGGTAGTCGGCACGGCTACTGTCGTGAAAACTATCGTGTGAGTCCAAGGGAGCATTGATACCAATACCGCAGATAAGACGCCATTAGGATGACAAAAGGGAATAGGAACGGAATTGACTATGCTTTAATCAATGGAAGAATGTTTTGAGGTGATTTCATCATAATGGTGCCCGAGAGTGTCGGGAATACAATTGTGTAATTCCAGTTGTTTGTTAAGGCTGTAGGAAAAGAACCACTGACTAGAGTTGTTCTTGATTGGCTGTTGGTGTACAACTTATTCGTCAAGTGTGGAAAGAATTGGTTCTGGAGCATTTTGTGGTGATGAATTATTATAGTGGAGTAACCCAGTTTACTCCAGGAGCAGGTAGAAGTGCCAAGTTTTATTAAGAGTCGAGAAGGGTCCTCGACTTCTTTAGTCTCGTCACTTGAGGCAATCCATTTGTTAGACGGATGTTGCCCGTGGTTACTTGACGATTGTCAAAAATAAGACAGATTGAAGAATTGAGAATTGAGGACTCCTCGGTAGTCCAAGAATTCCCGGAAGTGTTGCCGGAAGGATAGTCAGACCGTCGTCAGAGAAAGAGATAGAATTATGATTGAGCTAACATCCCAATGAACCATTCTCTAAAATTTCTTACCAGTTATTGTTGTTTGAATCGATAGAGCCGAAGGTACGGATGTGAAGATTGATGAATGATGAATTCATGCATATCGGTGCATTACCTAGGGGAAACATCAGCCTCATAGTGAGAAAGAAAGAAAGATGGTTCGTTACAATTATACATCAACTATAGTCGACTCAATCAAATGACAATCAAGGATAAGTGTTCATTGTCAAAGATTGACGAATTGGGTGATTTCTTATAAGAGTGTTGAGGTCTTCAAGAATCGATTTGAGGACAAGTTATCGTCAGTTGAGAACCAGGAAGGAGGTTATACTGAAGACAACATTTCGCACTTGATTTAGCCCTTGTGAGAATAATGTGAAGCCATATGATTTGAGGAACGCTCCCGCCGCTGTCATAGATTTGACAAACCGAGTGTTCAAAGAATATCTAGATCAATGGTGATCTTGTAGTGTAGCGACATTCTAGGGTATTCATTAAGTGTTGAGGATCACGAGAGCCCCTAAGAATGGTCATGTGATTACAGGTAAAAGAATCTTCATGGACCCAGCTAAGATCGAATCAGTTGTTAATGGACCGAAACCGACAACAATGTCAGAGATCAAAAGCCGTGGGAATTGGGCAGATTACTATAGAAGGTTCGTGGAAGAATTTTCAGCATCAATATCATCGCGGGCTTGACCTCTTAAGAAGAAAGAAGAATTCTTAGGCATAGACAAGTGCAAAGATAATTGCTAGAGCTTAAGTAAGATTAGGCTACCGCACTTATTCTAAACTTTTCATTTGGCTCTGGAAAGCACGAAGTCTTTAGTGATATGTCTTGCAGAGGACTGGGTACGTATTGATACAACATGAGAAGATTGTTGCATAATCGTCCCGCCAGTTGAGACCCAATAAGTGGAATATGAAACAGTGTCGTGAATCAGAATTTTGGCAGGACTATAATAGTGATATCGGGTATCACGTTGGAGGAACGAAATGAGTCATTAATGTGTTGAGCCGAGAGTCTTCAATTGTGCATAGACTGGCGAAAGTATAGACTTTACTTGAAAAGGGTTCGAAATTTGGTTTTCAAATTTGAGGTAGGCTACCTTGTGAATTTTATAGCCGCCCTCAAAATTGAACCATATATTCAAGTTAGAATCGGCGCCTAATTGACACGTAGATGTTCGAAGATCTTATGAGAGGATACCGGTAAGAAAGAATCGACTTTAAGACTCCCGAGGATAGAACATTCGGGTTCCATGAGTGATTGAGTGCACTTGACGTTGTAACACTCGGGGAAAGATCTCGTCGAAATTCACCGTAGTATTGCAAGGTATTTGGTTAAACAATTCAAGATGGATCGAATCGGCATCGCCTAGATTAGTAGACGATATGAAGATAGATATCACCGGGCAGTTTGTAAGTGTCGAGGTGTCAATAAGTGGGAGTTCAACAATACGAACCAGAGAACTTTTACCACAACTCGAGAGTCCTAAGTGGAAATGAAAATATATCACAATGGAATTGTGACAAGCTTAAGTCGATTCCATATGAGGACAAGTGGTCGATCGATAGATGAAGCCGATTCACTTCGCATGCAATACGAATAAATCTTGTTTTGAATGGGTATGCCGAAACGTGTGTATCGGATAATTCACCGGCATGGAGTGCCGAGGATAAATTATATTTGGAATCTAGATCGAGGTTACCGCTTGATAGAGTTTTTCGAGGGTTCTTTCTTAAGCAAAGGCATAGCGAGGGGTACAAAATTTCAAAGGTGGTGAAAAGAAAGTGAAGAAAGATCACGGCACTGTAGTCGGCTCGCAATTAGTGATTGCAGTTGTCAGATTAGTGTCAGAGTAAAGACCGCACAGAACTGTCAGAAAATTTGAATCGTTGAACTTTGAAGATTCATTAGGGATTCGAGAAAAAGAGATGAGTCGTGAACGACCAGTGTCATACGTGAGAAGCTCGCCTTTAGTTGTTGGTTCGAAAGGGCGATTTTGTGAACCGAGATATTCTCCTTGGTCAAAGTGGTCGACAATACCACGAGACCGAAGGATTAGCGTGGAAAAGTGAGACTCGATGAGACGACAATACCCCCACCTTTTGCTTAAGGATTGGTAAAGTTTTAAATTTCGAGGACGAAATTTTTATAAGAAGGGAAGAGTTGTGACATCCAGATTTTTGGGTTCTGATTTCGATTAGATAAATTGGACGTTTCATCGACGTGGCTATAGTGTTGTTCTCTGAGTTGGCCACTCACGAGATAACTAGACTAGCTGGGTAAGCTATTAAGGACTTTAGGGCAATTAGACTTGAGAATTCGACCAGGAATCGACTTGTCGACCGTGCTCATCTTTAGAGATCATTGCGGCACGATAAAATCGATTTGAAATCGAGATAGGTCGGTTCGATTGAGATGAATGACCGATCGTGGGTGACTCCACTAAATTGGAAAATTCTCATCGACCGGCACTAATTTGATTTTCTTATTGTTTTGGTACCCTGTGTCCGTATTTGAATCCTCGAGATTTTCACGACAACCGAGAGTCGCCAATGTGTCGAGTGGGTTCATCGTGGCTCGAAGAAAATCGACCATGGGTCAATTGTCCAAAAAGTTCTAAAACTACCCGATAGCCTAGGTCACACTAAAAATGCGTCCGAGTGAAATTAACTACCAATCTAAGTCCGATTTCGAAATTCAAGATTCTGTCATATCACAATAAATTTTAGGAATGTCGACTCGCCTCGAAGATTTTTCGACACCCGACACTTTTTGGGAAAAAGTTGTCGCATGGTCGTTTTTGTGCAATTGAAGCCGGGATTAAATTTGGACGCAAAATTGAGATGCAAGATGGGTGATTGGATGAGGAAAATTATCAATTTGATAATTGATATACCAATTGAAATTATGGTGGCCAATTGAAAATGAATCAAGAGAGAATGGAAGAGCAATTGAAGCAAGACCTTGAGAAATTCGTAACATCCCCTTACCCTAGCAATAATGGACTACTTGAGAGGTTATGAGGGTCATTTTGATGGCCTAATGAAGGCCAAGTGTTTATGCATGGCCAAGATTGATTCTTGGATGATATTTTTGCAAAATATCAAGTCAAGACCCCACCTCACTCCTCATCTTTATCTTCTTGCCTTCTCTCACCCACCGACCATCCTTTCTCTCCCCGAATACTTCGTGCGACGCCAAGCACCAACAGAAAAAAAAAACCCGCTTCTTCAATCTTCGGTCGGCTTGCAACAAAGCGAGCCACGTCTTCACCGACTCCCGCCGTCCGAAGCCACTTGCCGCCAACTCCAACGCCCACGGAAGACCACCGATTCAACCAAGGAAGAACCCATGTCTTCGTCCGCGAGATCCACCTAGCATCCTCACGCCGCGACATCGGTCAAATCCAAAGAACCCGCCCCCACCGATTGTTGACCGAGCAAAGACCGTTCGAAGCAAGTTCCCCCGCGCGTCCTTCGCTCGCGCCAACACTTACCGAGCGAAGCCCCGCCACGATTTCTTCTTGAAGTTGCTTTGCCTTCACCGACAAACCTACGAATCTATCGCCAAAAAGACCACTCATCTTCTGGTCTTCCTTCGTGTCTTCATCCCGGTCGCTCAAAGTCAATCAAAGAAGCCCCCACACCGAGGTTGACTCGCATCGAACGAAGCCACCACCGCTTCTCTCCATCCATGCGTCCAGAACGTGCGTCTTCGGCCCAACGTGCGCTTGCTCGGCCCAACTCGCAGCCTCCCCACGGTTCTTCATCGCCGCCGCACGCGTGCGATCGAGCGCCCATCGGTCCAAAGAATCTTTCGCCCGCAGAGCGCCGAAGCCCATGAAGCGAGCCGTGAGATCCAACATCCTCGAGCCCGAAAGCCGCAATTTCGGCCCAAAGGGCGCCTTCAAGCCCATTCAAAATTACACCAACAAAGACTCCATTGAGCCCAAGTCGCAAGCCTAAATAAGACACGGTTCACCAACAAATGGCTGCGAAGGCCAATCCATCAAAAGTCGCCCACTCAATCGTGGACTCAGCCGCGGCCCATCTTCGCCAAGCCCAGCAAGTATTGCAAGCTCGTTCGAGCTCAAGCCGCGAGGCTGGCAGAGTGTCCGTCGAAGCCGCCGGAAATTTGGATATCGGCCGCCGTCGCGTCGCCGTTGCGGTGTTTTGGTCTTCGCTTTGCTCAAGTGAGTTTTGCTCACTAATGCCTTCTTAGTTTGCTAATTATACTTAAAGGTTGATTAGTGTTAGTTAAGTGCAATTAGGTGGTTAGATTAGAATGGATTAGGGATTATTAGTTAATTGCATTGCATATTAGTTAGGTGGTTAGTGTACTTAGATAGAGAATGGCCCGTAGTATTTATTGAATGCTTCTTGGGATTTTTCCCGACCCTTATCGGGTGTTAATTAAGCAATTCGGGCCTAAGTGAAATTTTTAGGAATTAAATATTAATTTTCGAAATTAATTATTTAATTATTTATTTTCCGGAAATTCAACCGGGATGGCCAAAGGACCGGGATTTTATGTTGATGATCGTGGCGCAGTCCGTTTATTTAATTGAGTTTTATATTGTGCTAAATTGGAATTATTGTGTTTATTTATTTAATTTTCGAAATTAATTATTTAATTATGTATTTTTCCGGAAATTCAACCGGGGTGGCCGGTGACCGGAATTTCGTGTTGATTGTCGTGGTGTAGTCCGTTTATTTATTCGAGCCTTAATTTGTGAGAAATTGATTTATTGGTGATTTTAGGATTTATTCCTAAATTGAATAATCTTTGGTTATTAATTGAAAAATAACCGGGCATCGGTTGACAAAGTGCCAAAAATTGTTTTGGTAGACTACGAAAATGGTGGGATTTATAGAAAGGAAACTATTCTATTTTGGCTAAGACCGATCGTGCACCCACACACGATATTTTATCGAATATCTTTGATACCAACAAATTAGGCCAAGATATTATGAAATTGAGAAATTTAATTACGAGGTGCAATATCGTTGGCCGTAGTTGAAAGGGTCGGGTGGGACCGTAAAGCCACTAGATCTTGAAAGGGTCGGGTGGGACCGTAAAGCCACTAGATCTTGAAAGGGTCGGGTGGGACCGTAAAGCCACTAGATCTTGAAAGGGTCGGGTGGGACCGTAAAGCCACTAGATCTTGAAAGGGTCGGGTGGGACCGTAAAGCCACTAGATCTTGAAAGGGTCGGGTGGGGGCCGTAAAGCCACTAGATCTTGAAAGGGTCGGGTGGGACCATAAAGCCATTGAATCTTGGAAAGGTCGGGTGGGACCGTAAAGCCACTAAATCTAAGAAAGTTGCTTGGGGGGCCGTGATTACCACCTATAGACAAGTTGTGTCCTAAGGACCGTGATTCATAATTGGGAATTGAGTTGGAATAGTCGAAACGACCTAAAAATGGTCTTGTTGAGATGTAATCGGCTAGGTCGATTGATCATCACTTTGATCTGATGATGTGAATTGATTGATTGAATGAAAATGACTGTGAGTGGTATTGTTGGTGTGTAATCGACTAGGTCGATGATCGTGATGTGATTACTTGGATGCCTATTTGATCTCATGCTAATATGCGGGTGGAATCGAGGCCAAGGTAAGTCCTCCGACTCATGTTGTGCATAGGCAACCCTAAGGTGTATTAGTTTACTAATCGGGTCTTAGGGGTAGAACTTGCCGAGACATAGTCTCATCCCGGTTTGGGGACAACATTTCAGGACCCTAATGAAGAACCCGAGGAGAAAGAATTCGAAGAGGAGTATCTGGAGGAGAACTACGAGGATGATCCAGAATAGGACCCTGATGAGAATTGAGTCGCCAATCCTATCTCGATGATTTTGGTCAGAATCTATTTGAGTAGAAACCAACCTTTTTAGCATGACTTGTATTTGTAAATAAGGGTGTTGGTTTTAAGGTTAAATTTTCTAGTCCTACTTGTATATCCCATTGCTTTATTGTCTGGGATTTTTATAATCGCTTTCCGCATGTGCTATCAAAAATGAAAGGGTCGGCGATATGTAGTCCCGGATATCGCATTTTAAAATCGACCAAAGTTGAAGGATGGTCACGAGACCGAGGGTCGGGGCGTGACATCAATTATCAGCCAAAGTAGGATAATAACTGTGTCCAATCGGGGGAAAAAACAGTGCACCTTCTCTCTTTTTTCCCTTTTTTCGTCCTTTTCTTGATGGCTTTTTACTTTTACGACGACCAAAAAGATGTCTAGCAAAGGGTGTCACGCCCCAACCCTCGGGTGCATGTCCATTCCTCTCTGGTCGATAAAATTTGCGACTTCCCAAGACGAGTCACCGACCCTTTCATTTTATTACACATGCGGAAGCGAATAATATATCCCCTGACGTCAACAGCTTGGGACAGAAAAGTAGGACAACAATTTCCCAAACAAAACACACATTTATATTCACATAGAGTTATATACAAAGTCTATGGTCAAAAGACTACAAAAGACTAGTCCTTAAAAAAGAAGCGATCCTAACCGGCCTACACTTCAGGTCACCTCCTCTCTGCTCCAGGTCCTCCACTCGACGATCTTGAAAATTTAGCCCACGACGGGGCGAGATATAAATCTCAGCGAGTTCACGCTCTAAACCTTGATTAGGAGGGAAGTACGCGAAGAAGCGTCCTAACCACACAATCACACAATCAAGGAGACTTACCTCGTCTCAGATCTACCCTGCAGGTCAGTACAATTCATATCACAAACCAGAACAGCACTCAAGCTCAATTAATTGGGACGCAATATTCAATCTCCAATAAGCACATGAATCCTGATTATAGGGCCAAATCGTTATGACACGTCCCATACCGTGCCTCACAATTTTGTCCAATAATTCGGCGCATTCAACTCAATTCATCATGCGTTCCTAGTTTTGATCTCGGCATATAGCCCGGCCTACTCTCTGTTTGGCGGTCTTCTGGCATTGCTAGGCATTATCTCACCCCAATGAGCACGGCACGTCTCCATCAGACAGCTTTCCTGAAGGAGCACAGGTCCAGAATCTACTACGACCAGCTTCCCGTTGTCTAGGGGCATCCCATATAGGGGTAACGTCCAGCTCAACAGCCGGGACGGTTTCTCTTAACCAACACACGATCACTCAAGTATGGCCTAGGGCACCGTGCATTGCACTCAAATGCCTTAATTAAAATGGTGAACCTGGCCTTTTTTTCTTATTAGAAATACCCAGTAAAATAGTTGTGTGTGGGTACACGATCAATTCGATCCAGAAAAGGTGATATCTTCCAATTTAAAATCCCACCGTTCTATATAATATATAAAACCATTTTCAGTGTTAAAATCCAACACCCGGGAATTTCTGAATAAATATTGAAATTCACCAATTTTTGGAATAATTAACCAAAAATCCAATCATCACTCAATTTGCATAATTTAACGCTCAATTGCAGAAATTAACCACACCACTGCAATCAGCATGAAATTCCGGTCATCGGCTATCTCGGCCTAATTTTCGGAAAAATAAATAAATAAATAAATAATTACGGAAATTAATAAATCAATTTAAATTCTAAAACTACTAACCTAAGCTAAAATCACTAAATTAAATATCGAAACGGGTCCCGAAAAATACCGAACCAATCTAGATAAATACTATCGCAGGCCTTAGCTAAACCATTATAACCACCTAACATGCACAATTAAATAATCAAATTTCTAATTTAATCTAACTAACCACCTAATTTCTAGTTAAATTAAACTAAACACCCCTTAAACGTCATTAGTCTACTAAGAAGAGTTTAGTGCATAAACTCACCGGTTTATTGCGGAAACCGGTTCACCGCTACGGCGGCGCTACGGCGGCCGAAACTTGGGTTTGCTGCGGCGTCGACGGGCTTGGACCGGGCCTAGAATTGGCTCCACAAATCTCAGCCAAATCTGAGATTTGTTATTGAGTTGGGCTGGGCTTGCTGCTGAGGAAAACAGGACTTGGGCCTGACTTCAAGTGGGCTGAAATTCTGCTGAAGATGGACTGAACGGGCTTCAAATGGACTGCTGATTTCTTGGGCTGAAGTTGGGCTGAACAAATGGGAGCTGGGCCAAATTCTGCTAGGCTGAGGCGGGCTTCAAGTGGGCCTGACACGTGAAGATGGGCTGCTGCACTTGAAAATTTCGCTGGGCTGAAGATAAGACTGAACTGGGCTGGAATTTACAAGCTGGGCCGAGCGAGGATAGGCTGGACGATTGAAACGAGCGGGCTGGGCTGCTTCAATGGGACGCCGCTGCTGGGTCTTCGAAGGAGCGCAGGAGCTGACTCGAATAAATTCTGGCGCTGAGGACGTGGCCGAAGCAGGGTAGATACGGGCGTGTTGGCACGAGCTGCTTTGGTCGTGAAGCTGAGTCGCGGGCGTGAAGATGGCAGCTGCAGGGAAGTTTGGTAGTCTTCAATGGGCGCTGAAGTTGACCGATTGTGCGGCAGAGATGGGAGGAGAGAGGGCGAACTGGCAGCTGGATTCGTGTGGGATTGAGTGGCTGAGTCGGTTGTGATGGAGAGGATTGGAGGAGAGATGATGATGATGGATGGATGGAGAACATGAATGATGGGATGACCGAGCGGTGGAGAAGATGGTCGAAGGAAAGAGCTTCGGTGGAGGGTTGAATCGGTTGGCTTCGCTGGGAACGTCGCGGATGAAGGAAAATGGAAAGCAAAGCAGGAGCGAAAGCAGTCGGGGCCGAAGGAAGACAAAGGTTCGAAGAAATAGGGAGGAGGCAGGTCGGCAAAAGCAAGAGGGAAAAGAAGTCAATAACCTCACCCATTCCATTAATTGATTGGTCCCCTAAAGCCCACAAGTTTATCTTCTTTGTCCCCATTTCTTTCTTTGAAAGATAATCCACAATTAATCAAATTTTGGAGCCAAATTTGCTGCTCCAAAATCCAGCTCTGAATTTAGCAAAGATAAGCTTCAATTTCCTCTTCGATTGTCCAAATCGAGGTCCAATTTCACTGAAGAAAAATCTCGAACAATTTTCTGTAAGTCCCTGACACTCAAAGGCTCGGCTTGGAAGTCCATATTTCCTTCAACTTAGCCCATTCGAATTTCCGTTATTTTTCCGCGACGTCCGAAACGGTTTTCCGTAAAAATCTCGGAATCTCCGGAAATTCTTCGGAGGATGAGTCGACGTTCCTAAAATAGATCGTGATATGATTAGATTTTTAATTTATGAAGTCGGGTTCAAATCTGCGGTTAATTTCAATCGACGCGATTTTAGCGTGATCTAAACTACCGGTAGATTTCGGAATTTTTGGTGCAATTGACCCGTGATCGATTTATCTTGAGGTTTCAATTACGGGCACGGGGTACCAAAACGATAGAAAAATTGGTCTAGTGCCGATCGACGAGAATTTTGTAATCAGGCACTAATCACATATCTCTATCGAATCGACCTATCTCCTGTCTCTGATCGATTTTTGACGATGATGTAATGACCCTTGTAGATCAATACGGTCGAGCAGTTGATTCCTGGTCGAATTCTCAAGTCCATTGCGTTAAAATCCCTTAATGGCTTTCCCCGAGATAGTCTAGTTATCTCATGAGTGATCGCCGAGAGAATGACACTATCGATGCGTCAATGAAATGCCCGATTTATTTAATCGAAAACGAAATCTGAAAATTCAGGCTGTCACATAGGGAATAAAAAAATCAATCAAACATTAAAGAAGATTGGCCCAAATGATGGGTTCAGTGGTGGACTTGAGTGAGGTGATTTTCACTTCTTATATCATTAAAATATAAAAAGAACATCATATCGTATTATATGGTATTGAAGATATGTTTGAACATTAAGTCGACAGAATAGATGTTCAAATATTTTTTAGAAATCCCACATTTTTCATGAAATGAACGGAGCCTAAGTCAACAAAAAAGATAGTTGTTGTATACTTTAGAGTAGTGGCAAGTCTCTTTCTTTAAGTTGGACTTCCTAGATGCAAAATTTTCTTAAAGACAATAAGAGGAAATTTTTGTCGATCAAACTGTAGAAACTATTAAGCTCCTTGAAAACTGAACGTGGTCTTCAAGGCTTACGTGGAATGAAAATCTCCGGTCCCGTGTAACGTTAAAGAAAAGTTGTCGATTTTTTGTTTTCAATTTTCAAAATTGATGTCTATGGTAAGCATTCTTAGAAATTGTTTCTATTGAATCTGTGGAAATGCGTTCTTACTTTTCTAGCCCGACTTTTTGAAAACCTTGGTTCAAACCAAAACACAAGGTAGTAGTGGTGGCCTCAAGTCAATCACCACCAATCTGTCTACTTTATGCAAACCATGAAATACTCCTTATTTAATAATTTTCATTTGCTTGGTGTGGAAAATCAATTTCATTAATTTTTTATTTGTTCGTGGTGATGGTCATTCTGCTGTAGAGAGTACATTAACGGGAATGTCTACATCATTCTTGTTTTGAGAAATTAATAAATGACTTTTAAGAACAAAATAACAGGCTCTCTCTCAAATCCTCACCTCTATAAATCTCTTATCAATGAGGTGGCTAAACCACACCTGAATTACACATCACATCTCCCATTCCTTCTTAATCTCCCTGCACATCAGTTCAGTCCACTTTTGCTTTGAGCTGTGCAACTTGTCGGCTTTAGTTTTGCGAAGTTACCATTTCGTCGCTTCGCTTTTGCCATTGCATTTGCATTGTGCTTTGCACGAGTGTTCTCAGCATTAAATGAAACCGAAAAATCTGCATGGCTTGCGTTCAAGGCTGGGATAATTGAGGACCCTCGTGGGGTGCTTAACTCCTGGAACAATACGATCAACTTCTGCCAATGGTACGGTGTTACATGCAGTCGTCGGCACCACAACAGAGTCATCGTGTTGGACTTGAATTCCCAGAAGCTCTCTGGGTCCATCTCTCCTCACATCGGTAATCTCAGCTTTATGAAGGAATTGTCTCTTTATAATAATAGCTTTGACCATGAAATACCTCCTCAAATTGGGCAGCTGCATCGTCTTCGTATCTTACAACTATACAATAATTCACTGGCTGGTGAAATTCCCAAGAATATATCAAGTTGCTTTAACCTCCTTCACATTAGATTGTCTAAAAACCGAGTGGAGAAGTTCCTCTATAAATAGGTTCATTGGTGAAGCTTCGGCTTCTTAAATTAGTACAAAACAATCTAACAGGACGTGTCCCATCTTCCATTGGGAACTTATCATCGGTGGAGGAACTTTCTCTTTACGAAAATAACTTATGGGGGAATCTGCCTGGGGCTCTAAGCCAACTGACCAAACTCACAAACCTTGGTTTGGCAGCAAATTGGTTGTTAGGTACAGTACCACCTTCCCTTTACAATTTATCTTCATTGGTGTTATTTGATGTAGGATTTAACTTTATACACGGAAGTCTTCCCACTACAATCTGTAACGACCCAGGCCCCATTGTGTGATATTGTCCGCTTTGGACATCGAGTCCTCACGGCTTTAAAACGCGTCACACAGATTAAAGGGCCCAAGCCATTATAAACTGGCCCAGGACTCTCCCCTTAAGCGATGTGGGACAAGAGGGAGAGGGATCCCTTCCTTGCGCACGTCCGGGGACTGAGGTGCGGATGCACCTCCATCCCTCCTCCCCGCGTACCGCCGCTCGGGCCGTCACACTCTCCACCCCTTAGCAGAACAACGTCCTCGCTGTGGCCCCACACGCGGTCGGGAGTCGGCTCTGATATCATTTGTAACGACCCGCGCCTCGGTCCCTGGATGTGCGCAAGGAAGGGATCCCTCTCCTTCTTGTCCCACATCGCTTAGGGGGGGAGTCCTGGGCCAGTTTATAATGGCTTGGGCTCTTTAATCTGTGTGACGCGTTTTAAAGCCGTGAGGACTCAGTGTCCAAAGCGGACAATATCACACAGTGGGGCCTGGGTCGTTACACAATCGGCTTGGGTCTCCCCAACTTAGAATTTTTCAGCATCTTCGAGAACCTGTTTGTAGGATCAATCCCTCCGTGGATACCCAATAATGCCACAAGAAGGTACCTTCTTTGGGAAGTTTATGTAATCTTCAACATTTTGACCTTCACGACAACCAACTTGGAAGTGGGAGATTAAGTGACTTGAGCTTCCTTTGCTCATTAACCAATAGCGCTACCATAACCTTGTTGAGTATTTTTTATAATAGACTCGGTGGCCTGTTGCTGATATGCATTGGTCAATTCTCTGTTACTATGAAGGTATTGGCATTGGGCTTTAATCCTATAAGTGGTGAGATTCCTAGAGCAATCGGCAATCTTGTGAACTTGGAAATCTTGGTAATGGACGATGCCATCCTTTCAGGTGATATCCCGTTTGATGTGGGACATCTTAAAAATCTGGTAAAATTGTTGCTCTCCAATAACAATCTATCGGGCATAATTCCATCCTCCTTGCAGAACTTCAAGAAATTAATCACATTATTTCTTGATGGGAATCACTTTCACGGGCACATTCCTTCCAATCTAGATCAGTGTCAAAGTCTAATGCACCTCGATCTTTCTAACAACAATCTCAGTGGTTCCATATTCCCAGTGGTTAAAACTCTCTTCTTTTTAAACTTGTCTCACAACCATTTGGATGGGGCTCTTCCAGCGGAATTAGGACAAATTGACCATTTATATTATTTGGACATCTCAGGCAATATGTTTGGTGGTGAAATTCCAAGCACTCTAGGTGATTGTGTTGGGCTGATAGTATTATCAATGAAGGATAACCACTTCCAAGGATCCATTCCTCAATCAATTAGCTCATTACGAAGCATCGAGATGTTGGATCTTTCAAATAATAATCTATCAGGTGAGATTCCGAAGTTCTTAGAGGCATTTGACTTCCTACAAATTTTGGATTTATCCTATAACAATTTTGAAGGCCCGTTACCAACTGAAGGAGTCTTCAAGAATGCTAGTGCCACTTTTATTACTGGAAACAACAAGATCGGTGGAGGAATCTTGGATTTTCAGCTCCCTAAGTGCATCTATACACTCCAAGAGCAAAGGAATTGTTCGTAAATTGAAACTCGCGCTCTCTATTATTTTTGGACTTCTAGGGGCAATTCTCGTTTTGGTTTTCATGTGTGTATGTTGGTTAAAGAAGAAGAAGATGAAAGAACCAACTTCAAGTTCTATAGCTGATACCTGGCCAAAATTATCTTATGGAACTCTCCTTAAAGAAACAAATGGTTTTTCTTCAGCTAATTTGATTGGTGTGGGCAGTTTTGGATCTGTTTACAAGGGAGTAATGCAAGAGAATGGGACAAACATTGCGGTGAAGGTGCTTAATTTAATGCGTCATGGTGCTTTAAGGGGTTTCAAAGCTGAGTGCGAGGCTTTACAGAGTATCAAACACTCTTTTGAAGGTACTAACAGCTTAGGGGTGAGCAGCGGTCTAGGGTCGACCCCGGACCGACTCTAGATCGGCCCAACCCCACCGGTCCTGGTCCGGTTCCCAAGGGGACTGGGTCGGTCCTTGGTCCTAAAATTCCAGGATCGACACTGTGCGGGTTGGTCCTCGGTCCTAAGAGTTTTGGGTCGGTCCAACCCTGGACCAACCCTGTATATTATATTATATTATTTATAATTCTTTTATATATTCAAACCTAAGTAAAATGTCTATTAAAAAAAAAACCTACGTAAAATGATGTTAAAGTTGTTGACTCATTAGGCTCACAGTCACAAATAGACGGCATCCAAAAAGGTGTGAAGTTTACGCTGTAAAGGTCTTCACGGCGATAGTCCAGAGTACGTTCTTCCCCGCGAGGACCAACTTATTGTGTCATCTTAAATTTGCTGAATATGTATTGGTATTTATAGTTTAGTTGCACAATGTCGCATTGTCGATGGATGTGTAATTTGAATTTGTTGGTTTGCTTTTTTAGGGAGTATAAAAAACAAGACAAAAAAAATTGTCGATCGGTCCCGGGTTGACCCTGGAATCGGACCGAACCCATTGGGTAGGTCCGGTCCTTGGTCCCAGGCTCAATAGGGTCGGTCCTCGGTCCTAAAAATTGAGGACCGACACTGTACGGGTTGGTCCTAGGGTTATGGGGTGGCCTGGACCAACCCGGACCATGCTCACCCCTACTAACAGCATGCTCAGGTATTGATTATGATGGAAATGACTTTAAGGCTGTTGACACCTAAATTTTTGCCCAAAAATCATTTCCGAAAAAATGGGAAATTGTTTTTCCACAAAAATATTTCATGTCAAATTCTTGCATATAGATTATCTAGTTGTTTAGTATATTTTTTTTTAAATGGAAGATGTTTTTCCTTTAAAAAAATAAAATAAAATTTAAAAATATATATATATATATATATATAAACGATTAAAAAAAAAGATAATAAAAAGAAGAAGAAAAGAAGTTGGGGCCAATGATCTAAATGTGATTAGCCAAGCCCAGGAGGTAAGATTGGAATTAAAATGGCAAATTGGGGCCAAAATGCAATTTTCAAAAGTTGAGGGACCAATTCGCAAATTTTGCAAAATTTCACCCGACCCCTTAAATCATCATCTTAGCCCCCAATTGAGTTGAAATTGAACTTGGGTCAGGTATAATTAATCGAATTGGGCAAAAAGGACCAAATTGCATTGAATTGGGTATTTTCGGATAAGAAAATGGCTAACTTTGAGGGACTTTCTTGCAAAATTGGGTGGACACAATTGCAAAATCTGGTCGAGATCTTAAACTACTATACATGAGCTTGCTAATTGATAAAAAAAACGTAGCCAAATTGATGGATTAAAGCAGTCAAATCAGCAGCCAAAATTCAGTCCACGAGTTGGTCTCAATTCGGAGTTGTTGAGTAAGCAACTTGGTGGCCCCACCATATCCTCCTCAGCTGCCCAACCAGCTCTATCTCTGCACGTGATGGAAAAGAATTATTGGTACTGCAAGTGGACAAATATTGGTTAGGGATAAGCTGCTGAAGGCACGGGAAAATCGCACCAAATCCGCACACTCAACGGCTGCAGAAGTGGAAAGTTTTGGTGAAGTCAGAAAGTTGTTGAAGTAGCCTTGTTGACAGGCTTGGTAGGTGGACAAAAGACGACTAAAAATCCCTTAATTCAGGGGATAAGATCTATGAAGCAAGCTCTTTCAGGGGACGAAAGAGAGGAGACGAGAAAGGGAGGAGAGACCTCACGGCCGTCCCCCAAATAGGTCCTCAGAAGCAACTCCAGAAAAAGAGAACCCAGAAATTCCAGATCAACCTTTAGAGAGAAAAGTGAAATTTTCACAAACTTGCAGCCAAAATTAGCCAAAACCTTCAACTAGAGAGTGAAACTTCACTCAAATATCTTTCTATCCATAGGTCGTACGTCCCAAATGGAGTTCGGGAAGGTCTCCTAAAGCCCCCCGAAAACCACCCTCCTGGCGGGCCAAGGGAGTCCTAAGATTTTTTCTAAGTGTTTGGTCACGAGCGAAGAAAAGCGAGTGTTTTTGAGAAAAGGAGAGACAAATGAGGAAATCCATGAGTTACAAGCCAAACTAGAATATATATAGTTTGGGTTGGTTTTAATTTGGCCAACAAAAGAGGTTCTGAAGCCTAATTTTGGAGGTCAACGAAAACCTTCGTTGTCAGCTTTTTTCTTCTGCAGATCTCACTTTTAGTTTGAAGGAGCCATTTTCCACGTGCCCCCCGGAGGACAATTTCTCGTTTCCTCGACCAAGAGTCACTTGGAAACGAAATTAGGAAGTAAGGTAAGCATCATAGATGTATTTTTGTTTGAGTTCCAACATGTTTTGATCACGAAAATCAAGAGGAAAACCAGTCCAGAAAACTGATTTTCGAGGCTAGAATTTTTCCAAAGTGTTGAAATCTCTTCAAGAGTCTTGCATGTTTGATTTGCTATACCCCATTTTCGTGCATTACTTGTCTTTGTGACTTTGATTAATGTTATATGGGAGTACAAATGATGCATAGGTCAGCTTGGTTTGGTCTTTAAATCCTCGTGTGAACTATGAAATCGTCGAAAACCAAGCCTATCCACATTAGTTCATGGCTGGTCAGTGTGGACTTTGCATGTGTGCTTCTTGGAGAGGTTGTTTTGATGTGTTCAGTTGGTCGTTCTCGGTGATATTTGTTGCATTTGAAAGTATATGTTACCTATTTTCATCCAGATGGAGTAATATTTCGTATAGATGTTGCATGTGATAGTTGTCGGGGCTTCAATTTGGGCATATAACATGGCTGTTTGACTTGGGTTCAACACCAGATTTGCAAAACAGCTCCAACCCGCATATTGGAGGCCGTTTTCAGTTTGGTTCTTGCGTGTTCTAGGCTGTGATTTCTAGCTAAACCTGTTCTTTGCATGTAATAGTATATCCTTGATACTTTGCTTTCACATGAGATTGCTTATGGGTCGAGATTATAGGCCACGAACATGGCCTGAAGAAGCTATTTTGAGGAGATTTGATGCAAGCTAAATATTCGCTAAAATGTCGGAATCAAGTTTCAACCTTAAAACGGTCGATTTAAGCTCTATTATTGTGATATTCATGTGCTGTGTTGTTCAATGTTAGCATATATCAGTTTAGGGAATTATTATTATTATTTTAAAAATTAAAAAAATCTAAAAATTCAAAAATTTCAAAAAATATATAAGTGATAAATGGTATCAAATTAAGGCAAAAAATGACATCTATGAAATTTTATCAAATTTTATAAGGTCTTTTTTCCTAATTTAATGCTATTTTGATATTTTACAATCATTTTTGTAAATAATCTATTTTGCGTAGATTAAAATTAATTAGAGTAATTTCATGCATATTTAAATTCCCATTTTGGTCATGGGGGTCCTGTCCCGGGGCGTGATAACAAGGCCATGTAATATTATTTGCCCGACTTGTATCGGGTTTTCCTTTTCTGCATTTATTTTCAAGTCATTTCAATTTCTTGGATGTTTACTTACGCACCGTTTTTCATTAATTTGAGTGTAAATTTCTCTTCTAAATTATGTTAGGATTAGTCTAGACATTAAGGAAAACAAACCTACAAAAACATTTGCATGGACGCTTAGCGGTTTTATAAAGATTATAATTGGTAATCAAGATTGTGTGGCCATTTAGATGAACAACCTTCCAAGTTAGTGGTACCGCAAGGGCGCTAATAGAAATATTGGCATAAACGAGTCCCCGTTCCTAGGAATCTCTGGTTGCGTAGGAATCGAGACAACATTCCCGCATCTTGATTGGTTTCTAGCCGATCCCAATAGGCTAGTGGCGACTCCTAGAAATACATAGGTTGTTAAGAATAAAAATACAAAATCCAATGTCGTGCGAGGTATGGGCTTGGGAGAGCCCACGCCTAATTTAGGGCTGTTGGTCTGCCTCTTTAGGCAAATACCTCTAAACCTTCTTCCTTTTTCCCCTAGATGGAAAAAAAGAGGTCGCGACAAAGGCTTTGGTTTATGAGTTAATGGTCAATGGTAGCCTTGAAGAGTGATTGCATCCATATCCGATACCAACTAATACGGATGGGCCTTCAAAAAATTTGAGTCTCATCCAAAGAATAAAGATTTCCATTGACATTGCTTTTGCATTGGATTATCTTCATAACCAATGCCACAACACCATAGTGTTGGATGCAAATTCTGCAATCCCTAGATCACCACAACCAGAACAAGAACATGCATAATTAAGCAGAAAGATTAACGCACCTATTTTAGGATCCATCGTTCTTAAAGCGGAAGCAGAAACACAATGTTCCATGCGCAAGTCCTTCTCCTCTATTGCCCTTCGTAACACTGGCTCAATGAGACGACCCCCTCACCCTTTAGCGTTAGGTTAACGCCCCTTATGTGAGGATACGTGTAAAAATTAGGGTTAGAGGAGAGACTTGAGCACTATTTATAGAGTATCCAGCTAGGCCCTCTCATTACGGGCCAGGCTCAACTCGGCCCACACTAGCCAGTCCCATATTAGACTAATTAATAAACCTTCTATCTCATCTTAGACCAAACCCCGTAAAACGGTAACCGTTAAACGGTAAATTACAATATCAATTAATGTAGTCCATATTAGGAAAACTCTTACATTCTCTCACTTGGACTATATTAATTGAAATCGTACTGTATGTGCACACTTTGGTCTAGAGATAATTCTTAATAGTCAATCCTATCTCATAAAGTCTCAAACACCGAATCATGGCGGTAACTGCATGTATACACACAGAGCCTTCCATGGTCACAAGTATTTTCAACTTTATTGATATGGATTCAATATGGTAGTGTGTCAAATGGACAACATCTCTCGTAGAGAGATCCCATTTGTCAGTCACCATTCTCTTACCTTAAGCGTCACAAAAACTTGTGCCACTAGAGAATGTCCATTCTCTTACCTTAAGCGTCACAAAAAAAACTTGTGTCACTAGAGAATGTCTTTATGGTTCCAACGAACCCACATATGTCTTGTCCTTATGGTTAACCTTTCTTTATATATAACAAGGCATATGCACAAGGCTAATAACTGGATGCCCCTAGCCTTCACTCAAGGTTTAAGCAATACCTTGAGACTTTTAACAATATATATATTCAACATAATAACAATCCATTCAAAAACATTTTATTAAATGCAAAAGTTGACATATATATATATATATATATATCAAAATGTTACTAAATTGTAACAAATACAGATGTAAACTTTATTCAAGAAAAATAAAACACAGCTCCCACTAAATAACAGCATCCCAAGATGCTCCTAGGCCATGCTAATGACATGTCGCTCAAATACACACGAGCGTAGGCCTTTAGTTAGTGGATCTGCAAATATCATCTGTAGGAATATGATCTACTGCAACGTCACCATTCTGCATTGATTCATTTATGGTAAAAAACTTGACCTCCATGTGTTTAGACCCCTTGAGACTTCGGTTGTTATTAATAACAACACTGCAGAGTTATTGTCACAATGCAACTGTATGGGCCTATCCACAAAATCATAAACTGATAACTCCCTAATGAGGTTCCGAAGCCAAATAGCTTGAGTAGCAGCTGAAAAACATGCTACAAACTCCGCTTGCATGGTAGAAGAAGATATGGATTTCTGTTTCTTGCTCTTCCATGATACTGCACCTCCTGCCAACATAAATATGTATCTAGTCGTCGACTTCTTATCATCTTGACAGCCAGCAAAATCTGCATCTGAATACCCTGCTAGCTGCAATGTTATAAATCAGCATATAATCTCTTGTTCTCTTTAAGTACCTTAAATCCTTCTTGGCAGAACCCGGTGATCGTGTCCTGGATTTGACCGATATCTCGCCTAGAAGCCCTGTTGCAAAAGCAATATCTGGCCTAGTGCAAACTTGAGCATACATGATACTTCCAAGCACACTAGCATAAGGTACATTCTTCATTTGGACTTTCTCAAAATCTGAATTAGGGCATTGTGAAAGACTCAATTTATCACCCTTAACAACAGGAGTAATTCTTGGTTTGGAATGCTGCATATTAAATCTTTCTAAAATGCGATCAACATATGCCCTCTGAGACAAACCCAATGAATGGCGAGAGCAATCCCTATGGATCTCAACGCCAAGAACAAAAGATGCCTCACCAAGGTCTTTCATGTCAAAATTTTTCGATAACATCCGCTTTGTCTCATGCAGTAAACCAATGTCACTACTAGCAAGCAAGATATCATCCACATAAAGTATGAGAAAAATATATTTCCTCCCACCGACCTTGGTGTGTATACACTGATCTACTTTGTTCTCAATAAATCCGAATGAAGTGATGAAACTTTAAATACCACTGTCTAGAAGCTTATTTAATGCCATAAATAGACTTTTTCAATCTACAAACAAGCTTACCTGAGTCATCTGCTGCAAAACCTTCAGGCTGCACCATATAAACCTCCTCATTAAGGTCTCCATTTAGAAAAGCAGTCTTAAAATCCATCTGGTGTAACTCCATATCAAAATGAGCTACCAATGCTAAGATCACTCTAAAGGAATCTTTAGAAGAAACTGGAGAAAATGTTGCTTCATAATCTATTTCTTCTCTTTGAGTGAAACCCTTAGCTACCAATCTGGCTTTAAACTTTTCAATCTTCCATTTGGAATCCCTTTTAGTCTTGTATACCCATTTGCAGCCAATAGGTTTACAACCTTCAGGCAATTCAACAAGCTCCCAAACACCATTGTGTTTCATAGATTGCATTTCATCTTTCATCGCATCTAGCCACAAATCTGATTGAGGACATGAGATGGCATCCGTATAAGTTACTGGATCAACAACACAACCAATATCATAATCATGCTCTCCCAAGTAGACTAAATAGTCTGGTGGTATAGCTGAACGTCTTTCTCTAGTTGATCTTCTGAGTGGAGCTACTTCATCCTCATTTTGAATCTGAGGAGCTTGTGGAATTTCTTTAGGAACTGTCTCAACAATAGGATCCCGGGCCACAACAGGCTCGGTTGTGGCGCAGAGACTCCACAATTGTCTCGCACGGATGAGACAAAGTGATCCAAAGAATCCCCACCATACCATCATCTTCAATAGTTCGTGAGCAACTACCATTTTCAGCTACATCAAATTCCAAAAATTTTGCAGTCTGAGATTCCACAATTCTTGTACCTCCATTAGGGTTATAAAACCGATACCCCTTTGAATGATCTGGGTAAGATACGAAGTAGCATCGAGTAGTTTTGGAATGCAACTTACTCAATGTCGGATTATATAACTTAACCTCTGCAGGACATCCCCAAACTTTAAGGTGATTCAAGCTAGGCTTACGTCCAGTCCATAACTCAAAGGGAGTCAATGGAACCGCTTTAGTAGGAACACGATTTAAAATGTAAAGAGCTGTTTTCAAAGCTTCACCCCATAGAAAATCAGGTAAATTGGTCCTACTAATCATACTTCTCATCATGTCCATAAGAGTGCGATTCCGCCTTTCAGCCACACCATTTTGTTCAGGACTTCCAGGCATAGTAAACTGACCTATTATCCCAGAATCCTCTAAGTATTTAGCAAACGGCCCTTTAAGTTGTCCAGCATCACCGTGCCTGCCAAAATACCGTGCCTGCCAAAATACTCACCACCACGATCATATCTGACAATCTTTATAACTTTTCCCAATTATTTCTCCACTTCAGTCCGAAAAATCTTAAATTTGTCAAGAGACTCGAACTTTTCTTTAATCAAGTATAAGTATCCATATTGGGAAAAGTCATCAATAAATGTGATGAAATAAAAAATTTCTGCACAAAGTAGCCATGTATGGTCCACTAATATCAGTGTGAATAATCTCCAATATGTTAGAACTTCGTACGACGGATTTCTTCTTTATCTTAGTCATCTTACCTTTACAACAGTCCACACAAGTCTCTAGATCACTCTTAAGAGTAGGCAAGATATCAGCCTTTACAAGCCTTTCTACTCTTTCTTTGGAGATGTGACCAAGATGTTTATGCCACAATGCATAAGAATGTTCCTTAGGTAGAGGCCTTTTGGAAACAACTTTTTTAGCTGAATAAGCAACGTACATGTCATTGGGAGATAAGCTCAATCGATATAATTCATTGGATAAATTGCAACATCCAATCTTATTTGAATCATAAAACATGGAAATAATATTGCTTCTTATTTCAAAAGAGTATCCACACATATCCAAACAAGACACGGAAACTAAATTCCGCCTAAAAGAAGGTACGTAAAAGGTGTTTCTCAACATCATCCTAAAACTAGAATCTAAAATCAAAAGAACATCTCCCATGAACTCGACATCAACTCCAATGTTGTTTCCCACAAAGTGAGCTTTGATTCATCCCGATTTGGGGTCCTTCGGTTTTATGAACCCCGTATGGTGAACACAACATGATTAGTTGCACCGCTATCTAGCCACCGCAAATTGGTCGGAACTTCAGATAGATTGGATTCATAAACAAATGCCAACGAATCATTACCTTTAGGCTCACTCTTAGTTCTCTTAGACAACCAAGCCTTAAACTTGTTGCAGCGTTTCTTTACGTGTCCTCTCTCCCTACAAAAGTAGCAAAGACCACCATCCTTCTTGGAGAATGCTTTCTTAGGACCCAAACTGTTAGAAGGACAAGCACCTTCAGAATTTCCTTTATGGTTGAAAGGACCAGCACCTTCAGAATTGCCCTTATGGGTATAGTTTTTCAACTTCTTACCCTTGTCACTTCCAGAACTAGAAGCATAAAGAGCAATGTGCCCTTTATCTTTCTTCAATTTCTCTTCCTCTGCCACCACCCTTGCAATAAGGTCATTAACTGACTAGGTTTCATCTTGGGAACTATAATTGGTCTTGATAATCCCAAAATCAGGAGGAAGAGTATTTAGAGCTTGATGCACAATGCAAGTAGTGGGAATAACAATATCGAGAGCCTGAAGCTTTGTCTGCAAATCTACCATCCTCATAATATAATCTCTAACTGCACCAGAACCATCATACTTCATAGTAAATAATGTTTGCAGGTGTGTCCCTATCTCAGCATTAGGCGACACACGGTTTCTAGCCATCAAAGCTTCCATCATTTGCCTAGCAGTGCAGTTTGCAAGCAAACCACTTTTCGTGTTCCTGAATGGAACGCTTCATGGACAGCAAGCAAATTCTATTGCTCTTTACCCAGGCAGCAAAATTTGCTTTCTGAGCCTCTGTACTCTCGGCAGTCAGATTTGCCAGTCGATCGGCAGTAAGAGCCATATGAACATCTGCCATCTCCATAGCAAACAGAAAATCTTCTCTCCATCTCTCTTAAAGTTTGAACTAACAAGAACCTCGATAGTGACGGAGTTACCATTTACAGAAAAGGTGACTAAAAAACAAGCAATGTATATAATTAGCATCATGTGAGTATCGTGTAACTTGACGTACAAGTACACATCCAGAGAGTTACATGCAAAATCACATAATCACCTTTGGGCAGAATACATGACATGCATTAGTACACTCCCCCACATGATAGCGGTAATGAGAATATATTCCAATCTTCGTGAATTCATCACCTTTGGGCAGAAGAACCACTAGGATCAGTCACTCCTCTATCACACCATCGTGTATCCCTCCATGAGCTAATACACAATCACCTCCTTTGGGAGTATGACTACGTATTAGACCAGGAGACATCCCAATCAATATACGAGACCGAAATTTCTCAAATCCAATCAAGCGTGTCACTTTGGCGGTCACAACTCAATTGAATCCTTGAAACTCTCTCATACCAGGGATGTAAACTTTAAATCTCACATTCACCATATATATGTGATTTTTCAACTTTAGTGATAAGGGCAAAAATCACTAAAATCACATATCATGCTAATTACATTGCTTTATTCATTAATAAAAATTAAAATTTATAGTATATTATTAATGAATAACACTTTTATAATATTTATGTGATAGCATATCAACAACACAACACTTGTATTTCCAAAATCACTGAAAAATACAAGAAAAATACGCAAAAATACACTAAAAATTTCATGTATTTAGGGTTTGATATGCATTTTCACATCCATAAAATCATCAAACAAGTATAATCAACACATCACAAGATGAGGATAATGATACGAGTCGAACGCCACCGGCCACGCGCGGATCGGAGCATCCACGCGCCTGCACGCGTTGCCTGAGTGCGAGGCGCGTGGAGCTCACGCGCTGGTGTCAATGGCTGGTCAAAACTAGTCCGACCGGTGGCGGTCCGACCATTCGGTCCAGCCGCCCGGTCCGACCGGTTGACCGGTCCGGTCAAGGGTTGACCGGGTCTGGTTAGGTCAACAGTTGGGTCGGGTCGGTCCCGGGTCAAATCGGGTTGGGTCGGTCGCCAAACGGGTCGGATTGGGTTCGGGTTGCTGATGTCATCATGACGTCAGCACCCGCGTGCGTCGCACGCGCGAGCCGCGCCCCGCTCGTAGGAGTGCGTGAGGGCGCATGACCGCGTGTGGGGCGCTTACTCGACGCCCTGGTGGCGCGTGGCCGCGCGTGAGGGCGCGTGGGGCCTCCCCCGGTGACGCGCCGCCGCCCACGGTTTTGCTCGTCTGACCGAGCCCAGTCCGAATATATAATTTAATTTTATTTTTATTGAATGAAAAAATATGGAAAATCTCAAATTAGGGCAAAATTCAATGCGTTCGAGTTCTAGGGTTATGGAGGCTCTGATACCACATGTTGGATGCAAATTTTGCAATCCCTAGATCACCATAACCAGAACAAGAACACGCATAATTAAGCAGAAAGATTAACACACCTGTTTTAGGATCCATCGTTCTTGAAGTGGAAGCGGAAACACAATGTTCCATGCGCAAGTCCTTCTCTTCTATTGCCCTCCGTAACACTGGCTCAATGAGACGGCCCCCTCACCCTTTAGCGTTAGGTTAACGCCCCTTATGTGAGGATACATGTAAAAATTAGGGTTAGAGGAGAGTCTTGAGCACTATTTATAGAGTTTCCAGCCAAGCCCTCTCATTACGGGCCAGGCTCAACTCGGCCCACACTAGCTAGTCCCATATTAGACTAATTAAGAAACCTTCTATCTCAGCTTAGACCAAACCCCGTAAAACGGTAACCGTTAAACGGTAAATTACAATATCAATTAATGTAGTCCACATTAGGAAAACTCTTACACATAGTTCATTGTGATCTAAAGCTAAGCAATGTCCTTTTAGACACTGAGATGGTTGGACATGTTGGTGACTTTGGATTGGCAAAGATCGTCCTTGAATCCACATCTTACTCGAACACAAATATAAGCTCAGCTGGTTTAAGAGGAACAATTGGTTATGTTGCTCCAGGTATGCCCCATTATTTCCCTAGGCTCCTCAAATGAAGAATTTGTTCATCACAAAATTGTTGATGCATCTTTCACAAAACTTGGGACTTCATTATGCAATTGTGTGCGTACTATTTTGTCATAATGCAACCATTTGTGGTTCTTTATAAGTGCAGAATATGGAATGGGAAGTGTGGTTTCAGTAGAAGGCGATGTCTATAGTTATGGCATCCTCTTGCTAGAGATGTTCATGGGAATTAGTCCCACTGCTGAGTTATTCAAAGAGAACTTGAACCTTCATAATTCTGTCGAGGAAGCTTTGCCAGAAAGAGCCCTAGAGATTACTGATGCCACTTTAGTTCAAGAAGTAGAGAGCGATGCAGGCCAAAGCAGAAAGAGCACAATTCAGGATTGTTTGCTAATTATCTACGGAATCGGGATCGCTTGTTCAGTTGGAGTCCCAGATGAACGAACGAGCATCACGGATGTAGCAGCCAAACTATGCTCGATTAGGGACAAACTTTACGCAGCTGGTTTATGAGGATAGCTAATATTCTGAAGCGGTAAGTTTTCTAGTTCCTCCTACAAAATTATGCCAAACTGAAGCACTTATGCATAGACAAGCATGTGACTGCACGCATTTTTTATTTATTCAATCTAGATAAACTCAATTTTCTCGTAATGTGAAGATGGAGCCATGGGGGTTACGGAGTCATCATGCAAAACCATAGTGTGGTTGGAAAATTAGTGAAGTCATCCAAGGAACTATGGCACATGGGAACCTTTAGTTGACTCAAGGTCAATGACATCATCGTCGTTCTCTTTGGGAGATGCAAACAGGTGGCAGGAGGACTTCATCTCTTATGCAAACGTGGGCATGCTTCTCTAATGTATCGTGTGGTCGGTGAGTCGAGTTCTGATATAGACTTGGAATAGTTTAGACCGTAAAGAAAAAAGGTCTGTTCCAATTTTCCTTCCGAAATGGAAGCTGGCGTGTAAGAAGAGAAGAAAGTATAAGGGTTGATGCTGTCATCTATATAGCTGTCCTGTATATTTGGACAATTGACAAAAAGGACGTGCAAGCAAGCCTGTATATGCGTCATAAAGCTATGCGAGCAAGTACATTTGTCCTTCTCGTTGTTTTATGCTAGTTAAATAGTTCAATCTAGTAATAAGAGGAGACATCATGCTTGCACATCCCGCACCATGTCAATGTCTGTAGAAAAAGATGACTCCATGAGTTTTCCCGGAGTTTTGCAAGTATAATGCGAATTCGAGTCCCGCATTACCTGAATGCTCCACTTGGGGAGCAGATGACGTTGTTCCATCATCTTATGAAGCCAGAATAACTTGAAGAGACAGACGGAATCTAGGTGTGAGTGAAACAAATTCCCACATAAATAGCTTGCAAGTAAAGATTATAGTCATTGTCAATGTCGATAGTATCACGTTCAGTAGGATCAAACCATAATAATCAAGTTCAACAAATGAAGGAGATGAACAAATCTTCTCGCATTACTTGGAATTTTGATATCTCAGTCCACTGGACGGACCAAAAAATAGAAAAGTCGACTTACGGGAAACTACTCCTCATCTGCCTCAGACACGAACGGCCATTAAAGGCACGTAACCATCGGCCATGATTTTTCTGTTCATTTTATTTTCTGGGAAACTACATCTTACAAAGCGTAGAGGTCATTAGGATGGAACGATCCTTTCTCTCCATTACCATTTCGCAGAACTCATGATAGAATTACAGCAACTTCAGAAAATGTAATTTCAGAAATTAAAATTTCCGAGTTGCTATCACTGAAAATCTTTTGTGTACAACTCAAGGTTATGGCTTGTTAGCTATGATTGTCCGGTGGAGATTCTAAAGTTTCACCTTTATTTTCTACTTTAACAAGATAATCATTGGCATATCACCCGTTAAAAGATGGCGAATCCCCACTGTGGGAATCCAGCAACTACTTAATTACCTCTATGTGCTTGGAAAGCCAATTCTGTGGGTAAAAGTACCAATATCTATCTTCTTTCTCGTTTTTTCCTGTTCTGGTTTTTTCTTGCCCTCACCGTTATTCAAAGACGAGGTAGACACACAATAACTTATCAAAAAATGTTTTCTAGAAAGCCATTTTTTAGAAAAATAATATTTTTTGGTGTTCGAATGAAACCTGAAAACAATCAAAACATATTTTCTGCCATTTGATATTTGATTTTATCTTCTGAAGAAAATTACCAAAAAAATCAAATTTTTAATTTTTAATTATTTTTATCTCCTCTCTTTTTTTTTTTCCTTTTCTTTCTTTGTTTTTTCTTTCCTTGTTGCTTGGTTGATTGTTGGCCACTACGATAGCCGATGATTGGCCTGGTCAACTCGGGTCGCCGGCCCTTTGCCAGGGCCCAACGCTTTGGCCAACCCTCCTCTCACCGTTGTTGGCCCTTCCCAGCGATAGCGACGAAGGCTGAGCCCTCAGCCACCTACAATCTTCATAGTTTTCCTCTTTTTTTTTTTAATAAATAATTTAGTTTAAATTAAATTTAATTAATATTTATGTTAATTATGTAACCACATTAGTAAAACGATATAGTTTTTGTACTTATCTAGCCACGTCAACGTGCAAAACGACATCATTTTGCACTTGCTTGGTCGGAAAAATGCCACATATGCAATTTGAAGGTTTTTTTCGCTATTGACATTTAATTAATCTATTTTGCTCTAATTTTGATATTTAAGTGTCTTCATACCAAGTCTTGGCACTCAAGGGATCTAGGTGTCGTTATATTTAGTATATACAGTCACTGAATGTAACCTAATTCGCGAAGAGGTAAATTTATCCCTAATATGGCCTCTGATAATCTTAAAAATCCAATTTTTGGTTCTTTAACACGTGGTCTTCTCATTCGGCTTCGGACTCCTCCAACGCGCCTCTCCACCCGCTCTCTTTCGCCATCTCTCGCTGGACCAAACCCCTCTCTCCCTTAGCCCATCCCTCTCCGCCACGCACACCAGCAGTCTCTCGCACGCCTGCACCATCACGCTCTCCTGCCGATCCTCCCTCCTCTCTCTCCCGATCGCCTCCGACCCTCGGAAGTAGGACCCTCACGCCGCCAGGGAGGCCCTTGGTGTTGGCCCGCATCGCGACGTTGTGGGCAATGTCGGGGATCTGTCTTCCGATCTCCTTGGATGCCATGGCTGATCGGGATGGAGAGATGGAGGAGGAGGAGGGGGAGGAGAAGCGAGAGGCAGATTCGGCGATGCTCAGCATTGCTAATTTCGACTGCCTCGTCGACGTGAATTTGTAAACGTGACAGACGACCCATCGGTGTTTCGCTGTCGCCATTGTAAACGACTGAACTAAAGCGTTCTCTCTCTTGATTCGACGATTCACTTTGAATTGGTATATCGTAATCGTGTACAGTGCCAATTACTGATTTAAACTCCCTTGGCCGGCTTTTCTCTTAAAATGATGTCCGGATAAAATGTACAAAAAAAGAGAATCACACATTTACGCTGCCTAGCCTTAAGGCAAGAAAAGGTTAAACACCAGATGGGAGAATTCACCTGTTTCGGTTTGGAGAGCAGTTCATCGGGAGGCTCTTGTATCGTGAGTTTTCCACTTCGTTCAGTTGAACCTCAAATCATCAATGCCTTTTAGACTCGGCCGCACAAATAAAAAAGGAAACTGTCCTTATGATTCTCAGGTTCCAATTGTCGACAAAAATACCGGCTAAGTTCTTTTTTTTCCCCCGGTAGGTTAGGCAACGAATTTTGATTTTAGGAGGACTATAATGAGGAGGACGATAATCCCCTATCGTCCTCTTGCCTGAGTTATTGTGAAAGATAGGACGTGACATTTGATTGTCTGGACATGCCTAACCTATTTTTATTGGGAGTCCCGAGGAGAAGTATCTTCTTTCAGCTTTTGGATTTTAAAGAGGAGGTCATATTTGCTGGCTTTTGATGACACTCTTTAAAACATCCCATGGATAAAATAAATCTGCAATTTACAGTCGAAAGTTGAAACAAGAGGGCAAGATCTTTGATCTTCATTAGCCAATGAAAGAATACAATCCGTTTTTTTTTTTTTTTTTTTTTTGGAGTGATGGTTCATTGCTTTGGCGCCTTGAATGTGCGTCTAATTTTTTCCTTGTGTCTAATGATTGATGGTGATGCCTTTGGGAGTTTTTTTTTTTGTCGGTCCTACTTTACTTCTATTCTAACTCTCGCTCTCAGATTTTTGCCCTTCCTCCTTGTCCCATGGAGTCAAAATCCACACCCGAAACTAATAACCCCAACCCCGGTGGGGGATTCGAACCCCCCACCTTCCCCTTCCATGTTGGAAGGGTGGCCACTGGGGTGCCTTTGGGAGTTAGTGATGCATATTTGATATGTTCGAAGATCTACTTCTTGTATTGTGAATTATACCAATATCTTTTGCTTGTAAGGCTAGTACCATTGGATTGTCTATTTTCTAGTACAGCATACAGCGGAGATGGAACTGGAAGTGCTAAAGGTTTCGGCTTTTCTTACCTGGTTATAGTCTTCCCATTGTGAGTGTGGTGCACGCATGCTGTTATGTTGTAGCCTTCCCTTACCACAAGATGTGTTTCCTAGGTTGTCCGCTAATTGTCACTTCACTAGATGAACTTCTTTTCTTATCCATTTCCTTCTTGATTTTCAAAAACTGTGCTTAGATTGCTTATTTGGTCGGTTGTTTATATCTTTAGTTGGCGAATTCCATGATGGAACCACATGCAAGAACCAGTTTTATGATATAGACAGTCAGCTTCCTTTCTGTGTTGAACATTTTGGGGGCAGGAAATCGCTGGTCCTCATCATTAGGGGGTCTAGGATCAAGACCGGCGACGCCGATTGTTGACATTTGATTTTTAGTTGACGTATCGATAAATGGTAAAAAATGAGATTTGGGTTTCTGATTACGACGGAACCCCATTTCTCGGCCAAAAAAATGTCGTTTTTCTTTTCTTTCTTTTGTATTATTGTTTTTAAGTAATTTCTAGATCATTTTCAAGAAAAAACCTGAAAAAGTTAAACGATTGATTTTTGAGTTGACTTTTTGGTCAACCATTTGACTAAAAGTTAACCCCGGGTCAAAAATTGATTTTTTATCCAAAAATATTCCATTTAACTTTAATTTCATTTTTGTCAAATCAATTTCTTGAAAATTTAAAGATTCGATAAAAAAATCAACTTTTTAGGAAAAGTCAATTAAATGGCTGAAGATTTGGGTTTTTCTACCCTAATTTGGTTTATTTTAGGTGAAATTGGAGCTAATTTCTTATTGGATGGCCATTTGACTTTGGGCATGAAGACTTTAGGGGCTTGGTGATGATTATTAGATATTTCCCTAGGTTTTTGATTGGCTAACTACTTGACTTTCTCTCCCTCCTTTCTCTCTTTCTCGCTTTCTTCTTCTCTCTCCCTCTATCCCTCATGCGCACGTTCCTTTCCTCCTTGCTGCCGACCACCCTTCATCTGCTTCTTTCCCTCACGCATTTTCCCCCATCAACCAGCATAGAGCAGCCCATCATTTCCCTCCTCCAATTTCCTTGCTGCCGTAACCTCCTTTTTCTTTCGTTTTTGCCATTGCATCACCTACTACCAGCGTCCATCCTCACGCCACCTGCAGCATCCCACCACCAACTCACCACCTCCACCTCTAGCAACACCAGCAGCTTCCCATCTTCACCGCCATCCCACCATTCACGTCCCCCATCCATCATCATCCCCTTCACGTCACCGCACCATCATCCACCATCCATCAGCACCAGAATTCCACCGCAACTCCATTCCATCTCACACCCTCACAGTCCGCAACTCCAGCTCACCGTCCAGCATCTCCATCTCCACCCCGCGTTCAACCACAGCCGCCTCAGCCCCACCGTCCAGCGGCCACCGCAACACCTCACTGATTCCAGCAGCCACCTTGCGACCAGCTCGTCCAGCACTGCCTCAGCCCCAAGCCGAGCCAAGTAGCCCTTGGCCGAGAGCTTGTAGGTCCGTAACCGCCGCCATCAAAGCCTCCGTTTGAGACACGGTTGTTTCGGGTTTTCATCGCCGTAGTGCTGCTGTCGCCGTCAGCCCACCGCCGTCGAATTCCGGTGAGTTAACTCCCTAATCCTTGATTAGGCTGTTAATTGCGCTTGAGGAGTGTTTAGTTTAGTGCTAATCATGGTTAGGTTAGTGCTAAGATGGATTAGTGTTAACTAGCCTTGGTTAGGTTAATTAGCATTGGTTAGGTTAGTTAACCATGGTTAGGTTAGTTAACCATGGTTAGGTTAGTTAACCATGGTTAAGTTAATTAATCATGGTTAGGTTAATTAAGTTGGTTTAGCTCGATCTAGTGGATTTCTCTTCGGATTTGTTTGCCAGACACTTGCCGTTTGCCATTTCCGTGGGTTAAAATGTGCTACGATTTTTGAGGTTGCTTCATTCTTGAAAAATGTTCTAAACATATTCATTTATGACATATAGTTTTCTCAAGATTTTATGGATTCAAAGGAACAAGATTGCAGCTTCGTTGCATGCAAGGTAGAATCTCGTTTTGTGCTGGAATCTGTGACCTTTCGGGGTTTAAGGGATTTTTATCAACTCTTAGGGTTCGATTTTCAAAATAGTTTCTTTACAAAAGTTTTTCATCACATCTTAAAGTTTAACATAGTCAAATTTCAGAGAAAACGGACGAGTTTTGGACCTTGAACCAAGCTGGTTTTGGAAAACATAATTTCTGGACACGGACACAGTTTTGGTAACGGTTTGAGCGATTTACTGCTCTTATTTTAGGAAGATCTGGGTCAAGGTGTCTCATGAAAAGTGTTCTTTTAAGTGTCATTTATAACATATTTAAATTTGAAGATTTTCTGAACTTGTTTGGTTATGTTTCTGGAAGTTATGTTTCTGGAATTAATCTTGGAGATGTGCGAGAGGACTCGGTTTCTACCGGATAGGGCCGGTTGTGGTCTTGTGGTTGTTCTTGGTGTCTTGCTTGCTGGAAAATGTATATTGTGTGATTTGGTTGATTTTTGGCATGCTAAGAACTTATGCGTGATATTATGAGATTGGTTGCTCTATGTTGGTTCCGATTTCTTATGTCAAAAGATGGCTTTATAAGCTTTAAAATAGAAAAACAATGGGGTGTCGGGTTGGACACCAAAAAATTATTTGCTCAACAAAACAATGAGGTTTTAAACTAGGTGCGTGCAAATTTTGGTGGATTAATTTTGAGTACGTGAGCACCTACGAATTTATTTCTGAAAGTTTTGAACAAAAAAAAAAAAAAGAGAGTTGTAAGGTTTATTATTTGAAAAGAGATTTTTGTGTTCTTGGCTAATGAGAAAGAAAACAATGGACTTGAGTGATGGTGTGCTCGTGTGCTCACCTAAATACCTGATGCGAATGATTATGCGGGGTAATGAACTCGTCCTGATGCGTTTGAATATGCAGGACGATGCCTGATTAAGTTTGGATGCCCTCATGTCAACGGGATGCCGAGTCGTGGTTGAGGCCGGACCGATGCTCCTTTATGGAATGCTGTCCTGATGCGTATGAATACGCGGGATGATGCCGTGCCCGATGGGGCGGAACGATACCTGGTTACGTCGGATCACCGCCGACTTTTGAGTTGGCCGTGGCCGTTGGGTCGTAATAACTGGAACATGCTTGACTGGTTGTGCTATTGCGCTTGATTATGGGGCAAAATTGTGTGGCACGGTATGGGACGTGTCATAACGGTTTTACCTTACAATTGGGACCCATATGTTTGAAGGACATGAATTATGTGTTCCGGTTATTAATTACGTTTGTGATATTTATAATAGCCTATGTGATGCACTAATATATAGGGACGCGCCGAGGCAAGGTGAGTTTTGTTTGGTGCGTGCTTAGGACCGCCTTCGAGGCGAATTTGCGTCCTAATCGGGATTTAGGGTTTTAACTCGCTGAGATTTATCTCACCCCGTCGTGGTTAACCTTTTTCAGGGCCGTAGCATGGAGATTTGTTGAGTGCGGATGTGGTGGGCGCAAGATGTGACGCCTTTTTGTATGGCCCTGCCGTTAGTGAAGTAGGTTAACCCTAATCTCTGAGGATTTTGAGAGGGTTGATAGGAAGTGGCTGTAGAAAGGCTTGTACTATTAAACTTACTAGGGGTAATAGTGAATAAATGAATATGTGGTCTTCAGCAACATTTGTTGCGTTTCTACTATCCCTATGTTTGTTTATTGGTCGGGTATTTATTTAATTCGCTTCCGCATGTGCTTAATTGAAAGATAAAAATAATGGGTCGGCGATGCGTTTGGGACGTCGCATTTTTAATCGACCGCCAAGGGATGTGCGTGCGCTCGGGGCTTGGGGCGTGACACCATCTTTCTTCAAGCTTCAGCAAAAATCAAGCAGAATTCAAGAAAAAGTGAAACAAGTGTTCGCTCAAGAAGCTGGGCAATTTTTAAAACTAATTCTCTCTTCGCCCACTCATTCTCTCTCTAGCAGAATTTTTTCACAAAATTCTCTATGCAATTCTCTCCATTGAGGCTTTCTTTTTTCTGATTTTGTTTCATTCAAGCGAGCATTTCAAGAAGAAATCTACTTATTCTCTCTCTAGCGCAAAAACTCCATGGATTTCTTCTTGCCGGAAGACAATGGAGGCTAGCGATTCTGCATTTTGTGGAGAAATTTGATCCGGTTCTCCAACAATCTCCTTGAACTTCGTTGTCTATTCGAAGGAAAAGATTAATAGTAAAAGTCGATTCAAACTCAGATTTGAGATTAAAGCTAAGTCTTCTCAAACTCTACTTTGATTTTTGTTGTAGTTAGATCCGTACTTCCGCAACTTTTTTTGATTTGATTTTTTTGATTTTGTTGAAGATGAAGCTGAGAAAATGCTTGTAGATTGCAACTATGAAGAAGCGGTTGCGATCATCAAGTTTAAAGCCAAGGCGTCCGTTGATGAGTCTCGTAAATTGAAGATCGGAGATCGACGTCGAATGAAGTCCCGTTGATTTTAGATTCAACAAAGTCCAATCGTTTCTTCATCGACGATCGGTACTTTTTTTCTTAAGCATAGTCCAGCGGCTACGACACATCGATGTGTTCACCTCCGAGTGTCAATCTAGAAAAAGGATTAGAGAAGAGCGATCGTGATCTACAAAAGTCATAAATCAGAGCTTGAAGATTGGTGTTGAACAACTGCTACACCAGAATCAAACTGGGCATTCCTCATGTTCCATGGTCGTCGAAGCAAAAATCAGAGCTAAGTGCTCCATTTCTTTTTTCTGTCTTCATTATAGAGCAAAATGGATTTCGATTCTTCACTGATTTCGATGTATTTTTTCTTTTATTAAATAGCAGCTTCATCGTTGCTGAATGAGGACATCTCCGAAGGCATGTTCTTCGCTAGTTCATTATGAGTCGAGGTAAGTGCGATAAAACTCCTTTTAATAGCGTCCGATAAAACGAGAGCTTCTCATGTCGTGACTCATGATCGACAACAAAGTTTCATGGCTAGGATGCATTGTAAATCTGATTAAAATCAATGCTTGTATGATCTGGAATTGATTATAGTTGGATTCTAAGATTCTGTGATCTTCGAGTTCGGATGAGTGACTTTTTGTTTTGGCTTGATTGATGCCTTAGATGAGTTTATTTAAACTCTAGTCCTCTTAGGATTCGATAATAGACATTCCAAGCTTCGAAACAATTGGTCGCGCTCCCCAATCGAGTGTCGTTTGTCCCTCAAAAAACATCTTCGAAGATGAGCATTTCTGTTGTAGTTCAGTTGGATTTTCGGTTTTGTTCTTGTTCCGAAATGAGACTTTACTATTTTTGTGTAGCCTTCTGTGATGATTTTTGGACAATCTTTCCTTCATGAGTTTTGTTCCAAATTATTTTGTGCACATCTTGTAAATTTTTTCATGATTTTTTGATGTGCTTAATTAGGTTAAATCTACTCAGATCCAAGCCTAGATCAATATGTTCCGTATTGATATTTAATTTTTTTTTAAATTTTTTTTACTGATTTTTGTGTTAGGTTCTGGAATGACTTTCCTTGATGAAAGTTGCTCGTATTGGCGTCGTGCATGTCCTGATTTTCTTTTGAAATTTTTAGACATGATCAATTAGGTTAAAATCGCTTAGATCCAAACATAGGACAATTTGCACTGCATTGATCCGGATTTTGTTTTGATAAAATTGAGCATACAAATGTGCTTGTTTGGTCTCAAATCCTTTATGAAAGTTGAAACATATGATACATATATTCAATTGATGCATGCTTTGTAAAGTCATGACATTGGCAAGTGAGTCAATTGCATGAGTTAATATGAAAATAAGGTACAGTAGTACATAGTTTAGATATGCGTCTTTGTTTTGTCATTTTTGTCGTGATTCATACAATCACATTTAGGTTTTGAACTCTTAATGAGAAATGTTCATCATCGCATGTTCTATGTATAGGATCTTTCGTAAGATTTTTGTACATCTTGAGATATATGAAATCGTGCGCGTTCTGCGAGGCTAATGCTGAAACCAAATCTTGTTGTACATGCATCTTGCCATGTTTGTTTGAGTCATTTAGAGTCCATATTTTGTGATAATACCTTCTTAAAACTTAAACCTCATGTTACAAGGTTTGAGTACATGTTCACGTCATTGCATTTGAGTGTCATTTTGCATGTTAAATTTGTGCCGCAAGAGCATATGTTTACCAAGAAACTCTTAAGCATTTCATCATGAATCTTGAGTCATCTTGTATTGTTATCGAATTGTGTGACGTCTTCTCATGCCGACTTAGGGTTAGATCATTACCCAAATTATTTTTCGCATGTAATTCTAAGTCACATGTGATCTTTTCATGCTATTTGTGCATTAATTGAATGATTTTGAGATTTATTAATGCATGTTTGTGTTCTGATTTTTAGTTACTGACATGTGTGCCTTTTGAAATTTTGATCTTAGAGCAACTAATTGACCTAGTTTGGACTCAAGCTCTTCTAGGAAGTCAAAAAGCACACTTGGAAGTTTTCAATGTCACTAATTTCATACCAATCACTCATTGTTTGGACCACTTTCCATTTTTTCAAAACTAGATTAGAATCTGGACATAGGATCAAATTCAAACCCCTGTTTGGATAGACCTTTGATATTTTTGTTCCATTTTTTCTATTAGGATTTTGCACTTGACCTCTTAACGAGACTTGTTTGTCAAAAAAACTTGTTTGTCAACATGTTGGATATGTTGTGTGAAAATTTAGTTATTTTTTAGACTTGTTTTGATAGGACAAATCCTTCTGATATTGGCTAAGTATCCTACTGTTTTGACAACTTTCTAACATGCCGTTGCTTATTATTTGATTTTTGTAAAATCATGTGTAGCTTGTTTAAGAAAAATTTCTTTACGAAAGTTGTTAGTTATTATGTCCTATATATCAGTGAATTTTGTCATAACTAGATTATTGATGGACATTATTCAATTTTGCTGCAACATCTTACTTGGTCAGAAATTTTCTTGATGTGAACCTTCGGTTGAGATTGTTTAGTCATACTTTTTAGGTTAGTTTGTGCATGAAATTAGGCCATGCCATTTTCATGGAAGCTGTTCTAAATACTTTGATCTTTGTTGTTAAACAATTGGCATTTTCAAATTGCATCTTTCAAAAATACTCGATTTGAAAGTGATGTTTTCCAAAAACAATTGGTTAAGAAAGTTTTTCTCCTAAACTCGATTTGATTTAAGGAAAAGTTGTGGCTTGGACCATATTCAAATTACCTACGACGCTTGTGAGTGAATTTATGCGAGCCCCAGGTGTGACATCCCAAAATTTGGCCCCGTATTGATATATATGAAATAGTTATTTCATCGACGCACTTATGGGTAATTTACTCGAAATTGATCACTCTCGAGTTAACTAATCTATTAGGTGAGGTTGTTAAGAGATATAAACGCGACAAATTAGAGAATTCGATCGAAATCGACCGCTTGACCATAATAATCGGCAAGGGTCAATACGACACCACTATAAATCGATTAGCGAACGGATATAAGTCGATTTGACAGAAGTACGTAGTCGAATTGCGGGTGGTTCATGATTACGATATTCGCGTCGAACGATAGTAAATCGATTTTCCATCGATATTATACTTGGGATACGTAATTGAAATCTGGTGATTTTATGACAACCGAGGGTCGTCTATGATTCGGAGATGCACAAACGTGGATAGAAAATTATCGATCACGGGTCAAACGCGCTAAAATCCCTGAAAGCTACTTGATAGGTTAGGTCGTACTAAAATCGCGTTCGGTCGATTTTAACCACGAAATTGAATTCGGTTTCGGGAATCAGATGTTCGAGCGTGTCACGATTCATTTATAGGACGTCGTCTCATCTTTCGGAGAATTTTCGTCAAGTCCGAAAATTTTATGGAAAAACAGTTTTCGGACAAAAAGAAAAAGAAATGGAAATTCGGATGGGAGGAGAATTGAGTTATTTGCTGCCCAAAAATGGTTTATTTGTGAGAAATTAGAGTTAATTTCTAATTGGGTGGGCACTTGACTTAGGGGCATGAAGACTTTAGGGGTATTGTGATGAGTGCTTGATATTTTGGCCAAGCTTCTCATTGGTTGAACCATTGACTTGTTCTCTTTCTCTCTCTTTCCCATTTCTCTTTTCCCTTCCTTCCATGCGTGAACCCCACTGCAGACTACCCATTTTCCTCTTTTGCTTATTCCTTCTCAGCTTCTCCTTCACTTCTCTTCATCCCATCCATTTTGCAGCAGCTCCACAGCCCTCATCATCCGCACGCCCCACCATCCATCTCCATTTCCCCTCCTCACGCCATCCAACGCCATAGCCGCAACACCATCCCATCTTCATCACCTCTGCACCATCACCGCCATTCACCCTCACGCAAACTCCACCACCTCACCAAACGACCACCATCACCCCACCACCCACGATTTCTTCACCGCCCAGCTTCCCATCATCCACCATCTTCACCGAGCAGCCACCAGAACTCCACCTCACGTCCAGCAGTCCGCCTAGCCGACAAACTACTCACACCCGCAGCTTGTTTCACCGCTGTCCAGCACCGTCCAGCCCCACCGAACCGCCCACCTCCACCGAGCACTTGTAGGGCCATCACAGCCTCCGTCAAGCCTCCGTTTGAGATGCGGTAGTCTCGAGTTCTCGCCTTGCCATCGCCGTGAGCCCGCCGTCGTCGAATTCTGTGAGTTAACTCCCTAATCCTTGATTAGGCTGTTAATTGCACTTAAGGGGTGTTTAGATTAGTGCTAATCATGGTTAGATTAGTGCTAAGATGGATTAGTGTTAATCAACCTTGGTTATGTTAGTTTACCTTGGTTAGGTTAGTTAACCATGGTTAGGTTAATTAATCATGGTTAGGTTAAGTAATCATGGTTAGATTAATTAATCGTGGTTAGGTTAATTAAGTTGGATTAGCTTAACTTCAGATCCGTTTTTTACTGGACACTCGCTGTTTGCTATTTTTGTGGGTTAAAATGTGCTACGATTTTGAGCTTGCTTCCTTCTTGAAAATTGTTCTAAACATTTTCATTTATGACATATATTTTACTCAAGATTTTCTGGATTTAAAAGAACAAGATTTCAGCTTCGTTGCATGCAAGGTAGAACCTCATTTTGTGCTGGAACACATGACCTTTTGGTGTTTAAAAGATTTTTATCAACTCTTAGGTTTTGATTTTCGAAAGAGTTCTTTCACTAAAAATATCACATCTTGAAGTTTAACATAGTCAAATTTCAGAGCAAACGGATGAGTTTTGGACCTCGAACCAAGCCGGTTTTGGAAAACATAATTTCTGGACACAGACACAATTTTGGTAACGGTTTGAGCGATTTACTGCTCCTATTCTAGGAAGATCTGGGTCAAGGTATTTTGATAAAAAGTGTTCGTTTAAGTGTCCTTTATAACATATTTAAATTTGAGGATTTTCTGAACTCGTTTGGTTATGATTATGGAATTAATCTTGGAGACGTGCGATTGGACTTGGTTTCTGCCAGTGAGGGTTGGTTGTGGTCTTGTGGTTGTTCTTGGTGTCTTGCTTGCTGGAAAATGTACATTTTGTGATTTAGTTGATTTTTTGCATGCTGAGAACTTATGCGTGATTTTGGTGGCTTGTACGTATGTTATTGTGCAATTGATTGCTTGAGGGTAGTTATTGAATTTTAGTATAAAACTCGGTTTTATGGGCTTTTAAATGGAAAAATATCAGGTGTCGGGTTTTGACGCCAATCTTTATGTACTATATAAAACCATGAAATTTTAAAATAGGAGCGTACCAAGTTTTACGGTTCACTTTTGAATATGTGATCACGCACGATTGTTTTACTGGGATTTGTAATAAGAAGAAAAATTGGCCAAGTTCATTATTTGAAAACAAGAAATTTGAACACAAAGCATGGTGTTCTTGGCTAAATATGTGTTTGTATGGTCACTAAATGAACTTGTCCTGATGCGTTTATGCGGGACAATGCCCGATTTTTATCGGATGCTCGGCGGGGGTCCGGAAGCCAAGTCGCGGTTGAGGCCGGATCGATGATCCTTTATGAAATGCCGTCTAGGCGGTGGTTCTAGATATTGTCGTGCTCGATGGGGCAGGACGATGCCTGGTTACACCGAATGACCGTCGACTGTTGAGTTGGCCATGGCTGAAGGGTCGTAATACTAGAACACGCCTGAATGGTTGTGATACTTTGCGCCTAATTATGGGGAAAAATTGTTAGGCATGATATGGGACGTGTCATAATGGTTTTACCTTATAATCGGGACCCATGTGAATATTTGGAGGATGAGAATCATGTGTTCTGGTTATTAATTATGCTTGTCGTATTTATAATGGTATATGTGATGTGTTAATATGTAGCGACGTGCCGAGGCGAGGTGAGTTTGTTTGTGGTGCCTATTTAGGCCGCCTCGAGGCGAATTTGCGTCCTAGTCAAGGCTTAGGTTGTTGACTCACTGAGATTTATCTCACCCCGTTGTGGTTAAACATTTTTTAGGGTCGTAGCGTGCAGATCTGCTGAGTTCGGATGTGGTGGGTGTAAGATGCAACACCTTTTGGTTGGCCCTACCATTAGTGAAGTTTAGGTTAACCCTAGTCTTGGAAGGTGTTTGAGAGGGTCGATAGGAAGAGGCCATGGAAAGGCTTGTAAGTATTAAACTTTATAGGGTTAACAGTTGATAAATGAATATGTTGTTTTTGGCAATGTTTGCCGTGTTTTACTATCCCTATGTTTGTTTGTTGGCTGGGGGTTTATTTAATTCACTTCCACACGTGCTTAATTGAAAGAAAAAAAGAATGGGTTGGCGACGCGTCCTGGGACGTCACGTTTTTAATTGACCGTCGAGGGATGTGCGCATACTTGGGGTTCGGGGCGTGACACCAGGCTAGCTTTGGCAATTGAATGTGTTCCGTAGCCTAGATATTCCTTAATCCTAAATATTTTCAAACCTTTTTAAAATCATGATTTGACATCGTGAAAGTCACGGTTTGAATTGTATTCAAAATGCCTACGACACTTATGAGTGCATTTATGCGAGCTCCGGGCTAACCTTGGTAATTAAATGCCTTTCATAGCTAAGACATCACTTTGTCCCAAAACTTTTCATGGATGATTTCAAAATGTGTTTTTGAAAAATCACATGTATCCCTCATGCATATAATCACATTATTCATTAGAAACGTATGTGTTTGTGATTGGCATATGATTTTGGTAATAAGTGATCCGCCGACGGCTCACTCATCTGTTTGATTGATTGAGAAACAAGGTTCAAAAGACTTGCATGCATGTTTAATTTTTTGCAATGCATGTGACTTTTAGATGAATGGTAGGGTCGATGCATGACGTCGAGGGAAAACCCTAGAATCACATAGATCACTTAATTAAGAGACTTATAAGTGTTATTAGTCATGCAAGAATACAATTGGTCAATAAGTGCTATAAATCACAAAAATGGATTGGGTAGGTGTCTTAGTGGGATCCTCGCATGAAAGACAAAGGCCGACCCCAAGACCCCAAAATTGACTTTTGCATTGAACTTTTTTTAAATGATTGATCTTGACATGATGTCGTGTTTTTAATTGTTTTGATGTGTATGTTTGTTTATTTGTTTTTTTTTTCCCATTGTATGCACCTAGTTATAGGTTTTAGATTAGGTTTAAAATAGGATCTTGAAGATGGAGAAAAAGGGAAGATGGTGGAGGTCGATGTCCATTCTGACTGTTATAATGTAATATTCATTTCCCCGACAAAGCTCGACGAGTTGTGGGGTTTTCTCTCTTTCTCTTATCTTTCTTTTTTTCAATTGTATTTCTCTTTTATATTTTCTAGGATTGCATGGTAGATTTCCTACTTTCCTTGATTGTTTACTTACTGTCTCGTAATTTCAATTCATTGATTGCTTTCTTTTCTTGTTTTTTAGAAATAGAATAGTATGAAAATGACCAACCACACATGATCACTTAGTTTAGGACTAACGATCCAGAAAATATAAGAAGAAATGCATGGACACGTTAGGAAAACACAACATACTGTTTAGGTACCGAAAGGACATTTACAGAAATATTAACAAAACCCAAGTCCTCGAACCTAGATATTTGGTTGCGTAGGGATCGGGAGAAGTAGGGATCGAGGGAACACTCCGGATCCTCGATTGGTTTTTCTAGCCAACCCCCAAAATGAGGCTAGTGGCGACTTCCATATTATTTTAGGCTGTCACAAACAATTAGATCATATAAATAAACTCATTGCATGGGTGTTGACACCTAAATTTTGGCGACCTAGTCTTTTAATCATTATATATAAAATTAGGGATTAATTTTAAGCCCTAAAAAAATAAAAAAAAATTGATTGATGCATTTATTTTTCTTATTAATGCATCTGCAGTGGATCGGCGATGGTGAATGGACGTGAACGAATGAGCTTAAGGATATTCAATTCCTCAATGCAATATATCTTTATTTAAAATAAGAAATAAAGCAAGAGAGAATAAATATCTTCATCAAATATTTGTGCATATATTCATTCGCGGCGAGATCTAACATGAGAAGGGAATGTTGGGCACGCTGTGCGGGCACATGGATTTGCAAAGGAAAGATATATCCCTGCAAAGAAGAAATATTCGGTTGAAGAAGAAAAGGAAAGGACACATATTCATCCAAGAAAAAATCCGCCATTAGAAGAAAACAAAATCGTGTCCTCGGCCGCGCCATGGGATTTCTTTCTTTGATGGGCATTGTTCCTTTGCATATAAAAGGAGGGGCGCCACAATTCTGAAAAGCAGCCCGTTCGTTCACGAAAAAGGAGAGGAAAGCGTGGGAGGCAGAGAGAGAGAGAGAGAGAGAGTTCAGAGAAAAGTGAAGAGTTTGCCTTCTCTCCTCTCTGACACATTGACAAAAGTCAAGAGGGGACTCTCTTTCACGCAAAAGAAAAAGAGACCCGAAGGAGGGGAGAGGAAATTCGGTCTTCTTCCTCAAGCGTCCCCTTTTCGGCCACGACCAGTGTGGTCGTCGGACTTCCTCGCTTGGCCGTCACGATCACCGCTCCCGATGCCACTGCTTCCCATCATCCCAAACGCCGCCACTGCTGCCACCCTGAGCGCCGCCACACTTGTTCTCATCGCCAACGCCTGCGACTCACTGCTCGCCGGAACCCATCCCGACGCCGCGACGAGCCCAACGATGCTACAACTTCGACGGCCGTGCGCCTCAGCTCTTCAAAGCCGTGAGTAGTCCGACGATCCGCAGCTGCTCCATCCCGTGATCCACGCCGCCTCCCGTTGTTGCACCGAAGCTGCTGTCCAAACGTGCCACAAGCCCGACGCTCTAAGTCACAGCAATTCCAAGCGAGGCTTCTGTCCAGCAAGCAATCCTCAGCGAAGTCCAATCACAGATCGACGAGGCCAAGACTTTGTGGCGAGTTTCACTCAAATCCACAGAGCTTCGCCGTTGGGCCACCTGATGGTAAGCTGAGCCGGCATCAATCCGAAGCATCTTCCTTCAATTCTGCAGGTTCTCTTACAGAGAGCACCCACGCTGAATTTCATCAGTCAAAGAAAGACGATTCCACTTATTGCACGAAGAAAATTCGTTTACTTTGACTGCCCAAAGATGTCAGCGTATGTGGAGAAGTTGGAAGTCCAAGTTTAGTTGTGAGGACAACAAAAATTAAGCTACATTTGACAGCCAGCTGATCCGACTACTTGTTTTGCCTCGTCTACAAGTCACCAACTATTGACTCGAGCTGCAAGTCCCCTAGTGATCTCGCCATTCATCCGTGAACCATCACTGTCGATGCCACCGTTCATTGTCGAGGAGCTGATTGCGATCCCGGTCCGATTGCACAAAGTCCAAATTTGGAAGCCAATATTCGGATTAGGTAAAAATTTTGTCTAATTTGATTTCCGAATATTCCAATGCACACGATCAAAGTTCATGATATATAGTTACATCCGTAATTTTGAGTAGCCTTTTAAATTGGGAAATCTTCCTAATTTCACAACGTGCATATGATTGACAGTCCGATTTCACACCTGAAATATGACTCGCAATCATACGGAAAAATCACCAATCCGATCTCACGCTCAAGATAAGATTCACGATTTTGTTAAAAATTGACCAATCCGATCTCATGCGCGAGACGATTCTTCAACTTATTAGATGGATATCAATCATATCTTGCCTGATTTGCTGTCGTGTTATTTGAATCGATTTTGTTTCCATAAAAGAAAATCCAAAAAAATATATATGAGTTAGATTAGGTTAATGTTAGAATATCGCTTGTTTTAGGGTACTTTGCATAGTTAGATAGGCATTTTATTTATTCCGAATTTTTGAAATAAAATACTAAAAAACATTGTCTTAGAATAAATTAGTTTCTTTCTCTAGGATAGATTGCATACTCATTAAGAAAACATAAAAATTATCATGCACATGTCATGTAGAATTAGGTCATCCATTGCACGTCATCTAAATGTGTAAATGTTAGAATAGTTACATTAATCTTTTCCTATAACTAGATTAATTCATTTAATAAATGTCGCGTGACATATAGTTTGCATGTTAGGTTGCATGTTGCATGTCATTTTAGTTAAAATAATTTTGTATGTCATTGCATTGCATTGCACGTAATTTCTAGGCTTCATTTAAATAAAAGAAAATCTTGATAAAAATTGAGTGATTGCGTGTTAATTAGAAATCATATCTATGATTGTTGATGTGAATTCTGATATAACATTGTAGATGCTTTCGCTGCTGAGGTAAGTCCCATAATTTATTTATTGCTTTATTTGGGTGTTAAATTGGTGGTTTGCACACCTGCATGATCACCTTACATGTTAGGAAGTAAATTAAAATTAATTCAAGCTGTCTACAAAACATTTTTTCGAAATAAAAGAGGAAGGTACCAAAGGGCGTTAAAGAAATCTAGCGTAATCAAGTCCCCGAACTTACAATCTTTGGTTCGTAGGAGTAAAGTAAATCTCCCGTTACTTTGCTTGGGTTTCTAATCGAACCCACCAAAAAATAGATTAGTCGTGACTCCTAATTGAAAAATTATTTGCATGTTAAGAACTCGAACCTAAGTCCTGAATTGGTATGGGCTTGGGAGAGCCCGAGCTAAGATTAGGCTTAGTAATCCATTAGCCAAACCCTAGGTAGTTCACCCGAGGTTAGGTTGCAACAATGGGTTACGAGTTTCGATGAAATTCACTATGGTTTAGCATACTTGATATGGGAGTACCCCAAAGGATGAAGTGATGCCATCCTTATGGGCGAAGTGTACTGTCTAGAGGGCTACTATTGTAAAGGTACCCTTAAATCTAATATCCACACCCGATCTCTTCTCCTGAGGTGTGCCACCTGTGTGGATATGAATCACGACACTCCGCTGTCACGCAGGATATGAGCTTGGGAGAATTCGCGATCTCATGAAGGGAACTCACGAAAGGTTTGATCTAAAAGGCCAGGTGATGACGTCTTTTGGAACGCGAGCCATGAGGGAACTCTCATGATCAAGTACCCATTAATCCGATCTTTCCCCATTTTCTCTCTTCATGATGGTGAGGGATCAAGGGCGGCGAGATCGGGTCGCAACACCGACCGATCGGCCTACACTAACAACATTCTCTAGAGCCTCAAGACCTCCAACACCAACCTCCCAGCCATCCTTGTCTTCAAGAGAATCAACAGTGCTTGTCAAGCCCTCTATTGTTGCTACTAAGCTTGCAATTTCAGCTGCAAAGCAATCAGTTGCTGCCAAATGATCGACTCCATCAAGGTCAATTGCGACATCTTCAATGCCAACTGCTCATCCCATTGTTAACCCACCAAAACGGGCATCAAGGGTAGCAACATGAAATCGATCCCATTGTTAACCACCAAAACGGGCATCAAGGGTAGCAACATGAAATCGCCGACCATCCACAGCGTCAAGTGGTCCCACTATGTTTGCCCCTCCAACAATGGCAAGATCCTCTACCATTGCGAAATCCGAAAGTGGCCTTTCAAGGAGAGTTGTTCGGGAGTTGCTGGAGCATCAAGTAAGAAACCTGGCATCTCTAAAGGTTTCCATGGTCTCACTTCACTATAGGGCAAGTTCCACGTGATGGCACTAGATTTCTTGACGTTGGGCCACTTGTCGATCATCATCCATTGAGCCTGGTCCAATTACAAGATCGAGAAGGTAATGTTAGAATATCTAAATAATAAATCATTCATTTATCTAACAACTTAAGCTATCATTGTCACGCCCCGATCCTCGAGCGCGTGCCCATACCTCAGTGGTCGATAAAATTTTGTGACTTCTCAGGATGAGTTGCCGACCCTTTCTTTTTATTGCACATGCGGAAGCGAATAACAAATCCCCTGACAGTAACCATCTTGGGATAGAAAAGAAGGACAACAAATTCACAAACAAAACATGCTTTTATAAATCGAGTCAAGTACAAAAGTCAACAACCAAAAGACTTCAAAAGACCAGCTCTCAAAGAAATTGTCCTATCCGACCCACACCTCAGATCTCCTTAGCTTGGCTCTAGGTCCTCCACTCTACAATCATGAAAAGTTAAAGCCCATGACGGGGTGAGATATAAATCTCAGCGAGTTCACGCTCTAAACCCCGATTAGGAGGGTAATATGCCAAGGGCGTCCTAATCACACAACCACACAATCATATAACCACAGAGACTTACCTTGTCTCAGATCCACCCTGCACGTTAGTATAATTTATATAACACATAAGTGCAGTGATAACACTCGATCAAATGGAGCGTCTCAAATCACATCTCCGTCAATCACCACATCTCAGTCGATCATATATTCCAATTGATCATTGTCACATAGGCACGACTTATCATGCATTTCAATTGATTATAGTCACATAGGTATGATCTAACCATCACACAACGGATCTAACCATCACATAGCGGGTTTATCCATCACACAGCGGATCTACCCAGCACACAGTAGACCTAACCGTCACATAGTGGGGTTATCCGTCACACAGCGGATTTATCCGTTACATAGCGGATCTAACTAACACACAGCGGATCTATCCGTCACACAGCGGATTTATCCGTCGCACAGCTAGGCGTCGTCTCGCCCCATCGAGCACGACAACGTCTACCTCAAGACGGCTTTCCACATAAAAGCATCGTTCACTCGACACATAGCGAGAGACAAATTCTCTTGACCAACACACGATTATCCACTCCCGGCCAAGGACATTGTGCTTTGCACTTAAATTGCTCAATTAAAATAATGTCCTGGCCTATTTTCTTTGTGTTAAAAATACCCGATAAAAATAATCGTGTATGGGTACACGGTCGGCCTTAGCCAAAATACAATATTTTCACTTTTGAAAATCCCACTAATTTCCACAGTCCACAAACACATTTTTGGTGCTGTAAACCGACGCCCGGTAATTTTCTAATTAATTACCGAAATTAATTACTTTTGGGATAAATATCCAAAATTATAGTTTCCACTCATTTGCACAATTCAACACTCAATTTGCAGAAATTAACCACACCATTGCAATCAGCACAAAATTCCGATTACCGACTATCCCGGTCTAATTTTTGGAAAGTAAATAAATATGGAAAATAATTAAATAAATATACATTAATTCAATAAATACAAACTTAGGCTTAAAATTGCTAATCTAACCACCTATTGAGCTAATTAAATTATCATAACCATTCTAACTACTAGGCTACATAATAAGCTAGCTAATTGCAATTTCTAACCACCTCAATCACTAATCTAACTAACCTAAATTAATTAAACAAACTAATAATTAAAATAATCACACTTAAATTAATCTAATCACCCCTTAAACGTCATTAACCTACTAAGTAGAGTTTAGTGCATAAACTCACTGGTTTAGCGCGAAAACCGGTTCACCGCGACGGCGGCACGACGGCGGCCGAAACCCGAACTTTCGGCGGCGTCAACGGACACTTGGACCAGGCCAAAAAGGCCTTGCAACTCTCTGCTTGAGCTGGTCGCCAGCTTGGGCTTGGGACTGGGCTAAAATACACGGGCTGGAACACTGCGGGCTGCTGGGCTTGCTTCGTGGGCCTCAAGAGGTTGGACCAAAGCTGAAGATGGGCTTGAAATTGGCTGGGCCAAGAAGCGTAGCAAGTCCACGACCAAAGCTGGGCTGGGCTTGATTCGGCAGCTGGCTTCGATTGAGTGGGACGTTGCTGGAGTCAACGTGAGAGGGGATTGTTGACTCGGGGGGTTGAGTTGGCGGTCGAAGGAGAAGCGGTAGAGATGAACGAACGGGCAGCAGCTTCGGTTGAGTCGGGGGAAACAACAAGGAAGACACAACGTGTGGCAGCGGCAGGAGCTTGGGGAAATGCTTCGGTGGATGGTGACCGAGTAAAGAAAAGGAAAGGGGCAGCTGGCTTCAACGTGGAGGAGGATTGGTGGAGTGGAGTCAACACTGGTGGGGATGCTTCGTTGGTTGACCAAGGGAGACAAAAGATGGTGGGGTGTGGAGCAGGGAAACGAGACCGAGAAGGGGGAAAAATGGAAGCAGGTGCTGGCGTTCGAACGGTGGGGAAGATGGACAGCAAGAGAGAGAGAAGAAGCTGTGGGCGTCAGGGAAAAAGGAAAAAATGAAAACAGAAGCTGCAGACGGTCTTCGAAGGAACGAAAAGAGAGAGACCGACGTGGAGAGGGCAGCACCGAGGGAAATAAAAGAGAAGCCGGTGGATGGGGAAGAGTCAAATTAAAATATTCAAATCATCATTAGATGTCCAAGAGGTCTTTCAAGCTTATCCTCATGTCCCCTAATTCTTTCTAGCAAGAATGAATCCACAATTAAACCAATTTGATGACAAATGTTGCACCCCCATGCCTAGCTCCGAATTTCACACATAGGGCTTCCATTTCTTCTCCACTCTTGCAATTTGAGGTCCAATTTTGCCAAGGAAAAAGCCCACATAATTTTTACAAGTCCCCTGAACCAAATAGCTCGGTTTGGAAGCCAAAAATCCCTTTAATTTGGCCAATCCGAATTTCCGTTATTTTCCGAATCGTCCGAATCGATTTTCCGCAAAAATTTTGAACTCGATGGAATTTCTTCGAAAGACAAGACGACGTCCTACAAATGAACCGTGACATGCTCGAACGTCCGATTTCCGAAACCGAATTCAATTTTGTGGTTAAAATCGACTGAACGTGATTTTAGTCCAATCCGACCTATCGGGTAGCTTTTAGGGATTTTACCGCGGTTATATCCCTTAATGGCTTCACCCAATAGATTGATTAACTCGTGAATGATTAGCTCAGAGAAAAAGGACCATAGGTGTGCCGACGAAGAGCCCATTTTATTTTGTCGGGACGGGTCGAAAATTTAGGATGTCACAAAAATAGTTGGTTGTGATCTCACAAAATCTTCACGTGATATTAGAGATGGAGGTTCTAAGTTCAAATCTTTCCAGGTCTCATTTGTTTCCCCAATAAAAATTCACACTTAGTACTTGTCAAAAAGAAAAAAAAAAGGACAAGATTAGGCGTGAAGGGAGTGTTAAAATATTTAAGGGTTAATGACTTGAAAAACCCGAAACTGGTACACCTATGACAAATTGATCCCAAACTAATTTATTGACCACAAAAAACACACAATTGATATACTTTTGACAAATCCCAAACTGGTACACTTTTGACAAATTTACAATTTATTAGTTTTCGTTAAATTTTACTATTAAATTACTAAGTTAAATGACACGTGATAGTTGACTGGTGTACCGATTTGGGATTTTACTCTTCATCTGTCACAGTTATACAATTTTTGTATTTTTTTATTGTATTAATCCAATTTAACGGAGGGTATATTTATTACAAAAATATCGGTTTAGGGTTTTTTGGTCGAATAAATTAGTTTGGGGTAAATTATCGGTTTGTGATTTTTTATGGTCAGTTGGGATAAATTTGTTATAGGTGTACCCGTTTGGGGGTTTTCATGGTCAAAAAGTTAGTTTTGAGTAAATTTGTTATATATGTACAAGTTTGGGGTTTTTTAGGGTATTAATCAAATATTGAAATAATAAGCCATGTTTTTATCTAATAGTTTAAAATTTTAGAATAATTAGTTATGATCCCACAAAATCTTCACAGCCAAACATGCCCACCATTGAGAGGGCACATTGCCAATGGTGTCCTTTGTATAAGTGGAAGCTCTATATCGACAATGAGTTGCGGGCATCCGAAATCATTTGACAATGTGAGCTTTGGTTTGATTGGGTGGAAAGGGTAATAAACATGACGAAGCTAGTGCCATCCAAGAAAGATGCTGAACATTCTCCTCATTGTAACATGTGTGTCAAGTTGGCTTCTTCACCCGATGGCGCAAGCTCTGGCGAACATTATCCAAGAAATCTTTGCATATGGGCTATAAGGCACGTGGTATGTTCCTTTTCCTTCTATTGCATAAAGTGCTGTATTGGTATATTACTTATACTGCTCGACATGGTTACTCTATCAAGGTTGAAGATTATCTCTCTCTATGTTTAATGGTGTTTACCACTCGGGGCAATGTTTGGATTAGATTGATGTTATTTGATATGATTTTATTTCAACTCAATCCAGGACATAAGGCGAAGCATTCATGGGAATTTGCCATCATTGATGACAAATATTCCTACTTCATCCATGTGTAGTGTGAGATCTGGGCCTACAAGAAATAGGACACCCGTTAGCCTCTCCACTCGCGGCAAGGAGCAACACCAGCTTTGAAGTGAGGTGCGTGCACAAACGGTCTGAGCATGGAGGGGAATGAACTAGATGATGATATTACTTGTGAGAGGGGCGATCATTCCCTTATGCATAGCAGGTGATTGGAAGTAGATGCACGTGTCATCGGTCGGTAGTTCCTTGGCCGCAGAATAACCCGTATGGTGTTTGGCGAGTGGAATTTGCCAGGCCAACCTTCCTTCTATAGTTGTTCGAGTGAATAATACGGCAAATAGCTCTTTTATACGAGATCGTACCACGCCTAACTCCACTTGAGCGTCTAGTCCATTGAGTGAGACAGTCGATCTCTTTAAGCTCAACAACTAGTTTTGGCCTGTCATGGCCTCATTAGGAGAGTGGCATAAGCTCCCGACCGGTTTGTGCATGGGAGGCCAACCCCGCCTTTAGAGCTCTTAAATAATATAATCCTTCTATCCTAGAACTCCTAGCACCAACCATCCTAACGCCACTCCCACGGACCAATTGTGTTCTTTGTCTTTGCATCCTCACTCTTTACTTGATAACTCCAAGCTTCACTCCCAAGGGTTCACAGGTACGGGAGAATCATGGATCGTGACAAACTCTCCCACTCATTTCCGCAACGCCCTCGTTGCGGGCTGTTCTGTCGCTTTCTTGCGTTTCCTTCACCATCAATGTCACTCCCTAGGACTTATATAGATGGCAATGCTCGCCCAACAGAACACGTCACTCCATTCCATTGCTTGCTTCCCTCGATCAAAGCTGATCGTGAATCTCCAATCACTTGTGCTTCCCGACAAGTGTGGCACCCTTGGCCAACTGCACCCTATGTCAGCACCTTGTTTTGCCTACTAAGCTCTTCTTGATCTCTACAAGCGAATAGAGGGTCCCCCTTGGTGGAAACGTGATCGCAGACCTCTTCTTAGGATTCGCCCATTGATCTAGGAACGTTATCCCCATTTAGTGAGCAATTCGGTTCCTTCCTATGCCCCCATTGCCATCCTAGAAGCTAGATGAGAGCCGCATGTTGTTTGAGCCCCATTTGGCCCCGACAATCACTCTCCGCTTCATAGGACTGGAAAGACCATAGGTTTTTCCCTGAATCACCCACTTACAAAGGGATCGCTGCTTGGATACCATTTGTCATGGGTTGGTAGTTCCTTGGCTGTGGAATAACTCGTGTGGCGCTTGGTGAGCGGAATTCGCTAGGCCAATCTTCCTTCTATAGTTGTCCAGTGAATAATACGACGAATAGCTCTTTTATACGAGATTGTATCATGCCCAGCTCCGCTCGGGCATCTAGTCCATCAAGTGAGACAATAGATCTCTTTAGGCTCAATAAGTGGTTTCGGCCTGTCGTGGCCTCGTCAAGGAGAGCGTCAACGCTCCGACTAGTTTGTGCATGGGAGGCCAATCCCGCCTTCAAAGCTCCTAAGTAATATAATCATTCCATCCTAGAACTCCTAGCACCAACTGTCCTGACACCACTCCCACGGACCAATTGTATTCATCCTCTTTGCATTCTCACTCTTCACTCGATAACCCCAAGTTTCACTCCCAAGGGGTCACGGGTACGGGAGAATCATGGACCGTGATACAAGAATGAATTAGAATCGTCCATTATTTTGAATCAGAAACCGTAGGATCGATGAAGAGAAACGTTACTAGAAAGGACTTATAGGGGCTTTGGAATGATGGCAAAATTTGCGCCATGTTCATTTTTGTTTTGTTTTGTTTTTTTTTTTTTTTGGTTGGGGGGCTTTGTTTTCTCCTTTCCTTTTTATTACAAAAGGAAGTTTAAGCATTATATACGAAAAGGGACTTAAGCACTTGACAAGCGTGGCGAAGGAAAAAATCAATAATGACCATTCGCATCGATTTGTTCCATTTGCTTAAAGCCTAAAATCAACGTAGAGAATGGCAATGCAAAATTTTGCGGTCTAAGTTTGTGGATTAAAATGACTCTTTAAGTCCTTTGATATAGATAGAGATGTGCAAATATATATATATATATATATATATATATTGGTAAGGTAAATTAATTTTTTTGGTAAGGAGATGTGCAAATTATTATTGTTCCCTCTTGGAAACATTTATGATGACCGAGATGCATCGGCAGTAGTAGATTTCCTTCGTGAACTTCCTATGGTAATATGGAGAACTTAAAATGAATTTGAGATAATTCAATGCATGACTTTTTGGGAAAAGTACAAGAAAGTCCTAAATCTATTGCATTGGTACTAATTCAGTTTTAAATCTTTCAATTGTACTAATTTAATCTTAAACTTTTTTACATTGGTATTAATTCAGTTTGTTCGACCAATTTTGGCGACTAGCATTGACGTGGATGCCAGCTAGTTTTGGCCATTTGACCAACGCCGACGCGGCAATTTTTAAATATTTTTTTGAATTTTTTGTTAATTTTTTCTTTTCTTTTTCTTTTTTCTCTTCTTCCTCCTTGGGCTTTTTCTCCCTGTAGTGGCCGACGAGCCTCTGGGGGAGGGCCACGAAGCCCTTGCCCAGGGTGGCGGGTGAGGCGGCTTTGCCCAAATTCGAGCAAGGTCATCTTCACATGCGGTAGGGCCATGACAAGGCTGGCCTCACCCAAATCTACGCGAAACTGCCTTGCCTGGTGGCTGGTGAGTCTCATTGGTCGCTGTGGGAAAAGAAGTCAAATGAGGAAGAAGAGGAAAAGAAAAGGAAAAGAAAAATAATAATAATAAAATAATAAAAAATTTAAAAAATAAAAATGATTTAATAATTGCCACGTCACTATTCACCGGATGGCGTTCACATTAGCCTAGGTCGAGCAAAATTGGCTAGATAGACTGAATTGGTTTCAATGTAAAAATGTTTAGGACTAAATCAGTACCAATGTCATAGATTTAGGATTTTATTGATACTTTTCCCTGATTTTTCTGATACATGTTTGCAATCATCAATTGTTGATATATTCTATATTATCATCTTTTTGTCTTACTCCAAATCCCTCTTGTTCCAAATCGATTTTTAGGATGTTACTTAAAAGATGCCGTGTCTGAGTTTATCGGCCAAAGTAGGATAATAACCGTTTCCAATCGAAGAAAAATGTCAAGTTTTCACATTAAACCTTCTCTTTTTCGCCCTTTTCTTGATGGCACTATAGTTTTACGATGACTGAAAAGATGTCTAGCAAGGGGAAGAATCAACCAAGTAGAAAAGCAAATTGGCCCAAATGATGGGCTAAGCGGTGGACTTCAGTGCGGTAATTTTCACCTCTCATATCATTAAAATATTAAAAAAGTATCATATCGTGTTATATGGTGTTAATGATATGTTTGAATAGTAAGGTGACAAAAAAGATAGTTGTGTACTTTTGAGTAGTGATTGGACTCTTTCCTTAAGTTGGACTTTCTAGATGCAAAATTTTCTTAAAGATGTCGTGAATCGAAGGCCGGTAGGAGGAAATTTCTATCGATCAAACTGCAGAAACTAAGCTTCTTGAAAAATGAATGTGGTCTTCTAGGCTTATGTGGAGTCAAAATCTCAACCCCTGTTTGGCTAAATAAAAAGTGGTCATTTTTTTTTCAATTTCCAAAATGGACGTGTATGGTAAGAATTCTCAGAAATTGTTTTTATGAATCATAGCAAAAGTGTTTTTCTCATTTTTAACTCCATTGGCTCTAACCAAAACACAGGGTAGTAGTGACATCTATGACATACCTATCTTACTTTATGCAAACCATGGCATACTCCTTTTGGAATAAAAAGATGTCTAGCAAGAGGAAGAATCAACCAAGCAGAAAAGCAAATTGGCCTAAGCGGTGGGTTTGGCGGTGGACTTGAGTGTAGTAATTTTCACCTCTTTTATCATTAAAATACAAAAAGAGTATCATATGGTGTTATATGGTGTTGAAGATAAGCTTGAATATAAAGTTGACACAAATGATAATTGTGTACTTTTGAGTAGTGGTTGGACTCTTTCCTTATGTTGGACTTTCTACATGCAGAATTTTCTTAAAGATGTCGTGAATCGAAGGCCATCAGGAGGAAATTTCTGTCGATCACATTGCAGAAACTAAGCTCCTTTAAAATTGATCTTCGTCTTTCAAGGCTTATATGGAATCAAAATCTTGACCCATGTTTGGTTAAAGAAAATTTGTTGATTTTTTTTTTTCAATTTCCAAAATCGATTTATATGGTAAGGATTCTCAAAAATTGATTTTATGAATCTTGGGAAATTGTTTTCTCATTTTTAGCCCGACTTTCTAAAAACTTGAGTTCAAACCAAAACACAGGGCAGTAGTGGTGGACATGAGTCCATTCGCTACTTATTTATCTTACTTTCCCAGAATAAAAAGATGTCTAGTGAGGGCAAGAATCAACCAAGTAGAAAAGCAAATTGGCCCAAGTGATGGGTTTAGCAGTGGACTTCAGTGCAGTAATTTTCACCTCTCATATCAGTAAAATATTAAAAGAGTATCATATTGTGTTATATGGTGTTGAAGATATGTTTGAATAGTAAGGTGACAAAAAAGATAGTTGTGTACTTTTGAGTAGTGGTTGGACTCTTTCCTTAAGTTGGACTTTCTATATGCAAAATTGTCTTAAAGATGTCGTGAATCAAAGGCCTGTAGGAGGAAATTTCTATCGATCAAACTGCAGAAACTAAGCTTTTTGAAAACTAAATGTGGTCTTCGAGGCTTATGTGGAATCAAAGTCTCAACCCCAGTTTGGCTAAAGAAAAATTGTCGATTTTTTATTTTCAATTTCCAAAATGGATGTGTATGGTAAGAATTCTCAGAAATTGTTTTATGAATGATGGGAAAGTGTTTTTGTTATTTTTAACCCGACTAGTTCAAACCAAAACACAGGATAGTAGTGGTAGACACGTGTCCATCCGTGACTTATCTATCTTACTTTATGCAAACCATGTCATATTCCTTTTGGAATAAAAAGATGTGTAGCAAGAGGAAGAATCAACCAAGCAGAAAAGCAAATTGGCCCAAGTGATGGGTTTAGCGATGGACTTGAGTGTGGTGATTTTCATCTCTCCTATCATTAAAATACAAAAACAGTATCATATCATGTTATGTGGTGTTGAAGATATGATTGATAAAGTTGACAAAAAAGATAATTGTGTACTCTTGAGTAGCGATTGGACTCTTTCCTTAAGTTGGACTTTCTAGATGCAGAATTTTCTTAAAAATGTTGTGAATCAAAGGTTGTTAGGAGGAAATTTTTATCGATCAAATTGTAGAAACTAAGCTCCTTGAAAATTGAGGTACGGACACCGGAGTGCCAAAACTTAGCACGGAAGGGCACTTAAGTGCCAAAACTTTGAAAATGTATACTTAAGTGCCAAAATCGGAGTAAAATGGATCACTTAAGTGCTACTCCGGCCAAAAGGTGACGTGACAATTTTCTGGCGTGGTGAGTGCAAAACGGCGTCGTTTTGCACGCGACGTGGCGAGAAAATGTAAAACGATGTCGTTTTGTGTCTGATGTGTAAATAATTAATATAAAATTAATTAAATTAAATTTAAAACTAAATTTATTTAAAATATTCTAAAAAATAAAAAACTTAAAATTAAAAAAAAAAGAAAAAAGGGGGGCCAAAGGGAGGCGGGCCGAGGGCCGAGCCCTCATCGCCGTCGCCTCCCCACCGCCGTAGGGAAGGGCTGGCGACGGAGGGGGAGGGTTGGCCGGGGTGGCCGGCCCCCGGGCCGATTGGCGGCGAGGGCCGCGACCCCTCGCCCTGGATCGGGGTGAGGGCTCGCAGCCCTCGCCCGATTAGGGCAAGGGTCGCGGCTCTCGCCCAGATCCAGCCGAGGGCTCACGACCCTCGCCGCCGGTTGGCTAGGGGCCGCCACCCCGGTAGACCCTCCCCCTCCGTCGCCGGCCCATCCCGGCGGCGGCGGGGAGGCGGCGGGGCTCGCCCTCAAGCCGCCTCCCTTCGGCCCCTTTTTTTTTTTTTTAAATTTTAAGTTTTTTTAGAATATTTTAAATAAATTTAAGTTTAAATTTTATTTAATTAATTTTTATATCAATTATTTACATATCGTACAAAAACGACGTCATTTTGCATTTTCGCCATGTCAGCGTGCAAAATGACGTCGTTTTGCACTCATCTCGCCGGAAAATTGCCACGTCAGTAATTTGGCTGGATTTTGGGAGTGGCACTTAAGTGATCCATTTTACTTTGATTTTGGCACTTAAGCGTACATTTCCAAAGTTTTGGCACTTAAGTGTCCATCCGTGCCAAGTTTTGGCACTTGGGGTGTACTTTTGCGTTGAAAATTGATAGGTATCTTTCGAGGCTTATGTGGAATCAAAATCTCCTGTTTCGTTAAAGAAAATTTGTCAACTTTTTGTTTTCAATTTCTAAAATCGATTTGTATGGTAAGGATCCTCAGAAATTGTTTTTATATATATTGGGAAAGTGTTCTCTCATTTTTAGCTTGACTTTCTAAAAACTTTGGTTCAAACCAAAAATAGGGCGGTAGTGGTGGGCACAAGTCCGTGCGCGACTTATCTATCTTACTCTATGCAAATCATGGGATACACCTTCTGGAATAAAAATATGTCTAGCGAGGGTAAGAAACCAAGTAGAAAAGCAAATTGGCCCAAGTGATGAGTTTAACGGTGGACTTCTGTACAGTAATTTTCACCTCTCATATCATTAAGATATTAAAAGAGTATCGTATCATGTTATATGGTGTTGAAGATATGTTTGAATATTAAGGTGACAAAAAAGATAGTTATGTACTTTTGAGTAGTGATTGGACTCTTTCCCTAAGTTGGACTTTCTAGATGCAAAATTTTCTTAAAGATGTCGTGAATCAAACGCCGATTGGAGGAAATTTCTATTGATCAAACTGCAGAAACTAAGCTTCTTGAAAACTCAATGTGGTCTTCTAGGCTTATGTGGAACCAAAATCTCAACCCCTGTTTGGCTAAAGAAAAATTGTTGATTTTTTTTTTTTCAATTTCCAAAATCGATTTGTATGGTAAGGATTCTCAGAAATTGTTTCTGTCATTTTTAACTCGACTAGTTCAAACCAAAACACAGGGTAGTAGTGGTAGACATGTGTCCATCCGTGACTTATCTTACTTTATGCAAACCATGGCATACTCCTTATGGAATAAAAAGATGTGTAGCAAGAGGAAGAATCAACCAAGCAGAAAAGCAAATTGGCCCAAGTGATGGGTTGGTTTAGTGGTGGACTTGAGTGAAGTAATTTTCACCTCTCCTATTATTAAAATATAAAAAAGAGTATCATATCATGTTATATGGTGTTGAAGATACACTTGAATCGAATATAAAGTTGACAAAAAAGATAATTGTGTACTTCTGAGTAGTGGTTGGACTTCTTTTCTTAAGTTGGACTTTTTAGATGTAGAATTTTCTTAAAGATGTCGTGAATCAAAGGCCTTTAGGAGGAAATTTCTATTGATCAAATTGCAAAAACAAAGCCCCTTGAAAATTGATCGTTGTCTTTCTAGGCCTACGTGGAATCAAAATCTTGACCCCTGTTTGGTTGAAGAAAATTTGTCGATTTTTTGTTTTCAATTTCCAAAATCGATCTGTATGGTAGGGATTCACAGAAATTGTTTTTATGAATCATGGGAAAGTGTTTTCTTATTTTTAGCCTAACTTTCTAAAAACTTTGGTTCGAACCAAAACATAGGGTAGTAGTGGTCGATGCGAGTCCATCCGCAACTTATCTATCTCCCTTTATGCACACCATGGTATACTCCTTTTGATGTCTAGCTAGGAAAGAATCAACCGAGTAGAGAAGCAAATTGGCCCAAGTGATGGATTTAGCGATGGACTTCAGTGTGATAATTTTCACTTGAGTATCATATCACGTTATATGGTGTTGAAGATATGCTTGAATATAAAGGTGACAAAAGAGATAGTTGTGTTAGTTTCTTTTGAGTTGTGGTTGGACTCTTTCCTTAAGTTGAACTTTCTAGATGCAAAATTTTCTTAAAGATGTCGTGAATTGAAGGCCGGTAGGAGGAATTCTGTCGATCAAACTAGAGGAACTAAGCTCCTTGAAAACAGATCGTTGTGTTTCAAGGCTTATGTGGAATCAAAATCTTGACCCCTGTTTGGTTAAAGAAAAATTGTCGATTTATATAGTAAGGATTCTTAGAAATTGATTTTATGAATCTTGGGAAAGTGTTTTCTCATTTTTAACTCGACTGGTTCAAACCAAAACATAGGGTTGAAGTGGTAGACACGTGTCCATCTGTGACTTATCCATCTGACTTTATGCAAACCATGACATACTCCTTTTGAATAAAAAGATGTCTGGCAAGGAGAGAAATCAACCGAGCAGAAAAGCAAATTGGCCCGAGTGATGGGTTTAGCGGTGGACATGAGTGTGGTAATTTTCACCTCTCCTATCATTAAAATATAAAAAAGTATCATATCTTGTTATATGGTGTTGGACATATGCTTGAATATAAAGTTGACAAAAAAGATAATTATATACTTTTGAGTGGTGGTTGGACTCTTTCCTTAAGTTGGACTTTCTAGATGCAGAATTTTCTTAAAGATGTCATGAATCGAAGGCCGCTAAGAGGAAATTTTTGTCGATCAAATTGTAGAAACTAAGCTCCCTGAAAACTGATCGTTGTCTTTATAGGCTCATGTGGAATCAAAAAGATCTAAAACGGCATCAAATTTAATGATCACATTAATGTTTTAAATCGGTTTTAGACTTAACGGCCACATTAATGATCAAAAACGGTTTCAGATTTAATGATTACATCAATAATCTGAAACAGTTTCAGAATCAATGAACATTTTAATGATCTGAAACAGTTTTAGATTCAAATGACTAATTAATATTTTGAAACGGTTTTAGACATAGTGGTCAAAATTAAATATTTGTAGCTGTTACAAATTAATGCATGGAATAAAAACTTGTAACGGTTACTAATTAATGCATGGAATCATGCTCCATAACGGTTATAGAGTTAATATCCGAATTAGTGTCTAAAACAATGATATTACTTATATCCATTAGACATTACGGCCGAATTAATTCTTTGAAACGGTTTTAGAGTTAATGAGCCGATTTAAATGTGCTCTGAAACTGATTATGAAAGGCAATTGAGAGAGCAGATCACAGTATGATGGATGATCAACAATTGACAATTGAGAGTGTTGATAGTGATCAACCAAGTCATTCACACGTGAAAGCAATTGCAAGCATAAATATAGTTGTGAGATCTCTCAATTTCTCTCTTCTGTTCAACGTGAAATTGATGGTTTGTCTAAACTAGAGGCTCGACACTTGTAGGGCTGGATCTAAAGAATGTCAAAACCTGCATTATGAGGAGATTAGACATTTGTTGTTTGGCTGAAGAACGTCAGAATCAGTAGTACCAGAAGATACCAGACTTTTCATGGTTAGAATTCCAAGAATGTTAGAGTCAATGTCATCAGGAGATCAAACGTTTGTAGTTAGATTCTAAGGAACGTCAAAACCAATGCGGCAATGACATCAGACGTTCGAGGTCAGAATCGGAAGAATGTCAGAACCAATTTTTGGGGTATGGTATAAGGGTAATATGATTAGCCCCTGTATCACTTTTATGTGCTTTTATTAAAATGAACAAATAATGCCTTGGAAATAAATATATGGGTGTTTTTATTTCCGTCACGATCAAACTTTGATTCTAATTTTTCTATTCACGTATTCTTGTTTATTGAAACAAACACCAACACTTACTTTAGGCAGCGGCCAATTATTATTCCAAGATATAAGTAAAGGAAAGAATTTATTTTGGAAGCTTATGGATAGAGCATTAACAAATATTAATCGATGCATTTTACAAAGATCGAGTGAAAAAATTGAGGTGAATACTTTATTTTATGTCTTGAAAAATCATTAAGCACATCTTATAAGAACTTCCAAATTAAAAATTAAGCGACCAGTAAGAAAAGAGTTGATTTTTTTTCTTTTCTGGGTTAAGAAATAGTATTTTGACAGTTTAAATGTTGCACAGTTTATCTAAAAAGAATAATGTTGAATGAGTGCATCTTATATTAGGGGAATATCAACATTTTCATGATAACTTTTTAGAAAACTGAATTTTCAGAGTATGTTAGATAATAGGGATGATGATAAATTTGTAATTTTGATCAAAGCCTGATTTCAATGCGAGACAAGTGTAATCACGACAACACTACCCTAAAAAATGCCAAACCAAAACCCAACACTCATAAATCAACTCGGCTCTCCAAACCAGGCTTTGAAATATTTTTGCCCCTTCTGAGAAGTTTTGCTGCAGTACTAGGCACGACATAGACTACGTTCTGTGAAATTTCCAGAATTTTAAGGAATACTGCAATTTTTGGTAATTTCTTGAATACTGTGAACTTCTGAAAAAAAATAAATAGCATACTTGGAAAAATGTCGTTGCTCTGTGTAGACAGAAAATTGCATATTTATGATGTTTTTCATGAAAAATATTAGGGTTTAACTTTGGCTTATGAAGTATTTTTAACTGAAATTACATGCGTACGTAGATTTACATAAATCATCAAATTCTGGAAAGTTATGTTTTACATGTGGTAAAATTTATTATCTCCACTGCTGAATATTTATTGTTTCATTTATCTATCTTGAAATTTATTCAAAAGTAAGTTTTGGAAGTTCTGGTGTAACTTTGAAAAACAATTTGAGCGCTAAGAATTTGGGAAATTCAATTTTTGGTCGATTTCACGAGAAAATTTATTCTCTGATATTCTGGAAGATAATATGGTATTTTGCTAACTTATAAATATTGCTGAGCTATTTGAATATGTTTCGGCGCATGAACCTAAGACCAAATCTCGGAGGGCACTTTTGTAATTTCGGACAAAACAGGCTGTATTAAGTTAAGATTTTCTGATGATGGGCCTTGAATTATGTTTAGGAACAAAGGGATTCGTCGGCTGAATCCGTATACTTGGTCTTTGCTAGGTATCAAGATAAGTGACTTTTCCCACTTTATGCTTTTGTAATATTGGCATCGTATGGTTACCGAATGAGTGAAAATTTAGCTATTTTGAGGCATGCTATTTTGTAAAGTTGGATCAAGCATTAAATGGATTTCCAAAGTCTGCTGTTTTATACATTGAAAATTATTATGCAGACGAATTATTTGAAATCATACATTAGCGTGTTGGATACGATATATAGATATTGGACTTATGTTCATGGTTGACCTACATATTGGGATATGATAGATGTACATGTATGGGTTTTGTTCAGGAGCTTAATCACGGCCAATGTGATTATGGGGCTTAACTATGGCTCCATTTGTTTCTTGGAAAATAATTTTTGGGAAAACATTTTTCGGATTTCTGGTATTTGTTTCATGAAAAATGAACTGGTTGAGGAAAGTATTTTCCATAAAAAAAAAAACTTCTAAAATAGGGCAAATCTGCTTCTCAAGTAGGGGAAAACATTTTCCTTACTCACTTTCTTATCTCATACCTTGCTAACCTCCTCTCTTTTTTCTTTTTTTAAAAATTCAAAATTTTTATTCTTTTTTTTTTTGTTTTTCCTTTTATTCCTTTCCACCTTCTTCTTCGGCCGGTTAGTGACTAGCCACAGGAGAGCCCGAGCTCATTGGCCTCGGGCGAGCTTGAGGCTTGCCGGCCATCACCGTGGCTTAGGACCGGCTGAAGGTGTAGAAGGTGGAAAAAAAAAAAAAAAAAAAAGTAGAAAGAAAATAAAAAAAAAAAAAAATTTAAAATTCAATTTTTTATAAAAAATATATATATTTTTAAAAAAATTATTAAAAGGAGTGCACGAAGGAGAATTGAATCGAATTTTCCATAATGAATGACGAAAAATATTTTCTAGTTCATTTTCAAATTTCATTTGAACATTGGAAAATTTGATTATTTTTCTGAAAAATGGCTTTTTGGAAAATATTTTCTAGAAATGCTATTTTTTTCTGGCCTTTATCACTTTGTGAAGTGTGAGCATAGTGTTTTGGCATAAAAAATCGAGCTTTATATCTGTTGATTCATAAATTTTTGCCAAAATGTCGTCTTTACATATTTTCCAAATAATTGGAACTGCTTTTGCTCCCAAAATATTTCTTCGACTTTTCATAGTTACATTTTTTATTGTTTAGGCATTTAGTGCTTCTAAAGTAATCGGGGTTTCTTGGAAATTATTGTGCAATTTTTTTGCACAAAAGTAAAAGGTCCTGTGGAAACAGAGAGTAGAGAAAAGAAACGGAGCCAACCTTAGGAAATCTGACGAGTGCGCATTGGTTCGCCATCCGTCCTTAGTTTGTGCGGTGCAAACCAGTGAGAAAACATCTTGAAGTATGTTCTTCTACACTTTACCAGCTCCTAGCCAACCTGGTCAAGACTAAAATAATGATGAAGGAATGAGATAAAGCAAGTTGCAATCGGTAGGATTATCGAGAATTAATTGAAAGCGTAGGTGTCACTTCAAAAGAGGATTATTTGCACTCGCTCAGTAATCCATAAATCTCATTAGACTCATCTCGAAAGGGTCACGACAATATCCTAAATTATTTATGATATTCACATGATTAGTGATAAGCGGTATTGCATACTAGCTTAAGTATAATTTTGACAACTGCGTAATTATTGTAAAATTGCATCTTTCATTGCTTGACCTCATAGAGGTGATGATTGTCACTTATGCTCCGTTTGTTTTTTATTTCCATTCTAGAAAATAATTTCCGAGAAAATGTTTTCCGGATTTTCCAGTATTTGTTTCACGGAAAATGAATTCATTAGAGAAAATGTTTTCCATGAAAAAGAAAAAGTCTTCTAAATTGGGGGAAAATGTTTCCACTTTTGAAAAATGGAAAACATTTTCCTCACTTGATTTCTCTTATCTCACACTTCTACAAATCCTCACTTCCTCCTCCCTTTTCTTCTTCTTCTTTTCTTTTTTTGATTCAAATTATTTTTTAATTTTCTTTTTCTTTTTAATTCAAAGTATTTTTAATTTCCTTTTCTTTTCTATTTTTTTTTTTTTTTTTTTATTTTCTTTGTTTCTCATCTTCTTCTTTCTTGGCTAGTCGTCGGCCGTCACCGGTGAACCTCAAGCTCGTTGATCTCAAGCTCGTGCTCGTCGATCTGATGAGCCTCGAGCTTGACGCTCGCGCTCGCCAATTTGGAGAGCGGAAAATATTTTTCTTACTGAACACCGGAAAATATTTTCCGAAACATTTTTAGATTTTAGCTAAACACCAAAAATATTGTGATTTTCCTGTTGACTTATGGGAAAATATTTTCAAATTCATTTTTCGCGAAATGACACGGACCCTTACTAAGCCAATGGGATTTGCTCACCCCTTTTATTTCCATTCTAGGTTTGAAAGTATAGAGGAGAATGATGAATTTATGAAAAGGGCGAGGGGCCAGGATAGGATTTATTTTGGTTTTTAAATTCATTCGTTTGAGGTAAATTTGTCAAAATGTTTTTATGATTTTCCGGCGTTTTTTCATAGAAAATGAATTCCTTGGGGAAAATGTTTTCCATGAAAGGAAAAAAAGTCTTCTAAATTAGGGAAAATGTTTTCTACTTTTCAAAAAAATGGAATACATTTTCCTCTCTTGATCTCTCTTATCTCACATCTCTACAAATCCTCACTTCCTCCTCCCCTTTCTTCTTCTTCTTTTCTTTTTTAATTCGAATTATTTTAATTTTCTTTTTCTTTTTTAATTCGAATTATTTTTAATTTCCTTTTTCTTTTCTATTTCTTTTCTTTTTTTCTTTTTCTTTTTTTCTTTTTCTTTTTGTTCTTATTCTTTTCTTTGTTTCCTATATTCTTCTTTCTTGGCTAGTCATCGGCTGTTGCCAGGCGAACCTCGAGCTCGTTGATCTCAAGCTCATGCTCTGCACTCTTGTTTATCCTTTTCTTTATTTACTCTATCCTGCAGTTGTATATTACTCAAGCAAATAGCTCTAAATGCTTTGCTTATTTTTCTTTTGTTTATTGGAACACAAAAGACGCAGGAGAAAAATAGGCCACTCAACTGAAAGATTCTCATTAGGGTTGTACATGCTTTGCTTCTTTTCCCCTTTGCTTACAAACATTTTTAGAGTATATGAGCATTTGGTGACAATGAGGGAATAAAGATATGAAGCAAGTTTGCTAGAATTTAAAGGTAAGTTCATATTTGATGGATTTATAGGTCGGTAAGTGATGCATGCCTAAGTAGTGAAGTTTTAGAAAATATTTTCATGTACCGAACACCGAAAAATATTTTCTGAAACATTTTTAGGTTTTAGCCGAACACCAGAAAATATTGTCATTTTCCTGGAAAATGACTTTTGGGAAAATATTTTCCGGAAATGGCTCATTTTCCGCGAAACGAATGGACCGTAAATAAAGCTACATTTTTGTAAAATGATTCACATTGGTTAAAGGCTTTGTCTTTTTTTTTAAAAAAATTTTATTTTATGAAAGGCCGATCATTCCCTAAATTTTGAATATAGATTTGGGATATGACAGCAACCATCCCAAAGTTTGTTAACTTATCAGTATACTTGGAATTTACTTATTTGGCTAGTATTTTTCCACTTATATAAATAAGTTCATGAGACAATAGAGATCGAAAACTAGAACTTCGATCTTAACAGCGCATGCTAAAGCCAAAATAGCAGAAGATTTTCTTTTTATATATTTGGTTGGTAGTTTTTCTTTAAATTTAAGCCTATTTAGATATTGTGTGAACAAAATACAGATGAAGATTAGCATAGTTATATTTGCTACTGCTCTTTTCTTAAAAGAGTACATCTAGTTGAAATTGACATAGTAAAAGCGGTGCCTAAATTATCCGAATATCAAATTATATTCGGCTACTAGCTACAAAGCAACAAATTTATCTCTCGAAAAAGAAAGAGCAATCAGTAAAGCCACAAAAATGTTCAGAAACAAAGTTAGCTTTATAGGAAAGAAAACCATTTCATGTTAACGTAAAGAAAGAATCAAAAGAATAGCCATTTTAACGTTTTGGAGGCCCTCTTTTACACTGCATTGTGTGTTGGCAGTAGGGCCACCTTCTGTGCATGGTCTCCTACAATGAGCACCCTTAAGACCTTATTATTATATCCATCAAGAAGAATATTATGCTCATGTGAATCTCTGAATGTCATGGTTTTAACGTTCAATTCAGGTTTAAATCATCATATGGGTTGAAGTAAGAAGAGTTGAAACCAGCATGCACGTATGCATGGAATTTGTACACATCCATCAAGAAGTCAAGGTTTTTATCGGGTAAGGTAATTCAAGTGTGAAGAAGTCAAGATCTTTGGGGTTTTGTGCATTGATTTTGCATCCATAGGACACGTGCCTGTTCGAGAAGTGAAGGTCTTTTGGGGTTTCGCCTGTGGTGATTTTTGGATCAGTATGTGTTGTGAATGGCTCATGGGAAGTCACGCTTTGTGGCCTTTTAATTGGTGATGTTTGGCCGTAAGAATATCTTACTCATCACAAGGGAGAGGTCATGGAGCAATTTTCCGGCCTTTTCTTTTGACTAACGAGCCTTGAACTTTATAATGCAGAACAAGAAATGGCAAATGAAAAAGAAAAATATAGCCAAACGTTAAGGAGGCGGTGTGTGAAAAAGCTAGAAAGTGTTCATACTCAAGCGCTGCAAAAAGCTCCTCAATTTACGTCACGCTCTTGATCTTCAACCTCTCCCTGTCAAATGCTTGCGTGGCATTCATTCCGAATTGCTTCTAGAAGGGAAGCATTAGACCATACGCAACACCCACAAGGAATTATGAGTGCTACAATCGCAAAATCCAAGCAAAAAGATAGTGACCAGTGTTGTGAAGAATGCGGGGGACAATAAAAAATATAGTGACCGGTGGCATTAATTTATGTGCAGCGGCCAACAGGAAGAAAAGAAAGACTTCGCTTACTGATTTCTTCGTCTTCGAACAGCGCGTGCAGAGAAATTAATGTAAGAACAAACAAAATCAACGGCATCGCTCAGAATTTATTCGGCTAAACATGCTCGCTTTAATTTGGATCATGTTTATTGAACGCGCTTAAACTCGAAATATAACTGGCTTTTAATTTCTTCTATTTAACAATAGCCGATGAATGCAATATCATTTTCATGAGAGCAATATTTGGCTGTTGGCACCCCCACCTCAAGAAAAACCCAACGATGCGAAACTATACATCTGGTCAAAGTCGATCATGCGATTCCAACGATACAAAACTATGCATTTTGTCCAACAACCGGATATTCCCAATTAGTGGCATTTAATAAGTAGAAAATTGGTGATCCTTGAAAATTTGGCGTTCTGTGTATGGACTAAGAGAATGACAAAAACAAAGTAAACAAGCTATATATATATGCCTCTTGGTCGATTATCAACCTCCAAAGCAAACAAAAGAAATCATGGGTTCACCAAAATTTGAGACATTAATGCCTCTTTTGGCTTCCTTTGCCCTTTTCACAGTGCTTTTAGTCGTCATTCCACAAGGTGCAATTCCTGCTTATGCCTCCAAACTAGAAGCACAGGCCCTTATCAAATGGAAAGGCAGCCTTCAAAACCAAAACCAATCCACCTCTTCTCTATTCACATGGACTATCCCTCCTCAAAATGTCACCAACTCTAATGCGATGGTGGCAAGCCCATGCGTGTGGTATGGCATCTCATGCAACCAAGCCGGCAGCGTGATTGGAATCAATCTCACCAGTTCGAACATCAAAGGTACACTTAATGAGTTTCCGTTCTCGTCTTTGCCATGTCTTGCCTATATACACTTGCACATAAATGAACTCTTTGGCAGTATTCCTCCTCAAGTCAGTCTTTTAACCAATCTCACCTACCTTGACCTTTCCTTCAATCGACTATCCGGGATAATACCAAGGGAGATTGGTGAGCTCATGAAGCTTGAGGTGCTTGACCTTGCCTTTAATGAGTTGAATGGCTCTATCCCTGATGAAATAGGTCAGTTGTGCTTGTTGAACGAGCTTGCCTTATATTCAAACCAGTTGGATGGATCTCTCCCTTCCTCCCTAGGTAACTTGAGCAGCCTCGCTAGGTTATCCATCTCTGAAAATTCATTTTCCGGGTTTATTCCTATTGAAATGGGGAATTTGACAAATTTGGAGGAGATTCACATGGTTACCAACTCCTTGACCGGGCCAATTCCTCCTACTTTTGGGAAATTGATGAAATTAACAGAATTGCATGCAAGTCACAATGAACTCTTCGGTTGTATTCCACTTCAAGTTGGTCTTTTAACCAATCTCACCTACCTTGACCTCTCCTTCAATCGACTATCCGGGATGATACCTCAGGAGATTGGTGAGCTCACGAAGCTCGAGGTGCTTGACCTTGCCTTTAATGAGTTCAATAGCTCTATCCCTGATGAAATAAGTCAGTTGTCCCTGCTGAAGGTGCTTGCCTTGTATTCAAACCGATTGGATGGATCTATTCCTTCTTCTTTGGGAAACTTGAGCAGCCTTGCTAGGCTATCAATCTCTAGCAATTCATTTTCCGGTTCTATTCCTCTTGAAATGGGGAATTTGGCAAACTTGGAGGAGATTCACATGGCTACCAACTCCTTGATAGGGCCAATTCCTCCCACTTTTGGGAAATTGATGAAATTGATAGAATTGCACATAAGTCACAATGAACTCTTCAGTTGTATTCCGCCTCAAGTTGGTCTTTTAACCAATCTCATTTACCTTGATCTCTCCTTCAATCGACTATCCGGGATAATACCGAGGGAAATTGGTGAGCTCACAAAGCTCGAGGTGCTTGATCTTGCCTCTAACAAGTTGAATGGCTCTATACCTGATGAAATAGGTCAATTGCCCTTGTTGAACGAGCTTGTCTTATATTCAAACGAGTTGAACGGATCTCTTCCTTCTTCCTTGGGTAACTTGAGTAGCCTCGCTAGGCTATCCATCTCTAAGAATTCATTTTCCGGTTCTATTCCTAATGAAATGGGGAATTTGACAAACTTGGAGGAGATTCACATGGTTACCAACTCCTTGACCGGGCCAATTCCCTCCACTTTTGGGAAGTTGATGAAACTAACAGAATTGCACATAAGTCACAATGAACTCTTTGGCTATATTCCACCTCAAGTCGGTCTTTTAACCAATCTCACCTACCTTGACCTTGCCTTCAATCAATTATCCGGGATAATACCACGGGAGATTGGTGAGCTCATGAAGCTCGAGGTGCTTGACCTTGCCTCTAACAAGTTGAATGGCTCTATACCTGATGAAATAGGTCAGTTGCCCTTGTTGAACGAGCTTGTCTTGTATTCAAACGAGTTGAACGGATCTCTTCCGCCTTCCTTGGGTAACTTGAGCAGCCTTGTTAGGCTATCCATCTCTAACAATTCATTTTCCGGTTCTATTCCTAATGAAATGGGGAATTTGACAAACTTGGAGGAGATTCACATGGTTACCAACTCCTTGACAGGGCCAATTCCTCCCACTTTTGGGAAATTGATGAAATTGATAGAATTGCACATAAGTCACAACGAACTCTTCAGTTGTATTCCGCCGCAAGTTGGTCTTTTAACCAATCTCACTTACCTTGATCTCTCCTTTAATCAACTATCTGGGATAATACCGAGGGAGATTGGTGAGCTCACGAAGCTCGAGGTGCTTGATCTTGCCTCTAACAAGTTGAATGGCTCTATACCTGATGAAATAGGTCAGTTGCCCTTGTTGAACGAGCTTGTCTTGTATTCAAACGAGTTGAACGGATCTCTTCCTTCTTCCTTGGGTAACTTGAGCAGCCTCGCTAGGCTATCCATCTCTAGCAATTCATTTTCCGATTCTATTCCTAATGAAATGGGGAATTTGACAAACTTGGAGGCAATTCACATGGATGCCAACTCCTTGACCGGGCCAATTCCCTCCACTTTTGGGAAGTTGATGAAACTGACAGAATTGCACATAAGTCACAATGAACTTTTCAGTTGTATTCCGCCTCAAGTCGGTCTTTTAACCAATCTCACCAACCTTAAACTTTCCTTCAATCAACTATTTGGGATAATACCGCGGGAGATTGGTGAGCTCACGAAGCTCGAGGTGCTTGACCTCTCCTTCAATCGACTATCCGGGATAATACCTCAAGAGATTGGTGAGCTTTTGAAGCTCAAGGTGCTTATCCTTGGCTTTAACGAGTTGAATGGCTCAATCCCTGATGAAATAGGTCAGTTGCCCTTGTTGAGGAAGCTTTTCTTGTATTCAAACCAGTTGAATGGATCTCTTACTTCTTCCTTGTGTAACTTGAGCAGCCTCACTAGCTATCCATCTCTATCAATTCATTTTCTGGTTCTATTTCTCTTGAAATGGGAAATTTGACAAACTTAGAGGTGATTTTCATGAGTGAAAACTTCCTGACAGGGCCAATTCCTCCCACTTTTGGGAAATTGATGAAATTAACAACGTTGCACATCTTTGATAATGAACTTACTGGTTCCATCCCACTGGAGATAGGGAACTTGAAACATCTCATCACACTCCGCCTAAACCACAATAATCTTACTAGTTCAATCCCGTCAACATTAGGGAATTTGACAAAGCTTAGCCTTTTGAGTCTATATGACAACCGGCTCTTTGGAAACATTCCTAATGAGTTAGGAAACCTCAAAACTATGAGAAAGTTGGTGTTAGGCCTAAATCAACTCACCGGTCCCATTACTCCTTCCTTGGGTAATCTGACTCACCTACAATATCTATACCTCGATAGTAATCGACTTTCGAGTTCGATTCCTGCATCCTTAGGAAATCTTCGGTCTATGACCTCCTTATGTTTGCAAGTAAATCAGCTTGTTAGTCCAATTCCTTTTTTTCTTAGTAATTTGACTCACCTAGCCATGTTATTCCTCAACAACAATCAACTTTCGGGACGGTGGCCAATAGATGCATTCTCAAATACATCATTGTCAATGATTGTTTTGGCCAACAACAAATTTGAAGGCCCACTTCCACTTCCATCACCCTCCACATATTACTATTCGATTGAAAACAATAAAATAGATGGGGAGATCTCTTCTTCGATATGCATTGCCACCAACTCTCATTCCTCATCTTGTCTAACAATAGCTTAAATGGTACCCTACCCGAGTGCTTATCAAGCTATAACATTAGTTTATCGATTTTGAACTTGCGAATGAATCGTCTTTCAGGCACAATCCCCAAAAGATTTTTGTTGAAAAGTAGCTTGAGAACTCTTGACTTGAGTCAAAACAAATTCGAAGGCACATTGCCACAATCCCTTGTCAATTGCAAGAACTTGAGTGTTCTAGATATCAACAACAATAAAATAAACGATAATTTCCCAACATGGCTGGGAATATTGCCAGAGCTAAAAGTTCTTATTCTGAGGTCCAACAATTTTAAGGGTCGTTTGGATTTTTCAAGGATAGCTCATCTCTTTCCTAAGTTGCACATTTTGGACCTTTCCAACAACAACTTCACTGGTCCTATACCACCCAATTTGATAGCGGAACTTCAAGGGATGATGAATGGACATACTGGGCAAGAGTTGCCAGACAAAGGATTGTACATGAGCTATATGGTCGATACGATAACCTATCTCGATTCCGTGAAAGTGATCATGAAAGGAATAGAGATTCAGCTAGCGCATATTTTGACCATCTTCACAACCTTCGACTTATCGCTCAACTCTTTTGAAGGGAACATCCCGGATGTTATTGGACATCTCCATTCTCTCATAGGGCTCAACCTTTCCCATAACCACCTCACAGGGTCCATTCCTTCATCCCTTGAAAACTTGACTAATCTTGAATGGCTAGATCTATCTTCAAACAAGCTTAGTGGGACGATTCCTAAAGAACTAGGAGATTTGACATTCCTTGGGTATTTGAACCTCTCAGAGAACCAACTCACAGGTCGCATACCTCAAGACAAGCAACTAAGCACATTCACGAGCAACTCATTTCGTGGAAATCTAGGCCTATATGGAACCCCATTACAAAACACAAGCCATGATGATGCTCGACCTCCTCCTCCACCTTCGTCATTCTTCCAAGAGGATAGTACAAAAGAGAATGCAAGTTGGTTTAATAGGAAAGTGGTGGGAATAGGCTATGCATCCGGAGTTGTGATTGGAATCTCCATAGCGTACATTTCATGGGAAATTGGAAGACCTAAATGGCTTGCAAGAAAAGTGAGAAGGATGGAGAGAAGAGTAGCCAAATGGATGAAGAAGCCAATGCGGAAGGCGATCAAATTTCATGGAGGCCGATGAAAATGTTGGCAAGTGATCCCTTTGAACTATGTGCAATGTAGATCAAAGAATAAAATTTCCGCGCGGTTGAAATGCAATTTCAAATATTTTTTTTTAAGGTCATAAAATGCAATTTCAAATATGGATGCTCGTTTTTATTATTTTATCTACTTCTTCTTTAAGATCGATTTTTGAATAAGGTCTATTGACTAAATAAACATGAAAGAGATCTTTCAAAAACTCACTTTGCATCATTAACACCCTATATGTCCCTTTTTTGTTCATTGTACACCATTCTTATATCTCTATGGGAAAGAAAGAAAGATGAAGAGCTATCGAGGTTGTTTAGCCCGCATTTATATCATTGAATGTGCCACTTGACGTATGTCTTTAGGGATTATTATTTCTGTCATTGTTCCACTCCAAATTTCTGTTGAAGTTGAAGGACAGTGGTAGATCGTTAACTTGCACCTATCATACTCATCTGCAATAGGAAATAAGGGTATTAAATGTTCAAACCTCAAAGCATCTTCAAAGTTTAGATTCAAAGTAATCTTATTGCAAAATTCTAGGGTCCCATAGGCCAGAAAACTGAAACATTTCCTTGTTTGTAGATTTTAGATGTTGCCGGTAATTTCCAAATACTATTGACAGAAAAATATGATCTGTATTGTCGGTAAGATACCAACATCATATTGAATTTACCAATGTCGTAATTCATTAGTAAATTATTATCTTCATTTACAATCAGCAGGTATAGTAAGTTACCAACATCATGAAGAGTTTATCATCTTCCAAATAACTTAGTAACTTCTTTTAAATTTTATAGGTAAGATTAGGAAATTGAGAAAATTCAAATAGTTACTGATTTCTAGTCAGTTTCATAAGTATAGTCATTAAGTTACCAAGATTGTAATGAATTCTTTAATCTTCAAATAAATTTGGGAATTACCCATTTCTTTTACTTTACTACTATATTTAGTAAATTGCCATTAAGAAGTATGGTTTACAGATGAATAGATTCAAACTCAATTGCGTGATTTTTTAGAACATGAAGGGTCAATCATAGTCTTTACAATAGGTTTGTCCCCTCATTTTGTTTAGCGACATAGCAAACATAAGGGTGCATTTGGTTTAAATTTTTTGAAGGGCTTTTCCCTTAACTTAATACAACTCTCACCTAGCATTTGCATAAGTAAGAAATAAGAGGAAGGAAGCAACTATATCTTAAGCCATTCCATTGACTAATAAGTTGTATTTAAACATCACTGAAATCTTTGGTTTCTCACAGGAGGAAAAAACTAAAAAAATGATGAAATAGATTGTTCACTTTTACCCCCTTCTATTGGATTAATCTATCGTACTTATAAGTTATTAACATGTGCCGATTGGGTGCTTTAGCATTTTCCTTTGGATCTTGAGCACTGAATACACCAACAATGAACCAAAGATGAGGTGCATTTATATGATTGGCTAGATTCTTAGTCTTTATTATTATCTCTTATTTTTAATATTATTTACATTAAATTGTAAATATATGTTTGGTTCTCTTCATTTCTTTTGTCATTCTCTATAGTATAATTCGATATGAGTTGTGACATCCTGATCGTGGCTCAACTGAACCGTGTACTTTGAGTACCTAGCTTGTCATTGCCACCACGCCATACCGCTACCTTGCCGCACTTGCAATGCCACGCCACCTCGGCAACACATCAGCACCGCTGTCGTGCCTCATCACCACCATCGTGCCACTTAGTCACTGTTGGAGAAAATATCTTCAAGTGATTTTGATGATGTACAAACTATCCTTAGTATATTACTTATTATAATGTATGTAGATGTTTAGACCAAATGACTATGCAACATCCATGGTGTGATCCATTAGAAAGAAGTTCACAAATGTCCTGTTATGACAAACGGTGCCAGTTAACCTAAAAGATCAGTTTTTGATGATGTTTACGTCGAATTGTAAAGCTCAGGTCGATAGTGATGTGACAACCAAGTACATCTGATGACATTCATTGGGTCAGCTAAGTAGCCATTGAAAGACCTAGATTTGCATAGTAGTAGTATCCAAATAAAGCATGTGGCAGAGTAGCTAGGTCGTTTGGCATGCCAGTTAGAGACTGCATGAGAAGACAACAACAATTGTCATTTTTGGTTTGTCTACAAAGGTTCAAGGAAAGAAACTGTATGGGCGGTACCTTCCCTGGATAGTAGCTCAACGGAAACTCTCCAACAGCTATCTGCTCCTCTAATTCATCTTGAACGGATAGATTGAGGAAGAATATAAAAAGAGAAGACCACAGAAAATCGAAGGAGAGCGCGACACACAAAAATCAAGAATCTTACCTCATGTTGTTCTTAGCTATAAGCTCTCTATCGTAGTGTTTCGATATTCATGCGGTTTAACAATCGTGCAAAGGATAAGTGTACAAGTGTAAGAGTAGTAGCTGAGTCCGGATAGTGGTATCTATCATGTAAAAGATTAGTGCTAGCCATTTGTAACTTTCCAAGTATATTGTTAATGGAATCTAGCCCATCTTATTTGACTCTTACATCATCAGGCGAAGATCTTGCTTCTAGCAGACTCTTATTTTACATATTTCATCTCTACTACAGTTCTAGATAGTGCTAAATATAAACATATGAAATCCTATTTTAATTGAAGTGCCCTAGTCTAAAGAGACTTTTACAATGGGGATGTAACATAGACTTAGCTCACGTGTAAGAGGGTGAGAGTTTGTGATTGCCTTGGCATTGTCACCGGTTTTTTTTTCTCACTGTCAGATGGAGGCTCTATTAATTGAACCACAACAACTACTTTTCTTGGGAATACAAATGACTATATTTTTTTGTCTAGGGGGCATTGGCCTTGCTTTTATTGGCACACTGTTTTTTCATACCCTGAGTTTTTTAATTCAATCTTCTCATTTATAGGCATTGACCTTACTTTTACCAGATACACTACTTTTTCATGCCCCTATTTTTTCATTCTTGTCACTTGAGGAACTAATCTAGGCAAGTTCAAGCAAATACTATTGTTAGACTATTGAGTCTTCATCCTTTGCCGGCGCTTTGGGTTATGCTTTGAATGGCAGTAATTTCTATTTTGCCTCAATGTGAGGGTGAAATTATAGACTCAATTCGACTGTACAATGAATACAAGTGCATAGAAAGAATTGCTCTTTGTCATTCTAGGGCATTTAAATTATCGCGAGTGCTCAATATGCAATAAGGACACCGAAGATTGATGCAAGTGTGAGTAGGAAGATTTCTATTCCCTTTTTCACCTTGTGATGCCGCCTTGTCTCTGATATGCCCTAGTGTGGGGTGGCTCTTGATAGGGGCATGAAGGAAACTTCACAAGTGTATGGTGCTCAAAGGGGTAAGCAACGAAATGCCCCTCGCTATTTTGGTTATCGTACCATTCGCGAGAGAACCCTTTACCTTGTAGGCATGGAATTCTCTGCACTTTTCTCTCAAGTGTATAGATAGGGGACTGTGTATAGGATATGGCTTGCCTTTCATCATCCTGACGCTCCTCATCTAGCATACTCGATCAATCTTGTATGCTTCATTTAGCCGTCTATTCTGATAATCCTTAGTGGAATCAGTGATTTAAACATACGAAATCATCATGCAATATCCATTTGGAAAAGACATGCGGCTTTTAAATATGATGGATTTTTTACAAATAATTGAATTTGCTCAAAAATTTACTAACAGCATTAGAAGTATTTATTTAACATAATTGTATTTACAAATATGTTAAATTTTGAATATCAAAATGGGTTATTCACAAATGGGTGTTGATGAACTGTCCTATTGAATATGGAGATGACACACGAATGATTAGTTAGGACTGGGAATCTGATCACTGATTTGACAGGCATCTCTATTTTTGCCCCTGTAGAAGAGACGATGTAAGAGTAGATTAATTAGTCTGGCCAAAACCAAATGTGAGTTGAGGCATGAAAAGTTTCGTCATCCGCTTTGGCGAAACTCGGGACGCCATTTCGCTTGGGAGAGTGGATCAGAGTTTGACATGTCTTTCGTTGATTTATCATATGTATTTTTTGTGGTCAAGTGATCCTACAACAGATAAGAGGGATTAGTCACGGATTTTTTTGGGAGTCAAACAACTAGAAATGATACAACATTACCCTTCCCTGGCTCGTTAATAGTGGAATAGACCTGAAGAACGAGAAGGACACGAAGTCCTACATCTTTTGTTTCGTTATGTCAATTATTCTCCTGCTTTTGCAGTTGCAGGAAAAGCAAAAAATTTATTAGTATTTACGCATGGCAACTAGTTGCCGTTTCCGAGGATTGAACTCTGAATGCCTCTGGATCATTTTATTCCTTAGGCCGCGGCATTGGTAGTGTTCATGGAGCACTTGTTTTTCCATTTAACTGAACTTGCTCCCTGGCGACACGTCCTTTCACACCAAGTTAGGTGAATTCGATACAAGTCACTCTTATGTACTTGCTTGGTCAATATCGATTTGCCCAAATTAACCATTAAGGTTGCTATCTGAATTTCGATACTTCCTTAAATGCTGGTGATTACCATTCATTCTTCTTTGTCGAATTGACCAAATACATTTTCATGATGGTGTAAATACATCACTTATATATAAGAGGTGCATAAGCATTTTCATTCCGATAGGGAAATGCTTGGCAATGCCAAACAATGAACATTTTTCAAGGGTAGTACTTTTTTACAGCATTGGAATTGATTGGTTTGGAGAATTCCCGTCTATCCATTTCAGTCAGGATCAAGGCTCCTTCGGGGAGTATCTTCTTTATCATGTAGGGACCCTTGTAATTTGGGGCGAACTTGCCTCCGGGCTTTAGAAAGATTGGCAGTGTCTTTCTCAAGACTAGCTCGTTTACCTTAAAGTGCTTGGGTCGCACCTTTCGATTGAACAATCGGGCTACCTTTTGATGGTAACACTGATCATGACAGAGGGTTTTCAGTTGTTTTTGATTGATCATATTCAGTTGCTCGAGTCTTTGTTGCGTCCATTCTTCCTCGGACAATCCTCCCTAGGATAAAATTCGCAAGGAAGGAATTTCTACTTCCACAAGCAAAACCGCCTCCATGTTGTAGACTAGGGAAAAAGGGGTTGCCCCAGCAAAAGTTCGAAATGAGGTTCGATATGTTGTTAGTGCGAAGGGCAACCTCTCATGCCAGTCGCGGTAGTTTTCAGCTGTCTTGGCTAGGATCTTTTTGATGTTTTTGTTGGCGACCTCCATAGCTCCATTCATTTGTGGACGGTAGGGAGACGAGTTCAGATGTTGAATTTTGAACTCAGAGAACAATTGGTCGATCAATTTGTTGTACAAGTTCAACCCATTGTCGGTGACGATAGTTTCTAGCAAGCCATAACGGGTGATTATGTCGCATTTGATGAACTTCATAACGCTTCGTGCAGTTACGCTTGCATAGGACACAGCCTCGATCCATTTTGAGAAATAATCGATTGCAACCAAGATGAACCGGTGCCCGTTTGATGCTTTCGGATTGATTGGGCCAATTACATCGATGCCCCACATTGAAAATGGCCATGGCTCAGATAACTGGTGCAGTTTGGTTGGAGGGACATTTATTGTCACGCCCCGATTTTCCGAGCATGTGCCCATCCCTCTGCGGTTGATTAATTAGCGACGTCCTAGGATGTATCGCCGACCCATTCATTTTAAAGCACACATGAAAGCAGATAAATAATCCCTAGACAAAAATTCAATGGGATAGAAAAGTAAGGCCACAAGTCACAGCCAAAACAAGCCTTTTATAAACACTACAAGTTTATACACAATACCAGGCTGCTTACAAAAGATCAGTTCAACAAGAAGGGAACTGTCCTATGACCCACTAGTCAAACATGTTCGCCATTTCTTCGGTCTCCTCCTCAACTGTTTCTAGAGCTTCAGGTCCCCCTCAACTGCCATCTAGGGACCTGAAAATGTTATCCCACAACAGGGTGAGGCAACTTCTCAGCGAGTTCACCCCCTAAGACCCGACTAGGAAGAAAATATGCCCCAAGGGCTGCCTAAGCACAAGCACAAGCCAGAGGACTTACCTTTGCCTCGATTCCTTCCTGCAAGTCAGTACAATTCACAAATTTATCGAATCACTCCAACAACTCAAATAATCAAAACAGATCGAATCATCGATCAATCAACTCCATGTCATCAAGATCATCACATGGTCATTCCAATTACCCAATCCAACTAATAATTATGGCCACACTCAGGCACGGCCTACTAAGTGTTCAGCGGTGAATTACGACCTAACGGTCACAGCCTGTTCCAAGTTCGGCGGAAAATTACGGCCCAATGAGCATGACCATACTTTGGCGGTTATCTTGATCTAACTCATAACATCACGCACAACATGCATCATTCCAGTTTTCAATAGTCATCTTACTACAACTATACACCATCACACAGTCACCATTTATATCATACCCGATGAAAATAATCATGTGTGGGTACACGGTCGGCCGTAGCCAAAATATAATATTTTCCTCTTGAAAATCCCACTAATTTCCCTGATTCATAAACACATTTTTGGTGTTGTAAACCGACACCCGGTGATTTTCTAATTAAATACTGAAAATAAATAAATTTTGGGATAAATACCCAAAATCACAAATCACACTCAATTTGTACAAAATAATAGTCAATTAAATAAACAGATCACACCACTAAAATCAACATAAAATTCCGGTCACCGACTATCCCGGTCTAATTTCCAGAAAATAAATAAATAATTAAATAATTATGAAAATTAATTAATAAATGCCAATAAATCACACTTAGGCCGGAAAAGCCTAAATAAAAGTTGAGACGGGCTCGAAAAAATTCCGAGACTCGTTGATTAAATACTATGATATGTCTACTTGCTAATTACATTACTCTATCCATCTAACATGCAATAACTGTTAATTAAATTGCTAATCTATTCTAACTATCCACCTAATCCATACTTAGTCTAAACTAATCAATCCTTAAACGTCATTAACTTACTAAGCAGGGATTAATGAGTTAAACTCACTTATTTAATGACCCGCTCGGATCAAAACGACGGGGACGCGGTGAGGGTTAAGAAACTCCAAAGCGGGATCGCTTTTCGAGATCCGGAAGGCCACAAAAATGGGCCAAACAGTGCTGGAAATACCCACTGCTGATCGGTTCTCTTCTTGGTTGAATAAGGCTGGACGGCGGCTAGTTGGGCGGGCAAGGACTAGCGGAGGCTGTAGGGGTGCTCGGCGGGGCTTCACCGCAGCAGACGGGCAACTAGGCAGCTCCGGTGAAGGCACACGGTGGCTGGTGGAGCTGGACGAAATCGCTGGACGTGTGGACAAGCATAGACGATGCAACTAGGACGTTGGCTTGCGCGGAGGACTTGTGCGGCGCGACGGACGTGCAACGGCGATGCGGTTGCTTGCAGTGGCTCCGGTGGGGCTGTTCGACGGCTTGGGGGTGGCTGGTTCGAATTCCTGGGCTTGCTGAGAGCTTCACATGGCAGAGATGGGGGAGAGGGTCGACAATAGAGGAGGGAGAAGAGAGGGACCGGTTGGGCTAAGGAGGGGACAACTTTGCTCTCTCTCTCATCCCTTTGTCCCCCCTCACTTGGTCCCCACCACCAGCTAGCTTCCTCTGCGGATTTTCCAAACTAAAGACCCCTTCTAGAAGCTTTGAGTTGGTCCACAAGTTGGGTCCAAGGGGGGCACACAAATTTGGCTTGAAATTGCTTCAATTCCCATTCAATTTCTCTTCGAATCAATTCATTTCGGCTCCTATAAATTGAACCGTCGAGTCCTCGATCAAATTTGTATCTTTCCTCGCCAATTGATCCTAGTTGCATCCCAATTTTGCCATAAAAAACGGTCCTTGGATTTTCTCGGTCGAAAACGGCCATTTATCAACTTTTTCCGCCAAAAACTTGGTTTGCAGAAAATTTTTCGGAGACTGAGTCGAAGTTCCTAAAATGATTTGTGACATGACAAAACTTTCAATTTCTAAAATCGGATTCAAATTCGCGGTTAATTTCATTCTGGCATGATTTTAGCGTGACCTAGGCTATTGGGTAGTTTTCATAAATTTTTAGTGCAAATGACCCGTGGTCGATTTTCTTCGAGCCACAATGAACCTCTTCGACACATTAACGACTCTCGGTTGTCGTGATAATCTCAAGGATTCAAATACGGACACAGGGCCCCAAAACGATAGAAAAATCAGTCTAGTGCCGATCGACGAGAATTTTTCAATTTGGTGGAATCACCCACGTTTAACCACACATCTCAGTCGAACCGACCTATCTCTGATTTATAATCAATCTTTACTGTGCCAAAATGACCTCTATAGATGAGCACGGTCGAGTAGCCGATTCCTGGTCGAATTCTCAAGTCTATTGCATTAAAAGCCCTTAGTGACTTCCCCAAATAGTCTAGTTATCTCAGGAGTGATCAGCTCTGAGAATAACACTATAGGCGTGTCGATGAAAGGCCTGATTAATTTAATTGAAAGCAGAATTGAAAAATTCAGGATGTCACAACTCTTCCCCACTTATAAAAATTTCGTCATCGAAATTTGAACCATTACCATACTTTAAGCAAAAAGGTGGGGGTACAATTGTCTCATCGACTCTTCCGTCTCCCATGTTGCTCCTTCAGTGCCGTGGTGTTGCCAAACCACTTTGACCAACGGGATGGTCTTTATACGCAGAATTTGTTCCTTTTGATCCATGATCTAAATCGAGCTTTCAACGTACGACACTCAGTCGTCCACGTCCAATTCCTCAAAATTAAGTACGTGGGTCGGGTCAGGCTCATACTTCCTCAACATCGACACGTGAAAGACGCCGTGCACTTGCGCCAATCTCGACGGCAATGCAAGACGATACGCTAGATCCCGATTCTCTCTAGAATCTCAAATGGGCCTACGTACCTTGGACGCAGTTTTCCTTTCTTACCAAAGTACGAAGTACCCCTCATTGGTGACACCTTCAGAAAAACGTGATCACCAACTTGGAATTGCAAAAATCTCCGGCGCTTATCTGCGTAACTCTTCTGACGACTCTGAGCGATCTTTAATCTGCCTCGATAATTGCAACTGCATCCACTGATAACTGCACCAACTCTGGGTCTAGATCTTTCTTTCCCAGACTTCACCCCAACATACTGGCGTTCTGCACGCCCTGCCATACAACGCTTCGAAAGGAGCCATCTGAATGCTCTGCGCAGCCGTTGCTGTAGGCAAACTCGACAAGGTGAAGCTGTTCTTCCCAACTTCCCTTGAAATCTAGCACACAAGCTCGCAGCATGTCCTCGAGGGTTTGAATTGTCCTCTCAGACTGGCCATCCGTCTGAGGATGATATGTGGTACTATACCGAAGCTTCGTACCTAAAGCCCTCTGCAAGCTTTTCCAAAAGGTAGTCGTGAATCTCGGGTCTTGGTTTGAAGTGATCGTCACCGGCACTCCATACAGACGAACTATTTGACGCACGTATAACTCTGTGTGCCTATCCAAACTAAGGTCCTTTCGTATTGCAATGAAGTGAGCCGACTTTGTCAATCTGTCGACCACTACCCAAATGGAATCATTTCCTCTCCGACTCCTCGGTAGGCTGGTCACGAAGTCTATCGTGATATGCTCCCATTTCCACTCTAGGATCTCGAGAGGTTGCAGAAGTCATCCCGACTTGCAATGCTGGGCCTTGACTTGCTAACACGTCAAACACTTGGCGACATGCTTGGCGATGTCCACCTTCATACCAGACCACTAATAGTGTTGACGCAGATTCTGATACATCTTTGTACACAAGATGAATGTCAGAATCGCTACAATGTGCTTCTGACAAGATATTCTTTCTAAGCTCTACATTGTCAGGTACAACCAAACGTCCTCAGAATCTCGGTGTTCCTTCCTTAGAAATTTGAAAGTCAGCCTTCCTTTTATCAGTATCCTCTTGCAGAATCTTCTGCACATCTGGGTTTGTTGGTTGAAGTAGTTTGATTCTTATCTGGACATCCGATTCAATTCTGAGGGTGGCCATAAGATTTGAAAGGTAGCCTACCTCAAATTTGAAAACCGAATCTCAAGCTCTCTCGATTAAATTCCACTCCTTCACCAACATATGTGCGATTGAAGACTTCCGACTTAAAGCGTCGGCGACCTTATTCACCTTTCCTGGGTGATATAAGATATCACAGTCGTAGTCCTTCAGCAGTTCCATCCAACGGCGCTGTCTCATATTCAACTCCTTCTGAGAGAATAAGTACTTAAGACTTTGATGATCAGTGAAGATCTGAAATCTTTCTCCACACAAATAATATCTCAAAATCTTCAGAGCGAAAATAATTGATGCGGCTTCTAAGTCATGTGTCGAGTAATTCTGCTCGTGAGGTCTCAACTGACGGGAGGTGTATACAACAACTCTACTGTGTTGCATAAGCACGCAACCCATTCCTTTGGATGACACATCACTAAGATCTCGTATCCTCTAGGACCAGATGGAATGGTCAGCACAGGTGCGGTTGTCAGCTTCTGCTTCAGCTCTTGGAAACTACGCTCGCACTTGTCTATCCGCACAAACTTTTCTTCCTTCTTCAGGAGTCTAGTCAACGGCGACGCTAATGCTGAGAACCCTTCTAAGAATATTCGGTAATAACCTGCCAAACTCAGAAAACTTCTGATTTCTATCACTGTAGTCTGTCTTGGGCAGTTGATTACTACTTCAATCTTGGTTGGGTCCACGGAGATTCCTTTTCCCGAAATCACGTGACGTAGGAAAGCAACACGAGTTAACCAAACCTCGCACTTGCTGAACTTGGCATACAACTGATGAACTCTTAGGGTTTACAATACTAATCTCATATGACTCTCATGCTCTTCATCACTCCTCGAATATACTAGAATATCATCGATGAACACAATCACGAACTGATCCAGATATTCCTTTAACACTCGATTCATCAAGTCCATAAAAGCAGCTGGAGCGTTCGTCAAACCGAACCGCATTACAGTGAACTCGTAATGACCATATCGAGTACGAAACGTTGACTTTGGAATATCTTCCTTCTTGATTCTCAGCTGATGATATCTTGTCCTCAAGTCGATTTTAGAAAATATCGACGCTCCTTGTAGCTGATCAAGCAAGTCGTCTATACTCGGGAGTGGATACTTGTTCTTGACCGTTACCTGATTGAGTTGGTGATAGTCGATGTACAAATGCAACGAACCATCTTTCTTCTTTACGAACAGAACTGGTGCTCCCCAAGGAGATGCATTGGGACGTATGAATCCCTTATCCAACAACTCCTGCATCTGCACCTTCAGTTCTTTCAACTCAGACAACGCCATCCGATAAGGAGCCTTAGAGATTGGTTCTGTCCCGAGTGCTAACTCAATCACGAACTCGATCTCTCTCTCAGGCGGCAAACCAGGTAATTCATTGGGGAAAACATCTGGAAATTCTTGCACCACTGTGATGTCTTCAATCTTCAGCTCCTCAACTGTCGTATCCACGACAGTTGCTAGGAAATCTTGACGACCCTCGTCTAACAGACGGGTTGCGTCAAGCAACGGGATCAATGTAATCGAGGGTCCTTCTCGATTCCCGACAAACTCAAAACTTTCAACCTCTAACGGGTGAAATCGAATCGCTTTGTGATAGCAGTCCATCTTAGCTCGTTGCTTGGTGAGCTAGTCCATGCCAATTATCAAATCAAAGTCATACATGGCTAGGACCAATAAGTCTATCCTCCCCTCTCGCTCACCAATCGCTACTTGCAACCAGAACAACCCAATGCAGACACACCTTATCCTTTAACAGTGTAGATATGCTAACCACTGACTCTAGCAACTCAGGACTTAATCCTATCAGCTTAACAAATTGCTCAGCAATAAAAGAATGAATTGCGCCAGGGTCAAATAAAGCATAAGCAGCATGGTTGTTCAGTGAAACCGTACCTGTAATCACATCAGGCGCATCCTCAGCCTGACCTCTAGTGAGTGCATACACAGTTCCTTGAGCCGGGGGTCTGACCTGTCCACCTTGCGGTGCATTCTGTGGTGCATATCCTCTGATCTATCATAACGGTGGCAGCGGCGACAACTGTTGTGGTCTCCTCTGTCTTCTGGGACAATTCCTAGCTATGTGACTCGGCTGGCTACACCCAAAACAAGTACCCGGCCTAGATTGGCATGGGGCAGATCCGTGTCGCCTTCCACACAAGCGACACTCGCCATTCTGGCTAGGCACTGACTTCCCAATTCCACCATTCCTGTTGGGCGGAACTTGAAATTTTCCTTCGATCATGGGCTTCTTCCCATGTCGGATCCCTTCTCTATGCGAACTAAACCTCGATCCAGACGAGGCGGCTCTTTTGTTCTGATCTCTTTCAATCATCTGGACCCGTTCATACAAGTCGTTATAACTCCTCAGGTTGAGCAGTATCAGCGGACTCCTCAGTTCCGACCTGAGTCCATCTTTGAATCTCCTAACTCGGTTTACTGGATTCTCAACCAGTTCAGGAGCATACTGCGATAGTTCAGCGAGCTTTGCCTCATATTGATCTACAGTCATTGAGCCTTGGAGAAAGCGCTAAAACTCTGCCATCTTCAATTCTTTGGCAGTCTTAGAAAAGTATTTATTGTTGAAGGCCTCAATAAAGGCGTTCCACTTCAGGGCTACACCTTCAGGGAATATCGTCCCTTGGGTGGTTCTCCACCACGTACTTGCAATACCCTGCAGCTGGTAAGTTGCAAGGACAACCTTCTTTGTCTTTGTGCACATCAGAAGTGCAAAGGCTTTTTCCAAGCCTTGAATCCATAAGGTTGCGACTTCGAGGTCTCCTGCCCTAGAAAACTTCGGTGGGTACAATCTCGGGAATTGTTTCACCAACTTCTCCTAGCGACCACGTTCCCTAGTGGAACCTCGGCAGATGCGGCAGCAACAACAGCATTGGCAGTGACAGTAGCGGCGGCTGCAACGGCGGCGGTAAAGGCGGCAGCTTGATCCTGGGCCTACTGCCCCATCATCTCTCTCATCGCATCCAGCGCTTGCGTGATCCTGACGGTTCCTAGATCACCAGGGGTTGTTAACCCAGCACCAACGGGAGGTGGTGCTATGCCACTAGCGCTAGCCTATGCTGGCACTTTACCACGGTCACCTCGGGTATCGACCCTCGTCGGCGTCCTATCCCGAGTTGCCGGTCTGATGGTTCTCTTACTAGGAGTCCTCTGCTCCCGATCACTCATAATGTAGTTTGCCTACAAAACCTGTTCCCAATTCCATACAGAATTAGAAACTGAGTGATCCACACAACAAACAATTCTACCGATCAGTTATCACGGACAAGCACCAGCATGAAATAAAGGCCATTCCTACTAATTATCCCATAAACCATCGCACCATATCACTCAAATCACTAAACTTCGCTCTGATACCACTTAAGCGGGGATGTCACACCCCGATCCTCCGAGCACGTGCCCATCCCTCTGCGATCGATTAATTAACGACGTCCCAGGACGCATCGCCGACCCATTCATTTTAAGCACACGAGGAAAAGCAGATAAGTAATCCCTAGACAAAAATTCAATGGGATCGAAAAGTAGGGCCACAAGTCACAACCAAAACAAGCCTTTTATAAACACTTCAAGTTTATACACAATACCAAGTTACTTACAGAAGATTAGTTCAACAAGAAGGGAACTGTCCTATCACCCACTAGTCAAACACGTTCGCCATTTCTTCGGTCTCCTCCTCAATTGTTTCCAAAGCTTCGGGTCTTCCTCAACTACCATCTAGGGACTTGAAAATGTTATCCCACAACGGGGTGAGACGACGTATCAGCGAGTTCACCCCCTAAGACCTGACTAGGAAGAAAATACGCCCCAAGGGTTGCCTAAGCACAAGCACAAGCACAAGCCAAAGGACTTACCTTTGCCTCGATTCCTTCCTGCAAGTTAGTACAATTCACAAATTTATCGAATCACTCCAACAACTCAAATCATCAAAACAGATCGAATCATTGATCAATCGACCTAATCGACTCCATGTCATCAAGACCATCACACGGTCATTCCAATTACCCAATCCAACTAATAATTATGGCCACACTCGGGCACGGCCTACTAAGTGTTCAGCGGTGAATTACGGCCCAATGGGCACAGCCTGTTCCAAGTTCGATGGTAAATTATGGCCCAATGGGCACGGCCATACTTTGGCGGTTATCTTGATCTAACTTATAACATCACGCACAACATGCGTCATTCCAGCTTTCAATGGTCATCTTACTACAACTATACATCATCACACAATCACCATTTATATCATACCCGATGAAAATAATCGTGTGTGGGTACATGGTCGGCTTTAGCCAAAATATAATATTTTCCTCTTGAAAATCCCACTAATTTCACTGATCCATAAACACATTTTTGGTGTTGCAAACCGACACCTAGTGATTTTCTAATTAAATACTAAAAATAAATTTTGGGATAAATACCCAAAATCACAAATCACACTTAATTTGCACAAAATAAAAGTCAATTAAATAAACAGATTGCACCACTGAAATTAGCATAAAATTCCGATCGCCGACTATCCCGATCTAATTTCCCGAAAATAAATATATAATTACATAATTACGAAAATTAATTAATAAATGCCAATAAATCACACTTAGGTCGAAAAAGCCTAAATAAAAGCCGAGATGGGCTCGGAAAAATTTCGAGACTCGTTGGTTAAATACTATGATCTGCTACTTGCTAATAACGATTAATTAAATTGCTAATCTATTATAACTATCCACCTAATCCATACTTAGTCTAAACTAATCAACCCTTAAACGTCATTATCTTACTAAGTAGGGATTAGTGAGTTAAACTCACTTGTTTAATGATCCGCTTGGATCAAAACGACGGGGGCGCGGTGAGGGTTGAGAAACTCCAAAGTGGGACCACTTTTCCAGGTCCAGAAGGCCACAAAAACGGGCTAAATAGTGCTGGAAATACCCACTGTTGATCGGTTCTGTTCTTGCCTGTACAAGGTTGGACGACGGCTGGTTAGGCGAGCAAGGATTGGCGGAGGCTGCAGGGGTGCTCGGTGGGGCTTCACGGTAGCAGGCGAGTGGCCAGGCAACTTCGGTGACGGAACACGGCGGCTAGTGGAGCTGGACGAAACCCCTGGACACGCGGACAAGCAGAGACAATGCAGCTAGGATGTTGGCTTGCGCGGAGGCCTCGCGGGGTGCGACGGATGTGCAGCGACGACGAGGCTGATTGCGGTGGCTCCGACGGGGCTGCTCGACGGCTTGGGGCGGCTGGTTCGAATTCTTGGGCTTGCTGAGAGCTTCACATGGCATAGATGGGGGAGAGGGTCGAAGGTAGAGGAGGGAGAAGAGAGGGGACCGATTTGGCTAAGGAGGGGACCACTTTGCTCTCTCTCTCATCCCTTTGTCCCCCCTCACTTGGTCCCCACCACCAGCTGGCTTCCTCTGCAGATTTTCCAAACTAAAGACCCCTTCTAGAAGCCTTGAGTTGGTCCACAAGTTAGGTCCAAGGGGGGCACACGAATTTGGCTTGAAATTGCTTCAATTTCCATTCAATTTCTCTTCAAATCAATTCATGCCGGCTTCTATAAATTCAACCATCGAGTCCTCGATCAAATTGGTATTTTCACGATAAAAAGTCAGTCCTCGGAATTTCTCGGTCGAAAACGGCCAATTGATCCTAGTTGCTTTTCCTAAAATTTTTAGTGACAAAACTTTCAATTTTTGAAATCGGTTCAATTTTTAATTTCTTAGCACGATTTTAGCGTGACCTAGCCAAAAATTTTAGTGCAAATGAACCTCTTTTCTTCGAGCCATTAATGAACCTCTTCGGTTGTCGTGATAATCTCAAGGATTCAAATACGGACACGGGGCCCCAAAACGATAGAAAAATCAGTCTAGTGCCGATCGACGAGAAATTTTTCAATTTGGTGGAATCACCCACGTTTAACCACACATCTCAGTCGAACCGACCTATCTCTGATTTATAATCGATCTTTACTGTGCCGAAATGACCTCTATAGATGAGCACGGTCGAGTAGCCGATTCCTGGTTGAATTCTCAAGTCTATTGCATTAAAATCTCTTAGTGACTTCCCCAAATAGTCTAGTTATCTCAGGAGTGATCAGCTCTGAGAATAACACTATAAGCGTGTCGATGAAAGGCCCGATTAATTTAATTGAAAGCATAACTGAAAAATTCAGAATTTCACATTTATCTTGTCCCCATACATTTGACAACGATGACAACTTCACACATGTTGGGCACAATCGCTCTCTAAGGAGAGCTAGTAAAAACCCAATCTTATTATTTTCTTGGCCAGCATGCACCCATTCATGTGAGGGCCACATACTCCCTCATGCATTTCTTGCATTGTTCGTGTGGCTTTAGTTATATCCACACACCTTAGCAGGACCGAGTCATATGACCTTTTGTACATATTTTCACCGCTGATGAAAAACCTCGAAGCCATTTTCATTAGGTATTCAATTAGCGAGAGTGCTTCCTTTAGGAAACTCCTACTTCTGAACGTATTTCATGATATCGTGATACCAAGGCTTCCCGTTGGGTTCTTTAGTTACAGCCATGTAGTGGGCTTGTCTTGCCAAGACTTCAATTCTCAAAGGCTCCACCTCTAACCTTTCTGTTACTTGCAACATAGATGATAATGTTGCTAGTGCATCGGCGAACTGTTTATGAGATCTAGGTAGGTATTTGAATGAGATGTCCTAAAATTCTTCCATCAATACTTCCAAGTAGTCGTGATAAGGCACGAGTTTGGCATCTCTTGTCTTCTATTTGCCCAAAGTTTGGAGGATAACTAAGGCGGAGTCACCAAACACTCTTAGTTTTGTCACTTTCATTCCAAGGCCGCTTGCAAGCCAAGGATGCACGCTTCGTATTCAGCTATATTGTTGGTGTATGGAAACATCAATTTTGCAGCCATAGGATAATGTTGCATGTTTGGGGATATCAAAACCGCCTTGATGCCAGAACCTAACAAGTTTATGGCTCCGTCGAAGAACATGGTCCATGTGTCTTCCTTTACTACTAAAATCTGGTCGTCTGGGGGGTTATCTTCACGAATTTCCTTAGGGCAATCTGCTAACATATCAGCAATCACTTGACCTTTAATTGATTTTCGCGACATCGCTTGAATGTCGAATTTTGAGATCAAGATTTGCCATTTGGCCAATTTTCCCACTAAGGCTGGGCGACCGAGAAAATACTTGATTAGGTCATTCTCAGTTATGAGGAACATTTGGTGATGCAAGGTATACTGCCAGAGTCTATGCAACACCCATACTAGCGCAGCACATGTTTTTTCTGATTTGGAGTAGTTTTGTTCCGACGTAGTGAACTTTTTACTCAAATAGTAAATGGCTCACTCATTTTCGACATGGGGCCCCTTCGGTGCCAACATTGCACCTGGGACTCACTGTTGATGGTAAAGTAGAGGATCAAAGGGTGCCTCGGAGTCGGGGGTACTAGAACTAAGGGTTTCATCAGGTACTGCTTTAGATTTTCGAATGCCAGTTGGTAGTCGCCATCCCATTCAATCGGTGCATCCTTCTTAAGAAGTTTAAACAAAGGTTTTGCACTTTCAGAAAGTTGGGATATTAATCGCGCAATGTAATTTAATCTCCCTATAAGGCTCCTGACTTCCTTTACAGTCGAGGGAGGAGGCATTTCAAATATCGCCTTGGTTTTTTGTGGGCCACTTCTATCCCTTCACAACTCATGATGAACCCAAGTAATTTGCCAGAAGTTGCCCCGAACACACATTTTACTAGGTTCAAGCGCAACTTGAATTGGCGAAGCCGATCGTATAACTTCTCCAAGGTCTTCACATGGTCTTCTCCATGTGTAGTTTTGGTGATCATGTCATCGACATATACTTCAATTTCTTTGTTTATCATGTCATGGAAAAGGGTGACCATGGCACGTTGGTAAGTTGCTCCAACATTTTTCAGGCCAAAAGGCATGACCTTATAGTGAAAGGTTACCCATGGAGTGATGAATGCCATTTTTTCCTTGTCTTCCTCTTTCATCTTTATTTGGTTGTATCCTGAGAATCCATCCATGAAAGAGAATAGTTTGAATCCAGCAGTGCTATCCACGAGAACGTCTATGTGTGCTAGTGGGAAATCATCCTTTAGGCTTTCTTTGTTCAAATCGCGATAGTCGACACAGACCTAAATTCGATCGTCCTTCTTCTTCACTGGTACAATGTTTGCTATCCAACTAGGGTATCACGAGACTTCGAGGAAACCCACTTCTAGGAGTTTCATTACCTCATCTTCAATCTTTTTTAACAATTCTGGCTTGGTTCTCCTTAGTCGTTGCTTCTTGGGGGCTGCATCAGGGTTGGTTGGCAAGCTATGCTCTATAATCATCGGATCGAGGCCCAGCATGTCGGCATATGACCATACGAATACATCTTGATACTTCTTTAGGAGAACAATCAAACTTGCGGCTTCTTCTTTAGGAAGGTTTGCACCGATCTTTATCTCCCTTAGGCTTTCTGTGTTGCCTAAATTGACATTGACGGTGTCTTTGGTAGTAAGGGGCCTCGCTTCTTCATGTCGCTCCCAATTCCGCTGGATTTCATCATAATCGTCATCTGAATTATTAAAATTGCTACCATGGCTACCTATGGTGTTGGTTTGGACCATTCCCATACCCTCGCTTGCCGCTGGATTATGCCTACGCCATAAAGCAGATGAGTTAGTGAAACAAATAAGGTTAACGGCATGCATGCTTCATTTCTTTTGAAAAGGTGATTAATTGTTTTCAAAGGTCTAAGACGAGGAAGCATGAGAAAACCCGGGCCTCAGATTTCTTTTTTCATTTCATGGCTAGATATCATCAGTGGGCCAGTTTGGTGTGTCTCCTCATGCCCTCAAAATACTTTAAACTTTATTTAGTAATAGGTGGATTTACATTTTAGAAGAGTGATTTCAAAAGTTAGTTCCTCAAGTGGAACTGATGTTGAAAGCAAAACAAGCCATACTTAAGAAAGATGTGCAGGTTCCTACGTAGGAGAGTATGCAAGGAAATTAAAGAGGGTTCTACTTGAGCGGGCCTGCACCCATTTCCCCTGATGGTCCTTCGTCGATAGCGCCCACAAAGAAATCTTTATACCAGTCACCAGTCGCACCTTCTTGTGCTCCAAGCTTTGTGAACTTTAAATCATCCATGCCTCCCCATCCATAAGGGATAATGTTCTGATGATGGTCATAGAAGCTTTAGGGAATTGAGTAGTTAACATAGTAATCGAATTTACCACTCGGTTGACCCAAAATGTCCATGATTGCCCTTTCTCCATGCGCCTCCTTAGCACGTTTGGGGAACATAGTGCGGGTGCTAGGTACCATAGGGAGGTCATCTTTGCCATAACATAGCCGTGGGGAGCGAAATGTGAATACCCAACATCCAACAGATCCTAAACCTTGTCTTTCAAGATGGTACAATCATCTAGCAAGTGTCCCAACTCCCTTGAATGATAGTCACAGCACTTGGATGGATCATTATCAGGGAAGTACTCGGGAGTAGGACGCCTCAGTTCCCTAGAGATCATTCCTTGCTCTATGAGGATGGGGAAAATAATGGCCATCGATTTAGGCAGAGGCGAATATGGCCGCGTGTTGCTTGAGGACTGGGGTAGGCGAGCCCCATGCTAGGTCGTGTCAGTAGGGTCTTCTTCATTTATTTCGGCTGCCGACTCCTCATTGTGATGAGAGTGAAATGCTCGGGCAGCTTGAGTGAAATTTTCCGTCAAGTGGTGTATTGTCTCGTGTAGTCCATCGACTTGATGTTGAAGCTAGGTGAATGAGAAGTTATTGCTTGTTTCTTCTAGTTGTTCCTCCTCATGGCACCTATGGAAAGGTCTCCAAACATGGTGGTCACATCATCTAGCCCTTCTTTCTTTGTAAGTGCGGGCTGAGTTATGTTCTCCTGATCCATGGGAAACTTCAGGCTTTCATGGTTGAATTGTTTTGGAACGCCAATCATTTCTTCCTCCTGATGCATCATCCTTGCAGGGCTTAAAAAGGTTTCCTCGAGGCAGGGTATACAAGGCTAGCTTTCTTTTTGCCTTTCCCTCTCTATGTTGTTCTTTTCCTCTGTGATATCTTAAACCGATGGTGTGGGGTCTCCTCGGGGCTTTGATAGGCTCGCGAATGCCTTGGCTCCCCTTGCCGAGCCCTCGACCTGGGGTAAAACCGTATCCAATCATGATTTTCCCTACCATGATTGCACCGCTTGTCATTTTGGGGACAAGGGGTGGAGTTTCTCGAGTTCCGTGTATAGCAGAGACAAGCTCAAATGATTGATAAGTAGATTCATTTTTGCCACCAAGCTCAACATAAGGGATGGCCATCTCGTGGTAGATGCGGTGGTCTTCTTCTCTGCGGACCGTGATTAGTTTTCCTCCAACCACGAACTTTACATTTTGGTGGAGGCTTGAAGGTATTGCTCTAGCGATGTGGATCCATGGGCGGCCTAAGAGGAAATTGAATGCAATGAGGATATCCATCACCTGGAACAAAATTTTGAATATCATTGGGCCTATTTGAACATTGAGCTCAAATTCTCCCACTATTTCTTTCTTTGTCCAATTGAACGGTTGAACGGAAGTCTTGGCTACCTGGATCTGGGACGTTTCTATTTTAAGATGACGGAGTGTCGCTAGCGGGCATATGTTTAGAGCTGATCTATTGTCAATCAGTACTCGAGCAACGTGGGAGGCATTGCACTTAACTGATATGTAGAGGCTCTTAGTGTCTTCTAACTTCCTTGGGGATCTCTTCATCGAAAAACACCATCTGATCTTTTAGAAGGATGGCTCTGACAAACTCCTTGAGTTTGGCATACTCCATTGTTTCAGGGACATGTCCTTTGCTCAATACTTTCATCAGAGATTTCTGGTGCTTGATAGACGTCTAAAGTAATTCCAGTAGAGAGATTTGTGTTGATGACTTCCGCAATTGTTCCACCACATTGTATTCGCTAGCTTTGACTACGGCCGAAATTCCTTGGCTTCTTCATCAGTGATGGGCTTAGCAGGCTGTGTGTTGGCTTGAGCATGGGTTCTCCCATACCTTGTGACTAAGCCAACGTCAAGGTCGTAGGACCAAGGAACTACATTGTTGCCTTTGTATTTATAGGGCTGGGGGATCTCAATAACTATAGCTACTTTTGCAGTTGATACTTGAGCTATGGCTCCTTTCCCTTCAAAAACGCCTTCATGTGGGATGGAATCCATCTTCTCTTTCTTGCGTTTAGCGCGGCAAATTCTTCATCCCAATTGATGACGACTTGTGATATAGTAGAGACTATGTTGATGTGGCCAGCATACACAATTATTCTAGCCTCCATCAATTCTTGATACCCTTTATTTCATTGTTGCTAAGGGTGGTACTTTATCACCTGAATAATACCCGGCTTCTACCAGCCCTCGATAGATGTCAACGGTATGTGCTTTGACATTTTTGATTTGGTTAGTTTCAGAACTGAATACCGCGTTTACTTTTCGGCGTGATCGGGGAGCGGATTGCTTTGGACATTTGGTTTTGTAGTTTGGAATGAGAAGGCCTTAGTATCTAGTAGGTTTTGGATCCGATGTTTAAGGGTGAAGCACTCGTCAGTTGAGTGGCCTATTTCTCCCATGTGATGGTCGCATTTTTTGGATGGGTCGTAGCTGGAGAAGTTTTTGGCATTGGGTCACTTTGGCTCAGTCGAGAGGAGGTTATTCTTCCGGAGGATTGCCAAAACCTGTGATGGAGATCCAGGAAGCGGAGTGAACTGTCTCCTATTGTTGTAGCGTTAGGGCGGTTGACGACTGGTGGTCTATTGTTGTCTTGTGCTTGTTTGAATAGTCGAGGGATGACTGGTGTTTGCGGTATAGGTTGGGGGTAAGTAAACTATTAGTGCCAAAAGTTGTGTACGGAGCTCATTTTGGTGCCAAAAGCTTATTTTGGATCACTTAAGTGCCAACAAATTTGAAAAACGATCATTTTAGTGCCAACACCGATCAAATTGGCTGGAAATCTGACGTGGCACTTTTTTTATTAATTTTTGAAGCTAATGTGGCTCGTCGGAGAGTATAGTCAGCAAATTGAAACAACAAAACAACGCCGTCGTGTCTTTCTTCCCTAAAGAACCCTAATCTCCAAATTGAGAGAGAGAGAGAGAGAGAAGGCATGTTATCTTCTTCTTCCCCGAAGAACCACACCAGAACGGTACCAACAACGGCACAAGCAATAGCGGCGGGGGTGGCGCACTAGTAGCGGCACCTTCGACCCCTCTTCTTCCTCTTCCTCCTCCGCCCTTACCTCTTATTCTTCCTGCCACTTCTTGCTTGGGCAACACTCTCAGTCTCTTCTCGCTCACTTGGTCGAGCAACTACGATGGTGGCTGAATGATAGTGGACGAGCGATGGCCGACGAACGTCGGTGGCCGAGCGGCGAATGACAAAGAAACCCTAATTTAAATCCCCATATGAGCTATACAGCGTCGTTTCGATGAGAATGTCCACGTATGATGGCAAAACGATGTCGTTTCTTGAGGAGGATGGAAAACGACGTCGTTTTAAAGCCACCGCAACTTTTTTTTTTTAAATATAAAAGTCACGTAATTAATCTGGCAGGAATCTCTCGCCGGTGGCACCAAAGTGATCGTTTTTTCTTCAATTTGGCACTTAAGTGATCTGACGGAAACTTTTGGCATCAAAGTGAGCGCTGTACACAACTTTTGGCACTGATAGTATACTTACCCCGTATAGGTTGCATTGACATCCACCAGGGGTTCTTTGTCTTTTTTCATGTTGATGAACCAGCCATCCCTTAGCCCTATCTCAATTTGCTCTCCTACTAGAATGAGTTGATTGAATGATTCAACGATCATAGTCACCATTCGATTGCGGTATTCACAGGGGAGGGTTTTGATAAAGATTTTTCTTAACTCGAAATCAATTGGTTCAGGACTGATCTAGGCGGTTAGATTCCTCCACCTAATAGCATATTCTTTGAACGATTCATACTTTTTCTTTTCAGTACGCTCAAGATCCTCACGAGGGGGGTAATGTCCATTATGAACTTGTACTGCTTGAAGAATGCCTCGGTCATTTCACTCCATGTTTCGAGGAGGTTTATGTTCTTCGTGATGTACCACCTCAGGGCAGGGCCTACTAAACTTAATTAGAACAACTAGATCATTAAAGGTGCATTATTAATGTATTGGGTTATTCAAACCAAGTACATTTGCAAATGAGCCCTCGGGCAAGTCGTGCCATCATACTTCTCAAACTCAGGGATTTTGAATTTTTCCGGCATTTTAACCTTGGAACAGATGGAGAGGTCTGTTGGAGTAAGATCTTGGAGGCCTTGCAGTTGTTTTAGCTTCTCTTCAAGCTTCTCGAGGCGTTTGTCATGCTGAGTTTTGGGCAAATCGTTAGGCCTACCTTTTTCAATTGTGATCTAGGGTGGATCATCCTCCAATTCAAGCATGTTATCATCGGTGTCTCTTCCTTGATCACCCCTAATGGATGATTGCGGCAACAATACTTTGATTGGGAACGAGGCGGGAACAAGTTTGCCCTGAATGGAATCTATCTACTTTGAGAGTTGTTGGATCACATTGAAGACTTGCTTCATTTCACTTTCCACAACCATGACACGGCTTGGTACATTTTCTTCAGCCATTCTTACTTATGGGTTTGGCGAATGTGGCTATGCCGTAACTACCTTCATTGCACATAATGAAAAGAACATAAGCGAGGGAAGTATATAGAACATTGTCCCATGGCAAGGGTCGAGTCATTTTTATTTATTGACAGAGGGATTATACAATGCCAAAAGGGCTCTTTAAACATGGCATAAAAGATAAAATGATCCTAAATATTCACATTTAGAAATATTCACATTGAAGACTAAGTCACCCATTCTTATATGCGATGGGAAGTCCCAGTCTTGTGAAGCCTCTTGTTCTTTCGAACTAGCCTCGATACATGTCTCCTGCTTGTCTCCAAATTTCCTTCAAGAGATTCAATCCATCCTTGTTGAGTGAGTTTATCCAGCTACATTGGGGATCACTGGTTGTAGCTCCTTGGGAATCCTATGGTTGAGAATGTAGAATGTGGACATGTGATGGGCTTGTTCCCCTTCAGTTTTTTGGTACAACAATCTTTTCGGTGTGGCATCTACTCCATGCATTCTAGATTGTACATATTTCATTTGAGTAGTCATGGCCCGTATGGGTGAAAAAGATTCAAAATAATCCTGGTTTGAGCGGTGGCGGGATTTCTTGGAGGGTCCTATACTGACGAGCCACCCTATATGGATAATATGGGGTTGTAATATTCAAGCACAAAACGCGCCTCTCTTGCAATGAACCATTTAGATCGCCATAAGAATGTCTTGGGCACAGGGTTCCTTAATAAGTTAATCCAACAAGAGTATTCCCTATTGGGGGAATATTTCTCCAAGCTTGAAACTTTTGCAATGGGTGCTTGAATTTGTTAATTTCAAATATATGCATGAGGTGCCCAAATCCTTTGATGTGGGAAAAGAACCATATTTATAAAATTTCCGAGGCGGCTCTTATGATTTTTTCTTTTTTTTCTTTGAAATGGTTAAGGGACAAAAGCGTTTCGACTAGGACCATGTTTACATATCCTATTCCAACAGTGACTTGATTCATCACCCATGTGATTGAAGGATTTATGGCATTCTTTCGGTAGGGAAAGATAATAAATCCAAAGAATGCTAAGAGGAAGATCTTGCTTTTCTGGGTCATTAATTGTTTTTCAAAATATTTAGTCAAAGATGATAGTGGAAAAGCATCGTTGTTGGCTTTGACAATTTCTCTTACCAAATGATTTTTTAACAAACGTGATAGACTGATCACAAGGTTGATACCGGTTGGTGGTTTAACAAGTTCCCTTCCTAGGGGCACTCCTATGGTGAGACTGTATTCTTCTAGAGTCGGAATTAGTTCAAATTTGTCAAATACGAAAGTGGATGTTTCAGGGCGCCAAAAATGCGATAGTGCTTGTGACATGGCCCATGGACGAAGCATGTTCCAAGACCGTTCGGGCCATGTCACACACGAAGGGCTACACAAGAACAGCCCACAACCGACCCATGATCAATCCTCGATCCGCTCATGGCCAGCCCATGCGCGATACGGACAAAAGCCCATGCGCGACCCATGAGCAACCCGTGAGCAATGCTCAGCCAGCCCATGTGCAATCTGTGGTCGTTCACCTTCTCCCGTGTTAGACGTGTCAGGCGGCCCTGCATCCCTAATCTTGCTTCTGACACATGTCCATGGGCTTCCCAAGGGCTAAAGCCATTGAGTGGCCTACTGTGTAGCCTTGTAATGATGATACAGATTCAAAATTCATCATTGGATCAAAGGGATGATCAACGGCCAAGAATAGACTCGATCTTGTATAAATAGGGGTCCCTCCCCCTCATTGTAACTAGTTCGTTAACAAGTGAATATACACTCTCTTTGCCCATCCAACTCTTGTGTTCGTGCGTGTGTGTGTAAGGCTGACTTGGGATCGATAATCCTAAGGCCGTACGATGTTTTGATCGATCGTAATTGACCAAACCATGACATGCTTGCGTGACCCTAGAGTGGACATTGATTCGGAGCAATGGGAGGAGATGACCGATCCTTGTTTCGACACGTTATTGGCCAAGTTGATCTAACTGATCCTACCATCTAGGAGCTATTCCTTGGGAGTAGGAATGAACTGGATATCGATTCTTCCCATTGCATATAAAACTGGGAGTTACACGGCCAACCTATTTTGCCATGGGCCAATAAGAAAAGTAAGTAAAAAGAAAAGAAATTACATTGCTCTTAAAGAAAATGCAAGCACAAAGACATGCGCATGGTATGTGCGGTTCAATGTCTAATTGAGAAGGTTTAGAGAAATTAAGAGGGAGTCTGCCCGTCGCAGTCTCGCATTGGCATGTACCCTCTTAACCTCGGCTTTACCTAAAGAAATTCGAGGAAAGGCAACCTCTATATCGCAACCTCGCATTCAAGGCCATATCTTTTTAACACCATCCTAAATATCCTATGGCGGTCGGGTTGTGTATGCCACGTGCAGTGCTAAAACAGTAAAGCAGGCATAGCAGTTTATAATCACAAGACATTTTATTTTAACAAGATTAAAATAGATCTCTAAGCTATTAACTTGCATAAGAAAAAAAAAACCCAAGTTAGTAAAGTGTTTAAACAAGTTAAAAAAAAAGGCCTAAGTCCACAAAAAAAAAAAAAAAGTCCCCAGTGGAGTCACCAAGTTGTTGCAACTTCTTTTTTCGGCGCCCCTGATTAGTGCGGGTTCTCAAGCCCACCAATTCATGACTTAATGGTTTGATATTTTAACCTATAAGTTAATTTTAAAAGAAGTTACCACTAATCAATTTGGGGTGGGTTGATTAGAAACCCAAGCGAAATATTGGGAGGAATATATATATATATATTTTTTTGGTAAGGAATATTGGGAGGAATATTCGTTCCTGCGCAACCAGAGAATCCAGGTTTGGGGACTTGATTACACTAGTTAATCACTAACGCCCTTCTGGTACCTAATATTGTTTAAACCCTAAGCCTTTTTAGATTTTTGAGGGATTTTTCCATACATATTGTGGAGGAAAAACATTTTTTGGGTCTTTTTTCTACTTTTTGAACATAAAAAGCGTTTTTTTTTGGATTTTTTTATCTTTTTCTGGAAATATTAATCATTTTTGGCTTTGGGTTCGACTCGGTTCACCCCGCACCGATCAGGATGGGCCTAGGGCATGGGCCCGGCCTCCATTTCTTTTAGTTAAAAGAAGCGTCTAGCCCAAGCTTTAAGCCCACCCAAACTTGGCCCAATAAATCGGAAACCCTAGCTCCGTATCCGCGACCCACTTCCTGCAAAGAACCCTATTCGAACACTAATCTATGCCCGACCTGACTCCAGCAGCCGTGGCCGTCTCTCTGTGATGCAGAATCCACGACGAACGACGTCGCACGTCTGTGCCCAGCCATTATGCTTCGCCGGCGTGACGGCTACTGACCTAAGGCCGACGACCCAACTCCCGTTCATCCGGCCACTGTTGCCGACCATCGCCGCTGGCCACCGAAAATTCCAACCGCGACCACCAACCTTTTCGGGCAAATCGTCAAATGCCTGGGGTTCATCTACTGAAGCAAGTCGCTCAAGCTAATCGGGGCTTGGAATTGTGTCGAGGGTCGCGACAGACGACGGGCGAGGGCGACGAACAGCCGCGGGGGGACCAGAACTCACATAAGGTGGACAACCGCAAGCTTCGGACCGATGTCCCCGAAACATAGAGGAGGGACAAAAACCATAGCTCACCGAGGGAGGAGGTGCGACGGTGGGTCACTAGCCATGGTGCAGACGTGGTGGTTTGTGGCGGCTTGTCCCTCTCTCTCATCCATGAACCTCAAATCTGGACTTCCTTGCTCACGACCTCTCCAGAATCGCGAGGCTTCTTCTTTGATCTCAGACGACCCACCCCTCTCTCTCTCTCGGGTCCGCTCGCCGCCGACCTCCCTTGATGTCTCTCGAGGGGAGGCCTTTGAAGCTCGCGAGCCCTTCTCTCTCTTGGTCGCTCTTCGATCTCTGCTTGAAGTCTCTCCAGGGAAGCTCTCCAATTTGCTTGTGTCCATCGACAGAGACCGCACCCACCTATTTATAGGCGAATGGATCCCGGTCGACGGAGAGCCTCGGCCGCCAGCCCTTGGCTTGTCGATCGGACTTTCTTGGCCGAACCAGCGTCCCATCCTTGCTTCTCCACCGAAGCACGCTCGGCATTGAAGGTGGGCATTAATAGCGCCTGAGAAATGTCTTCTTCGGGCGACGTCGACCTACCCTCCTTGGTCGTAGGTGCTACTGTGAGTTGCAGAGGGGGTGAGGGGGAGACAAACAGGAGGAAGAAGACAAAAGGAGAGGGGCCGGGCTTTGGGGAAAAGAGGCTGGGCCCTGGGGGCTTGCGCCGGGGGAAGGGAAGGAGGAAGGGGCTGGGCGCGAAGGCCCAGCCCCATGAGGCTGCTGCTTCTATTTTTATTTATTATTTTTGAGTTATTATTATTATCCGAAAAAAGAAAAAAAAAGTAAAAAAGGAGAATAAAGATTAATGGATGCAACAATAGAAATTAAGGCCTAATTACAAAAATATAACCAAAATTTAGGTGTCAACAGGAGTATCTAGTACATTCATTCCAAAGTATTTTCTTAGACAAGCATCGATCGTTAGAGGGGTTGCGTGTTTGTCATTACTGTGATCCCATGAAACAAAATCATCCTCTCTTGACCACGCTTTTGGTTGAATAACTTGATTACACTAGCACAATATCCTCTACAATTCTCGATACTATCGAGGATAAATTGAGATTCTACAATGAAGTGTTGTAAAAATCTCATTTGGAAGAGGTTGGGGTTTATACGTAGATACTTCAACACCCGCCGGAGTTTTACGCATATCTCCACTGGGTCGGACAAATACCCATGGCCCGAAAAATAAAACAACTTTGTAAATTTCCGGGTTAGGCCTGCATGCTTTGAGTTGGGCTTAAAAAATATTTCTCCATGCACCCAGTGGTTTGAACCAACTAAGCATTTCCCCAAGATACTTATACTCTTTTGCTAATAGTAACAGGCATCTTGGCTATCGGAAACTCAATGGCAATGGTATAACGATTAAACAAATACCAACAACCAATTTGAATTTTTCTAGGAATTTCTCTTCTTGGAAGAAAGCGAGAGGATAAATAAATTGATATTTTGGATGCATTCCGTCTAGCCTAAGGAGAAGACCACCATATTCATTGAAAATATAGAAATGATATCGCCCCATAAGTCTTCCAAGATTTTCAATAAGAACATTATTTGGATAACCCAAGGATTTCCGGTGGGTATGAATACGATGGCCATTGGGGCTTTATCTCTCAAGCCTTGAAATCGTCTCTTGGATTTCTTACCACATACATATTTATGGACGTGGTAGTTGCGAATTCTTTTGGTCTGGGCAGAAAATCAGCAAGTTCATTCTTTTTTCTGGTAATATGTTTGGTCTCAAAGGTTTTACTTTGAAAACCATTCTACCCATCTAAGAAGCTTTAGATGTGGAATTTTCTTTTGTTTGAAATTCAGCATTTAAGAGAATGAGGACATGTCCATCTTCCACAAGGAAATGATGTCCTATAAGATGGAATTCAAACTTTTGATGCTATATTTTATCGCCATAATTTTTTTAAATGTAGAGTGGTAATACATTTTCGCTTGCATGAATATTCCACTCTTGTGTCCATAAACTCATTGATTTCCATCAATTTCTTCAAAAAGAACAGCAGCCCAATATTCATCACTGGCATTTGTTTGCAATACTCTTTTCCTCATGGAAAGGATTTGCAAAGGAGAAGATGCTATAGAATTTCTTTTAGTCAATGTACAGACTTAGTTTGCTAAGGTCCCCATGGAGGAGCATCTTTCTTGAGCATTTGTTATAGTGGACTTACAAACTCTGTGATTTTTTGGACAAAATCCCGTAGATAATTTACAATTCCAAGGAATTGCTGAATTTGCTTGTGGGAGAGATTTTTATCAATAAACTTCTGCAATTCTTTAGCAATATGAGAACCAGGATAGTTAGTTCCATCTTTGAGCTGCATCCCAAGAAATTCAATTTCTTTGTGGGCAATGATCATTTTCTTTTAAGATAACATGATGCCATGCTTTCGCACCAAGTCTACAAATTGGACTAATAATTAAAAATGAGAATCCTCATTTGGATTGTAAAGGAAGGATATCATCAATGTAAATTTGAGCATTGGCCATAATAGGGCTGGAAGATCCTGCACATAGCCTTATGAAATAGTGAAGGAGTTGTTTTGAGGCCGAAAGGGAGCACCGTCCATTGGAAATGTTGATTTGGGATACAAAACCCAATTTTGTATTTGCCTTCAAGATGAATTCTCAACTACCAAAATCCAACTTTAAGGTCAAACTTGGAATACACTTTGGCTTGGGTGAAGCTGGAGAATAGAGGATTTCAATGTGGCAAAGGAAATTTATCATCTTGTAAAAATTGATTAAGAAGGTGATAATTGATAATTAGTCTCATTTTTTCTCTATTTTGCTTCGCTCGCTTGTTGACATAAAATGCTTCACAAGCCCATTGAGAATCTAAGGGCTCAATTAACCCTTGATGTAGCAAATCTAAACATTCCTTTTGGGCTAAAAACAAATGTTCTGAATTCATTTTAGAGTGACTGGCTTTGGTGAGATTGACATCCTCATTTTTCTTGAAAGGAAGATTGATGAAGAAATCAAGATTCTTCCACAAAGGGTTGGAGCATTTTTGGACAAAGTCTGAGTGAGAGTCTACACATGCTCCAAGAAGGGTTTGTAGAATTGGATCCAAAATACTCATTTGAATGGTGAAAAATCTTTGGATGTCTACAAATTCCTGGAACTGCCTTTAAACCGTAGTCCATTAGGCATAATTCTGAGTTTAGGAATTTGTGTAAGGATATCCCAACCAATAATGATATCTTTATCTGATGAACTCGAACCAAGGATTTTGGTGGTGACCAAACACTGGGGAAAGAACTGTATTGTGATAGATTTTCTTTGAACTCTTGTAGCAAGGGTATCTCTAGAGGCAGAGTTAAAATACCGAGTGTATAACGTCTATTATTTTTCTAGAAGTATCTTTGTATCAAGGATAGAAGCACTTGCTCTAGTGTCGACGAGGGCAATAAGAGAAATAGACTTATCATACTTAGATGGGTATATTTTAATAGGGAAATATGGAAGAATAGGAGAAGTGTATACACAAAGATTTTGGATTGTGGGGGGTTCAGAGAAGAAGAATACATCTTCTTTAAGGTCTTTTGATGAGCTTTTAGTGTCACTAGTTTGTGACCATGTCTAGATGGCACACACAGTCTAATTCAACATCATCATCCTAAAGCATTACTCCAGTTTGCTTCTCTATCTTTTGAATTAAATGGGATCCTTTGGCCTTTGGACAATTGTTGGAAAATGGCCTCTCTTGTTGCAGATATAGTACCTGCCGATTTTCTACGCCTTCTAGAAAGGCTTCATTTAGAGCGTCTTTTCCATAGGAATAGCCATTTATGCCTTTTCTTTGTATGTCCTAAGGAGAATCTTTTGAAATGTTTTCATTTTTTGCATCGATCTCCACAAGAAGGATCATCACAGGAGCCTTTCTTTGAACATTTAATTCTTAACTCAGGCTTTTAACAGGCCCGGTCAAGTTCTTTGTTGCTCTTGAGATAACTTCTGAAAGCATTTCTTTGGATACAAAGATCATCGAGAGCAAGATATATCTCCTGTTGGAGTTCTCCAAGGGGAACATTGGTAACAATCTTCTATTTATTTTGGATGGATCTTTCTACTATTTGGCCAATCTCTTTTGGAATGGAAGCCAAGAAGACCTATTTTTGATTAGGATCAGATCCTAAAGCATAAAAGAGTTTAAGCATTTCTTGGAAATGCTTATTGAGATGCCTTCTTTGTAAGGAGCAACACTTTCTTTCAAAAAATTCTCTTCTTCTAAGATCAAGAAGATCTTTTGGTTTGCCAAAAAAGAATTGGTGGATATCATAGATCACATGATGAAAATCTGTTTAGAGTGAAAAGGCTAGTAATAACACTTAGAGGGGGGTAAATAGGTGTAATAAAAATTCTCGTTAGATTCAGAAGTAATAATTGCTTTTAGAAAAAGACAGACTAAAGACGAATTCATACTTTAGTAGTTAAATAAAACTTCAAACAAAATAAAGGAGTTGAGGGAAGAGAATAAGAACACAAGGTTTATAGTGGTTCGGCTTAGATCAAGCCTACGTCCACTCTCTCATGTTGACAGCCTACTAGCTGGATTCCATTAAGAATCAAAAGAGATTTTACAGTTTTGCAGTCTCGACTTTACAGTGAAGAACCGCTACTGGTCTCACACAAAGTCTCACCCTGAGTTTCTCTCTTTTGTATATAACTTTGAGCTCAATAAATGAAATAGCAAGAAATTAGGAAGCTTCAGACTTTGAAATTTTTCTTTCACGCTCACTCACGAACAACTAGAGAGTCCGCCTTAAATACTCCTTCATGTCTTCACAACCGTTGGCACTTTCCAAAGGAATGCTTCCAATCTACCCATTGGACAGAATCAATCAAGAGTATCTCGAGTTGATTGATTGATTGAGATGAAAGTTCGTCTATCTTGTTCACCCATACAATCAAGATCTTTGTTTCCATAAGTAGAACTTTCCAAGTTTGCTTGTCTTCCAAAAGATTTGATTATCGAAATTGATTCCATTAAGGATAATCAATTATGTATGTGCTATATCCAACCAGAAAACCATCCATAAGCCATATGAATCGAATCCTTGAAGAAATAAAGATAATCTCGCATCTGGATAAGTCTTCATACTTCAATCTGGAAACTGTCAGTGTAGGCAGACTTTGAACCTAGAGTCGGCGGTCTTTACACTTTGACACTTCGATCCCGGGACGTCTTCGGACTAGGCTATGGAAAGGTTTTGTCAACTTCAAAATAGTAAAAGAGTTTTCTCCAACAATCTCCCCCTTTTTTATGGTGACAAAACTTTCTTGCAGATTTAAGAACTTTTGACTTGCAAAACAACTCTTAACCAACACATAATATCTTATAAAAATAATCGACTAGGATTTGGATAGTATCGATTCTGCAACCACAGAAAACATGTTAACCCTAAAAAGATAAGACAAATAACTATCCAACCATAATTAGTATCACCAAAAGTTAATGTCAAAAGGTTCAAAAAAATTCAACAGTCAAAAATCAAACAAAAACAAAAGTCCAACAGTTTAATAAAAGTCCACAACAGCACCAAAAGATAAGTCAAACAAAAGTTAAATCTACACATTCTCCCCCTTTTTCTCAACAGCAAAAAGTGGAGAAAAAATTCAAGGATTAAAAGGTTCAATCAAATCAGGTATTTTTGGGAATTTGAATGATTTGGAAATCCCCCATAGATTGAACTGTCTCCTCTCGCTTTCTCACGGTCTCCTTTAGCTTTCCAATATCTTCACCCTTGGTAGCAATCTCCTGAACTTGAAGCTTAAGGGCATTTACCTACTCGTGTAGAGAATCTAAAATAGATTTCAAAGTTGATTGGAGGTTCTTTATCTCATACTCCATCCCATATTGCTGAGCCTTCAACTCTAAAAGGAACTCTAGCATCCTTTGAGAGTTTGCAGATGGTACAGTTAGTACACTAGGTCCAACCAAATTAATTTCAGAAGTTGTGAGATTTGAGGAAACGTCAGCACGTTGATTACCAAGACTTGGAGAGAGGCCTCAACATCAGCTTTAGGAAATTGAGAGGCATAGACATCCTTTAGATCTACAGGAGATCTACTAACATCATCATTGGTAAAAACATGAGAAGAAGAATTACCTATTTTCTCAGCAGCTCCCCCTGTTTCCATTCCTATAGGTGGAGAAGGAAAATCTTCTTCTTGTTCTTTCTCAGTACCAACATCAAAGTGTTGTTCTTTGTCTATTCCATCTCCTACAGTTCTACTCCTAGTCTTCTCATAATCCTCTAACAAGGATATTGCAAGAGTGGGTTCAAAAGAGTCATTTTGACCCTTTTCTTCTTCTGCTTCTCTTCTTTTTCTCTGGCTTCTCTGCCTACTTCTTTTTCTTCTCTTCTTTCTCTTTCTTTTGCTCTTCCTTCTTTTTCCTGCTCTGTTTCTCCTCAACCGCTTTCCTCTTTGTCCTTGCGGCTGCTCAAAACTAACAAAACTCTGAAGGTTTTTCAAGGCAAATGCAGAGAGAGTGAGATCATCCTCATCCTCTTCGTCATGTAGGATAAGGGCTCTTCTCTTCTTGATAGGTGCATTCATAGGCTCTTTGCCTTTTCTTTTCACTGCAGCAGAGTCTTCTTTTGTTTTGCTGGGGAACTTCTCCTTCAAGCACTCCAAAGCTTTGTTCAGTTCATTCAGTCTCAGTTTTGATACCATCTTTAGTCCTATAACCAAAGGAGCAATGGTTTGAACACAGAGAGATGCCGGAAGCTGAATTTGAAAGTGTCTGAACAACTTGGTGACCAACGTTGAGTAAGGGAGTTGTCTCTTATCCTTCACAATAGTCCTGTACATGTGCATAAGGATTGTGTGTGGCAATGAGAACTTCATCCAATTACTGATGGCAAAAACTTCATCCAATTACTGATGGCAAACATTAGTTTTGCTTCAGAATGAGAGACATCTGTCTTGGAGGTCGACTTGGGTCGGATGCAATTGATCACAACCTTGTGCAGCAAGATGTTTGAGGCAGACATTCTGGAATAGATAATGCCCCCTTCAGCAAGTCTGTCCCCGTAAGAGACATTGTTGCATGACAAATAGACACATTTATTGGTTGGAAACTCCCTCTTTCCACACCAATAACATCCGCCAATGTGTCCACATCTACCACGAACTCTTTTTCCCTCACAGTAAAACGAAATCTATTCGCATCAAGAAATGACAAGTTCGAATGGAAATATGCAATTAATTCAGGGTAAGCGATAGAAGTCTCAAAGCAAAATCTTTCAAGTTGAAGGAGAGTCAGCTTCTTTTCAACAATTTCGAGTAAGTCTTTTTATGCTATTTAGAACGAAACAAACTCGTTCCTTCACCACTCATATTAGTAGCAACGCCCATTCTAGGTTGAAAATTCATGTACAATTTCTTATCATCATCCTTCACCTCTGGTTGATTAAAAGAACTATATCGGTGATCAGCGGGAAAGTTAGCAGATGTTCTGTCTGCCGTTCCATCAGGCACAATGCCTAATCTTTCCATTGTTCTCAAAAACAAAGTTTCATTTCGATATCCTTGTTCTCGCAGAAATTCGTCAATAAAGATCATCGCAAAACCACCTTGCTTCAACTAATTGTAAAGTTTAAAAACAAACTCGGGTTTTGACGTTCTTACAGGTTCGACATCTTCCACGATCTCCTCCTCCATTGGTTGGCGCGGATGATTTTGAGTGGAATGTTGTGAAGAATGACGTTGTTGAGAATGTTGTTGTTGTTGAGGAGAATCTTCTTCCTCGGTCAATTCAAAATGGGTAGTACCCTCTGGCATATTCTGTGTTCCCCTACTTGTGATCCGAGACGACTTCCTTTGGAAAGACATCTTCACAGTCGAGGAGGATTCCACAAACACATTCGAATGAAAAAGATGAAAACTTGTAGAACAAGCTTGAGAGTAAAAACTAGAGAGTAGAAATGAGGGAGTAGAGGTGAAAGATTAGAAAGTTTGTATGCTAGGGTTTGGTGAAAATGCTCAAAGGAATACAAAGGTATATAAGGAAAATGAATGGTCACGAATAAAAGGAAATGAACCATCACAAAGGGAATTACCTTTTTCAAAATAATTGAAAATAAAAACTGTCTTTTTAAAAAATAAAAGCTGTCAAAGATTCAAAATTCAAAAAAAACTTCCAAAAATAAAATAGGTAAACAACAATTTGAATAAACGTGCATTTTTATCTCAAAAATAAAATACCTAGATTCTAGACTTTCTTTTACTAAAGTATGGTCTCGAAGGTCTGAGTCTGACCAACTCCAGACTTTAACCGGTAAGAGATAAAATATTTAGTCTGGTGCAAATGGACTTAAATATATTTTTCTCCAGAGGCTTTGTAAATATATCTGCCAACTGATTTTTTGAGTCAATGAATTGAATCATAATCTTCCCATTTTGAACATGATCTCTTATAAAATGCTGTTGAATCTCTATATGCTTTACCCTTGAATGAAGAATTGGGTTCTTCGTGACATTAATAGCATTGGTGTTGTCGCATATGATCTCAGTACACAATTTTTCAATTCCAAAGTTTCTTAACTGTTGTCTTATCCACAAAATTTGAGAACAATTGCTCCCAAAAGCCATATACTCTGCCTCTCTAGTTGATAGAACCATAGTACTCTATTTCCTTGAGAACCAAGACACCAGCATGCTGCCCAGCAGTTGACAAGTACCTAAAGTACTCTTTCTATCGACCCTACAACCTGCTAAATCTGTGTCTGAATATCTAAGAAGAGTAAAGTTCTATTCTTTGGGATACCACAGACCTAACTTTGGAGTAGTTGTAACATATTTGATGATGCGTTTTGCAGCACTTAAGTGAGATTCTTTGAGATCTGATTGGAATCTAGCACAGATGCAAACACTAAACAAAATATCAGGTCTAGATGCAGTAAGATAAAGAAGAGAACCAATTATGCTCCTGTAAAGTTTTTGGTCTACATTCTTTCCTCCTTCATCTTTGTCCAGCTTTGAAGAACTTGACATTGGTGTTTTTGTCTTTTTGCAATTTTCCAATCTAAATTTCTTGATAAGATCTTTTGCATAATTTTCTTGGTGAATAAAGATACCTTCTTCCGATTATCTAACTTGCAATTCCAGAAAGAAAGTTAACTCACCCATCATGCTCATCTCGAATTCATCATGCATACATCTAGAGAATTTCTTTCCTTTAACAAAACCATTTTGGGTTAGGAATTTACTTAACCTTACATACTAGGCTCAAGATGCTTGCTTCAGTCCATACAAGGCCTTTTTTAGTTTGTAGACTGAGTCTGACTTTCTTGGATCTTCAAATCCAGGTGTTTATTCCACATAGACTTCTTCTTGGATAAATCCATTGAGGAAGGCACTCTTTACATCCATCTGGAATAACCTGAAATTTTTATAGCAAGCAAAAGCAAGTAATAGTCTAATTGCTTCTAACCTTGCTATTGGTTCATAGGTCTCGTCATAGTTTATCCTTTCTTCTTGCGTATATCATTTGGCCACGAGTCTTGCTTTGTTCCTGGTCACTTTTCCTTTCTCGTCCATCTTGTTTCTAAAAACCCATTTAGTCCCGATGATAGACTTACCTTTAGGTTTAGAAATTAGTTCCCAAACATCGTTGATGCTGAACTGTCTGAGCTCTTTTGCATAGCTTCGATCCAGCTTTCATTAGATAGAGCTTCTTCTACACTTTTGGGTTCTATCTCAGAAACAAGTGCTAGTGCACTCGACTCTTCTCTCCTTTTGGATCTGGTACAAACTCCTTCATCAATGTTTTCAATGATGAGTTCTTTGAGATGACTAGACTTATGTTTCCAGTTGTTAGTTGATATGAGAGTCTGCTAATCCTCTGCTTCATTTGAGTCTTCTAGTTCTACTTGAAGTTGATCTCCAGAAGTCTGAATCACTTCGGGGGAAGTAGACTTTGTAAAGTCTAAAGCAGGTTTAGTTTCTTCAAGTTGAGTCTGATCTAGTTGATTTTGCATAGGGTCTTGAAACTTGACATTCATAGATTCTTCCACAGATTGAGTCCTCTTGTTGAAAACTCTGTATGCTTTGCTTGAGATTGAGTAGCCAATGAAAATTCTTTCATCTAATCTTTCTTCAAACTTCTCAGTTCGATCATTTGCATTTTTCATAACAAAATATTTACAGCCAAACACATGAATGTAAGAAACATTTGGTTTCTTCCCTTTATACAATTCATAAGGAGTTTTCTCTATAATAGGCCTTAAGAACACTCTGTTGATGATGTAGTAAGCTGTAGAAACTACTTCAGCCCAAAATCAAGAGGATATTTTACTCTTAATTAAGAGGGTTCTAGCCATCTCCTGCAAGGATTTATTCTTCCTTTCCACAACCCCATTTTGCTCTGGAGTGTATGGAGAAGAGAAAACATGTTGGAAACTAGCTTCATCACAGAATTTCGCAAAGTCTTGATTTTCAAATTCACCTCCATGGTTTGTTTGTATGCTTGAGATAACATATCCCTTTTCATTCTGAACCTTCTTGGCAAACTTTGAGAAGTGAGAGAAAGTTTCAGACTTATATGCCAGGAAGTAAACCCAAGTAAAACGAGAGTGATTATCCACGATTACTATGCAAAATCTCTTTCCTCAAATGCTTTGAGTTCTGGTTGGTCCAAAGAGGTCCATATGCAGAAGCTACAAAACTCGATTAGTAGAAACTTGATTTACAGATTTAAAGGAACTTCTAACCTGTTTTTCCAAAACACATGGGGTGCATAACTCAGATTTTTTATAAGCCAGGTTGGGGAGACCTCGAACAAGCTTCTTGGATGAAATCTTGGCAATCTGCTTCATGTTAATATGACCAATCTTTCGATGCCAGAGATTTGCTTCATCTTGAATGGATATAAGACACTGAGAACTTTCTGGTTTTATATCCATAAGGTAAATATTCTTATGCCTTCGTCTAGTAAAAGATTAAGAAAAGTCTTTACTTGTTCCCGAACAAATGCCTTCTTGGAAATTAATCTTGAATCATGTATCGCAAAGTTGACTTATGCTGAGTAGATTATAATTCAAACCTTCCACCAAAGAGACATTGTTGATAGTCAAGCTTCCAATCTTCACAGTTCCACAACCAACAATTTTTCCTTTGTTGTTTCCTCCAAAGGAAACTTTTCCACCATTTATATGAATAAGCTTTATAAAACAACTCGAATCTCCTGTCATGTGTCTTGAATAGCCACTATCCAAGTACCATTTGATTTTCTTTTTGATAGTGACCTGTGATCAAAAGAAGAACTCAAGCTTTCTATGGTACTCATATTTTCTTGGGTTCAAGGGAGTTAGTATTAAAAACAGTCTTTGCCCAATCCCTCTTAACAAGTCTCCAAACCTTGGGACATTCATTCTCGAAATGTTCTAAGCTGTTACACTTTAAACATTTGAGAGCACTTCAGCCAATAAGTTTTACAAAAACCTTTTGAAAATGATTTTTGTAAAATGCATTTGTAGGTCTTTGTTTAATTCTTTCTTTAACTTTGGTAAAATCAAGTAAATGAATATTTTCTAAAGTCATTCCCAAACCGGTTTTGTTAAAATAAGGTCTTTGTACGAAAAGAATTTTCTCCAACTTCTCGATTCTTTTGAAAATCTTTTTGTGATATTTGAAATATCTTCTTTCAAAAAAGCATTTTCTTTTGAAAGAGAATATGAATTTTCTTTCAAATCAACAAAACTTTTATCTAGATTTTCAAACTTTTCTTTCTAAGAAGTTTCCTGTTGCCTTAGTTTAGAATTTTTCCTCCTTTTAAGAGATGTTTTGAGGCTTAGACGAGTTCATCTATATACTTCGAAACTTTAACAGGAATTTTTAGATTGCTAACCTCAACTTATTTTTCTGAGTCTGAGTCAGAATTTGTTTCAAAGTCTGAGTATGATTCTGAATTGGCCATTAGACAAATGTTGGCATATTCTTCATCACTTTCCTCGAATTCAATGTCACTCCAAGTTTCAGCTTTGAGAGCCTTCTTATACTTCTTAGTTCTTTCTTTCTTTTTCTTCAACAAAGGACAGTTAGGTCTAATATGCTCCTTTTTTCTTGCATTCGAAGTATATTACATCTTTGCTTGATCTCATTGTCCCCAGTTGGTCTCTTCTAGAAATTTTGCATGCTCTGCTTTTTCCAGTTGAATATTCTTCCCTTTGTATTCAACTTTCTGAACTTCCTAATCATGAGTGCTAGTTCTTCATCATCTATGTCATCTTCTGAATCTGTATCATCAGAATCATCGTTAGATTTTAAAGCAATTGATTTCTTACCTTTAGGATCTTCTTCCTCATTGATGTGCTCCACTTCATATGATTGAAGTGTGCCAACAAATTCATCTACTGAACGAGGCATAATCCTCTGAATTTCTCTAATTGATGTCTTCACATGATTCCAGTCTTTGGAGAGTTCACGCAGCAGTTTATTGACCTTCATTGGTCCTGAGATTAGCTATCCTTGGTATGCCAAGCTGTTTACAATCTCTGTGAAGCGACTAAACATATCAATAATGGATTCTCTAGGCTTCATCTTGAAGGCTTCCTACTGTCCGAGTAGAATATTGATTTTTGTTCTCTTTACGCGATTAGTTCCTTCGTAGGTAACATGCAACCTGTCCCAGACTTCTTTCGCTGTTTCACAGGAAGAAATTCGATTATACTTAGTAGGAGATAAGGCATAGTATAAAGAGTAGATAGCTTTAGCATCAAGAGCTTGTCTCTTGGTTAGTTCTTCTTGTGTCATTTTGCCAGCCTCTACAACTTCCTTTCCTCTTTCTGAGGTTGATGTAGTTTTGGGATTGATTCCTTTTTCTATCACATCCCATTCCGGGGATCTTTCGATCTTAGGAATGCCTTCATTTGTTTTTCCATACATTGTACTACTTCCCATCAAAGTAAGGAGGTCTGGTGTTGCTTTGGCCTTCAACCAAACCTAAAGCCAAAATACTAGCCATAGATCTTTAGCTTTAGAAGTAAAAACACTTCAATAGAGTAGGCGCACAAGCTCTGATACCAATTGAAAAGGCTAGTAATAACATCTAGAGGGGGGTGATAGGTGTAATAAAAATTCTCGCAAGATTCAGAAGTAATAATTGCTTTTAGAAAAAGACAAACGAAAGACGAATTTAGACTTTAGCAGTTAAATAAAACTTCAAACAAAATAAAGGAGTTGGGGGGAAGAGAATAAGAACACAATGTTTATAGTGGTTCGGCTTAGATCAAGCCTACGTCCACTCTCCCACATTGATAGCTTACTGGCTGGATTCCACTAAGAATCAAAAGAGATTTTATAGTCTTGCAATCTCGACTTTACAGTGAAGAACCTTTACTAGTCTCACACAAAGTCTCACTATGAGTTTCTCTCTTTTGTATACAACTTTGAGCTTAGTAAATGAAATAGCAAGGAACTAGGAAGCTTCAGACTTTGAAATTTTTCTTTCACGCTCACTCTCGAACAACTAGAGAGTCCGCCTTAAATACTCCTTCATGCTTCACGATCGTTGGCACTTTCCAAATGAATTCTTCCAATCTACCCGTTGGACAGAATCAATCAAAGGGATCTCGAGTTGATTGATTGATTGAGATGAAAGCCCATCAATCATGTTCGCCCATATAATCAGGATCTTGGTTTCCATAAGTAGAACTTTCCAAGTTTGTTTGCCTTCCAAGAGATTTGATTATCGGAATTGATTCCATTAAGGATAATCAATTATGTAGGTGTTATATCCAACCAGAAAACAATCCATAAGCTATATGAATCGAATTCTTGAAGAAATAAAGATAATCTCGCATCTGGATAAGTCTTCATACTTCACTCTTGAAACTGTCAGTGTCGGCAGACTTTGAACTTAGAGTGTGGCGGTCTTCACACTTTGACACTTCAGTCTAGACGTCTTCAGACTAGGCTATGGAAAGGTTTTGTCAACATCAAAATAGTAAAAGAGTTTTCTCCAACAATCTCCCCCTTTTTGATGGTGACAAAACTTTCCTACAGATTTAAGAACTTTTGACCTGCAAAACAACTCTTAAGCAACACATAATATCTTATAAAAATAAGTCGACTAGGATGTGGATAGTATCGATTCTGCAACCACAGAAAACATGTTAACCCTGAAAAGATAAGACAAATAACTATCCAACCATAATTAGTATCACTTAAAGTTGATGTCAAAAGGTTCAAAAAATTCAACAGTAAAAAATCAAACAAAACAAAAGTCCAACAGTTTAATAAAAGTCCACAACAGCACCAAAAGATAAGTCAAACAAGAGTTAAATCTGCACATTCTCCCCCTCTTTGTCAATAGCAAAAAGTGGAGAAAAAATTCAAGGATAAAAAGGTTCAATCAAATTAGGTGTTTTTGGGAATTCGAACGATCTAGAAATCCCCCATAGACTAAACTGTCTCCTCTAGTTTTCTCACAATCTCCTTCAGCTTTTCAATATCTTCACCCTTGGCAATCTCCTGAGCTTGAAGCTTAAGGGCATATACCTGCTCGTGTAGAGAATCTAAAGTAGATTTTAAAGCCAATTGGAGGTTCTTTATATAATACTCCATCCCATATTGTTGACCCTTCAACTCCAAAATGAGCTCTAGCATCCTTTGAGAGTCTGCAGATGGTACAGTTTGTGACAATCTGAATTTTCAGATTTCGTTTTCAATTAAATAAATCAGGCCTTTCATCGACACGTCAATAGTGCTAATCTCTAGCTGATCACTCACGAGATAATTAGATTATCTGGGGAAACCATTAAGGGATTTTAATGCAATAGACTTGAAAATTCAGCTAGAAATTGACTCGATCGTGTTGATCTACAAGGGTCATTACGGTGCTATCGAAATCGATCAGAGACTGGAGATAGGTCGATTTGACTAAGATATGTGATCAAAGTGTGGGTGATTCCACCTGATTGCAAAATACTCGTTGATTGGCACTAGACCGATTTTTCTGTCATTTTGGTACTCGGTGCCCGTAATTGAAATCTTGAGATTTTCACGACAATCGAGGGTCACCAATGTGTCGCAGATGTACAGTGTGACTCGAGATAAATCGATCACGGGTCAATTGCACTAAAAATTCCCAAAAGCTACCCGGTAAACTAGGTCACGCTAAAATCGTGTTGGATTGAAATTAATCGCGAATTTGAACTCGATTTCAGAAATTGAAAGTTCTGTCATGTCACGATTCATTTTAAGAACATCGACTCATCCTCCGAAGAATTTTCGGAGATTTCGATATTTTTAGGGAAAATCAATTCGGACGTTGCAAAAGGCACCAGCAGCTTTGGCCACGTCCGCACGCTGTCAATGCCCACGCAACTCTCCATCGAAGACTCACGTTTCCTCCACTCCATCAACCGTGTTCGAAGCTGCCCATCCCAGTCAACTTCAGCAGGTCAATTTGTCCCCCCAGCATCGACGGAATGCTACAGCAGCTACGCAGCAGCCCCACCATCTTTGGTCTTCCCCATCTCACGCCAGTAAGCTACCATTCGTCCGCGTGAGTTCCCCAACCGAAGCAACTGCTGCTTCCTTCGTCCGCATCTTCGGCCCATCTCTAGCAAATTTCCAGGCCCACCAAATCAACCGCCTCAGCCCAGGAAAATTCGGCCCAACAGCTTGCAATTTCAGCCCATCCCCAAAGTCTAGCAGCCCACGACGCTTTCCTCTCAGCCCGTCACTTGAAGCCTAGCCGCAGCAAGCCCAATTCAATTTTCAGCCCAGTTTCAAGCCCGCAAGCCTTCTTCGAAGGCCTCAATTCGGCCTAAGAATTCAGCAGCCCAAGCCCGCAATGCAAGCCCAGCCCAACTCAATTACAAATCTCAGTTCGGTCGCCATTGCGCCGCCGTCACGGTGAACAGGTTCTCGTTTTTAACTAGTGAGTTTATGCACTAAACTCTTCTTAGTAGGCTAATGAAGTTTAATTTAATTAGGGGTTAGGTGGTTAGTTAAATTAGATTAGTGATTTAATTAGTTAATTATGCATGTTAAATGGTTAGAATAGATTATTTAAGGCCTAGATAGGATGTACAATTTATCAAGAGTGGTTCGGGAATTTTCCGGGCCAGTTTCGGTGTGAAGCCTGAGAATTTTGACGACCCTTGGATAGGCGGCGATCCGTGATTAAGTGACGAAAGTATCGTCGGATGATGTCGTTGGCGTTACATGCGAACATTGGTTCGTATTATTGTTGGACCAACGCATTTCGTTTAGTACTGGTCTAGTCGTCAAATAAACCATAGTCTTGTCGGAAAACTTTCATAAGTTCAAGTGAAACCAACCTCATCCGTACTTTGCCGACCTTGGAAAACGACGGTACAACATGGATCGATGAAGATGTCATCGGATTCCGTCGTCGGCACGGGTGTTGGACTCTGTCATATCATCGGCCTTATCGGCACCACACTCGACCCCGCCGACCAGTGTATATTTTTCCGATGACACTACACGGCTATACTACCTAAGTGTTCATGAAGTAAGAGAGGAATTCGGGTTTCGATCCATTGATTCTTGAGAGTCGAAGGAACGGAACTCGGCCATACGTGAGGAACATGCATGCCCGCGCGGAGAGGAGGAACCACCCGCGCCCCACGCTGCCCCAATCTCTCTCCATTTGGTCGATGCTTTAGTCAACATTGTGAAGGAAATATTGACCGAAGCAGGGCCAACGTTAGCCACGTTGCTTCCCCATTATCGGCTAGCAAATTAAGACTAAGAAAAGGATTAAATAAAATGCTGAAGACACGTTCCTCGCATAGGGAAGCAAAGTGTCAAACGGCTGAGAGGAAATTTGAGCTTGCTGGACACGTATGATCTAGCTGCCTCTCGCCTGATTAAACCACCGAAAATTCCCCTCTTAAGTTGACTGGTTTTTAGTAAAACCAAAGGCCATTGTGTTTGTAACCGAGAAAAGAGAGTTCAGCGAGTGAGCGCAGCGAACGTGAGAGAGAGAGAGAACGCAAGCGAGCGGAGAGAAAGGAGGGAAGAAGATCGTCCTCTGCCCTGTGTGCGTGCTGCCGTGGCTGTCGCCGCACACCCCTCGCCGTCTCACCACACGCCGTCGACACCGTAGAACTCGAGGCAAGCAAAGTCTACTAACCTATATAATGCATTACTGTTATTGTCTAGTGTAGTGCAAATAGACTTGAGGAAATGTTGAGATGAAGGCTGAATTGCTGAATTGTGGGTGATAGAAGTGGATTGGAATTGAGAAATTGAGGAAGCATTTTGGTTCTCTATATGTTCTTTAGAGTCATTTGATCTAGAGTCATAGATATAGATTTTTAGACTTTAGAAGCAGATTCGACAAGGTATAGGTGTGAGACTTCATTGAATCTATGCTGTCCAGAACAATCCTATTGTAACTAGTAACTTTGCCGACTATCTATGGAGGTTTCTAAGTAGAATTTGGTTCGATTTTTTTTTTCTGAATGGGAGTTGCGAGGAATTTTTTAAATTATAACATGCATATAGGTCAGATTTTCGGTATTGGAATGATCGACACAAGACTGATTATGGGGGTGTAATGTTTTCTGCTAGCGTGTGAAACCCGAAAACCTACGTGCATACTGAAATTTTATAGACACCGTGCATTCTGATTTTTCGTTGATAGTATTTCAAATTTACTCAAACGTATTTCCAATAGTGAATACATTTTGGTTTATCATTTAGTATGACGATTTTTGGTATTTGACAAGTCATTCATTACCGAGATTTTGATGAATACTCATGGACTCTTGATGTCATTGCATCGAAATGTGTTTTGGTGTTAAAATAAGTTAAGATGTTAATGATGCCGTCGATCGGTCGAGTCGGCGATGCCCCGGGAGTCGGGATGCCCATAGGATCGAATGAGTCGATGCCGTTGGATGCCTGGGTCCGTAGTGCCCCGAGAGGGTCCTCGGGAGTTTTGGGATGCCCAGTTGTATGTTGGTACATAATTCTGGAGGGTAGGGGTAACCATTTTCATGGCGCGCCCCAGAGATTCCTCGTGATGCCAGGTGGGATTCGAGATGCCTAGAGGTGTGACGTAACACGCTTCGGATGCCCGGTGGCGTAATATCGGTGGGTTTCGCGACGCCGGGTTAGGTGCGAATGCCTAGAGGGACGCAAACATTGGTCCTCCGGGAGATGAAACCCTTTTTGAATATTAAAACCGATGGATTAACCAAGTGTGTGTGATCTGGTAAAAGAATTGATTTGTGTGTCTGAAATAATACATCCTGCCTTTGAAAATGCACTTGTCATTGCATTGGATTGTTTTAAGGACTTGATGCATACCACTCATTTCTTGCGATTTCTTGTCTTGTTTACCTTGCATGAAATTAGATGGTGATGGTTTTGCTCGATATAGTTTAGTAGATTTTTATTGCTGAGTCATTGTACTCACCCCTTTTGGGGACTTACATTTCAAATTAAAAGAAATGCCTCTGCTACTTGTAACTCCCGGTTCATTCTATGAATTTCTGGTCGATCTACAATGGGAGCGGTCGGAGTACTAACACCCCGTGGTGCATGGGTTATCTTTCGAGCGGGTGAGGATTGTGTTGGTGTTCGACATTGGTCTCTCCGTCGACCCCATTCTTTAGGAGTTCATCTCTGTCTTCGTCAGTCGAAATGGACGCACGCTGGGGTTGTTGCCACCACCGCCAGCTGATGGACCGGACTAGATATGACCGAGAGTTAAGGTCAGCAGAAGATGCATTTTTGGGTCGCCGACACTAGCTGATGGACTTTGTAGATGGTTGTTGGAAGAGAAGTCGGTTATCTTTTGAAAATAGCCGGGTATAGAAGACGTTGGCATTTTAATGTACCGAACTGTGATGTCCATCCAATTACATAAATAAAAGTGTTCGGTTTTAACTTATAAAATTTTTAGTTGGTGTGCATCATTTTAATGTTTTGATGGGGAGTAGATGAATGTGCTTCTGCTATACTTTTTGCGCAGGGACCAATTGCAAGGATGTAAACCCCCAGATTATATGAATTATAACAAAATTCCATGGTATCAGAGTAACAGACTTTCGGGATAAAGTGAAAGGTATCTGTGGTGACCCTAACGGTTTGGGGGCCGTCGAGGGTTGCCACAGCGGATGGTATTAGAGCAAAGGTTTATGTGGAGTGATAAGGAGCCTCAATTGGAAATGAGGATATGATGATGCACACCATAGGATACTAATCAATGGTAGTTGACTAACTTTGAACAATGGGTGATGGGTATTCACTCGTAGATCCCTAATAATTATTATGAGTTAACGTTTGTGTGTCAGTAACATTCTATGTTACTTATGTGACTTTAATAACCCTTTTAATTTAATTATTTGATTGGAGACACTGAGTCACCAATTATTCCTGAGGCGAATGCTTGGAAAACTGCAGGAAAATCATGGTACAAACTGGAAGTTCTCATCCATCGAGGGCTGAAGCCTCTGCTTCAAGGGCTGAACCCCAGATGGAAGATATCCTGCAGGCATTGGCCAATATAGGAAATTTGATGGAAGGACAAGCTCAGCAACAACAGCAACAACCTGGAGCAGAACACCGTACTCAAGGACTGGTGGAACAATTCTTGAAATTGAGACCACCTAAATTTAATGGAATGGGAAGTCTTGAGGAGGCGAAACAATGGATTGATGGAATGGAACAGATTTTCCGATTGTTGAACTACAATGATGCTAAAAAGATAACTTTGGCAGAGTACTAACTGGAGGGAAATGCAAAGTTTTGGTGGAGAGCTTCAAGAGACACGATCTTTCCACCCGGTACTGATATAAACTGGGATGAGTTTGTTAGAGCTTTCAATAGAAAGCATTTCTTTTATTGTGCTAGAGATAAGAAAATCACAGAATTTGTTCAGTTAGAACAAAGGGAGCTGACAGTAGACCAGTATGAAGCAAGATTTTCCGAATTGTCTGGGTATCCTCCCAGGTTGATTGAGGATCGTGAGGAAAAGGCTAAGAGATTCCTGAAAGGATTAAGGACTGATATCAGGAAACAACTAGTGCCTCTGAATATAAGGGATTATAATGAAATCTATGAAAGGGCACAGTTGGTGGAAGAGGAGTTAATGAGGGAACAATCAGAACCTGGAAAGCAGTCGACCTTTAGTAATATCAGACGGGGTAAGAGACCCTATCCTGGTCAAGGTCAGACCTGGGAATCTAAGAAAAAGAGTAATTTTTGAAATTTTTGAAAAACCAGGAGTGGCCCGAATTTAGGAAAAGCGCCCTATCAGAGTGATGTTTGTCGAAGATGTGATGGACAACATGGGCCAGGGCCTTGCACTGGATGTGACATCCCAAATTTCACCGACCTTCATTAGTGTAATCAAATCATTAGGAACTTAGATTAATTTAGATTGGGCCAGAAAGTGAACCCAGTGGACCGTGAGGAATGTGTGGGCTTGAGAAGTAAGTGGGCCACATGAATTGGACTTGAAAAGCCAAATGAGAGGTTATAGGCTTGGGCTTAGCTTAGAGCAGGCCAAGATTTAGAATTGTTAGACTGGTAAATTTAGTTTAGTGGGCCGGATTGTTATAGATTGAGCCTGTTGGGCCAGAGACGGATATTTAGGCCCGAGTGATTTTATTTTCAATTTAGTTTATAGACTATAGTTAAGATAATTTGATTAGTGATTGTAATGCTAATATCGACTTCTAACTTTAGCATTTCTTGTGATGAATTCTCTATAGACTAACACTAAATAGATAATATGTCATATAATTTCATAACTTTATATGATTATAATAGAATTGAAATCTAATGGAATCGAAAGGGAATTAAATGAAAAACATTAGAAACTAATGAACCGACTAACGACACGGATTAGAGACTAATTGATTTCGAGTGACAAATGGCGAAAGAGATCATGCTTGGAGGCCACGACATCCCTCTCTCGTTTCCCTTTGTTTCGCATCACCCATGGTTTCTACTCCCACCAAAACCGAAAACAAGCAAAGAAGACAATCATTAGCAAATCTAATGATTAGTCTAGCCTAGGGATTAGCTTTGTAGATCTATTCCCCTCATAAATTTCGAAATCTCTCTCTCTCTCTCTCCAAAACCGAAAACCCATCTTCATCTTCTTCCTCTTTATTTCTCTCGGTCGAGCAGTGAAGAACCAGCAACAAACCAGCAATACTTTTCTTCTTGCATGCGAGTTTTGGTGTTGATTTTTGAAGAATCTTTGAGTTATCTAGTAGCTGAGCTAAGGTAAGGAAAGATAAGTTTCTAAACTAGAAGTTATCCAATGTTTTTGTCAAGGAACTTGTGGATCTAGCCGAATGGTGGAGGATTAGACGTGAAGTTGCTGTTTTGTGTTGATTTGAGCTTGATGAGTGCTAGATTGAAGTTATAAGTCATTGCATGTTGCATTTGAGGCTTGCATGTCTCGAAAATTGAGTGTAAGATGGCTGTGTTGGTCGAGCAAGGTGAGGAAAGATGTGGAAATGGTTGCCGAGTGAAAATATGTGGTGTATGTTGCGGTGAGTGAGCTGATGGATGAATATATGCTTTGAGCCAAGCTATGGAAAGTTTCTCTTTAATAAGAACATGCTGAAAGTATTCTTAGATGCTGTGGAAGAGTCTTTAATTGTTGTAACATAGACTAGTAGAGAAACAAATGGTTTGATTGAACTAGAAATCAAGAAAACCGTATATGAAGATTCTATTTTAGAGGAATATAGATAGGAAGTCTTTTATTTTGTGTCGCTTTGATTTCTAATGATGAAGATAAGGAATAGAACCATTTTACTTAAGAGAACGTCTATTAGATGAAGTTCAATCTCTAGTTAAGGTCAAATAGATATAAAAACATGAAGATAGAAGTGTACTTATTGAAAACAGTAAGCTGTTTCGTAGAGAATAGCTTGACCTTTGATGATTCTGTGAATTTTCTGTAATTATCTAGTTAGAATTGGACTTCGAACCCTTAATGAAAGTTGTAGGACACATCCTTAGGAATAACATATTAAAATTTGAGAATAAATGGACAAGTTTTGTTTAGTAAAACGATTTTCTCCGTAGACACTAAATCCGGACGTCATTACAGGATGCTAGTAAAGATTTTAGCAATTACTGCTCTTAATACAGTGAGATATAGACTTAGGTTTCTTCACGGAAAATTTCGATCTATGTCTCTAATTTAACATACTAAAACTTTGTAGTATTTCGATAAGAATTGATATACTTTCTGTGTCTGAGATCAAAACTGCTCATTATAGTTAATAATCTGTTTAGACCCGAGAATATGCAATAGTTGTTGTGTCTTTTACATTAGTCTTGCATGACACACATAGAGTCCAGTAACCTCATAATAGATGTTAGTTGTATAAAAGTAAGTCTCATATATTATTTGAGGTATAGGTACAAATAGTATCATGCGTGTGCAATGAGTGCGGTGCATAGTGCTTAATTATGGGGTAAATATCTATTCGGCATGGTATGGGACATGTCGTAATGGGTTTTATCTTATAATTCGGACATGAATGTGTGCTAGGTACATGAGAGTTAGATGTACAGTTGTATACTTTGAAGTCTTTTTCTTTTGCATACGATAAATGCATTAATCAAAGGTGTGGTAGTGTGAAACGTGTGCTTAAATGAGTGAATGAACCCATCGGTACAGAGATACCGGTGATGCCCCTCGGAAGTTGGGATGCCCATGCTGTGTGATCTTGGATGCCTTGGTCTCGTGTTACCGAGATGCCTCGGAGTGAGATGCCCTTGTGTGTGATCAAGGATGCCTCGGTTGTGTGATACCGGGATGCCTCGGAGTGAGATGCCCCATGCTGAGTGATCTTGGGAGGACCTCGGTTGTGTGATACCGAGATGCCTCGGAGTGAGATGCCCATAATAGGTTTATTATGGAAGTCCGGATAAGGTAACTTCCAAAAGTGATTCGATCGGGCCGACAGAGTTCCGATGGGTAAACTGATCGAGGGTGGATTATATGCACACTAAATGTAATTCTACTTGGCGAGTGAGTTCATTCATCATTGTTGCATTTCATCTTGATATAGAGATTGAGAACGTGATAGGTATATTTGGTGTTTATGGATGCATTTAGTATGTCTCATATAAAGTGGTTACACATATGATGCATTAATATTCATTGGATTATACTTGTGACAATCCCATTTTAGTATCTTAGGCTGTTTGGTCATGATTCCCTTGTAAACTTGATGGCTGTGGATTGTCTAAGTTAGAATCTTATCATTTCTTTACTGGGCATAGTGTTTGCCCATTCCTTATATTTTTCATATTGATAGTATGGATGTGCCGCCAATAGCTCGTTATGGAGTGGTATCGAACATTGAAGTTACCTTTACTGATGTGTATGACTCTGATGTTGAGCTGACTTTCTCCAAATATGAGGCTACATTATGGATGGATGATGGTAGAGCTGAGATGATCCCGATGAAGTTTGTCGCATGGTTTATCAAACATGATGGAGCGATGTTTGGCCCTATTCCTTTTAGTGATGATGGACTAGGAGCTGGGACGGATGGTGCCTAGACGCCTTCAATCATGTAGAAGCTGACTGACTTTTGTTTCTTTTGTTGAACGTGGGCTTGTGTGGGAGAAGTGGAGTAGATACCCCTTACCCTTATCCCTGGATGTTTACTTGCGTCCTTACTTTTGAATTGTAAATGTGATGTATATAGGCGAGGTACTTGTAAGAAGTCCAGGTTGAATTTTTGTAAGCCTGAACGATCTCAACATGTTTAGAAATGAAGCTTCTCGTGATCTTTATATATAATCTTAGTAGGATTATCTATTATGAATTGATAGAACTATTGCAGGTTAACCTTGTAAAACAAAGTGTAAATTTTAAATAATCCATGTTATACATGCTAACCTTTAAAAGTGAACACTATAGGCTAGCAAGTGAAGAATTATTTTTAAGTCCTGTAAGATGATAATATTTATAATTTCCGCTTGTTCTTAGTACATGACGCTACTGGGACGTCACACTGGACAACCAAGATGTTATGGTTGTGGACAGGTAGGACACCTTAAGAGAAATTGTCCACAAGATAGGTCGCAGCCGAATGTCAACTTGGTGCGACAAGTGCAACAACGTACTGCTGGACTGAATCTACAAAGGAATCCATAGAGACCACCAGCACAAGGAAGGGTGTATGTGGTCACCCAAGAGAAAGTGGAAGCTTCCAAAAATGTCATCTCAGGTACGATTTCTATAAATGGCAAAAAGGTGTATGTGTTGTTTGATACGGTTGCTACACATTCATTTGTGTCTGAAAGGTATAGGCCGTTGAGTAAGATAGAAACTACATTTCTTGAGATGCCTCTTTGTGTTTCTACGCCATTAAAGAATATGGTATTGTCTACGTTGGTGTGTGAAAAGTGTAAGATAACCATAGGGGGACGGGATATGGAAATAGACCTAGTTGTGATGGCTATGTATGACTTTGATGTCATCATAGGAATGGACTGGCTCCATAAGCATCAGGCTCAGGTGGACTGCTATAGAAAAGTGATCCAGTTTGTTTCACCTGACTAGTCTAGTTTTGAATTTTTCGGAGGTCAAGCAAACCCCTCTATAGTTCTTATTTCAGTAGTGGAAGCCCATGCATTACTTGACGAAGGATGTCAAGGATACCTAGCAGTAGTAAAGGACTATACTAAGGAAGAATCCAAGCTCGATGAAATTCGAGTGGTTAGGGAATTTCGGGATGTATTTCCTGAGGAACTGCCTGGTTAACACCGAAGCGAGAAATTGAGTTAGACATCGAGTTGATGCCTGGAACAAGACCGATACCAAAAGCCCCATATAGGATGGCCTTGACAGAATTGAAAGAGTTGAAAGTGCAACTACAAGAGTTGTTCAATAAAGGATTCATTAGGCCAAGTGCTTCTCCTTGGGGTGCACCGGTCTTGTTTGTGAAAAAGAAAGATGGATCAATGCGTTTTGTATTGCTTATAGACAACTGAATCAGGTGGCTGTTAAGAATAAGTATCCCTTGCCTAGAATTGATGACCTATTTGACCAACTGCAAGGAAGTTTGGTCTTTTCTAAAATTGACTTGAGATCAGGATATCATCAGCTAAGGATTAAGAAGGAAGACATTCCTCAGACCACATTTAGGACTCGCTATGGACATTACGAGTTCCTAGTTATGCCATTTGGACTAACGAATGCTCCAGCTGCATTCATGGATCTAATGAATAGGATATTTAAACCCTATTTAGATCAATTTGTGATTGTCTTCATTGATGATATCCTGATATATTCTAGAGGATCTGAAGAGCATGAACGACACCTGAAGATAGTGTTGCAGACCCTTAGAGACCATAAGTTGTATGCCAAATTCAGTAAGCGCGAGTTTTGGCTGGACCGAATAATATTCTTAGGACACGTGGTGTCAGGAGAAGGAATTGCAGTAGACCCGGCGAAAGTTGAGATGGTAATAAACTGGCTGAGACCGACAATGCCGACTGAAAAACGGAGTTTCTTAGGACTGGCTGGCTATTATAGAAGGTTTATTGAAGGATTCTCATGACTCGCAGGACCTTTGACGAAATTGACTCGGAAGAATGTAAAATTTGAATGGAATGGAGAACGTGAAAAGAGCTTTTAGGAACTTAAAAGGAAATTGACTAGGGCTCTAATTCTAACTATACCATTTGGATTTGATGGGTTCACGGTATATAGTGATGCGTCTCACAAAAGACTGGGATGCATTCTGATGCAGCATGGCAAAGTCATAGCCTATGCATCTAGACAGTTGAAACCTCATGAATTGAACTACCCAACCCATGACTTAGAATTGGCGGCTATAGTCTTTGCTCTGAAAATATGGAGACATTATCTGTATGGAGAGAAATTTGAAATCTATATAGATCATAAGAGCTTGAAATATTTGTTTTCACAAAAAGAACTGAACATGAGACAGAGGAGAGGGATGGAATTGTTAAAAGATTATGATTGTGAAATACGGTACCATCCAGGAAAGGCAAATAAAGTGGCAGATGCCCTTAGTCGTAAGTCGGCTATGGATATGGCCAGTATGAGAATAACAAAATGGAATATGTTAAAGTTAGTAGCAGACTCATAATTTAAATTGGAAGTAAATCATCTTACTGGTATGCTTACCGCATTAAGGATTGAACCCAAAATTATTCAGAGAATTAAGATTCTGCAAGAATCTGACCTAGAGATTGTGGAAGTACGAAATGCTGTGTCTTTAGGAAAAAGACCAGAATTTCAAATCTCTGAGGATGGAGTAGTAAAATGCCAGGGACGACTTTGTGTTCCTGACAATGAGGAAGTGAAAAGAGAAATCCTATCGGAAGCACATAGGAGTAACTACAGTATTCATCCGGGTAGTACAAAGATGTATAGAAATTTATGCCAACAACATTGGTGGACTGGCAAGAAGGCAGATATATCCAAGCACGTTTCCCAATGCTTAACATGTCAGCAAGTGAAAGCGGAACACTGCAAACCCGTAGGATTGTTCAGACCGTTAGACATACTAGAATGGAAATGGGATCATGTGATGATGGATTTCGTGCAAGGATTACCAAGGACATCAAGCGGTCACGACTCTATTTGGGTGATAGTAGATCGTTTGACTAAGTCTGCCCATTTCCTAGCAGTTCGCATAGATTATCTAACGGATAAATATGCTAAGACATATGTAAGCCAGGTAGTACGCTTACATGGTGTTCCTGTAACTATCACGTCTGATCGAGACCCAAGATTCACTTCAAACCTTTGGCGAAGTCTCCAAACTGCCTTAGGGACTAAGCTCCAGTTTAGTACTGCTTTTCATCCACAAACGGATGGACAAACTGAAAGAGTGATTCAGACATTAGAGGACATGTTAAGAGCTTGCGTTATTGATTTTAAAAGGAGTTGGGATGAAAAGTTAAACTTGGTAGAATTTGCCTATAACAATAGTTTTCAGAAAAGTATAGGCATGGCTCCCTATGAAGCATTATATGGGAGGAGATGTAGGACCCCTATCTGTTAGAATGAAGTAGGTGAAAGGAAACTAACAGACAGGGCCTGAGTTGGTACAAGTTACTACAGAGGCTGTTGCGATCATAAGGAAAAGACTTAAGACAGCCCAAAGCCGATAGAAAGACTTCGCAGATAGGCGTAGAAGACCTTTGGAGTTTAATGTAGGAGATCATGTCTTCCTTAAAGTATCCTTGATGAAAGGAATATCGCGATTCGGGATAAAGGGTAAGTTGAGCCTTAGATTTGTTGGACCCTTTGAAATACTTGAAAGGGTAGGGGATGTAGCTTATCGGCTAGCATTGTCTCCTAAACTAGAAAACTTAGAAGATGTGCTCCATGTGTCAATGTTGAGAAAGTACCAGCCGGATCCTGGACATATACTCGATCATGAAGCCATCAAAGTGGATGAGAAAGTGAGGCATCTGGAAGAGCCGATCCAAATACTAGATCGGAAGGAACAAGTCCTTAGGACAAAGAAAATTCCATTGGTTAAGATATTATGGCGACATCACAATGTGGAGGAAGCCACGTGGGAAAGTGAGAAAGAGATGAGGGAGAGGTACCCTCATTTGTTTATAGAGTCATGAGTGGTGTCCAATTTCGAGGACAAAATTCTCTAAAGAGGGGAGAATTATGGCGCCCGAGAATTTTGACGACCCTTGGATAGGCGGCGATCCGTGATTAAGTGACGAAAGTATCGTCGGATGATGTTGTTGGCGTTCCATGCGAACATTGGTTCGTATTATTGTTGGACCAACGCATTTCGTTTAGTACTGGTCTAGTCGTCGAATAAACCATAATCTTGTCGGAAAAATTTCATAAGTTCAAGTGAAACCAACCTCATCCGTACTTTGCCGACCTTGGAAAATGACGGTACATCACGGATTGATGAAGATGTCATCGGATTCCGTCGTCGGCACGGGTGTTGGACTCTGTCGTATCATCGACCTTATCGGCACCACACTCGACCTCGCCAACCAGTGTATATTTTTCCGATGACACTACACGGCTATACTACCTAAGTGTTCATGAAGTAAGAGAGGAATTCGGATTTCGATCCATTGATTTTTGAGAGTCGAAGGAACGGAACTCGGCCATACGTGAGGAACATGCATGCCCTCGTGGAGAGGAGGAATCACCCGCGCCCCATGCTGCCCCAATCTCTCTCCATTTGGTCGATGCTTTAGTCAACATTGTGGAGGAAATATTGACCGAAGCAGGGCCAACGTTAGCCACGTTGCTTCCCCATTATCGGCCAGCAAATTAAGACTAAGAAAAGGATTAAATAAAATGCTGAAGACACATTCCTTGCATAGAGAAGCAAAGTGTCAAGCGGCTGAGAGGAAATTTGAGCTTGCTGGACACGTATGATCTAGCTGCCTCTCGCCTAATTAAACCACCGAAAATTCCCCTCTTAAGTTGACTGGTTTTTAGTAAAACCAAAGGCCATTGTGTTTGTAATCGAGAAAAGAGAGTTCAGCGAGTGAGCGCAGCGAACGTGAGAGAGAGAGAGAACGCAAGCGAGCGGAGAGAAAGGAGGGAAGAAGATCGTCCTCTGCCCTGTGTGCATGCTGCCGTGGCCGTCGCCGCATACCCCTCGCCGTCTCACCACACGCCGTCGACACCGTAGAACTCGAGGCAAGCAAAGTCTACTAACCTATATAATGCATTACTGTTATTGTCTAGTGTAGTGCAAATAGACTTGAGGAAATGTTGAGATGAAGGCTGAATTGCTGAATTGTGGGTGATAGAAGTGGATTGGAATTGAGAAATTGAGGAAGCATTTTGGTTCTCTATATGTTCTTTAGAGTCATTTGATCTAGAGTCATAGATAAAGATTTTTAGACTTTAGAAGCGGATTCGACAAGGTATAGGCGTGAGACTTCATTGAATCTATGCTGTCCAGAACAATCCTCTTGTAGCTAGTAACTTTGTCGACTATCTATGGAGGTTTCTAAGTAGAATTTGGTTCGATTTTTTTTTTTCTGAATGGGAGTTGCGAGGAATTAGTTAAATTATAACATGCATTTAGGTCAGATTTTCGGTATTGGAATGATCGACACAAGACTCGATTCTCGGGGGTGTAATGTTTTCTCGCCAGTGGTGTGAAACCTGAAAACCTACGTGCATACTGAAATTTTATAGACACCGTGCATTCTGATTTTTCGTTGATAGTATTTCAAATTTACTCAAACGTATTTCCAATAGTGAATACATTTTGGTTTATCATTTAGTATGACGATTTTTGGTATTTGACAAGTCATTCATTACCGAGATTTTGATGAATACTCATGGAATCTTGATGTCATTGCATCGAAATGTGTTTTGGTGTTAAAATAAGTTAATATGTTAATGATGCCGTCGATCGGTCGAGTCACTGAGCCAGCTCCACTGTCGCACACCCACCGGACCAGCCCGGGCTCGCCGTTTTCCCCTCTCTTTCCCTTCCGCCGGTTTCTGCTCCAGCTAACGTTTCGTCAAAGATTCGAGTTAAAAGTGGTCTTCTCGAACGAATCAGCCAACACTCCACCCACCTATGCGAAGAACACATCCAAAAAGTACAGGAGGACTTGACGGTGGCCCAAAAGGAGCCCTATAGCCTCCCGAATTTATGAACTACCGGGTGTTGGTTTACAATGCCGAAAATATCTTTATGAACTACATTAAATAGTGGGATTTTCTAAAGGAAAAATTTTATATTTTGGCTAAGGCTGACCGTGTACCCACACACGAGTATCTTTATCGGGAAGGATAAGAATGGTGATTTGATTAAATGAGTATTTTCAACATACTATGAAAGTATGGCTGGTAGCTTCTGGCGAGCATATATATAGTATATTATCTGAGTATATGAGGTAGCTTCTGGTGAGCTATAGTATAGTATATGATTATAATTGTGGCAGCTTCTAGTGAGCTATAGTATATTATACTAATATTTGCGGCAGCTTCTGGTGAGCTATACTACCTATTATCAGCTTATAATAAGCAGTCCTGGGTTGATCGGACTTATAGGTAGTATTGATTGAGATGACCGGGGAATGGTCTCATTGACATGGAATCGACTGAGTCGATTGATTGATGATTCGATCTGATTTGTTGCTTTGATGTGTTGAAATGATTGGTTGAATTATGGACTGCATGCGAGTGCGGGAAGGGACCGAGGCGAGGTAAGTCCTCTCGTCCTATTTGTGTGGCTAGAGCGCTCTGAGGTGTATTTTCTTCCTAATAAGGAGTTTAGGGGTGAACTTGCTGAGACAATGTCTCACTCCATCGTGGGCTCAACATTTTTCAGGTCCTTAGATGGCGGTCGTGGAGGACCCGAAGTCATGGAGTAAAAAGGAGGTGAAGACCGAAGGATCGGCGAACATGTCTGACTAGCTTGTCATAGGACAGTTCATTTTTGTTGAGCCAGTCTATTTTGTAGACAGATCAAGCATCGTATATAAACCTTTGTGTTTATCGAAGAAGTGTTTTGGTTGTGATTGATTGCCTGCTTTTCTATCCCAAAGTTTTTCTTGTCGGGGATTTGTTTCGCTTCTGCATGCGTAATAAAATGAATGGGTCGGCGACACGTCCTGGGAACATCGCATTTGTATCGACCAGAGTGGGATGTTTGCACTGGGGGTTCGGGGCGTGACATCGTGTGAGTCACCTCTAGTGCCTTATACCACTGCTTATTGCAGTCAAGGGCTAAATGTTACATGGCTACCTGAGTCGTATAGGAATTACCTCTAGTGCCTTGCAGTATTGTCATGCATAGAAAAGGGCTAAGTACTACACGAGGATGAGACTTCGTGGGAGTTACCTCTACTGCCTTATACTATTGCTTTTTGTAGTGAAGGGCTAAGTGCTACACGATAGCAAGACTTTGTGTGAGTTACCTCTAGTGCCTTATACTATTGTTATTTATAGTCAAGGACTAAGTACCGCACAATGAGAAGACTTCATGTAGGGTCACCTCTAGAGCCTTGAGTCTGATTTTGAGTGGGAATGTTGAATTGGAACGTCGAGAGTAATTATGGGGTGTAGATGGAACCACCAATATGATTGACCGTGCATGATTATGGGACAAAATTGTGTGACACGGAATGGGACATGTCATAACGATTTGACCATATAATCGGGACTCTTGTGGATTGTTTGATTGAATAGTGGATTGATGGTGTTGATTCAATTGATTGATTGACTAAGATTGAATGAGATATTCTAAATGCTCGGGTGTTGTTACTGCATTTATGTGATATAGGAATTGTGCTAACATGCAAGAAGGAAATGAGGTGAGGTAAGTCTTCGGTATTGTGTGGTTAGGACGCCTCTGGGCGTATTACCCTCCTAATCGGGGTTTAGAGCGTGAACTTGTTGAGATTTATATCTCACCCTGTCGTGGACTCAATTTTCAAGAACGTAGAGCGGAGGACCTGCCGTGCTGAGGTGATTTGAAGTGTAGGTCAGTTAGGACCGCTTCTTTTTAGAAAGCTAGTCTTTTGTAGTCTTTTGCTCATAGACCTTGTACATGACTATGTGAATATAAAAGCATGTTGTTCGTGAATTTGTTGTCCTGCTTTTCTATCCCGAGATGGTTACTGTCAAGGGATTTATTATTCGCTTCCGCATGTGCAATAAAGCGAAAAGGGTCGGAACTCGTCCTGGGACGTCGCAGATTTTTATTGACTAGAGAAGGATGGGCACGCGCTCGAGAATCGGGTGTGACATCCCCGTTTAGTGGTATCAGAGCAAGGTCAGTGTTTGGAGTGATAAGGTGTGATGCATTCTTAGGACAGTTAGTAGGAATGACCTTTATGTTATATTGATGCATGTGATTGATAGCTTTTTTGGTAAAATTTGTTGTGGGATCACTCGGTTTCTAATTACGTATGGAATTGGAAATAGGTTTTGTAGAAAGTCTACAGCATGAGTGATCAGGAGTCGAGGACTTCTAGGTAGAGGACCATTTCTTCAGTGACTCGGGGTAGGACGTCGATAATGGTCGGTACCCGAGGTGGCCGAGGTAGAGTGCAAGCTGAGGCCAACGCAAGTGGAGTAGCACTGCCGTCGGTCCCCCCGGTTGGTGTTGGGGTAGCAGCCCCTGGTGATCCCAGATTCAAAGGGATCATGCAGGCGCTCCCAGATAATTGGAGATTTGATGGGAGCAAGCCTAAAATCAAGCTGCCGCTCGCCACGGCCCGCCGCCGCACCCGCCGAGGTTCCACGGAGAATGTGGTTGCCGAGAGACCCATTCATAAGCTTGTTGAGCAACTCCTGAAATTGCAACCGCCGAAGTTCACAGGGACAGGAGATCCCAAGGCTGCAACCCTCTGGATCGAAGAATTGGAGAAAGTGTTTGCACTGCTGAGGTGCACTGGAGAGGAGAAGGTCACCCTTGCAGCATATCAGCTGCAGAGGATTGTAAGTATTTGGTGGAGGGCCACCAAAGAAGAAGTATTCCCAGAAGGCGAGGTTCCAGTGTGGAACGCCTTCGTTAAAGCGTTCAATGGCAAGTATTTCTCCAGCTGTGCCAAGCAACTGAATATGGCGAAATTTCTGCGCTTTGTTAAGGTCCAATGACTATGGACCGATGAGGCGAAGTTCGCTGAGTTATCACAATACGCTCCCAGATTGATCGAAGATCCTGAGGAGAAAGTGATGAGGTTTATGGATGGCCTCCGACCGGAGCTAAAAAATCCGCTGGTGCCATTTGATATAAAGAGCTATAATGAACTATACGGGCGAGCCCAACTGATAGAGAAGAATTTGAATAAACAAGCTGCCGCATCCGAGTGGCGATTCGGGTCTAATCAGGATAAGAATCGGTTTGGAAAGAGACTGATGACTGAAGGAAGGTATCCCATTCCGCTCAACAAACAAGATGGGATTGGAAAGTCAACGCCCAACTTGAAAGACATGTGTCATTTTTGTAGGAAAAGACATGGTTCAGCTCCATGTTATAGGAGGACGGGAGCTTGTTTTAAATGTGGCAAACACAGCCACCAATTCAAGGATTGTCCGTGTAGGCAAATGAGACCACAGCAGCTACTACCACCGCCAACAATGGGACAAAACAGAGGGAATACACCGCAGACAGGATGCCACTAGGATGGCGAAAGGGACAGGAATGAACCGACCATGCACCGATCAGAGGAAGAGTGTTTTTGGGGTAATTTTATCAGAGTGACACAGCGAAATTTTGGTTAAGCTTATAAAATTTCAGTTTGTAGAAATGAAGTTGTAAAGAGGAGAATCACTGGCTAGAGTCGTACTTGAATATTTTGCTTATGTATAACTGTCATGTTCTATATGAAAAGGTTTGGCTTAAGGAACATCTTGTTACAATGAATCGTGCGTTCAATGAGTATCTGGATTAGTTTGTGATCGTGTTCATCGACGATATCCTGGTGAATTCAAGAAGTTCTGAGGAGCATGAAAGGCATTTGAGGATGGTACTCCAGACTTTCAGGATTCACGAGCTGTACGCTAAGTTCAACAAGTGCGAGTTTTGGTTGACTCGTGTTATTTTCTTAGGTCACGTGATTTCAGGCGAAGGAATCTCCGTGGACCCCGCCAAGATCGAAGCAGTTATCAGTTGGCCAAGACCAACAACCATGACAGAGATCAGAAGCTTTCTGGGTTTAGCAGGGTATTACAGAAGGTTTGTAGAAGGGTTTTCAGCATTGGCGTTGCCATTGACTCGACTATTGAAGAAGGAAGAAAAATTTGTTTGGACAGACAAGTGCGAGCGTGGTTTCCAAGAGCTTAAGGAAAAGCTGACTACCGTACCTGTGTTGACCATACCATTTGGTCCTGGAGGATACGAGATCTATAGTGATGCGTCATTCAGAGGACTGGGTTGCATGATGATGCAACATGGTAGAGTTGTTGCATACACGTCCCGTCAGTTGAGACCTCATGAGCAGAACTACCCGATGCATGACTTAGAACTCGCAGCAATTATTTTCGCTCTGCAGATTTGGAGACATTGTTTGTGTGGAGAAAGATTCCAGATCTTCACAGACCATTAAAGCCTCAAGTACCTATTCTCCTGAAGGACTATGATTGTGATATTCTGTATCACCCGAGAAAGGCGAATAAGGTCGCCGATGCACTGAGTAGGAAGTCTTCAGTAGCGCAGATGGTAATCAAGGAGTGAAATTTACTCGAGAGAGCTCGAGATTCGGTTTTCAAGTTTGAGGTAGGCCACCTTTCAAATCTTATGGCCACCCTCAGAATTGAACCGGAAGTGCAGATAAGAATGAAGATGCTTCAGCCGTCAGATCTAGAGATTCAGAAGATCTTGCAAGAGGATACCGATAAGAGAAAACCTGACATTCAAATTTTTGAGGATGGAACACTGAGGTTCCGAAGACGATTGTGTGTACCTGACAATGTAGCACTTAAGGAAGAAATCTTGTCAGAAGCTCATCGTAGTAGTTACAGCATTCATCCTGGTAACACGAAAATGTATCAGAATCTGCGTCAACACTATTGGTGGTCCGGTATGAAGGCGGATATCGCCAAGCATGTCACCAAGTGTCTGACGTGTCAGCAAGTGAAGGCACAGCATTGTAAGCCGGGAGGACTTCTACAACCTCTCAAGATTCCCGAGTGAAAATGGGAACATATCACAATGGATTTTATGACAGGCTTACCAAGGAGTCAAAGAGGTAATGATTCTATTTGGGTAGTGGTCGACAAACTGACGAAGTCGGCTCACTTCATTGTAGTATGAAAGGATCTTGATTTGGACAGGCACGCACAGCTGTACATGCGTCAGATAGTTCAATTGCATGGAGTTCCGGTGACAATTACATCAGACTGAGACCCGAGGTTTACAGCTGCCTTTTGGAAAAGTTTGCATAGTGCATTAGGAACGAAGTTGCGGTGCAGACACAAGACGGCCTATCATCTTTAGACGGATGGCCGGTCTGAGAGGACGATTCAAACCCTAGAAGACATGCTGCGAGCTTGCGTGTTGGATTTCAAGAGAAGTTGGGAGGAACAGTTTCACCTTGTCGAGTTCGCCTACAACAACAGCTACCAGCAAAGCATTCAGATGGTTCCTTTTGAAGCGTTGTATGGCAGAGGGTGTAGAATGCCGGTATGTTGAGATGAGGTTGGAGAACAAAAGATCACAGGCCCAGAGTTAGTTCAGCAGTCAGTGGATGCAATTGCCGTCATCAGGGAAAGATTAAAAATCGCTAGAGCTGCCAGAAAAGCTACGCAGATAAGCGCCAGAGACCATTGGAATTTCAAGTTGGTGATCATGTCTTTCTGAAGGTGTCACTAATGAGAGGTACTTGCGCTTTGGCAAGAAAGGAAAACTGAGTCCGAGGTACATAGGTCCATTTGAGATTCTGGAAAGAATTAGGACCCTAGCATATCGTCTTGCATCACCGCCGAGGTTGGCGCAAGTGCATGACGTCTTTCATGTAATGATGTTGAGGAAGTATGAGCCTAACTCGACCCACGTGCTTAATTTTGAGGAATTGGACGTGGATGACAGAGTGTCATACGTTGAAAGCTTGGTTCATGTTGTGGATCGCAAGGAGCAGGTCCTGCACACTAAGACCATCCCGTTGGCCAAAGTGGTCTGGCAGCACCACGGTACTGAAGGAGTAACCTAGGAAACTGAGGAGTCGATGAGACGACTATACCCCCACCTTTTTGTTTAAAGATTGTAATGGTTTAAATTTTGAGGACGAAATTTTTATAAGAGGGGAAGAGTTGTGACAACCTGAATTTTCAGATTTCGTTTTCAATTAAATAAATCGGGCCTTTCATCGACGCGCCAATAGTGCTATTCTTTGATTGATCACTCACGAGATAACTAGACTATATAGGGAAACCATTAAGGGATTTTAATGCAATAGACTTGAGAATTCGGCCAAGAATTAACTGCTTGACCGTGTTGATCTGCAAGGGTCATTATAACACTGTCGAAATCAATCAGAGATCGGAGATAGGTCGATTTGACTGAGATATGCGATCAAAGTGTGGGTGATTCCACCTAATTGCAAAATACTCGTTGATCGGCACTAGACCGATTTTTCTGTCGTTTTGGTACCTGGTGCCTGTAATTGAAACCTCGAGATCTTCACAACAACCGAGGGTCACCAATGTGTCAAAGATGTACAATGTGACTCGAGATAAATCGATCACGAGTCAATTGCACTAAAAATTCCCAAAAGCTACTCGGTAGGTTAGGTCACGCAAAAATTGCGTCAGATTGAAATTAACTGCGAATTTGAACCCGATTTCTGAAATTGAAAGTTCTGTCGTGTCACAATTCATTTTAGGAACATGGACTCATCCTCCGAAGAATTTTGGGAGATTCCGAGATTTTTACGGAAAATCAATTTGGACGTTGCGGAAAATTAACGGAAATTCAGATGGGCTAAGTTGAAGGAAATTTGGACTTCCAAGCCGAGCCTTTAGGTGTTGGGGACGTACAGAAAATTGTACGGGATTTTTCTTCATCAAAATTGGACGTCGATTTGGGAAATTTCGCGAAGAAATTGAAGCCGAAATTTAAGAAATTCGGAGCTGGAGTTCGGGGCAGCAAATTTTGGCTTCACATTGGAATTTTGGTGGATAATTTGAAAGATTTAATTGGGGGACATAAGAGGATAATTATGTGGACTTTAGCGGACTAGATTATGATGGAATATATATTTTTAGTTGGACTTTTCTTCCCCTAACCCCAATCTTCGTTCGCACGTTGCTGCTCCCTCTTCTCTCCTAATTTCCTCCTTGTTCGTGTCTTCTTTTCACTACCCCAGAACTTCGACCGAATAGCCCAGCATCTTCGTCCGTGTCTTGCCAGCAGCTCCTTGCTGCTTCTTTATCCGGTCAACCATCTTCAGCGAAGACCGAGTAGCTTCCCACCAAAGAAGTCCACTGAAGGCATCAGCAGCTTCGGCCATGTCCGCACGCTGTCAACGCCCATGCAGCTCTCCACTAAAGACTCACGTTTCCTCCACTCCATCAACCGTGTTCGAAGCTGCCCGTCCCAATCAACTTCAGCAGGTCAATTTGTACCCCCAGCATCGACGAAACGCTGCAGCAGCCCCACCATCTTTGGTCTTCCCCATCTCACACGAGCAAGCTGCCATTCGTCCGCGTTAGTTCCCCAACCAAAGCAGCTGCTGCTTCCTTCGTCCGCATCTTCAGCCCATCTCCAGCAAATTTTCAGGCCCACCAAATCAACCGCCTCAGCTTAGGAAAATTCGGCCCAATAGCTCGCAATTTCAGCCCATCTCCAAAGTCCAGCAGCCCAGGTTCAGTAGCCCACGTAGCCTTCCTCTTAGCTCGCCACTTGAAGCCCAGCCGCAGCAAGCCCAGTTCAGTTTTCAGCCTTGGGTTCAGCCCAGTTTCGAGCCCGCAAGCCTTCTTTGAAGGCCTCAATTCGGCCTAAGAATTTAGCAGCCCAAGCCCGCAAAGCAAGCCCAGCCGAACTCAATAACAAATCTCAGTTTGGGTTGAGATTTGTTGGGCCGATTTTAGGCTCGGTCCAAGCCAATTGGCGCCGCCGCAATCTCAAGTTCGGCCGGCATCACGCCGCCATCGCGGTGAACCGGTTCTTGTTTTTAACTGGTGATGTTATGCACTAAACTCTTCTTAGTAGGCTAATGACGTTTAAGAGGTGTTTAGTTTAATTTAATTAGGGATTAGGTGGTTAGTTAAATTAGAATAGTGATTTATTTAGTTAATTATGCATGTTAGGTGGTTAGAATAGATTATTTAAGGCCTAGATAGGATGTACAATTTATCTAGAGTGGTTCGGGAATTTTCAGGGCCCGTTTTGGTATTTAATTTAGCATTTCCGGCCTAGGTTTGTATTTTTGGCATTTATTGGTATTTAATTAATTAATTTCCGTAATTATTTAATTAATTATCTATTTTCCAGAAATTATACTTGGATAACTGGTGATCGGAATTTCGTGCTGATTGCAATAGTATGCGTGGTTTATTTAATTGAGTGCTATTTTGTGCAAATTAAGTGAAAATTTTAATACTGGGTATTTATTCCAAAAAATTGAGTAATTTCGGTATTTAATCAGAAAATGCCGGGGCGTCAGTTTTTAACTCCGAAAAGGTTTTCAAACACTATATAAATAGTGGGATTTTCTAAAAGAAAAATATTGCATTTTTGGCCCAGCCGATCGTGTATCCACATACGATTATTTCTATCGGGTGTTTTTAACACGAAGAAATTAGGCCAAGACATTATTTTAATTGAGGAATTTAAGTGCGAAGCACAATGTCCTTGGCCAGGAGTGAATAATTGTCTGATGGTTTATAGTCTGGACATGTTGATTATAGGGTAATTGAGGTGATATGTGTCGGGTTGAGGGAACCCGATGGGTCGTGAGTAGGTAAAGGACTAAGTACTATACGAGTATGAGACTTCGTGTGAGTCACCTCTAGTGCCTTATACCACTACTATTGTAGTCAAGGGCTAAGTGTTACATGGCTACCTGAGTAGCATGGGAATTACCTCTAGTGTCTTGCAGTATTGTCATGCATAGAAAATGGCTAAGTACTACACGAGGAGTTACCTTTAGTGCCTTCTACTATTGTTTTTTGTAGTGAAGGGCTAAGTGCTACACGATAGAGAGACTTCGTGTGAGTTACCTCTAGTGCCTTATACTATTGTTATTTATGGTCAAGGACTAAGTACCGCACGATGAGAAGACTTTGTGTAGGGTCTCCTCTAGAGCCTTGAGTCTGATTTTGAGTGGGAATGTTGAATTGGAACGTCGAGAGTAATTATCGGGTGTAGGTGGAACCACCGATATGATTGACCGCGTCTGATTATGGGACGAAATTGTGTGACACAGAAGGGGATGTGTCATAACGATTTGGCCTTATAATCGAGACTCTTGTGGATTGTTTGATTGAATAATGGATTAATGGTGTTGATTCAATTGATTGATTGACTAAGATTGAATGAGATATTCGAAATGCTTGGGTGTTGTTACTGCATTTATGTGATATAGAAATTGTGCTAACATGTAGGAAGGAAGTGAGGTGAGGTAAGTTTTCGGTATTGTGTGATTAGGACGCCTCTGGGCATATTACCCTCCTAATCGAGGTTTAGAGCGTGAACTTGCTGAGATTTATATCTCACCCCATCGTGGGCTCAATTTTCAGGACCATAGAGCGGAGGACCTGCCGTGCTGAGGTGATTTGAATTGTAGGTCAGTTAGGACCACTTCTTTTTGGAAAGCTAGTCTTTTGTAGTCTTTTGGTTATAGACATTGTACATGACTTTATGTGAATATAAAAGCATGTTTGTTCATGAATTTGTTGTCCTGCTTTTCTATCCCGAGATGGTTACTGTAAGGGGATTTATTATTCGCTTCCGCATGTGCAATAAAACGAAAAGGGTCGGCAACTCGTCTTGGGAAGTCACAGATTTTTATCGACCAGAGAGGGATGGGCATGCGCTTGAGGATCGGGGCGTGACACAGTTGGTGCACTAGGTCCAACCAAATTAATTTAAGGAGTTGTGAGATTTAAGGGAACGTCAGCACGTCAATTACCAAGACTTGGAGAGGAGGCCTCAACATCAGCTTCAGGAAATTGAGAGGCATAGACATTCTCTGGATTTACAGGAGATCTGCTAACATCATCACTGGTAAAAACATGAGAAGAAGAAGTACCTATTTTCTCAGCATCTCCCCCGGTTTCCATTCCTACAGGTGGAGAAGGAAAATCTTCTTCTTGTTCTTTCTCAGTACCAGCATCAAAGTGTTGTTCTTTTTCTCTTCCATCTCGTACAGTTCCACTCCTAGTCTTCTCAGAATTCTCTGACAAGGATATTGCAAGAGTGGGTTCAAAAGAGTCATCCTGACCCTCTTCTTCTTTTGCTTCTCTTCTTTCTTCTCTAGCTTCTCTGCCTGCTTCTTTTTCTTCCATTGTTTCTCTTCTTTTTCTTTCTTCTGCTCTTCCTTCTTTTTCTTGCTCTATTTCTCCTTGACCGCTTTCCACTGTGTCCTGCGGCTGCTCAAAACTAACAAAAATCTGAAGGTTTTTCAAGGCAAATGCAGAGAGAGTGAGCTCATCTTCATCCTCTTCGTCCTGCAGGATAAGGGCTCTTCTCTTCTTGATAGGTGCATTCACAGGCTCTTGGCCTTTTCTTTTCCCTACAGTAGAGTCTTGTTTTGTTTTGTTGGGGGACTTCTCCTTCAAGCGCTCCAAAGCTTTGTTCAGTTCATTCAGCCTCATTTTTTATACCATCTTTAGTCCTATAACCATAGGAACAATGGTTCGAACACAGAGAGATGCTGGAAGCTGAATTTGAAAGTGTCTGAACAACTTGTTGTCCCTTATCCTTCACAACAGTCCTGTACATGTGCATAAGGATTGTGTGTGGCAACGAGAACTTCATCCCATTACGACGCCGAACATCGCTTTGCTTCGAACGAGAGACATCTGTCTTGGAGGTGGACTTGGGTTGGATGCAATTGATCACAACCTTGTGTAGCAAAATGTTTGAGGCAGACATTCTGGAATAGGTAATGCCCCCTTCAGCAAGTCTGTCCCGAACAAGAGACATTGTTGCATGACCAACAGACACATTTATTAGTTGGAAACTCCCTTTTTCCACACCAATAACATCCGCCAATGTGTCCACATCCACCACGAACTCTTTTTCCCTCATAGTAAAACGAAATCTATTCGCGTCAAGAAATGACAAGTTCGAATAGAAATATGTAGTTAATTCAGGGTAAGCGACAGAAGTCTTAGAGCAAAATCTTTCAAGTTGAAGGAGAGTCAGCTTCTCCCTCAGATTCACCATCAAAGAATCCAAGAAATCAAAATCCACAGATCGAGGGTTCATCACCCTTCTTTTCAACAATTTCGAGTAAGTCTTTTTATGCTCTTTATAACGAAACAAACTCGTTCCTTCACCACTCACATTAGTAGCAACGCCCATTCTAGGCTGAAAATTCTTATACAATTTCTCATCATCATCCTTCACCTCTGGTTGATTAAAGAACTATATCGGTGATCAATGGGAAAGTTAGCAAACGTTCTGTCTGTTGTTCCTTCAGGCGCAATGCCTAATCTTTCCATCATTCTCAAGCCTAATCTTTCCATCATTCTCAAAAACAAACTTTCATTTCGGTATCCTCATTCTCGCATAAATTCGTCAATAAAGATCATCGTACAACCACCTTGCTTCAACTGATTGTAAAGTTTAGAGACAAACTCGAGTTTTGACGTTCTTACATGTTCGACATCTTCCATGATCTCCTCTTCCATTGGTTGGCGCGGATGATTTTGAGTGGCATGCTCTGAAGAATGACGTTGTTGATAATGTTGTTGTTGTTGAGGAGAATCTTCTTCCTCGGTCAAGTCAAAATGGGTAGGATCCTCTGGCATATTCTGTAGTCCCCTGCTTTTGATCCGAGACGACTTCCTCAGAAAAGACATCTTCACAATCGAGGTGGATTCCACAAACACGTTCGAATGAAAAAGATGAAAACTTGTAGAAGAAGCTTGAGAGTAAAAACGAGAGAGTAGAAATGTGGCATCCAGGTTTTCCTCAGACCACGAATAAGTAACGGCTCGTCACGAATCGACGGAAGTGTCGTTGAACCGTACTATTGGCACCATTTGCGGACACTATTTCGTCATCGTCATCGTCAGTATTGCATTAGGTCATCGTTTCATCACCACCCGTCGTTTCGAAACATCAACTTTCGGAGAAAAATTGACCATGCACGGCCATGCACACGTCCGATATTAACCCCGAGCGGCCTCGCAATTGACCGAGCTGAAGGCCCGTAGCCCGTAACAGCCATGCGTACGTGAAAATTTACGACGGAAATTGTCGAAGACCTCCCAACCGTTCCTCATTAAGGACCGCGGACCAACACAACTTCGTACACAATTTTTCTCCTTGGATACCCACGCATACAACCACATTAAGTTGCCCATCTCCTCCATGCAACCGTTGAAGACGCTGACCCCAATTATCCATGCACAGTTCTTTTTACTTTTCGTTGGTCAGCAAATGGAAAACGTTTGACCTATGCAGCAGCTATGCACGACCTTTCTCTTCATGGGTCAACAATTGGAAGAGTGTTGACCAGGCTGCCACGTACGTTGCATGAAGGGGGCGAGCTGGCAAGTGCATTGCCCAAAACCTGGCTTCTCTTCGGTCGAAGAAGCCACGCCAAGGGTCTTGATGAGCTGAAGCCACGCCTCAAATGCTCTTTGCGCTGGCGATGGGAGGCTTGGATGAAGACCACGATACTCCACCTGTCCTTCGCTGGAGAAGCCACAGAAACTCAAGCAAATTGTTGACAGGTGTTGTCAACAAAACAGCAACGGAAGAGAGAGAGATCGTGGGTTTCCCTCGACGTCCAGCTCTCTCTCTAGGTGCGCACTTCTCCTCCATTTCCAGCGGTAAGTGCACCAAAGAGAGAAAGAGAGAAATCGCTTCCTCACTCCACCACCATCGACCCTCTTCTTAGTCCAAAACCCAGAAAATTTCCAATCCAAAACTGGGCGCCATCTTGCTCGCTCCTCACCGTTAGCCATCAACCTCCTTCGCCGCCGCTATTCGCTTTAGCCGCATCTCACCACACGCCGTTGAACCGTAGGACATCAAGGCAAGTGGAAGTTCACCTATCTATGTCTTTGCATGCTAGAATTGTCTGTGGAATGTTAGTAGATGTGAGGAAGTGTAGAAATTAGAGCTGCAAGTTGATTGGGATCACACTAGATGAAGTTAGAGCTAGAAGCAAAGCAAAAACAGTGCATGTATTGGATTTCGAATTTTTAGAAGGGAAATTAAGATCTAACGATCTGACTATGATGGATTTTTGGGAAGTAAAGAGGGTATATTGCAATGTAGTATGCTGGTATATACTTGCTTATGGGTGTTGGAGGTCGAAATCCATGGAATAGGAGCAGATTTCCCTTTGGCTAGTAAGCTGTTTTGCAAGGGACAGAACGACCATCGGTGCTTTCTCGATTTTTCTGTAATTATCTAGCCACAATTAGACTTAGATTACCTGATGAAAGTTTTAGGGAACATCCTCATGAAGAACATATCAAAAATTCAGAATAAATGAACAAGGAATGATTGCCGAAATGATTTTTCTATGAAAACACCAAATCTGGAAATTTTGCAGAATGTTAGTTAGGAACATCGATATTTTTGCCCTCGGTATGTAAGGAATCTGACTTGGTGTTCTTCATGAAATTTGTTCCTTTAGGTCTCATTGATAACATATAAAAATTTCATAATTTTCTGAGTCCATTTAGTATTTATTTCAAAAATTTTACCAGAACTGTGCATTGTAAAAATCGGGCTATTCTGTTCTCGAATTTTTCACAAAGTGTCTGAAGGCGAATGTGTTTCGAATGGTTATGTGATATGATGATACTGGCATTGGCATATCCTACAATATTGTGATGTGATGAGACTCAAGAGACATTTTGTCATTGCATTGAAAAGTGTTTTTGGAAATTAAGATGTTAATTGATACCGTTGGACCCTCGGGTCAACGATGCCCCGGGAGTCGGGATGCCCAGAGGTTCGAATGAGTCGATGCCCTTTGGATGCCTGGTTGTATTATGAATACATGCCCAGAGGTTTTCCCCGGGAGTGTCGGGATGCCCGGTTGTATTATGATACATGCCCGAAGGGTGAGGGCCTGTATTATGATGCATGCCCGGAGGGTAGGGGTAACCATTCTCATGGCGAGCCCCGGAGATTCCTCGTGATGCTAGGTGGGGTGCGAGATGCCTAGAGGTGTAACGCAACACGCTCTGGATGCTCGGTTGTATTTTAAATACATGCTCGGAGGCTTTCGCGACGCCAGGTTGGGTGCAAAATCCCAGAAGGACGCAAACATTGGTCCTCTGGGGGGGATAAAACCGTTTGAATGATTAAAACTAATGATTATATTAAGTGTGAGTGTGGTCTGGTTATGGGACTAAATTGTATGGCATGGAATGGGACGTGTCATTACAGTTTGGCCCTATGATCGGGACTGGTGTAACTAGACATGATGCATTTTGATTCTTTTGAAATCACGTTTGGCCATTGCATTAAAGGATTTCATGATTTTGATGCATACTTATTCTCTGACTATTTGTTTTTGTCTATCCTGCATGAGTCTAGATATTGATGGTATTGCTTGATATAGCTTGGTGAATCTGTTACTGCTGAGTGGTTGTACTCACCCCGTTTGGGGACTAACATTTCAAACTAGACAAGATACCTCTGCTGCCACCGCCACCAGCAGATGGACCAAGTGGTTGGATATGGCCGTGAGGAGGAGGACAGCAGAGGAAGGAACTTTTGGACGCCGACACTAATCGATGGACTTTAAGTATACGACTGTTGGAAAAGATGTCGGTCATCTTTTGAAGTGTAGCCGAGTATAGAAGACTACGGCATTTTGATGTACCGACGAATGATGTCCATCTGGTTTAAGTAAATAAAAGTGTTTGGCTTTTATCTATAAATGTGTTTAGTTGGTGTGCATCTTTTCTGAATATAGGGAAGGGAGTTGTTGGATACGCTTCTGCCATATAAATTGCGCGAGGGACCGATCTAAAAGATATAAACCCCCGGATTGATAGACCTTCGGGGCAAGTAAGAGAAAGGTAAGCGAACCGTGGCGACCCCAACGGATCGGGGCCATTCGGGGGTGCCACAAGAAATGAGGGAGTAGAGGTGAAAGATTAGAAAGTCTGTATGCTAGGGTTTGGTGAAAATGCTCGAAAGGAATACAAAGGTATATTAGGAAAATGAATGGTCACGAATAAAAGGAAATGAACCGCCACAAAGGGAATTTCCTTTTTCAAAATAACTGAAAATAAAAACCGCCTTTTTAAAAAATAAAAGCTGTCAAAGATTCAAAATTCAAAAAATAACTTCCAAATAAAATAGGCAAACAACTATTCGAATAAACGTACCTTTTTATCCCAAAAATAAAATACCTGGATTGGAGACTTTCTTTTACTGAAGTAGAGTTTGGAAGGTCTGAGTCTGACCAACTCCAGACTTTAACCTGTAAGGGATAAAATATTTAGTCTGGTGCAAATGGACTCAAATAAATTTTTCTCTAGAGGCTTTGTAAATATATCTGCCAACTGATTTTTTGAGTCAATGAACTGAATCATAATCTCCCCATTTTGAACATGATCTCTTATAAAATGGTGTCGAATCTCTATATGCTTTGCCCTTGAATGAAGAATTGGGTTCTTCGTGAGATTAATAGCACTGGTGTTGTCGCATATGATCTCAGTACACGATTCTTCAATTCCAAAGTGTAACGACGCGGGCCCTACTGTATAATATTGTCCGCTTTGGACACTGAATCCTCACGGCTTTAAAACGCATTATATAGATTAAAGGGACCCAAGCCTTTATAAACTAGCCCAGACTTCCCCTAAGCGATGTGGGATGGGAGACATGCCCTTAGCCTCACCCGCGCACGCCAAGGCGATCTCGGTCCATCCCTCCGTCGCCCCTGTGTCCGGGTCGTCACACAAAGTCTCTTAACCGTTGTCTTATCCACAAGATTTGAGAATAACAACTTCTAAGAGCCACATACTCTGCCTCTGCAGTGGATAGAGCCACAGTACTCTGCTTCCTTGAGAACCAAGACACCAGCATGCTACCCAACAGTTGACAAGTACCTAAAGTACTCTTTCTATCGACCCTACAACCTGCTAAATCTGCGTCTGAATATCCAAGAAGAGTAAATTCTTATTCTTTAGGATACCACAGATCTAACTTTGGAGTAGTTGCAACATATTTGATGATGCGTTTTGCAGCACTTAAGTGAGATTCTTTTGGATCTGATTGGAATCTAGCACAGATGCAAACATTAAACAAAATGTCAGGTCTAGATGCAGTAAGATAAATAAGAGAACCGATTATGCTCCTGTAAAGTTTTTGGTCTACATTCTTTCCTCCTTCATCTTTGTCCAACTTCGAAGAACTTAACATTGGTGTCCTTGTCTTTTTGCAATTTTCTAATCTAAATTTCTTGATGAGATCTTTTGCATACTTTTCTTGGTGAATAAAGATACATTCTTCTGATTGTCTAACTTGCAATCCTTGAAAGAAAGTTAACTTACCCATCATGCTCATCTCGAATTCATCCTGCATACATCTAGAGAATTTCTTTCCCTTAACAAAACCATTTTGGGTTAGGAATTTACTTAACCTTACATACTAGGCTCGAGGTGCTTGCTTCAGTCCATACAAGGCCTTTTTCAGTCTGTAAACCGAGTCTGGCTTTCTTGGATCTTCAAATCCAGGTGGTTATTCCACATAGACTTCTTCTTGGATAAATCCATTGAGGAAGGCACTCTTTACATCCATTTGGAATAACCTGAAATTTTTATAGCAAGCAAAAGCAAATAATAGTCTAATTGCTTCTAACCTCACTACTGGTGCATAGGTCTCGTCATAGTCTATCCCTTCTTCTTGCGTATATTCTTTGACCACGAGTCTTGCTTTGTTCCTGGTCACTTTTCCTTTCTCGTCCATCTTGTTCCTAAAAACCCATTTAGTCTCGATGATAGACTTACCTTTAGGTTTAGGAATTAGTTCCCAAACATCATTGATGCTAAACTGTCTGAGCTTTTCTTGCATAGCTTCGATCCAGCTTTCATCAGACAGAGCTTCTTCTACACTTTTAGGTTCTATCTCAGAAACAAGTGCTAGTGCACTCGACTCTTCTCGCCTTTTAGATCTAGTACAAACTCCTTCATCAATGTTTCCAATGATGAGTTCTTTAGGATGACTAGACTTATGTTTCCAGTTGCTGATTGGTCTGAGAGTCTATTGGTCCTCTACTTCAGTTGAGTCTTTGATCTCCAGAAAGAAGTCTGAACCACTTCGGGGGAAGTAGACTTTGTAAAGTCTAGAGCAGGTTCAGTTTCTTCAAGTTGAGTCCGATCCAGTTGATTTTGCATAAAGTCTTGAAACTTAACATTCATAGATTCTTCCATAGATTGAGTCATCTTGTTGAAAACTCTGTATGCTTTGCTTGAGATTAAGTAGCCAAGGAAAATTCCTTAATCTAATCTTTCTTCAAACTTCCCAGTTCGATCATTTGCATTTTTCATAACAAAATATTTACAGCCAAACACATGAAAGTAAGAAACATTTGGTTTCTTCTGTTTATACACTTCATAAGGAGATTTCTCTATAATAGGCCTTAAGAACACTCTGTTGATGATGTAGCAAGCTGTAAAAACTACTTCAGCCCAAAATCGAGAGGATATTTTACTCTTAATTAAGAGGGTTTTAGCCATCTCCTGCAAGGATCTATTCTTCCATTCCACAACCCCATTTTACTTTGGAGTGTATGGAGAAGAGAAAACATGCTGGAAACCAGATTCATCATAGAACTTCGCAAAGTCTTGATTTTCAAATTCACCTCCATGGTCTGTTCGTATGCTTGAGATAACATATCCCTTTTCATTCTGAACCTTCTTGGCAAACTTTAAGAAGTGAGAGAAAGTTTTAGAATTATTTGCCAGGAAGTAAACCCAAGTAAAACGAGAGTAATCATCCACGATTACTATGCATAATCTCTTTCCTCAAATGCTTTGAGTTCTGGTTGGTCCAAAGAGGTCCATATGCAGAAGCTGTAAAACTCGATTAGTAGAAACTTGATTTACAGATTTAAAGGAACTTCTAACCTGTTTTCCCAAAACACATGGGATGCATAACTCAGATTTTTGATAAGCCAGATTGGAGAGACCTCGAACAAGCTTCTTGGACGAAATCTTGACAATTTGCTTCATGTTAACATGACCAAGCTTTTGATGCCAGAGATTTGCTTCATCTTGAATGGATATAAGACACTGAGAACTTTCTGGTTTTCTATCCATAAGGTAAATATTCACATGCCTTTGTCCAGTGAAAGAATGAGAAAAGTCTTTACTTGTTCCCGAACAAATGCCTTCTTGGAAATTAATCTTGAATCATGTATCGCAAAGTTGACTTATGCTGAGTAGATTATAATTCAAACCTTCCACCAAGGAGACATTGTTGATAGTCAAGCTTCCAATCTTCACAGTTCCACAACCAACATTTTTTCATTTGCTGTTTCCTCCAAAGGAAACTTTTCTACCATTTATTTGAATAAGCTTTATAAAACAACTCGAATCTCCTGCCATGTGTCTTGAACAACCACTATCCAAGTACCATTTGATTTTCTTTTTGATAGTGACCTGTGATCAAAAGAAGAACTCAAGTTTCTTTGGTACCCATATTTTCTTAGGTCCAGGAGAGTTAGCATTAAAAACAGTCTTTGCCCAATCCCTCTTAATAGGTCTCCAAACCTTGGGACATTCCTTCTCGAAATGTTCAACTGTTACACTTTGAACATTTGAGAGCACTTCGGCCAACAAGTTTTACAAAAACCTTTTGAAAATGATTTTTGTAAAATGCATTTGTAGGTCTTTGTTTAATTCTTTCTTTAACTTTGGGAAAATCAATTAAAGAAATAGTTTCTCAAGTCATTCCCAAACCAGTTTTGTTAAAATAAGGTCTTTGTATAGAAAGAATTTTCTACAACTTCTCGAGATCCTTTTGAAAATCTTTTTGTGATATTTGAAATATCTTCTTTCAAAAATGCATTTTCTTTTGAAAGAGAATCTGAATTTTCTTTCAAATCAACAAAACTTTTATCCAGATTTTCAAACTTTTCTTTCCAAGAAGTTTCCTATTGCCTTAGTTTAGAATTTTCCCTCTTTAGCTTAGAAATCCTTTTAAGAGATGTTTTGAGGCTTAGACAGAGTTCATCTATATACTTCAAACTTTAACATGAATTTTTAGATTGCTAACCTCAACTTCTTTGTCTGAGTCTGAGTCAGAATATATTTCAAAGTCTGAGTCTAATTCTCAATTGGCTATTAGACAAATGTTGGCATATTCTTCATCACTTTCCTTGAATTCAGTGTCACTCTAGGTTTCAGCTTTGAGAGCTTTCTTATACTTCTCAGTTCTTTCTTTCTTTTTCTTCAACAAATGACAATTAGGTCTAATATGCTCCTCTTTTCTTGCATTCGAAGCATATTACATCTTTGCTGATCTCATTGTCCTCAGTTGGTCTCTTCTGGAAATTTTGCATGCTCTGCTTTTTCCAGTTGAATCTTCTTCCATTTGTATTCAACTTTCTGAACTTCCTAATCATGAGTGCTAGTTCTTCATCATCTATGTCCTCTTTTGAATCTGTATCATTAGAATCATCGTTAGATTTTAAAGCAATTGACTTTTTACCTTTAGGATCATTTTCCTCATTGATTTGCTCCACTTCATATGATTGAAGTGTGCCAACAAGTTCATCTACTGAAAGAGGTATGATCCTCTAGGTTTCTCTAATTGATGTCTTCACGTGATTCTAGTCTTTGGAGAGTCCACGTAGCAGTTTATTAACCTTCATTGGTCCTGAGATTGGTTGTCCTTGGTATGCCAAGCCGTTAAAAATCTCTGTGAAGCGACTAAACATATCAGTAATGGATTCTCTAAGCTTCATCTTGAAGGCTTCATACTGTCTGATTAGAATATTGATTTTTGTTCCCTTTACTCGATCAGTTCCTTCATAGGTAACATGCAACCTGTCCCTGACTTCTTTCGCTGTTTCACAGGAAGAAATTCGATTATACTTAGTAGGAGATAAGGCACAGTATAAAGAGTAGATAGCTTTAGCATCAAGAGCTTGTCTCTTGGTTAATTCTTCTTATGTCATTTTGCCAGCCTCTACAGCTTCCTTTCCTCTTTCTGAGGTTGATGTAGCTTTGGGATTGATTATTTTTTCTACCACATCCCATTCCAGGGGATCTTTCGATCTTAGAAATGCCTTCATCTTGTTTTTCCATACATTGTACTCCTTCCCATCAAAGTAAGAAGGTCTGGTGTTGCTTTGGCCTTCAACCAAACCTGGAGCCAAAATACTAGCCATAGATCTTTAGCTTAGAAGTAAAAACACTTTAATAGAGTAAGCACACAAGCTCTGATACCAATTGAAAGGGCTAGTAATAACACCTAGAGTGGGGTGAATAGGTGTAATAAAAATTCTCGCAAAATTCAGAAGTAATAATTGCTTTTAGAAAAAGACATACTAAAGACGAATTTAGACTTTAGCAGTTAAATAAAACTTCAAACAAAATAAAGGAGTTGAGGGAAGAGAATAAGAACACGAGGTTTATAGTGGTTCGGCTTAGATCAAGCCTACGTCCACTCTCCCACGCTGATAGCCTACTGGCTGGATTCCACTAAGAATGAAAAGAGATTTTACAGTCTTGCAGTCTCGACTTTACAGTGAAGAACCTCTACTGGTCTCACACGAAGTCTCATTGTGAGTTTCTCTCTTTTGTATACAACTTTGAGCTCAGTAAATGAAATAGCAAGGAACTAGGAAGCTTTAGACTTTGAAATTTTTCTTTCATGCTCATTCTCGAATAACTCGAGAGTCCGCCTTAAATACTCCTTCATGCCTTCACGACCGTTGGCACTTTCCAAAGGAATTCTTCCAATCTACCCATTGGACAGAATCAATCAAGGGGATCTCGAGTTGATTGATTGATTGAGATGAAAGCCTGTCAATCTTGTTCGCTCATACAATCATAATCTTGATTTCCATAAGTAGAACTTTCCAAGTTTGCTTGGCTTCCAAAAAATTTGATTATCGGAATTGATTCTATTAAGGATAATCAATTATGCAGGTGCTATATCCAACCAGAAAACCATCCATAAGCCGTATGAATCGAATCCTTGAAGAAATAAAGATAATCTCGCATCTGGATAAGTCTTCATACTTCAGTCTGGAAACTGTCAGTGTGGGTAGACTTTGAACCTAGAGTCTGGTAGTCTTTGGACTTTGACACTTCAGTCTAGACATCTTTACACTAGGCTAAGGAAAGGTTTTGTCAACTTTAAAACAGTAAAGGAGTTTTCTCCAACATGGAGCAAGAATGTCATTTGGGTCTTGGTCAAAAATAGTTCTCCACCAATCTTTTAAGCTTCTAGTGAATCTACTCACGAACTCAGTTAGTATGTCATACCGGTGTTCAACAGAAAGTGCTTTAGTATTAAGCCAAGCATGGAATTCTTGCAATCTATCTGCCCACTTAGAATATGGGATGTCATTGAGTGTGAAGTAGTATTTTGAAGTCAAAGACTTCTATTCAGGGTTTGAGTATTGGGGGTGCACTACTTCAGGCTTGAATAAATTTGATTCCATTTCTACTTCAGAAGAATCGGCCATAAAGATAGCAGGCACACGAGATACTGGTGTTTGTGGTTCAGAGGTTGAAGTATTTTTGGATGAGAGGGAAATTGATTCTAAGGCTGATTCAGAGGTGTCTTACTTGGCAGAGTCAAATGTAGCAATAGTTAGTATACTCTATCTACTTTGATCTTATAGGAAAGCCTCAAGTGGGTTTGAAACCACATGGGTAAAGGGAGGTTCTGAAAAAGGTTCAAGAGCTGGTTTCTTTTCTTCACTAATTTTTCTTGCTTCTCTATCTCCCTTGTACGGTTTCGAAGTGTAACAATATTCCTTTGATTGTGCTTTGGAGCTTCGTCAATAATTAAAGCAATTGATGTAGCCATAGAAGGGCCCACATCCATTTGAATCATTTGCCAAGGGTGAGAATATGGATTTGGAGGAGAAATAAATTTTCCATCCTACAGGAGCTTGATTTGTCTCTTCAACATTTCCATCTCAGCCGTTTGGTTTTCCAGATAATGATGGGAATTGTATCTCCTAGATTCCATTTGCTGAAGTTTCTTTTAGAATGTCTCAAGCAATTTATTTATGATCAAAGCCGTTTGATCAACCTTCTAGTCAACATGATCGAGACAAGATTGATGTCAATTGTCTTAAGAACATTATTATGGGCCAAAGCATTTTTTGACTGCCAATTCATGACAGCTTTAGCAGTCGTAACTTTCTTTTGCCTTCCATGGCCACCAATATCTGTAGGGTTTGGAACCTTAGGAATATGACGGAACAGATTATGAGCATCTGTAAATTCTTCTAATGCCGAGAATAGGGCACTAGAATTAGATCTTTCCAAAGGTGGAAAGTCTGAGGATTGGAACATACAGATAGATTGAAGGATGGGTGGTGGTGTTGGTTTTGGAAAACATGATAGCTGAGGTGTTTTAGGAACTTCAAGAGGAAAAGAATTCTTCTTAACCCATTTGTAGATGGGTTTATAGAAGGGTGAGACAACTAGCTTTAGGGGTGAGGGTTTCTTTTTAAGGGGTGACTGAGAAGATGGAGGAGGTTCACATGGTTCAGGGATTTTTGGAGGAGGCTATGATCAAGGTGGTCCATACAAGACCATAAATTGTAATTTTCCTCCATCTTCACCAAGAGGTCCAACGGTGGGGTCTCCATCAAGGTACCTCTGGTAAAGTTTATCTTTTGACCGTTTCTTTCTTCTGGACGGTCTATCATCTTCTTCATCATCTAGAGGATTTGTTCAAAGAGAGCACTGGCAATCAAGATCCCAAAAACAGTGTCCAATATGGAGATCTTTGTAGTAATGAATAGGACGTCCCTCCTGGTAAAAAAACTCAATCATGAATTTTGGATCCAGATGACTATCGTCGGTTGGAATATGAGCTGCACAAGGTTGCATTATAAAAATAATAGGAAAAATAGAAGATGTGGATTCTTCATTTTCCTTGCTAAATTTGATGACAACCGTGCCATCTTTCTTTTTGGTGAATAAAGATTCTGTGGATTGAATAGTCCTGGAACTTTGGTGGATTTTTTCATAGTTTGTTACCCACATCTCTTGGAGTAACTTAACTAACTGATCTTGAGGAATTTGTCTAGGCACATGGATACAGGAAAAATATGTATTCTACTTTTGCTAAACCATTCTCTTTCTCTCCTATCCATTCTATCAAACAGGTTATTAAGCATACTCCTAAAGAAGTTAAAGAGTATGTTCAGTCCTCGAAATTTGAGCAGCATCCTATCCCAGCTACCCAGCAAGAACACTTTGTCACCCTTCCATGACAATAGATATAGCAATGTTATACGCATCTTCACTTTGGTGCCATTAGACTTGCTTTATCCTTTCACGGAAGGAAGGGTTTACTTGCGGTTGCTCGAATGGCTCTTTTAGACACTCGTTTGTTAGACTACCAACATGCTTGCATTGGTACCATTCAAACCCTCTTAGGGCCTGTTTGGCAACTTGCCAAACAATGTTTGTTTCTATTCTTTTGTTCCCGGGAGTAGACTTGGAACCGAAATGCGTTTGGTAAGATTTTTGTTCCCGAGAACAAATTTCTATTTTTTTTATTTTCGGAACTAGATTTGGAATAGAATCGAGAATAAAAAAAAATTGATTCTTTGTTCCCATCAACAATTCTAGAATTAAATCAACCTATTTTGTTTTCTTTTTCCTCTTCTTTCTTCTTGTTCTTATTCCTTCTCCCTTGTTATTCAAGTGCTGCCGCCCCCACCATTGCCGTTCGCCGCTGCCGCTGCCCCTCGCCGTCCGTCGCTGTCCACCGTCCGCCGCCATCTGCAGTTGCCGGTCGCCAGCGAGCTCGCCGTAGGCTAGGCAAGCCTCGCCGGCCTCCCTCGGCCACCGGCGCGGCTCGACCTCGCCCGGATCTGGTGAGGCCAAGCTCACCCAGCCACCGACGGCTCTCAACCTCGCCGGGCACCGTGAGGTCGACACCATCCGGCTTCACCAGATATAGGCAAGGCTGTTCGCCTAGCTAAGGCTCGACCGATGAGGCACGTCCTCGCCGAGGGCCGCAATGCTCCTGTGAGGTCATCGGCCCTCGTATGGCCGGCCGCCGGTCATCCCGAGGCCGGTGACCGGTCACCTTGAAGAAGAAGAAGAAAGGGAGAAAGAAAGGAAAAAGAAAAAGAAATGAAGAAAAAGAAAAAAAATAAAAAATAATTTAAAAAATAAAAAAAAATTGATTTGAAGTAAGAATTGAAATTTTGTTATATATAGAATACATATTTAATTTTGTATTTTTTAATTTATTATCGTATTTATATTTGTAGTTTATACTATAGTTTATTTTTACTATTTAATAAAAATTTGATTGGTTAATATTTTTATTACTTAGTATAAATATAATTAAATAATAGAATTTCTATGATTTGATAGAATGGAATAGAATCCTAGATTCGAATTCTTTTGAAATTGAAAATATAATAAAATATAATATGATTTCTTCACTCATAAGAAGACAATTATATTGATGAGTGGTCCATGAGAATTCAATATCAAATTTACACTCATCTAAAAAGGTAATTGAAAAAGAATTGGAACAGAAATTTTATGCAGTTACCAAACGCATTTATGTTCTTTTTCTTTTCCAAAATAAAAAAATTTATGCATTTACTAAATGCGTTCTTTTGCTAAAAAATTGTTCCCCAGAACAGAATAAAAAAGAATCATTTATAATCAGAAATTGTTTCCGGGAACAGAATGGTTACCAAACGCGCCCTTAATATCGAAACAAAGTGTTTGTTATGTTGTTTCCAAATTTCAATATGGCTCTCTCGGATCCATGACTTCTCTCAACCCTCAAGATTTAGTTATAGATTATTGGAGCACCTCAAACTCCATATTCAATTGCTGCTACCTTACATTACCAAATGGTTTACCGGGTCCAGAATCATGCCATTGATCTCAACTTCCTTGGTTTTGAAGATGCCTTGTTTATTTAAGTAAATAATGATCAAACCGCCTGTATCCATGTGCCTAGACAAATTCCTCAAGATCAATTAGTTAAGTTACTCATGGACATGTGGGTAACAAACTATGAAAAAATCCACCAAAACTCCAGGCTTATTCAGTCCACGGAATCCCAATTTACCAAGAAGAAAGATGGCACAGTTGTCATCAAATTTAGCAAGGAAAAAGAAGAATCCACATCTTCTATTTTTTTCTACTATTTTCATGATGCAACCTTGTGCAGCTCATATTCCAATCGACGATAGACATCCAGATCCAAAATCCATGATTGAGTCTTTTGACCAGGAGAGACATCCTATTCATTACTACAAAGATTCTCATACATGACACTGTTTTTAGGAGGCTAATTGCCAATGCTCTCTTTGAACAAATCCTCCAGATGACGAAGAAGATGATAGACCATCCAGAAGAAAGAAACAGTGAAAAGATAAACTTTACTAGAGGTAACTTGATGGAGACCCCACTATCGGACCTCTTGGTGAAGATGGAGGAAAATACCAATTTATGGACTCGTATGGACCACCTCGATCATACCCTCCTCCAAAATTCCCTGAACCATGTGAACCTCCTCCACCTCCTCGGTCACCCCTTAAAAAGAAACCCTCACCCCAAAAGCTAGTTGTCTCACCTTTCTATAAACCCATCCATAAATGGGTTAAGAAGAATTTCCTTCCTCTTGAAGTTCCTAAAACACCTCAGCCCTCATGTTTTCCAAAACTAGCATAACCACATGTCCTTCCATCTGTCTGTATGTTCCAATCCTTAGACTTTCCACCTTTGAAAGGATCTAATTCTAGTGCCCCATTCCTGGCATTAGAAGAATTTACAGATGCTCATAGTCGGTTCTGTCATATTCCTAAGGTTTTGAACCCTACATATATTGATGGCCATTGAAGCAAAAGAAAGTTACGGTTGCTGAAGCCGTCCTGAATTGGCAGCTAGAAAATGCCTTGGCCCAGAATAATGTTCTCAAGACAATTGACACCAAGCTTTCGACTGTCCAAGCTCGTCTTGATCATGTTGACTAGAAGGTTGACCAAACGGCTTCGGTCACAAATAAATTGCTTGTGACATTCCAGAAAAAACTTCAGCAAATAGAATATAGGAGATACGTTTCCCATCATTATCTGGAAGACCAAACGGTTGAAATGGAAAAATTGAAGAGACAAATCGAGCTCTTGTAGGATGGAAATCATTCCTCCTCCAGATCCATTTTCTCAGCCTTGGCAAACGATTCAAATGAACATGAGCCCTTTTGTGGCTACATCAATTGCTTTAATTATTGACGAAGCTCCAAAGCAGGATCAAATGGATATTATTACACTTCGAAAACGTATAAGGGAGATAGAAAAGCAAAGAAAAATTAGTGAAGAAAAGAAGCCAGCTCTTGAACCTTTTCCATAACCTCCCTCTATCCATATGGTTTCAAACTCACTTAAGGCTTTCCTGTGAGATCAAAGCAGATAGAGTATAACAATTATTGCTGCATTTGACTCCACCAAGCAAGAGTGTTTAGAGCTCACACATTATATACTAGTAATGTTTGCACACAAATATGCATCAACCAATGATTATCTATCCGCCAAAATAATCATGCATCAATCTCATAACATATCATATCACACCATGAATTCATTTATCAACTTAGCTCTCACTTTTTAAAATAACATTTTAAAAGCACTTATCGTTTTTAAAATGAGGATTTCATAACCACATAACACATTTATCATGATAAGCACTTATCACCTTTTTGATAAGTGCTTATCACATTTAAAATTAAAATAAAATAAGCACTTATCATATTTTTGATAAGTTATCACATTCACTATTCACTATTCATGATAGCTTATCACTTTCATTTATCACCTATCATGATAGCTTATCACTAGCATTTATTACTTATCATGATAACCTGTCATCCTAATCCACTTATTACATAATCTTACTATTATTAACCTTAACCTAACCCTAATCCTAAGCACAACTACCACCCTAGACAAGAATTAGGAAGTTACTCACGGTTTGGATCTTTGAGCTTCAATGACAAGCAGCGACGGTGAAGGCACGACAATAGTGAGGCAAAGGGTAGTGGTAGCATGCGGCATAGGGAATGGCTCATGGCCATGAGGATGGCATGGCACGGTAAAGGAAATGGGTCACGATGAGGTGGTAAGGGTAGCGGTTCGACGGCGAGGTGGTGGTAGTGTGTTCACAACTACAATGACAGCAAAGGGTGTCAAACGATGGACAACAGCTCAATTGATAGAGAAGAAATGGGAATGAGATGAGATGAGAGAGAGAGAGAGAGAGAGAGAAACGGGTATTGGGGTTCAATTTAGAGAATATGAGAGGGAGAGGGAGTGCCGAGTGAGAGAAATTGAGAGAGAAAGAGAGAGAATGAAAGAATTGAGTAAAATCAGAGAGAGCAAGGCCAGCTCAAACAAGATTTTCCTATCCAAGCATGAATGATCTCATGTACAATCCTCCTTAATTTGCTCTTGGCCAAGCCATTGAATGGCCAAGATTGCTTCTTGCAAACTTCCCCTCCAATTTTCATTTAATGCAAAACATTATGCTTGAGCTAGAATTAGGATAGGTAGTCTTCTCTCATCCTTCTTCCATTTGGGCGCTCCTTTCCTTCATGCATGCCAAAAATTTTTGTCTCATTAGCCTACAAGCTTCTCGAAAGGGTAAAATGGGGATTAAACCAACTATAGTCCAATTCACTATTCATGCACATGGGCATCTTAATATGCAAGCTTCCAAAAATCAAATGTGGGCTTGAATAGATTAATGGGCTCTCTTAGGCCACCCATAGTGGGCATTAGGCCCATTGGGCCTGTCATGACCTTAACTCCATTCTCAGGGCCACGATCAGTAAGGGTTATTTTCGTGATATCCCAAGCGTATCACCGTCCCGTTTCTTTTTACCTTTTCATTAAGTACATGCGGAAGCGTACATATGAGACCCAGACAACAACGAATAGCCAGGAAAACAACCACTTGCAAACACACAATTACATCAGTTATATTTACATGCCCTTTTGTCATGGGCCATTATATTTACAATCATTACATGCTCCATGCTCCAAAAGGCTGGAGTAAATCTTAGCTCCTCTATTGAAACTGCAACTCCTTTATACCTATAATTCTGAAAAACAACGGGGTGAGTCAGGGACTCAGTAAGTAAAAACTCCTAATTCTCTACTAGGAGGATATCTCATTATCAAAATCTAGTGGGTACAACACTCACAATGCAATGTCAGTGGTAGATCAATTGCAAACATATTCCTATACCTCGACTACATGCAGATGTCCATTATCGCATACTTCAATGCATGCTTACCTTCAACATATAAACACATCAACATATCATACTTATGCATATACCGGCACTCATGCAAATTCATTTACCGTTATCCTGGCTCAACCAGGCCCTCTTGGCTCAACCGAGGCATCCAACTTCAAGCTAGGCATCCTAGCTCAACTAGAGCATCCCAACTCAACTAAGGTTGGAGATAATGGCCATGCACGAAGGACCATGCAGCCACATTAAATTGCTTACCCCATGCAGCAATTGAAGGCACAAAGACTTTTGACTCTTGTGGCCATGCACACGCGATTTCGGTGGTCAATGGAAGGAGAATCATTGATCGAGAGATGGCCAGCAACGACCACGTCTCCCTCCCCTCCATCGGACAGCGACAAAGGCCTAGCCATGCAAGAGGCCACACCTCCTTCCAGCTGTTGACCGTTGAAGCTACCACCCGCCATTTTCTAGAGAATGGCTTGCATGGTTGATGAGCAGAGGGCATGAAGGAGAAGCTGAGTATTGTTCCTCTTCACCCATTTCCCCAACACTTAGCTCTTTCTCTCATTTCGGTCATAGAACCAATGAATACGAAACATAAATTCTCTCCCTCCCTCTTGCCGGTATCTTGCCGTTCATCACCGTCGATCGTACCACCTTGGCACCAATCTCTCTTTACCGTGTCGTAGTAGCTACCGGCCGTGTCTCCGCCTACCATTTGCGCGGTCTAGCTCACCTTAGCGGCACGCGTGACCAGCGAGCTCCCGGATTTTCCCCGCCGTCGACGTCGTCGGACCTAAGGCAAGCGAAAGTCTACTAATCTATATAGTGTATTGCTGTTGTTGCCTGAGGAAGTGCATTGTTAGATTGGATTGTTTGAACTTTGTGTTGGATGGTGGAATATGGGATGACCGAATTTGTTTGGGGCTAGATGATTGAGGTAGCTTTATAGTTCTCGTGAATACATGTGATTTTGGCCTTCGAATATGCATCAATTTTGGTGGTTGCGAAGCTTTGAAAATTTTACACGTAAATTATTTTAGAAAATTTCCCGATTTGCATTGAAATTGCTATGTACCGTGGCACCACTCTCAAATGTTTTAAGAAATGTGTGGTGCTTTCAAAATTCCGAACCTTTTATATAAACCATTCAAAAACCTTGAAGTCGGGATTGAGAATTTGGATTTGCCGAGGTGCCTATTTCAAATTTCCTTATGGTTTTGATAAATCGTTTCATTCAAGCCGCAAGGTGCGAGTACAACTCGAGGATTTATATGCGGATTTCGAAACACATTGGAGGGTTAATCGTGGAAGTGGAGCTTATGGATTTGGTATCGTGCTTTTGATTTCGTGAATTGATTTCATTTATATGAGATTGACATACGTTTTAAAGACTATTGTTGTTGTATTGATGTGTCTTGGAAAACCTCATTTCACATTACTTGATAACATAAAGTGGGATTTTCAAAAACTCAAGGGATTTTCCATGTTGGTGATTCAAAAACGTTTTGGCATTAAATTGATTCGAATACTACACCATGGTTGAAATATTATTGATGCCGTCGGACCCCTACGACGATGATGCCCCGGGTTTCGGGTTGCCTGGAGGATCGTGATGGCAATGCCTCTGGATGCCTAGGGACTGGTGAGCCCTAGAGGTTCCTCGGGAGAGTCGAGATGCCTGGAAGTGTGACGCAACACGTTCCAAATGCCTGTGGCACATCATTGACATGGTGAGCCCCGGAGGTTCCTCATGATGCTAGGTGAGGTGCGAGATGCCTGGAGGTGTAACATAACACGCTTCGGATGCCCTGTGACTGAAATATGGAATCGGAGGCCTTCATGATGCCAGTTGGGTGTGATATGCTTGGAGGGACGCAAACACCGGTCCTTCGGAAGATGGTGGTAGTGAATCTAAATCTATCGAGTTCTAAAGCTTGATTATTCTGCTGTGTTATGCCATTTCGTTAGAAAATTCTATTGGTTTAATGCATATCAATTCCTCAAGTTATGTGTTTTGTGTATCTTGCATGAAATCGAGTAACGGTAGTTTTACATAATATAGTTTAGTAGAGCTTTAACTGCCGAGTAGTCGTACTCACCCCTCGTGGGACTAACATATTTCAGAGTAAGAAAGATGCCACTGTTGCCTGCACCTCCTGGTACTTTTTATGGGATCTCTATCGATTTACAATGGGAACAATCGGAGCATCATGATCCTAATTTGCTGGGACTAACTTTCGTTCGGGTGAGGGTGATACTGACAGTCGACACTAGCCTTCCCTCGAGTCTCATGCATTAGGAATTTGTCATCCTGTATGTCCGTAGGAACGGACGTACTGGGCCGCCGACACCGCCGCCAGGACGTTGACGGGGGTTCGAATGGCGTAGAGTGATCGAGGTTACGTGGACAGCAGGAAATTTTTGGACGTCGGCACTTGATGATGGACGTCATGTGAATAGCTACTGGAAATGTCAGTCAAACTTTTTGGATATAGCCAAGTATATGAAACTTCGGCTTTTGATGTACCGACGAACAATGTCCATCCAAAGGTATGTGAATAAAAGTGTCTGGTTAATATCTATGTGTGTATTTAGTGTGTATCATTTCAATGCTAAGTAAGGGAGTTGATGGATCCACTTCCGCCATGTAAATTGCGCAGGGACCAATGAAGTATGTCATAGACCCCCCCAAGACTTGTGGATTCCAATAAATCCATTGATCTAACAAGAAGAATGTCCAAGACAAGGAAGCGATGTGGCGACCCTAACAGATTGGGGGCCGTCAGGGGGCGCCACACCAAGCGAACCTTGACCTCAGGCGTGAACACACTCAAGCATGCAAACATGAGCAAACACACAAAAGAACATTACAACATACACACGGCTTACGCGGGTGAGCACACCACTAAACTGGATGATGTAGGCTATCGCCCTAACCAAGAGTTAGAGGTTCTACTTACCCTCGATGAACCTTGATGAACCATAGGTGGTTTTACCAAGAGAAGGCCGTCTGATGAGGCGGTGGTGAGCGAGTCCGAGAGAGGAAAAGGGCGTGCAAGAAAGAAAGAGGGGAAGAAGTGAGCCAAAGGATGAGAATGAATGGGGGTGGTTCTCTTATTTATAAGCCAAGCTTCATTAATGGCTCTAACTTATTTTTCAAAGAAGATCCTATCATCATGATTACCGAATCTTGTCCTTGTCACCTAAGTTAGTGAGTCATACCTTCATTTAAGGACTAGCCTCCAAGGAACACGTGCTACTTATTCCCCAAGCCACTCTTGATTGGTCCGCCTAAGCTTATGAGTCACCATTTCATCATTACTTGGCCTAACTTAATCGCCAAGGAAGATCTTATGCAATGATGATCAAATCCTCAAATGGCCACCTAAGCTAGTGATTCATCCCTTCATTTAATGCTTAAGATATGGCCATCATAAGTCTTGGATCTTTGGCACATTTTTCATGGTTTTTCTTGCTCATTAAGCGAAGCATTCTAGAACCTTCCTTGGTATGGTTCACTTAAGCCAACTTGCTATCCAAGTTTCTTCTCTTTAACACACCAAGGTCCAAAAGCATTTAATGCATTCTTATCTTTAAGCCAAGAAGTCTCTAGATTAGATTGCTCCTCAAGTTGGGCATGCAGCCCCCTTCCTTTCCCAGTTGGGTGTGTGACCCTCTTGCCCCGGGGTGAATGACGGTTTCAAGTAATTCCCAAAATCGGCATCCTTACCTTATCAAACGGGCTTGAAAAATGATAAAATCTTGATATGTTGTAGAGAAGACCTCAAAGAAAAAAAAACATTTTTCATGAAGGAAACTTAGGCAAATTCGTGCTGTACAAAGAGCAGTAATTCAATGAACACAACCCAAAAATTCGTCCGTCAAGTAGATTCAACGGTCAGAGAGAGAGACTCATTTCGAAATCCAAATCTTCACATAACTCTTTGAAATATTAATATGTTGTAGATGTGGATGTCTTCAAAACTTTTGTGGAGGAAGAATGTCCAAATTGAAAAGGGAAAATTTTATAAAAATTCGAGAAAGCAACTTGGTTATCGTTTTCACTATACTGGGCAAGTTCTATACTGTAATTGATTGGGCCTTCATCCCAAACATTTCACCTCAGAAAAATATGAAATTTAAGTATATTGTAGCTTAAGATGTTTTGAACAACTTTCATGAAGGAAACTTCTCCAAATTCAGAACACGAAAAGCTCTATAAAATTGGAAATCAAAAAAGGTCTAGAAATTTCGAAAAACTGGAAAGTCGAAACCTATGAAATCCTAGGTGGCATGTCTATGGAGGAGAGGTGGTGCCCTACTTGGCTTCCAAGATCACTTGTCATCATTCCTTTAGACCATGAGTTCATTAATTATTTTGGACACCTAAACCTCCATACGCGTTACCCTCATTTAATGCGTTTGACTCTTGTTCTTCAAGAAGATTAGCCTATCTAGCTTGGCCTCTAGGTCTTCTGAATAGGCTTATGACTCACCCTCTCTTAATGTATAACCATCCAAAATTTCATGATTACCTCTCCAAGGGTAAGACTAATTGTGCCAAGTGTCCTCTTAGTCATCAAGCCTTAATTAACTACCTTCCAAGAGCATTAGATGCACTAAAGGAAATATCTAAGTTTGAAGGCCATCTCATTGGGCAGGAATTAATCAAGTTTGACTGTGGCCAACTACCTTATTTGGCCCGAAATTCATGCCTAAGCCATGATCGGACGAAGTCGGATGCAATCGAGCATAACTAGTGAAACCAAGTGCGAACTCCTCATTTACCATGTAAAGGGTCGAAGTTGAGGATGTTACAGGGCCTGCCTAAGGCTTGGGCCCTCGTGGCTCCTCGTTTGCAGCCTGTTTCCATTTTTTCCCAAATTTCATGATTCGCTGATGAAAAATTGAGTTTTCATCCTAAGATGACCATTTATAGCTTTCTCGTGATTTGTCGATTACCATCATAATTCCGCTCCATAGATAGGGGTCAAATTAAAGATGTCACAACTCCTCCCTCTTAAAGAAATTTTGTCCTTGAAATTTGCAAAATTACTCATCTTCAAACAAATGAGGATATTGACGTCTCATTACGTCCTCACTTTCCCAAGTCACTCCCTCAATACCACGATGTTGCTAAATTACCTTTGACTAACAGAATGACTTTGTTGCGCAACACTTGCTCCTTGCTGTCAATGACTCGCACCGACTATTCAACATACGATACTCGTCATTGACTTCAATTTCCTTATAACTGAGCATGTGTGCCAAGTCCGATTCATATCGCGAAAGCATAGTTTTGATATGAATGATAGATTTTTGGTTAGTGATGTGTGCAAGTGTATGATATATTTTGTAAAGGATGGACAAGAGACAAGCTAGGATAATTAGAAGACATAGGTCATGGGATATGGGGAAAATACACGTGAAACACATTATGAACCCGAGCAAGACCGGGTGGCAACGCTAATCGTAGGCCAATGTTCTTATTCATTCCAAAATCTCGAAAGGTCCAACGTACTGGGACTTAGCTTTCCTTTCTTGCCAAAATGTGACGTTCCTCTCATTAGCAACACTTTAAGGAAAACGTGGTCACTTACTTGAAATTCCAAAGGCCTTCGTCATTTATCCGCATAGCTTTTCTAGTAGCTTTGAGTTGTCCTTAACCTGTCCTTGATAATCTTAACCGCATTGCAAACTACTGAACTAGCTCAAGACCAAGAATCCTTCTTTCTCCAAGTTCGTACCAACAAACAAGTGTTCTGCAGGCACGACCATATAGTGCCTCGAATGGTGCCATTTCAATGCTCTGCTGGTAGTTATTGTTTTATGCGTACTTGACAAGGTGTAGTTGATCTTCCCATCCTCCTTTAAAGTCCACAACGCAAGCTCGTAACATATCTTTGAGCATCTGAATGGTCCTCTTAGATTGACTATCTGTCTACAGATGATAGACTGTGCTAAACTACAGCTTTGTTCCCATGGCAGTCTGTAGGCTTTTCCAAAATGCTATCGTGAACTTAGGGTCTTGATTTGAAGTTGTAAACGCTAGTACGAGCACCTAGAGGGGGTGAATAGTTGCGAAAACAATTTTTGCTGAGTAAACCAGAAATTATAATTTCAAATCTGTTTAGCAATAGACTTTAAAATAGAAATTAGACTCTAACAATTAAATAGAGTTACGATCAAGGTAAAAGGGTTTAAGGAAGAGAATAAGAACACAAGGTTTATAGTGGTTCGGCTTAATCCAAGCCTACGTCCACTCTCCCGCATTGACAGCCCACCGGCTGGATTCCACTATGAATCAAAAGAGTCGTTACAGATCACTTCCTTGATTCCACAAAGTGTAGACTCTACTACACTTCCTCAAGGCTTCACAAAAGTATAAACTCTTTTTTGAGTACAAGTTTATGCTCAACAATTGAATTGACAAAGAACAAGAAGCTTCAGACTTTGGAATTTATCTATCTCGCACTAACTCAAATAACCATAGCGTCTTCCTTATATACTCCTCCATGCCTTCATAACCGTTGGCACCTTCCAAAGGAGTTCTTCCAATCTACTCGTTGGACAGAATCAATTAGGGAGATCTCGAGTTACTTAAGGAATGTGAAGATAGCCCACCAATCCTCGCTCGCCCATACAATCGGATCTAGGTTTCCATAAGTAGAACCTTCCAAGTATACTTCGCCAATCAACGAATCCAATTTATTCAAATTTAAATCAAACCGAATAATAGATCTTGAGGTGCTATCTCCACCGTGAGATCCGCTCGAATCAAATCCTTAAAGAAATACTTGAATCTGGATAAATCTTCTTCGTCGGTCTAGAAACCGTCAATGAGGGCAGACTTTACATTTTGAGTCCGGCGATCTTCGACTTTGACGATCTTCGACTTTGACGGAAGAGTCTCGCGAGTCTTCGACTTTGTCGAGTAAGTCTCGCAAGTCTTCAGACTAGACTGAAAATGTTTTGTCGACATCAAAACAAGTAAGGAAGTTTTCTCCAACAATCTCCCCCTTTTTGATGGTCACAAAACTTCTGCAGATTTGGATATTTTAACCTGCAAGACAATACTTAAGCAAACATGGATATTTCATAAATGGATAAAGATAGTATTGAATCTGCATCCACAGAAAATGTGTTAGTCCAGCATAAACAACTTAAACAACTATCTTTGCCAACACTTAAAGTACTGCAAGCAAGCATTAAACAATAATCCAAATCCAAACATTAATCTAAATTTAAATCACCACAACCAGACAAAAGTAAAGTTTAAAACAGAGTCGAAATAAGTCAAATCTAATCAAATCTGCTGCACTCGCCTTCTCCCCTTTTTGTCATCATTAAAAAGGAAGAAATGAAAAGAGAATGAAATTAGGATTGTCTTGGAATGTGAACAAGTTGGAAATCTCCCATCGACCGGACAAAGTGTCTTCCAACTTTTTCAAATCGTCCTTCAAATTTTCTATTTCATGACTCTTGGCAAAGGGCTTGAACTTGAAGAGTAAGAGTCTGGATTTGATCATTCAACGAAACCGAAGAGGCTTGACCGGCATTCCGCAGAGTTTGAACTTCATATCCCAGAGCGTAGATCTGACCTCTCATCTCCATAAGAATATCAAGCACTCGTCGAAAGTCTACTCGCTTATCGGGCCCGAGTGCTTGCCTCAAAGATGGTCGATTGAGGAGTATTTACGTAAGATGGCATCTCGAGCATGAGTATCCAGATTTGGAGAAGAAGCCTCATGACCTTCCTCGGGGAAATTGAGATGCATAGACATCTTCTGGATCTCGCAGGAGAGCGGCTCACATCTTCACTAGCAAAAGCAATTGAAGAAGTACCTCTTTTGTCGCAACTCCCCTGTTTCAAAGCCTTCGGGTGGAGAAAAGTATTCTTCATGCTCGTCTCCTCATCGCTGTCATGATGCTGCGGTTCTTCTTGCTCCTCGTCGTCTTCAAGTTCTTTCTTCCTCCGCCTTTCCTTATCGATGCCCCATCTTCTTCCCTCTCGTTCTTCCTCTTCTCTCGTCTTGATCCTCTTTCTCCTCTCGTCCGTGGGAATGTAATGCTGAAGATTGCTTAATGCAAGAGCCGATATGGTTACATCTTCCTCATCTTCTTCATCCTCCAAGATGAGTACTCTTCTTTTCTTGGATGGAGCTGTCATGGGCTCCTTTCCCTTTCTTTTTGCAGCAGAAGAGACTTGATGAGTCTTGACAGGAGTCTTCTCCTTGAATTGCTCCAAAGCTTTGCTTAGCTCTTTCAGACGCATCTTGGAAACCATCTTCAGTCCCACCACCATTTGATCACACGATCAAACACAAAGAGTATTGGGAGGCTGAATGTGAAGGTGTCTGAACAGCTTGGAAACAAGTGCTGAGTAAGGAAGTTGGCCCTTGTTCTTCACCACCGATCTGTACATGTGAAACATTATAGTGTGTGGTAGAGAGAACTTCTTGCCAAAGCATTGATGGCATACATCGCATTGCTTCTAAATTTGAAACATCGTCTTTGAAGTCGATTTTGGTCTCGGCATGCTGATCACTATCTTGTGAAGAAGAACATTTGAGGCATTCAACCCGACGTACGAGATTCGTCCTTCGGCCATCCCATCTCGAACGAGTTCCACCGTTGCCCGGCCAATAGACACGCCGATCGATTGAAACTCCCCTCTTTCAACCCCAATCACATCGGCCGGGTGTCCATGTCAACCACATAATCCCGATCTCTAACGCCGAATGAAAATCTATTCGCATCCAAAAAGCTTAAATTTGAATAGAAATAAGCAAAGAAGTTCGGATGTGCTACCGTTGTCTCGAGAGCGTAATCTATCAAGTTGAAGTAAGGCAAATTTCTCCCGCAAGTTCACCTTCAGAGAGTCTAGAAAATCAAAGTCTACACTCCTTGGGTTCATCACCCCTCTCTTCAAAGAACTTAGTATAATGTCGTTTATGTTCCTCAGAACGAAACAAATCTGTTCTGTTGCTTCTAAAATTCGCAGCAATACCCATTATAGACTTAAAATTTGTGAACATTTTCTCATCATCATTTCCTTCGGGTTGATTATGTCCACTTACATGTGGATCACTTGGAATATTCGCAAAAGCTCTATCTCGCCGAGCCCGCAAGAGCGATTCCCAAGCGTTCCATTGTGCGCAAAAATGGGTTTCATTCCTATACCCCTTTTCTACCAAAAACTCGTCAATGAAACTCAAAGCGGAGCCTCCTTCTTTTAAAGCAAAGGTACGTTTGTAGGTAAAAGCGGGCTTTTGAGACCTTACAGTGCGACATCCACGACGGTTTCTTTCTCCGCTTGCTGTTGTGGTCTAGCCTGAGAAGAGCGGCGCGGTTGAGAATGTTGTGGGCTCTGCTGTTGTCTCGGAGAATCTTCTTCCTCGGTGAGGTCAAAATGCGTAGGACCCTCACGCAAAGGCGGCGGTCCCCTACTTGCGATTCTTGAGGACTTTCTTTGAGAGGCCATTATCACAGTCTTTAGGAGATTCCAAACTCGATTCGCGAGAAAGGTAAAGACTTTAAGATTAAACTAGAGAGAAAAGGTGAGAAAGTGAAGTTCGTGGCTTCTAGGGTTTGTGAGGAAGACGATCGGTATATAAAGTAATCAAAACAGGTTATACGAATCGTCGCAAAAAGGAAAATAGAAAATACCTTTTCAAAAAAATAACTGCCTTTTAGAAAAATGTATAACTGTCAAAAAGATAACTTCTTTTTCGAAAAAGAATGATTGCTATAATTCCGAAAATTTAGAAAGATAACATCAATCAATTACAGATTAATAGATGAACGTACCTTTTCGAGATTTTGTCCAAAAGATAAATTTCCAAAATAGAAATAACTTACAGTAGTAGATCTTGATCTCTTGAGTTTGAGCCTCCTTAGACTTTAGTCCCTAAGTCTGAACTTCTTCAGACTTTAAGATATTAAGTCTAGAGCGAATAGACTCAAATTGGTTTTTCTCCAGTGGCTTAGTAAAGATGTCCGCCAGCTGATTCTTTGAGTCGATGAAATGAATCAATACTTCTCCGTTTTGAACATGGTCTCTAATGAAATGATGTCGAATCTCTATATGCTTTGCTCTTGAATGAAGAATTGGATTCTTGGTGAGATTAATTGCGCTGGTATTGTCACATTTGATCTCAGTGCATGAGTCTTCGATTCCAAAGTCTCTTAGCTGTTGTTTTATCCATAAGATTTGAGAACAACAACTTCCAAGAGCCACGTATTCTCGCTTCGTTGTTGAAAGAGCTACGTACTTTGCTTCCCGGAAAACCAAGATACCGTCCCGTTCCCAAGCAATTGACAGTGCCCGAGGTGCTCTTCCTATCAACTCGCATCCCGCTAGGTCGCATCCGAGTAACCAAGGAGAGTAAGATCTCCTTCTTTAGGATACCGAGACCAAACTTTGAGGTTGTTGCAACGTATTTGATGATGCGTTTTGCAGCACTTAGATGAGATTCTTTTGGATCAGATTGGAATCGGCACAAATACATACACTAAACAAAATGTCGTCTAGAAGCGTAAGATAAAGAAGTGAACCAATGATACTCCTGTATAGCTTCTGGTCAATCTTCTTTCCTCCTTCATCTTTGTCCAAACTTTCAAGAACTAGACATTGGTATATCGGTCTTTTTGCAATTCTCCAAACCGAACTTTTTAACAAGATCTTTAGCATATTTTTCTTGGTGAATGAAAGTCCCTTCCTTCAATTGTTTTACTTGTAGTCCAAGGAAGAAGGAAAGTTCACCCATCATGCTCATCTCAAATTCATCCCGCATAGACTTAGAAAATTTCTTGCACAGATTTTCGTTAGGTGATCCAAAGATAATATCATCAACATAGATTTGTACAAGTAAAAAGTTTTTATTCTCTTTTAATAAACAAGGTAGTGTCTACCTTACCTTTAACAAAACCATTTTGGATTAAAAACTTACTTAACCTGTCGTACCAAGCTCGAGGTGCTTGCTTTAATCCATATAGCGCCTTTTTCGCCCGAATACGTAGTTTGGCTTCCTTGGGTCTTCAAATCCGGAGGTTGTTCCACATAGACTTCCTCTTGGATAAATCTATTTAAGAATGCGCTTTTGACGTCCATTTGGAATAACCTGAAATTCTTATAACAAGCAAAAGCAAGTAATAGTCTAATTGCTTCTAACCTTGCTACCGGTGCGTAAGTCTCATCATAGTCTATCCCTTCTTCTTGCGTATATCCTTTGGCCACGAGTCTTGCTTTGTTCCTTATAACTTTTCCTTTTTCATCCATCTTGTTCCCGAAAACCCATTTAGCTCCAACAACATTTACCTTTTGGTTTAGGAGTCAATTCCCGACATCGTTAATGCTTTGAATTGCCTCGAGTTCCTCTTGCATAGCTTCAATCCTACTTTCATCGGTAAGGCTTCTTCTATGCTCTTGGGTTCTATTTCAGAAATAAGTGTCACAAAGACTAGACTCTTCATGCCTTTTGGATCTCGTACGGATTCCTTCATCAATGTTGCCAATTATGAGTTCTTTGGGGTGACTAGACTTGTGCTTCCAGCTTGCCGGTTGGTTTGACAGACCGATCTTTCTCTTCATCTGGTTCTTCAATGTTTGTTCTTTGTTGATCTTCCGAAGTCCGAGCTACTTCGGGGGTTTAGACTTTGTAAAGTCCGGAGCAGGTTCGATTCTTCAGGTTGAGTTTGGATCGATTGAATTTGTGTGAAGTCTTGAAATTTAACATTCATTGATTCCTCCACCGTTTGAGTCTTTTTGTTGTAAACTCTGTAAGCTTTGCTGGTGGTTGAATATCCAAGGAAAATGCATTCTTCTGATTTTTCTTCAAACTTACCAATTCGATCATTTGCATTTTTCAATATAAAACATTTGCAACCAAACACATGAAAATAGGAAACAATTGGTTTTTTACCTTTGAACAATTCATAGGGAGTTTTCTCCAAAATAGGTCTTAAGAAAACTCTATTAATAATATAACAAGCCGTAGAAACTGCTTCAGCCCAAAAGCGAGAAGAAATGTTGCTTTCAATTAAAAGAGTTCTAGCCATTTTTTGCAGTGATCTATTCTTCCTTTCCACAACTCCATTCTCGTTCGGAGTGTACGGAGAGGAGAACACATGCTGAAACCGATTCATCACGGAATTTAGCAAAATCTTGATTTTCAAACTCACCTCCATGATCTGTTCGTATACAAGAAATAACATACCCCTTCTCATTCTCGTACTTTCTTTGCAAACTTTATAAAATAAGAAAAAGTTTCAGACTTACTTGCCAAGAAATACACCCAAGTAAATCGTGAGTAATCATCTACTATTACTAGGCAATATTTCTTACCACCAATGCTCGGTTCTGGGTTGGTCCAAAGAGATCCATATGCAAGAGTTGCAGCACACGATTAGTGGAAACTTGATTTATTGGTTTGAAAGAACTTCGACCTCGTTTTCCCAAGACGCATGGGGTGCATAGATCGGATCTTTGGTATGTCAGATTTGGTAGTCCACGAACAAGCTTCTTTGCAGAGATCTTGGCTATTTGCCTCATGTTGATGTGGCCAAGTTTCCTATGCCATAGATTAGCTTCCTCTTGTATTGAAATTAGACATTGGAATTTTTCTGGTTTGATGTCCAGAAGATAGATGTTCCCATGTCTTCGTCCTGTGAAAGTCTGAGAGGAATCTTTGCTGGTTCCTGAACATATTCCTTCTTGAAAGTTAATTTTGAAACCTGTATCGCACAATTGGCTGATACTTAACAAGTTGTAGTTAAGTCCTTCTACTAAAGAAATGTTGCTGATTGTGAGACTTCCAATCTTTATTGTTCCGCGTCCGACAATTCTGCCTTTACTATTTCCTCCAAATGAAACTTTTCCACCATTAACTTGCATAAGCTTTATGAAACAACTTGAGTCTCCTGTCATATGTCTTGAGCATCCACTATCCAAGTACCATTTGACCTTTTTCTTGATAGTGACCTGCATTTAAAAAGAAAACTCAAGCCTTTTTTGGTACCCATATTTTCTTGGGTCCAATGGTGTTAGTGCAATATACGGTCTTTGCCCAAACCTTCTTAACAGTTTCCAAACCATAGGACATTCTTTCTCAAAATGTTCTGAACTATTACACTTAGAACATTTAAGAGCACTTTGCGTCCTGTGTTTTACAAAGGCTTTTGAAAATGAGTTTTATAGAAGTCTTTTGTAGGTCTTTGTTTGATTCTTTCCTTCACTTTTGCAAAATCAATTAGAGGAATGGTTTCAGCAGTCATTCCTAAGCCTGATTTGTTAAAGTAAGGTCTTTGCGCTAAAAGAATCTTTTCCAATTTCTCGGATCCTACGTAAAACCTTTTTGAGATGCTTGAAATATCATTTTTCAAAAGTTCATTTTCTTTAGAAAGAGAGTCTGCATTTTCTTTTAAGGTAATGACACTTTTATCTAAATTTTCGACCTTTTCTTTCCAAACAATCTCCTGTTGCTTCAATGCAGAATTTTCCTTTTTAGCTCGTAAATCCTCTTGAGAGAGGTTTTGAGACTAAGACACAGCTTCATCAATATATTTAGAAACTTTAGTAGGAATCTTAAAATTACTTACCTTGATTTCACTGTTTGAGTCTCGAGTCTCGAGTCCGAATCGCCTCGTAGTCCGAGTCCGATTCGATTGTGCCATTAGACAAATATTGGCATAGTCATCATCACTCTCTTCGCATTCGGTATCACTCCAAGTTTCGCTTTGAGAGCCTTTCTGTATTTCTCAGCTTTTCCTTTCTTTTTCTTTAGTAAGGGACAGTTGGGTCCGATGTGTCCCTTTTTTCTTGCATTCAAAACAAATCACATCTTTATTTGATTCATCATCCTCTCGCTGATTTGTTTTGAAACTTTTGAGAGTTTTGTTTCTTCCAATTGAATCTTCTTCCCTTTTTGTTCGCTTTTGAACTTTCTTATCATGAGAGCAAGCTCTTCATCGTCCATATCATCTTCAAAATCAGTAACATCGAGTCATCGTTAGATTTTAAAGCAATAGATTTTTTACCTTTGGGATCTTCATCTTCGTTGTTTTGCTCCACTTCATAAGACTCAAGAGTGCCAACCACCCGTCAACGTAAAGTGGCATGATTCTTTGTGTCTCCCTTATTGAGGTCTTTACGTGATTCCAATCTTTGGAAAGTCCACGCAGCAGAGTTGTTGAACTTCATAGGTCCATAGATTGGTTGACCTTGATACTCAAGACCATTCACGATTTCGTAAAACGACTAAACATGTCGCTGATAGATTCTCCCGGTTTCATCTTGAAGGCCTCGTATTGACCGAGCAGAATATTGATTCTGGTTTCTTTCACTCGATCGTTCCTTCATAGGTGATGTTCAACCTATCCCACTTCTTTAGCTGTTTCACAAGAAGATATTATGTTATATTCAATAGGAGATAATGCACAATATAAGGAATAAATTGCTTTTGCATCGAGAGCTTGTCTCTTGGTTATCTCTTCTTGAGTCATCCCGCCGGACTCAATAGCTTCCTTTCCCTTTCGAGACTCGTTGTAGCTTTAGGAGTGATTCCTTTGTCTACCACATCCCATTCCATAGGATCTTTAGATCTTAGGAATGCCTTCATCTTGTTTTTCCATATGCCGTAATCCTTTCCATCAAAATAAGGCGGTCTTGTGTTGCTTTGCCCTTCAACCAGACTGAGCTAACATACTAGCCATGGATCGTTAACTCAAGTAAAAACGCTTCAATTTAAATGAGTACACGGGCTCGATACCAATTGTAAACACTAGTACGAGCACCTAGAGGGGGTGAATAGGTGCGAAAACAATTTTTGCTGAGTAAACCAGAAATTATAATTTCAAATCTGTTTAGCAATAGACTTTAAAATGGAAATTAGACTCTAACAATTAAATAGAGTTACGATCAAGGTAAAAGGGTTTAAGGAAGAGAATAAGAACACAAGGTTTATAGTGGTTCGGCTTAATCCAAGCCTACGTCCACTCTCCCGCATTGACAGCCCACCGGCTGGATTCCACTATGAATCAAAAGAGTCGTTACAAGATCACTTCCTTGATTCCACAAAGTAGAGACTCTACTACACTTCCTCAAGGCTTCACAAAAGTATAAACTCTTTTTTGAGTACAAGTTTATGCTCAACAATTGAATTGACAAAGAACAAGAAGCTTCAGACTTTGGAATTTATCTATCTCGCACTAACTCAAATAACCGGAGCGTCTTCCTTATATACTCCTCCATGCCTTCATAACCGTTGGCACCTTCCAAAGGAGTTCTTCCAATCTACTCGTTGGACGTAATCAATTAGGGAGATCTCGAGTTACTTAAGGAATGTGAAGATAGCCCACCAATCCCGCCGCCCATACAATCGGGATCTAGGTTTCCATAAGTAGAACCTTCCAAGTATACTTCGCCAATCAACGAATCCAATTTATTCAAATTTAAATCAAACCGAATAATAGATCTTGAGGTGCTATCTCCAGCCGTGAGATCCGCTCGAATCAAATCCTTAAAAAAATACTTGAATCTGGATAAATCTTCTTCGTCGGTCTAGAAACCGTCCAATGAGGGCAGACTTTACATTTTGAGTCCGGCGATCTTCGACTTTGACGATCTTCGTCGACTTTGACTAAGAGTCTCGAGTCTTCAAACTTTGTCGAGTAAGTCTCGCAAGTCTTCAGACTAGACTGAAAATGTTTTGTCGACATCAAAACAAGTAAGGAAGTTTTCTCCAACAGAAGTGATCGTCACGGGCACTCCATGCAGATGAATTATTTACCACATATAGCTCGGCACATATGTCCATGGTAAAGTCTTTTCATATTGTGATAAAGTGTGCTGACTTGGTTAGTCTATTGACTATAACCCAAATAGAATCGTTACCTCTCTGGTTTCTCGGTAGTCCCATCACAAAGTCCATCGTAATGTGCTCCCATTTCCATTATGGGATTTCTAAGGTTCGTAGTAGTCCACTAGGTTTGCAGTGTTGCATTTTCACTTGTTGAGATGTCAAGTGCTTGTCAAGCACTTGGCCATGTGCTTAGTGACAACAGTCTTTATGTCATTCCACCAGTAATACTATCAAAGATTCCTATACATCTTCGTGCTATCTAGATGTATGTTATAGTTGCTTCGGTGACCTTCTGCCATAATCTCTTTCTTGAGTTCTACATTGTCCAACACACACAACTATCCTCAAAATTTTAGTAATCCATCCTCCGCTACTTGAAAATCCGATTTCCTCTTTTCCGCGCTCTCTTGCAAAATTTTATGGATTAATGGATCCATTGACTGTAGTGCTTTAATCCTGGTTTGCACTTCAGGATCTATTCGGAGGGTAGCCATAAGGCTAGAAAAATGACTTACCTCAAATCTGAAATTCAAATCTTGTACTCCTTCGAGAAGGATCCATTCTTGAACCATCATTTGTGCAATTGTTGACTTTCGATAGAGCGCATTTGTTACCCTATTAGCCTTTCCAGAATGATAGGAGATGTCACAATCATGTCCTTGAGAAGTTCCATCTAGCGTCATTGTCTCATGTTCAGGTCTTTTTGAGAAAATAGGTATTTCAGGCTTTGATGATCAGTGTAGATCGTGAACTTTTCTCCACACAAGTAGTGCCTCCAGATCTTTAAGACAAAGATGATTGCTACCAATTTCAATGTGCGCCGAATAGTTTTTCTCATGAGGCCTTAATTGTCTTGACGCATAGGCTATCACTCGTCCATGTCGCATCAGGGCGTAGCCTAGTCCTATATACGAAGCATTGCTATAAATCCCATAACCTCCAAGACCAAACGATATCGTAAATACTGGGGTAGTAGTCAATTTGTGCTTGAGACTTGAAAACTCTTCTTGCTGTTATCCATCCATTCAAACTTCACTTCTTTCTTTAGCAATCGTGTCTAGGGCATAGCAATTCCAAAGAATCTTTCTACAAATCACCGGTAATATCCAACCAATCCCAGAAAACTTTAAACTTCAGTCACCGTTGTTGATCTTGGACAATTCATGATCGCATTGATCTTTGTTGGATCCACTAAAATTCCTTTGCTGGAATAAGTGATCCTAAGATTGTTGCCTCATGGGTCAAGAAGTTGGAGAAGGCCTTTGTGCTATTAAGGTGCATTGAGGAGGATAAGGTGACATTGGCTTTGTACCAACTTCAAGGTAACACCAATGACTGGTGGGAAGCCATTTGAAGAAGGGTCTTTCCCGAAGGTACATTCCCAACTTAGGGCGCCTTCGTTGAAGAGTTCAATGGAAAGTATCTTTTAAGTGCGCGCGAGGGCAGAAGATGGTTGAATATCTACGACTTTGCTAGAATCATCTGTCTGTCAACTAGTATGAAGCCAAGTTTGCTGAGCTGTCGAAGCACGTGCCAAGAATGATCGAAGATCCCATAGATAAATCGAGGAGATTCCGAGAAGACCTGAAACCGGACACATTGTCTAGGGAGGGAGTCATGGGCTGGCTTATAAGGTTCTAGGCTCTCAATCTATACATACGCGTTTTCTTGGCGAAGCCCAGAGGAACAAAATCGTGAGAGCCTCGTAGGGTCCAAAGCAGACAATATATATATAGTGGCGGATCTAGGGCCTTACAAGTGGTATCAAAGCCGACTCTCGACAGTGTATAGAGCCATAGTAAGGACGTTGTGCTCCTAAGGAGTGAAGAGTGTAATGGCCCAGGTGGAGGTCCGCAAGAAGGAGAGTGTGACTGCCCAGGCGGCGATGCGCAAGGAGGAGGGATTGTGGTGCATCCACACCTCGATCCCCAAACGTGCATAGGGAGGGGGCGTGTCTCTTGTCCTACATCGCCTAAGGAGGGAGTCTTGAGCTGGCTTATAAGGTTCTAGGTTCTCTATCTATATATACATGTTTTTTGGGCAAAGCCCAAAGGGACAAAACCATGAGGGTCCAGTAAGGTCCAAGGCAAAGCGGACAATATGTGTACAATGGCGGACCCAGGGCGTTACAAGTGATATCAAAGCCAACTCCCGACCATGTGTGGGGCCACACAAGGATGCTGTGCTCCTAAGGCGTAGAAAGTGTGATGGCGTAAAGCGGCAGTGCACGGGGAGGAGGGATGGTGGTGTGTCCACACCTTGGTCTTGGATGTGCGTAGGGAGGGGGCACACCTCTTGTCCCACATCGCTTAGGAAGGGAGTCATAGGCTGGCTTTTAAGGATCTAGGCTCTCTATTTGTATATACGTGTTTTCTAGGCGAAGCCTACAAGAACAAAACAGTGAGGGCCTAGTGGAGCCCAAAGCAAACAATATATGTACAGTGACGGACCCAAAGCGTTATAAATTGTATCGTTAAGTCTTCTCCCTTCAAAATGAATTTCATTCAAAAAATCCTCACTCCATGCCTCCGTTTGAAAAACATCTTCTACGAATGGCGTCTTTAGTTATGAGGTAGGAGTCATCTAGACCATTCTCAACAAGTTTGATGAGTTTTCCTTCCCCCACATGATCTTTATCCACATGTATCGCATGACCAAGAGAAAGACAGGAAAATTGTCTTATGGTACTTTGGTCACACACATCTTCAAGCATATTAAGATTGACTACTCTGAAGCACTACCATTTGTCATGCCAAATGTGGAGATCGGGAAGAAAACCCTAGACAAAATGATGCTCAAAATGGCACTAGAAGGATGGGTCAATCATCAAGGAGAAGTCGTCTCCATTGGTCACGGAGACTATGACAAAACTATGGAAAAGCTCCAAAAAAGACTCATTGAACTATCTGAACCAGAAAAGTGCAAGCATGCTAAGGCATCGGCATCACCCAAGGCCCCTCATCCACCTAGACCAAAAAACTCACCTTCACCTGCTATGGACGTAGCTACCTTTCTTGCCAGCCTTAATCAACTTTAAGCGGATGTCAAGGAAATCAAGACCACCTTCCTCTCTTTGACTCGATATATGGTGGAGATTAAGCATACTCTCCTTAGCCTGGATTGCTATAACCCAGTATGCCCAGACCTAGAGACTGCTGAACTTGAACCACCCACGTCATCACAACAGTGCAAACGCCCCTGCACTAAAACATGCTCAAACCTTTATGTGCTCATGTTTTGCTCTTGCTGTTTCGATCCGAATTTTTCGCTGCTTAGTTCTATTCACTTGTATCAACCTATCTTTTGCCATCAATGAAGCTAATCTTTTTATCCTTTTGCTTGATGACAAAAGGGGGGAGAGTTACTTAATGTGAAATATGCTCATAACATTTATTACTAACGATGTTTGCATTTGCTAATATGCTCATAACATTGGCTACTGATGATGTTCGCATTTGTTAATATGCTCATAACATTCGCTACTGACAATAATCGCAAATTTGCTAATATCTTGTCATAATGTTTTGCATATAAACTGGCACAAAAATTTGCTTACCCATATATAGTCATCTGGAATTGAACTACTGATCAAAACATGGGGAGCATTCAATTGTTACAGTATGAATCCCGAAAATACTTGATGACACACTCTAGTAGAAGATCTTTCATGCAACCATGCATGAGTTCATATCTCTAAAGCCTTACTGCAAAACATCCAAAGAATATCCTATTTTAACTTATGCAAATTCTTTCAAAAACACCTATCATTCTTTCACACTCGTGGGATAGTTTATCATTATCAAAATGGGAGAGATTGTTGGAGAAAACATCTTCAAGTGATTTTGATGATATCCAAACTATTCTTAGTATATTACTTACTATAATGTATGCTGATGTTTAGACCAAAGGATTATGCAACATCCATGGTGTGATTCATTGGAAAGAAGTTCGCAAATGTCTTGTTATGACAAATAGCACCAGTTAACCTAAAAGATTAGTAGTTGATGATGTTTATGTCGAAGTTGTAAAGATCAGGTCAATAGTGATATGACAACCAAGTACATTTGATAATATTCATTAGGTCAGCTAAGTAGCCATTGAAAGACCTAGATTTGCATAGCAGCAGAATCCAAATAAAGCATGTGGCAGAGCAGCTAGGTCGTTTGACATGTCAATCAGAGACTATAGTGAGAAGACAGCATCAGTTGTCATTTTTGGTTAGTCTATAGAGGTTCAAGGAAAGAAACTGTATGCGCAGTACCTTCCCTGGACAACAGCTCGATGAAAACTCTCCAATAGCTATATGCTCCTCTAATTCAATGGATAGATTGAGGAATAATATAAAAAAGAAGACCACAGAAAATCGAAGGAGAGCGCAACACACAAAAATCAAGAAGCTTACCTCTTGTTGTTCTTAGCTATAAGCTCTCTGTCATACTGTTTTGATATTCATTCTATTAACAGTCATGCAAAGGATTAAGTGTACAAGTGTAAGAGTAGCAACTGAGTCCAGATAGCGAATTCTATCATGTAAAGGATCAGTGCTAGCCATTGTACTTTGACGAAGCCACTATGGCTCCCAACATGTCTGTTCTAGTCCTGCAATCTACCCTTGCTTTGGTCCGGCTAATTCAAATTGTTGAGAATCATACAAGTCAAATCATATTTCGAGTTCTTAATGAGAAATGTCCCCTTGGGTCTCATCTACATCTTGTTAAAGTTTCGTAATTTTTAGAACTGATTTACCAAGTGAATGCTAGTGATTTCCAAAGGCATGCAAACTGCCTTTATGGGAAGATTTTGGAATTTTGGATAAATTCCTTTTGTAATTTGCCTTTTTGGACTAGTATTGTCGACTAACTGGTTTTACCCCATTTTTATGATTTATAAGTGGATAAAGGTTGGTTGATCCTGGACTTAGGTTGTTTCCTGTGCATTAGCAAAGTGGATGACATTTTTAAATTGGATTATTGAATTACTGAATTAGCAAAGGGGTAACAGGGGTCTCCAGATGTCTTCACAATGCCAAAATAGGCGTAAGATGCTTGAAGGGGTAACTGGGTTCCTCTGGATGCTTGGGTTGTGTAACACGGTTCCCTCAGATATCCAAAAATTACTCCTATACCCTCAAAAATATTCCTTCATCCTTCTGTCCCCTGCTCACTCCACGGTGTTGTCGCTATCCCTAAGCCCATCGTCCCCTAGAAGTGGAAGTGGTCCCACCAAACGCCCATTGACTCGGGCGTAGATGGCAACGAAACCCCTGAGCACGGGGTCGGTAGGTGCTCCTATCTCTATCGTCAAGATCGAGATGACTTTGACAAAAATGGCATTGGGGAAGTCGGGATCTATGAACTTAGTCTAGTGCCATGTAAAGTCCACTAGGCCACCATATCTGATTGTGGGGGAAGCACGTGGGGTCAACATAGCTACTAATCTGAATGAGAATAGTCAATCACAAGTGAGCATAAAACTCAACAAGCAAACTGTCAACCAATCTATACTACATAAATCAATTACTACACATGCGAGAGAACTCCAAATATAAAATATATGAAATTAATTAAAATCAATTTGCATGAGAACCTCTTTCAAAATCAAAGAAGAGGTAGGAAAATATTTCCTTTGAAACCGGTACACTAGTAAATCTCAAAGTGGAATCTAAAAAGGCCAATAATCATATCTGCTATGAATTCAACTACCACCATCTCCTAGGGAACCCTATCACTCCCGGTCATCTCGTACCCATCCGGCATCGCGAAGACATCTAAGGGAACTATGTTATACCCCCAAGCATCCGGAGAAACCCAGTTATTCCTCCAAACATCCCTACCAATACCTACGGCATAGTTGTTACAAGGATTGTTGTCACAAGGACCGACGGCATTCCCACACACTCATACTATGGTGCAACGATTCAATAATTCAATTAAAAAATGACATCCACTATGCTAATGCACAAGGAACAATTCAATCTCAGAATCAACCACCCTTAATCCAATTGTAAATCATAAAAATGGTACAAAACGGTTAGTTGGCAATACCAATTTAAAAAGACAAGTTACCAAAAGAATTTATTCAAAATGCCAAAATTGACCCTAAGAGGGCAATTAGCACTCCTTTATAAATCACCAGCATTCACCAAATAAATTAGTTCTAAAAATTACAAAACTTTAACACAATGTGGATGAGACCCGAGGAACATTTTTTGTGAAGAACTCAAAACCTAGTTCAGCTTACATGACTCTCAATAATTTGTGTAAGTCGGGTTAAAAATAGGGGCCGACTGCAAAATTACAACAGACCCAAAAATGTGCGTTTCGCGAGCTTAAAAGAATTCTAAAAATTATGGAAAAATTACAAGTTATACTTTAAGATGTTACTATAAAACTTTCATAAGAACACTTTTCCAAATTTCTTGTCGAAAATTCTGTGGAAAATCGAAACCGGATAAGGGTCGGCGCTAGTGTTCGAAAAACAAATTTGGGACTCGTACGTTTTTCAAATATAAAATCATCATATGAAGTCCAAAATATCCAAAATTAAAAGATGTTATAGAACAAAGTACAATGTGCAACTTTCATGAAGAAAACCTCATGAAATTCGTACTACATAAACTGGTATAAAATTGACAAATTTGTGGCTCTATAGTGACCTAAAGAGTGACCCAAACCTAAAAATAGTTTCATCCATTTCATCCATGACTCGTGTTATTCGACCTCAAATACACATGAGTCTCAATAACTAACACCTCAATAACATATTCACGAACTCAATAGACGATAAACTGAATAATGTTAGCTATATACGTTATATGAAATCATCGATTATCACGAATATATACGAAACAACGGAAACCATTGAAATTCGAGGAATTCAACCTCACTGAGCAACAATCAACCTACATAGCATTGATTGGGGGAAAATCTATTTGCCTTGAGTGCAAAATGTTGTCGCGGCTTGGACGGTGGTCGGAAAGTTGTACTTAATTAGTACGTCCATGATGGGGTGCAATGAGAATGCACCGTTTCATCTTGATACGCTACGATGGAAAGACGCCCTTTGAAAGGGTATGGAGGGAGTTGTGTAAAAGTCTTCTGAAGATAACCGTTGGAACGGTTGGCAGAACGTACGCTCAAAAAGAAAGTTTTCATTTTCTTGTCCCCTTTCAATCAAATGAAAAAGAAGGCGTTCCATTTCTCTTTTACAAGAACAATTGGCATTTACATTGTGGAAATCGGATATTTTACTCGTGATTGCATTCGGACCAACATGAAGTATTTTTGTTCGTGATTCATCCGCAATTCAACGTTTGTTCCAGGGTAAATTGTTGTTTGCGCATCGGAAAGAGGTAAGTCATCTTCCGTTGACTTTCTTCCTACATTGGTATCGAGCCCGATCATGATTTCTGCCTTGTTTTTCATCGAATTTTCTCATTTACCATTTGAATCGAGATCAAGAGTATGAAATCTACACTGTTTGGATGTTTATTGCTCGAAAATGCAATCTGAATCGTCGAAAATGAACCGAACCGAAGAACAGGCTCGGGTCGCGTACATCCGTACGGTTTTGGCCATTTTTCGGAATATTTTTTCAGCCAAAATCAATTTTCAAATGTATAATGTGAAAGAACTCGTCAAGATGAGTGCAATGGTAGGTCGAGTGTTGCCTGACGACGCCCGACGCACCCACACGCGCGCCGAGAAGTCGCTACACGTGGGAGCCACACCCGCGCGTGAATGTCATGCGTGCGTCGGCGAACCGACGCATGGTGATGTCATCAAACGGTCGGTAACCCCTGGATGAAGTCATTGCCGGCTGTAGTTGGCTGGTCGGTTGCCGGCCGACGACTGACCCGCGACCCAACCCGACCTGGGGCTCGACCGGACTCGACCATTGACCGGTCCAGTAGTCAAACCGGTCGAACCGGTCGGACCAGCCAGGAGCCCTTTAGGCTTGTTGGCGCGTGCGCCACACGCGCCGTACACTCAGGCGGCGCGTGTGGGCGTGTGAGACATCGGATTGGAGCATGGTTTGTGGCGTTTGGTTCATATGAATGTTCTTTACACTGTAGCATAATTATTTTTTATTTTTTGAGTTTTTTAAAGGTATAAAAATGTGTAAAGGACTCTCGGTACGCGTATTTTTGGGGGTTTAATGCGTCGTTTATTCATTTTTAGCTTTTATTTTCTTATAGTTTTGGAAATACTGTAACTTGCTTAGATAAAATGGTATTACACATGTTGTGTAGATCTTGGTCCGATGGTAGCTTGTATATAGTTTACTATATTTGCAATTTTCTAGTTCCAAGAAAATTCGAATAATGGTAGGAAATCCTTGTTTTTCCGTTCCATGTTGAATTGCGGTTTTGATTGTAGTTGCTACATGATTTTTTTTTTGTACGTTGGTTCACATCATGCTATGCTTTTGTGTTAATGGAAAAATGTAGAAATTACATGGAGTCATGTAACTATTTTTTCTAGTGGGAGTTCATAGGTTGGTAGAATTCGAAGGAGTTCTCACCTAGAACTTAAAATTTGCGCAAATTAAACTAATTAATGATAATAGAACAATCATACATAGGAGCTGATTGAGAACATAGTGAACTTTCGTTTTCGTGTCTTTTGTTGAATTATCATTAATTTAGTTTGTCTTTGCTGCAAATTAAATATGTGTGTTACTCTAAAAAGTGTGCTAGTATTGATTCTGTGTTTATTATGTCGATGTGTTATAGCAATTGATTTTGGCTTCGGCATTTAAGACCATTGTGGCTGACCTCAATAAGGGTGAGAAGCTGAACGGTGATAATTATAATATTTGACACCGAAAGATTCAGTACATCCTTGAGGAGCAAGAGGTTTTGGAAATCCTCAACTACACCATGGATGAACCTGAGCATGGAACTTCAGCTCAACACAAGAGAAATCTAGAAGCTTATCAAGCTTGGAAGAAGAAAAATAGCATTGCTCGCATCACGTTGCTGAGCTGTATGCGAGATGATCTCATGTGTGAGTTTGAAAATTATGATAAAGTTCAAGCAATGTGGGTTGTCTTAAAAGATAAGTTTAGGGGTACATCTACCACTAAGTTGAGGAGACTCACCATCAAGTTTGACACATACCGAAAGCGCCCAAATGTAACGATGAGGCAGCATCTTCGAGAGATGTCAAACATGATTCGTGAGCTGAAGTCGGCAGGTCACTCCCTTTACGATGAACAGCAAGTTCAGGCTATTATAAGGTCTCTTGCTAATAATTGGGAGCATATGAAGATCAACATGATGCATAATGAGAATATTGTCATTTTTGATGATATTGCGCATCATTTGGAATTAGAGGATGAGTGCCTAGAGGCTACGAGATCCTCTACCCAAGCTTATGTTGTTGAATCATCAATTCAACAACAAAGGGAAGAAGACTGATCGGGCACCTAAAAGGGCTAGGGCACCTAAAAGGGCTAAGACCTTCCGACGCAAGAAGCGTGGTGGGAAGAAGGACAAGGCAAAGATGAAGTGCTACAATTGTGGCAACATGGGTCACCTTGCTCGTAAATGCACTAAGCCGAAAGAGATACCCTATTACTCCATTACTTTAAGTAATGCTTTTGTTTCTAGCACTGTAATGCTTGCTGAATCTCATCTAATGTGGACTGTAGACTCAGGAGCAACAGACCACATAGCGAGAGACCGAGAAGCATTTGTGGAGTATCATCAGATACAGCCTAGAAGAAGATGGATATATGTTGGGAATAACTCAAGAATTGAAGTGAAGGGTATCGGCACATGTAAATAAATTAATTTTACATGGTGGTCGAAACCTATTCCTACAGATGTCCTCTATGCTCTAGATATTCGACGAAACTTGGTCTCCGTAGTTGTTCTTCTTAGCCTAGGTTATGCATTGAATTTCCATGGTGATTATGTTGACATTTTGTTTGGAACAGTTTATTATGGTTCAGGTCATGTATCGAATGGTTTTATGGTGCTAGACATTAACTATGATCAGTACAATGTTAATATCGATGGTTGTTTTTCTTTAATTGCATCTTCTGGTAATGTTGAGACTGATGCAAGTACTTGGCATGCTAGATTAGGTCACATTGGGTTACAAAGAATGCAAAGATTAGCTAGAGAAGGCCTTTTAGGGTCACTCACTAATGTTAATCTACCCGTATGTGAATATTGTCTACTTGGAAAAACAACTAGAAAACCATTTGGTAAAGGGACTTGAGACGAATTTCCATTGCAACTCATATATTCTGACATTTGTGGTCCTTTGAATGTGAGGGCGGGCCATGGAGCCTCATATCTCATCACTTTCATAGATGACTTTACGCATTTCGGTTATGTCTTTCTAATCTCCCATAAGTCAGAAGCATTAGATTGCTTCAGACGATATATAACGATGGTAGAGAATTAGTTGAACAAAACTGTTAACACCTAAATTTTGGCGATCCGGTCATTTATTTATTGCATAATATTAATTGCATATAAATTTAGGTGCATTTATATTTAATTTGCATTTTATTTGACCAGTGGTGGATGGGTTCAAATTAATGGTTCTGAGCTTTAACATGGCAGGCCGGACTAAGCCCATGAAACTAGCAAATTGGCCCAAGCCCATTTTATTTTAATGACAAAAATTACCTAAACGGAGATTTAAAATGATATTACGGTGGATTTTTGGAATTTAAGAAAATCGGGTTACAATCTTATCTTTAGGCGATAAAATCAAAGGAGAATATTCAGGAGATGAGGAAAATAAAAGGATTTTTTGTGATTGGGAGGTTATAGACAATCTTCGTGAAGAGATGAAATATTCCAAAGAAAGATTGCATTTGTTTTACCTATATAAGGGTTAAACACGTAGGGTTTATAGGAGGGACTTTTGGACTGAGTTTTCCAAACATTCACAAAGAAGAATAGAGTATTCGTGAGAGAAAAGTCAACAAGTTTTCTTCCCTTTTGCTGAAAAGTAGAAGAAGTGAGTGCAGAGAAGACAGAGAGAGAGAGATGACGTGAGTAGACAGAAAAGTGAGAGAAAAAACAAAGGGAAAAAGGAAGAAGTCTTCTTCTTCGTATATTCCCCGGTGACCCCCTGTTGCCGAGTCGACGCCCACCGTAGCTGCCAACGCCTCCGCCTCTGCTCCAGCGTCACCCAACACCAGCAGCAGAGTTTTCGATCATCGACGCTCGTTCCCCGTGAAGCTGCTGCCACCCGACGTCTTTGCCCACCGCCGAACAACACCCCTGCAGGACCTCCACCACAGCAGCTCGCTCGCCGCGACGCCGCACCAGCCTCGAGATGCCGCGCCGGCCACCGCACCAGCAACGCTCGGCGTCGCCTCCGCCTCGCTATAGCGACGACCTAGCACCTCTACCTACGCTTCCACCGAGATCTAAACTCAAGCGGACTGCTGCCCCTTTTGAACCGAAGCCCTTGCAGCAGCCCCCTGCGCAGATCACGGTTCGCTGCGCCGATCTCGCCGACGACCGCATCACCGCCAACTCCCCGCTTCCCTCCGCCCAACGCCGTTGTCGCTCACCAGCCCGCGACCCGGCGGACCTCCAACCCAACGCCCTTGCGGAGCCTCCGTCCGACACCGCGCCGTTGTCCTTGTTGCAACCTCGACGCCGTCGCTGCGCCCCGTCATCCCCTAGCTTGACCGATCCGCTCCGCCGCACAGCAGCCCACACTGGACGCCATACCCCGCCGGTCCCCTCGTCGTAGCTCTGACGCCGGCCATCGTCCGCTCGGCGTCGATCAACCCGCCGCCCTTTTCTTAGGTTGCTTACCTTTCTTTTTATTTTTATCTTTCATTTATTTTAGGTTATTTTATATACTTTTTTTAAGTTTTGCTATTATTGTACCAAATGGAACATTGGGAGTTGATTCGTTTTATTGCAGTCATTATCCGCAGGGGTTTTACCCAAAATTATTATAATTATTTAATTTGATCCGTCAGATGTCGGATCATTTTTTTTATTATATTAATTTTTGGAGCATTTTGATAGTATTTTAATTGTTAAATCATTATAGTTATTAATTTGATCCGTAAGACTTCGACTAGATTTTTAATTATTTTGAATTTTTGTCATAATGTTTAGGTTTAGAGTAATTGTTGATTTAAACTATGAGACAACAGGTTATTTTTTCGATTATTTTAATCCTTTATTTGGTGGATGTCTTGATTAGTTTAGATATAATTTCATAATTGCTAGTCCTGGAAAAAAACACTAAAAAACATTAAAAAAAATCAAATCTTGCATTGGAGTGGTTGGTTTAGTAAATTAGGATTGCATTTTTAGATGATTTTTGGAATAGATTAGGATTGATTTTAGATAATGTTTACACATTTAAATAACCTCATTTTTCTAGAAAAATAGTTTTCTAAGATAGGATAGGGTTTAAGTCAAATTAACCCCTAAAATAAATTAGAAAATTATTCATTTTAGATAATTTAATTAGGGTTTTTATTAATTTCGAATTTCAATAAAAAATAAAAAAAATATTAGGTGCATAGTTTGCATAATAGATTCATTTAATTAGAATTTGTTTGTCAGTAAAATTAGGTCATGTAGTTAGAATGCATGTTTTAATTTTGAGATAAAAGAAAGCCCAAAAAATAATTACTTGCTTTAGTGTGTTGAATTCATTTGGTGCAATTTATTTTATTCAATGTTTAATAATGATTGAGCATCTGTGTGATCACCCCATTGCATGATAGTAATTTAGGTTAAAAATAAATCCAAGCCGCCTGCAAAAACATTTTTGAAAATTAAAAAAGAAATGGTACCGAAAGGGCATTAGAGAAATCTAGTGTAACCAAGTCCCCGTACCCTTAGTCTCTGGTTCGTAGGAGTAAAATAATCCTCCCATTATTTTACTTAGGTGTCTAATCGACCTACCGTAAACCGATAAGTGGCGACTCTTAGCTAATAATCTTTTGCATGCTAAATATTTGAACCTTAAGTCGCGAATTGATATGGGCTTGGGAGAGCTTAAGATAAATTTAAAGACTTAGTAGTCCATTAGCCTAAACTTAGGTGGTGCACCCGAAATTTTAGGTCGGGACAGCTTGGTAACTCCACTGGGGACTTGTGTTAAAACATTTAGTGGACTTAGGCCAATTTTTCTTTTTCTTTTAAAAATGTTTTTGTTTGGTAGCGAGGACACTAGGTACATCCCTAACATTTCTAAGGTGTTAAATGTTCTTGCAGATGGGAGATAAAAGGGGAGCAGTGATTGTTAACCCTTGTCTTGCAGGGTGGTGATGGGATGAATAATTTATTTTTCCTTATTAGAAGTGTTGTTTGCATTTAAATTGTTGTGCATGTTTTACTGCTTTTAGCACTACACTATTACACACACAACCTGCTGCCGGACCTGTGCTGCGATAGGATTTTTAGGATGGTGTTGAGAAGGATACTTGCTCCAAAGCAAGACCGCTATGTAAAGGTTGACTTTCTCTTCCCCGAAAATTTTTTCATGGTGTCGAATGTGTTTGTCCATATCCGCAAGACTGTGTGACTATTGGGCATTCCATTCGACTGAGCCGAAGTTAGGAGGACCTGACACATGAATGCGGGACTGCAACGGTCAGATCATCCTCTTAGCTCCACTTTGTTAAGCGGTCTAGGTAGAAATCGAGGCTCACATCTCATGTGCATGTCTATGTGATTGTCATTGATTTTCCTTGGTGAAGTAAGTCTTCTATCCCTTTATCATGCAATTTATTTTGTCATACTTTGGGTCGGCCCATGGGAATCTAGGTTTATCATTGATTTAATTCATTTGTCAGTTAGAAATGAAATGAGGAAATTGGCATGCAATAAATCATTTGGAAAATCAAAAAATTGGAAATTCGTTTTCAATTCATGTCTTTATAGTCCTTGTTAGGAGGTTTCAAATTTTGGTTTTTCCTAGTTCATGTTTGAGAAATTTCGTCCCTACTAAGGCATCCCATGTCCTTATTTTCCTAGTCTATTTTTAGGAAAATCCTTTTCATGTGTGGATTTTTTGTGACTAAAAAATAGATTGTTGTCATGGATCGGCTCTCTATTTACGCCTCGTACTTACATATTTTCATTTATTTGAACTAGGTGACAATGGATCCTTCACGTTCGCCTATTATTACGTGATCAAGAGCTAGAATGGCTGATCAAACTGAAATGTGTGATCGTATGTCTGCTATGGAAGACCAACTTCAACAGTTGCTCGCTTCTATGCAACTTATGACAGCTCAAATCCAATCTCTCCGAGCAGATTCAACTCCCGCACCTCGCTCTCCCCGAGATAGTGGTTCCAAAGCAAGTGAACGAGGCCCAAATAGGTGATGACGACATGCCTGAGCTGAGGGATAACCCACTGTTCGTCACTGCCGAAAAGGCTAAGCCTGACAATGTCCCTAAGGTAGAACAAGATGAACGCTGCGCCAAACTCGAGGAGAAAGTGAAGCAATTGCAAGGATCACGAGTTCACCTCCAATCGACTTGTCCGTGTATGAGAAGGTCGAAATGCCAAAGAAGTTCAAAATGCCAAAGTTCGAGAAATACGATGGTACTCCCTGTCCAAAAGCTCATTTGCAGATGTACCACGTGCATATGGCCCAATATGTCAAGAATGAGCCCCTCATGATCCAATCATTTCATGCGAGTTTGACCGGGCCCGCACTGAGCTAGTACGTGATGAAGAATGTCAATCTCCTCGACACCTGGAATGAAGTGGCTGATGCGTTTCTCAAGCAATATAAGTTCAATATGGACATTGCACCTTCCCGAGAAAATCTTGAGAGAATGGAGAAGAAGAGGAGTGAATCATTTAAGGAGTATGCCGTGAGATGGCGAAATCTGGCAGCTCAAATCACTCATGAGCCTACTGACAAGGAGTTGATGAAGTTGTTCGTCAAGACTCTCCTGTCTGAGTTCCGTAACCGGATGGCTAGCACATACGTCGAAAACTTCAATCAGCTTGTTCCTGTGGGAGAACAAATTGAGATGGGAATAAGAGAATGGTGGTTTACTGAACCATCTAACAAGAGATGTTCTACCAAGAAGGAGAAGGACCTTGAAGCTGAGATTAATGTGGCCTATTCTCAACCGAATCATGGTACATCCAATAGCGCTCCGGTAATTAAGATTTCTACTGAGCAATAAGGTGGAGGGCATCAGTTCTCGAGTCGACGACGTAATGTTAGAAGACAGTTCACACCTCTTCCTGGACCCCTATCCAAAGTTTTGCATGTCCTCCAAAAGAAGGGATTACTCTCTAATGAGCTGAAGTGACCAAATCCCGAGCATCATCCTGCATATAATCCCTCCGAAAAGTGTGACTATCACATGGGAGAGGTTGGTCACTCCACTGATGATTGCTATGTTTTGAAGCATAAGGTCCAAGACCTCTTGGATACAAAGGCGTTCTCTTACAGCAGTAATCAGAAAAATCCTCTGTCCAACCATGATGAAGGCGTAGACGCTGTCACTGCATGAAGAAGTTCTTATCTTCTAGGATTTCAAGTTTTGTTTAGGATTTCCTGCTTTCTGAAATTTCAATTATCGCTTTCACTTCTAGGGTTTGGCTTGTTTGCATTTTCCATTCCAATAATGTAATTCATTTGATTCTATTTAATGAAATTACAATTTTATTTCCAATTTTGAGGACATGATGGGGTACATCAAACCAGTCCAATGACGATATCCAACCATGAAAAGAAAATATCATCCACGGAGAAATCCCGAGGGCTAGACTTTCTCATGCTTCCTCCCAAAAAATTTTCCAAAAACAAAAGCATTTCACTATAAAAAAATTCCCTAAGCTTGTAGCAGATTAAACCTATTTGTTTATCTGACTCATTTACTTCTTGTCTCAGAGCATAATTCTATCACTTGTTATGACAAGGGACATCTGAAAATAGCATATCAAGTTTCAATGATCATAAACTTGACTTGTGGTCAAACGGGCTTAGAGCGCACTTGCAATGAAAAACAAATTTGGGGCAAGTAAAAGATGACTATCATTCTCCGGTGAAAGATCCTGGGGGCAAGTTTACCGCAGCCCATATGTGGTGGGGAAAGTACTTCCTAGAGGTGCCTTGATCTTGGTAGAAATAGATGGTCATGATTTTTCCACTCCAGTTAATTCTGATGCCGTCAAAAAGTATTACCCATGATAGAATTTGATGTGTCATTTTTTGAACTGCAAGCATTTTTATGATGAATAAATTGCCTCAATGAGCTGCAAATTCAATGGTCCAAATTTGTTACAAATCTTACATGTTTTCCTTGATGAATTATGCGAGATAAATTGAATGTGTCAAATGGGATACCTTGGAATGACGAAAGGCAAACCTTATTCCATACACTGTTCATACACTAATCCCCGGTGATGTTGTGTGGAAAAATTCCATGCCTATGAGGAAAAGGGTGATCTTGCGAAGGGTACGTCAACCAAGGTGATGAAAGGCAGTTTCTTCTGCTATCTGAAACATTACAAGTATACCCATTATGTAGCCCTTTGAGCCCACACATATAAAGAGCTTTTTAAATTATCCCTGTCAAGGATCATCCCACATTGGGACAAAATTTGAAATGAATGATAGGAATTTTCTTACTCACACTTGCATCGATCTTCGAGTATTACTTTCGTAGTGTAACTTATATGGTAATTGAAGTGCCTTAGGATGAGGAAGAGCAGTTCTTTCTCTATCCCACACACTTTTATCCATTGCATAGCCCACTTGAGCTTATGAATTCATTTCATTTTAAACCGAGTTGGTGATCATCCCCCACACTGGGGCAAGATAAAAATATTCAAGTGGCATGCACTAGAATGTTGACAAGAACGGAGACTCTGTCCAAAGAAAATAAGTGCAAAAATGGGGCATGAAAAAGCAGTGTGCCTGGTAAAAGCAAGGCCAATGCCCAGAAAAGAAAAAAAATCAAACTCTTGATATAGTGAGTCATATCCCCAACAAGGCAATACTAAAAAAACTCAAATGTTGAGATGTTGCAATCAATGGAGTTGTGATGTGAAGAAAATCTTCAGTGATGAAGAAGAAAGTTGGTGGAAATGTCAAGATGATCACCAACTTTGACCTCCTCTAAACACTTTTTGAGCCTAATGATCCTTTCATTTCTCAACCCATGAACCAAGCCTACGTTACGTCCCTTGCAAAGTCTTTTTAGATTAGGGCACTTGAATTAACGTAAAAGTTCATATGTTCGAAAGCATCGCTTGAAGAAGTGCAAGTAAGATAATTTTTGCTTCATTTCGTATGTTTCTTAACTTGTAAACCCCAAGACAATTGCGAAATGTCATTTTTAATAGTCTCGACTCGAAGAGTCCACCTTGTTGAGCTGTTGACCGAGCCCACATTACGGTCTCTCTTAAAGACCTTTCAAATTGGTAAGATTGTACTACTTGCGAGTTTGCTCAGACACTTGTTTGGCATGACGATGGTGAGATAGAGTGATTGTCGAAATCCTGCATCAAAGGTCAGGATGAAATGGCTATTTTAATGAGGATGAGTGAAAGTCCTTTCAGATCGAGAGGTCCCTCATTTGACACATCCATAACACTCATGTGTTCAGATTGGAATATTCTTTTTGAAACCTTTTCCAATGGAAATTAGGTGATGCAAGATTGATAGAAGTCATCATGCATGAACCTCACCTGAATTAATGTATGTTTGTGATTACAAATGCATGTTGCTTCTCTTATGACCATGTTTCACAGGAGACATATCCCCAGAAGCAGAGATGTTACCAGGTAAGTATATCTCAACCCATACTCTAAATACTTGTCATTGTACAGGGATTCTCTCTCAAGTGCATCGACACTTGACTCGGTCAAGCTGACCTTTATATTGACCTAGCGTGCTTTCGTAGCCTAGTGTCCCTTACATCGACCTGGCGTGCTTCCATAGCCCGGTATCCCTTTATATTGACCTGGCATGCTTTCGTAGCCTAGAGTCCCTTACATCGACTCGGTGTGCTTCTGTAGCCCGGTGTCCTTTATGTTGACCTGGCGTGCTTTCGTAGCCCAGAGTCCCTTTCATCGACTCGGCGTGCTTCCATAGCCCGGTGTCCTTTATGTTGACCTGGCGTGCTTTCGTGGCCCGAGTCCCTTTCATCGACCAAGCATGCTTCCGTAACCCGGTGTCCTTTATGTTGACTTGGCGTGCTTTCGTAGCCTAGAGTCCATTTCATCGACCCGGCGTGCTTCCGTAGCCCGGTGTCCATTATGTTGACATGGCGTGCTTTCGTAGCCGAGAGTCCCTTTCATCGATCCGGCGTGCTTCTGTAGCCCAGTGTCCTTTATCTTGACCTGGCGTGCTTCTGTAGCCCAGAGTCCCTCTTTATCGACTCGGCGTGCTTTCGTAGCCCAATGTTCATTTATATGACCTGGCGTGCTTTCGTAGCCCAGGTTCCTTTTTATCGAACCGGCGTGCTTCCGTAACCCGGTTTTCTTTTATCAATCTGGTGTGCTTTCGTAGCCCAGAGTCCTTTATACTAATACTCAATTGAGTTGTCACCCAAAGATTTTTCTCCAAACTCAGTCTGACTACGGCGATCAAAGAAAGGTTCGGGTCCTGGTCAGATGATCTATGTTGCAATGCTAGGCGACCGAAGAAAGGTTCGGGTCCTAGCCAAGCAAAACCTCAGTTTAGGCGACCGTGGAATGGTACGGGTCTTGGGAAAGCAATCTCTTTGCGAAGCCATGTTACTATTCTATGCGATCGTAAAATGGTACGAGTCCTGGACATGTAACGCCAATCTATCTTGAGTTACTCTACACTCCTTGAAGGTACGTAATTCCAGGTAAGTTTCTTTATCATTAGCATTTTCATGCATCATATGAATTGCAAAATGGGATTCATTTCCCGATAAAAAAAACAAAAAGACAAAACAAAATCATTCAGTGCATGTGCAATGGGATTCATTTCCCGACCAAAAAAAGACAAAAAGACAAAAAAAAAAGAAAAAAATTCATTCAGTGCATGTGCATAGTCAAAATTTAGGTTTCAATTTGTCTTTGAAGGCAACCTCTACTAGATCACCTTCAAAGAGGGGCAGCTGTTGACACCTAAATTTTGGCGATCCGGTCATTTATTTATTGCATAGAAAATTAGGGGTCAATTTTATCCCTAAAAAAAATATTAATTGCATATAGATTTGGGTGTATTTATTTCTAATTTGTATTTTTTGCATTTTATTGGACCGGTGGTGGATGGGTTCAAATTAATGGTTCTGAGCTTTAACTTGGCAGGCCGGACTAAGCCCATGAAATGAGCAAATTGGCCAAGCCCGTTTTATTTTAATGGACTAAGCCCATGAAATGATATTATGGTGGATTTTTGGAATTTAAGAAAATCGGGTTACAATCTGATCTTTAGGAGATAAAATCAAAGGAGAATATTCAGGAGATGAGGAAAATAAAAGGATTTTTTGTGATTGGGAGGTTATAGACAATCTTCGTGAAGAGATGAAATATTCCAAAAAAAGATTGCACTTGTTTTACCTATATAAGGGTTAAACACATAGGGTTTCTAGGAGGGACTTTTGGACTGAGTTTTCGAAACATTCACAAAGAAGAATAGAGTATTCGTGAGAGAAAAGTCAAAAAGTTTTCTTCCCTTTTGCTGAAAAGCAGAAGAAGTGAGTGCAGAGAAGACAGAGAGAGAGAGAGATGACGTGAGTAGACAGAAAAGTGAGAGAAAAAAAAAAAAAAAGAAGAAGTCTTTGTCTTCATATATTCCCCGGCAATCCCCGTTGCCGAGTCGACGCCCACCGTAGTTACCAACGCCTCCGTCGCTGCTCTAGCGTCACCCAACACCGGCAGCAGAGTTTCCGATCACCGACGCTACTTCCCCGTGAAGCTGCTACCGCCCGACGTCTCTGCCCACCGCCGAACAACGCACTGCGGGACCTCCATCGCAGCAGCTCGCTCCTGCGACGCTTCACCAGCCCGAGAGTCCGCGCCGGCCACCGCACCAGCAACGCTTCAGCCTCACCTCCGCCCGCTATAGCCACGACCCAGCGCCCCGCCTGCGCTTCCACCGACCCGAACTCCGAGCGGACCGCCGCCCTTTCGAACCGAAGCCCCCGCAGCAGCCCCCTTGCAACAGATCGCGAAGTTCGCTGCGCCGATCTCGCTCGACGTCCGCGTCACCGCCGACTACTACTCCTCCGCCCAACACCGTCGTCGCTCAAAGAACCCGCGACCCATCGAACCTCCAACCCGACGCCCCGCGAAGCCTCCGTCCGATGCTGCACCGCTGTCCTTGTTACAACCCGACGCCGTTGCTGCGCCCGCTTCATCCCCGCGCTTGACCAATCCGCTCCGCCGCACAAGAACCCACACCGGACGCCATACCCCTGCCGGTCCCCTCGTCGGAGCTCCGACGCCGGCCATCGTCCGCCCGGTGCCGACCAACCCGATGCCCTCTTTTCTTAGGTTGCTTACCTTTCTTTTTATTTTTATCTTTCATTTATTTTAGGTTATTTTATTTACTTTTTTTTTTTTTTTAAGTTTTGCTATTATTGTACCAATCGGAACATTGGGAGTTGATTTTCGTTTTATTGCAGTCATTATCCGCAGGGGTTTTACCCAAAATTATTATAATTATTTAATTTGATCCGTAAGATGTCGGATCATTTTTTTAATTATATTAATTTTTGGAGCATTTTGATAGTATTTTAATTGTTAAATCATTATAGTTATTAATTTGATCCGTAAGACTTCGGACCAGATTTTTAATTATTTTGAATTTTTGTCGTAATGTTTATGTTTAGAGTAATTGTTAATTTAACCTGTGAGACAACATGTCATTTTTTCGATTATTTTAATCCTTTATTTGGTGGATGTCTTGATTAGTTTAGATATAATTTCATAATTGCTAGTCTTGGAAAAAACACTAAAAAACATTAAAAAAAAATCAAATCTTGCATTGGAGTGGTTGGTTTAGTAAATTAGGATTGCATTTTTAGATGATTTTTGGAATAGATTAGGATCGATTTTAGATAATGTTTACACATTTAAATAACCTCATTTTTCTCGAAAAAATAGTTTTCTAAGATAGGATAGGGTGTAAGTCAAATTAACCCCTAAAATAAATTAGAAAATTATTCATTTCAGATAATTTAATTAGGGTTTTTTATTAATTTCGAATTTCAATAAAAAATACAAAAAAATTAGGTGCATAGTTTGCATAATAGATTCATTTAATTAGAATTTGTTTGTCAGTAAAATTAGGTCATGTAGTTAGAATGCATGTTTTAATTTTGAGATAAAAGAAAGCCCAAAAATAATTACTTGCTTTAGTGTGTTGAATTCATTTGGTGCAATTTATTTTATTCAATGTTTAATATTGATTGAGCATCTGTGTGATCACCCCATTGCATGATAGTAATTTAGGTTAAAATAAATCCAAGCTGTCTGCAAAAACATTTTTAAAATTAAAAAGAAATGGTACCGAAAGGGCATTAGAGAAATCTAGTGTAACCAAGTCCCCGTACCCTTAGTCTCTGGTTCGTAGGAGTAAAATAATCCTCCCATTATTTTATTTAGGTGTCTAATCGACTTACTGTAAACCGATTAGTGGCGACTCCTAGCTAATAATCTTTTGCATGCTAAATATTTGAACCTTAAGTCGCGAATTGGTATGGGCTTAGGAGAGCTCGAGCTAAATTTGAAGAGTTAGTAGTCCATTAGCCTAAACTTAGGTGGTGCACCCGAAATTTTAGGTCGTGACAAAAACAATAAAGGCATTGAGAACCAATCATGGACGTGAGTATCCATGGAGCAATTGAAGGCTCTTTGTGATGAAAAGGGAATTGTACGACAATTGACTATTCCTAGTACTCTGCAATAAAATGGGTAGTTGAGAGAAGAAATAGAACCCTATTGGAAATGGTTATGTGTATGATGGCGCAGACAAATTTACCTATCTCTTAATGGGGAGATGCGTTATTGACTATTGTCTATGTACTTAACCGAGTGCCTCAAAATCAGTCACTTCCACCCCTTATGAATTATAGACTGGTAGGAAACCAGACTTAAGTAGTCTACTTTCATGGGGATGTGCAGTTTATGTTCATGATTCTTCCCATAAATATGGCAAATTAAGTCCTAGAGGGAAAAAATGTATCTTTATAAGATATTTTGAACACTCTAAAGGGTACCTGTTCATAGGTGAACAAGCTGATGGAAGTATAACTGAAATGGAGTCATGAGATGTCACGTTCTTAGAGAACGATTTTCCTAGTAGAGGTGAGATTAATAAGGACTTCCAATTATATGAAATGGAAGATCCTAATAACACATCCACTAATATTGTTGAGGGAAATGAAGATTTACCTCAACATGTAAGACCTAATGAGAGTGTTGCATCGCCTGGTGAACTGAATTCAAAAGAAATTCAGTTATGTAAAAGTAATCGTAAAAGTATTCATCGTCGTCGTTTTGAGATTGAAGGAAAAACATTTATGATTGCTCAGAAAGATGATGCCGAGCTTGAGATTATTTAAGAGGCTCTCTCATCCTCGATAAGGAAGAATGGAGAAAAGCTTTGGAAGATGAAATGGAGTCAATGAGGGCAAATCACGTCTGGGACTTAGTTGATTTACCACGTAATCACAAGGCTCGTCTTGTGGTGAAAGGTTATACTCAACAAGAATATATAGACTATGAGGAAACCTTTTCACAAGTTGTAAGGTTTGTCTCAATACGCCTTATCCTAGCCGTCGTTGTACATTTGGACCTTGAATTACATCAAATGGATGTAAAGACGACATTTCTCAATGGAGAACTAGATGAGGGAATCTATATGAAATAACCAATAGGTTTCATAGGACACACGGACCCCTGGAGTGCCATAACTTGGCACAAAGGGACACTTAAGTGCCATAACTTACGAAAGTGACACTTAAGTGCCAAAATCGGAGCAAAATGGATCACTTGAGTGCCAATCTGGCCAAGTACTGAGATGATACCATTGTCATGCTAGATGAAGGCCTAAGTACTAAGATGTGTCCTAAGACTCCAAAAGAAATTAAAGTAATGGAAACTGTTCCTTACGCTAGTGCGGTCAGAAGTTTGATGTATGCTATGATGTGTACTCGACTCTACATATGTTATGCCGTGGGATTGGTGAGCCGATATCAATCAAATCCTGGTCAAGCACACTAGAAAGCAGTGAAGAGGATCCTGAGATACTTGAAAGGCACCATGGACTATCGACTTTATTACCAAGGGAATGATTTATGCCTATTAGACTATTCAGATGCTGATTGGGGTGGAGACCTAGATGAGCGTAAATTGACTTCTGGATATGCGTTCTTGCTCAATGAAGGTGCAATTTCTTGGAATAGTAAGAAAGAGACATGCATGGCCTTATCTACGATGGAGGCAGAATTTATTGCATGCTCGGCCACAGTGCAAACCGTATGGTTAAAAAATTTCTTGGAAAATTTAGCCACTATCACTGAGGTTCCAAGACCAGTGATAGTTTATTGCGATAGTCAAGCAACTGTTGCCTATGTGAAAGATCCCAAGTATCATGGAAGGACGAAACACATTGACATAAAGAATAACTTCATAAGGGATATAATAGCGCAGAAAGAATTGATTTTACAATACATTTCAACCAATAGAATGGTTGCTGATCCATTTACGAAGGTTGTTCTTAGAGACATATTATTGACCCACGGGATGTCACTAGTATTGTGTAGAATGTGATATATGTTATTGTAGCGGATAATTGGTTTATGTATATGTGGACATATGTATTGTACTTGTTTATTTATTAGTGACTTGTTGTTTTATCAATAAGTACAAATCCATTATGAGACTAGCACATACACACATATATTATTGAAAGGTATGTCAGCAGGCAATGATTGGCTCACTCACACGAGCAATCACCTCAAGTGCTATAGTTAGCACGTTGAGATGAGACGTTATGTATAAATAAATGATGAAGAGCAAGTTTAGTACATAAATTGTCGCCTTGATTGGAGTCAACATGAGGTCTGTGATTTGTTTATAATAAGACCAAACATCCCACAATCATGTATGCCTGAAAGATGCCGGATGCAAGTACTTAATTGGGCGCTATAGAAAGTGAGCTGATATAGCACTCGAGTTAAACATGAGTACGTGAAAAGCATGTGACTATGTTTAGGCTAAGATCCGTATAGTGGATATATTTAATAAATGATATACGCTATTATAGAAAGAGAAATCCACTATGGCATGTAATTCATACTACATGCACATTGTACAATCGACAAGGGAAGGTGAGTAAAATTATCCCTATTTACTCATCCTGTGAGCCCTTGAGGTAATTTATAATTTACCTCATTTTGTCCCATATGTTACTTCTGACTATGTTCTCGAAGTAAAAGATCAATGTTGCTACTTAAGCATGTTACCGAAAGTCATGAATAGATATGGCTTTATGGGATGTGTCTAGAAAAGCAGTTGTTCTGAAATGGAGAGAGACATGAGTGTGAAAAAAGACAATTTTTGTTTTACATCTATCACATGTATTTACTGGTCGACCAATTATATCGCCTTATGTGGTTGCAGATATAATTGTAAATACATGGTGTTTTTAAAATAGTCAAGTATAACCTTAAGGGATAGGTATACTTGGATTGATGTAACAAAATATGTATGGGGCACTATGAGACATCAATTATTTATTTCTTTTGGGGTTGCAGCCATTATGTCATCCCTAACAGGTGCATAATTTAAGCTCCTAATTGCATATGCGCTCATTGGTCGCACGGCTTATTTGCCAGTATGAATTGTTTTGCAAAGTTGATCAATGTTGAATGCCTTATATTCTTGATAGAGCGCTATTAAGCCCATCATGTCCGAGTGGGAGATGTTGTACTTAATTAGTACGTCCATGATGGGGTGTAATGAGAACGCACTGTTTCGTCTTGATACGCTACGATGGAAAGACACCCTTTGAAATGGTATGAAGAGAGTTGTATAAAAGTCTTTTGAAGATAATCGTTGGAACGGTTGGCAGAACGTACGCTCAAAAAGAAAGTTTTCATTTTCTTGTCCCCTTTCCATCAAAAGAAAAAGAAGGCGTTCCATTTCTCTTTTACAAGAACAATTGGCATTTACGCTGTGGAAATCAGATGTTTTCCTTGTGATTGCATTCAGACCAACGTGAAGTATTTTTGTTCATGATTCATTTGCAATTCAATGTTCATTTCAGGGTAAATTGTTGTTTGCGCATCGGAAAGAGGTAAGTCATCTTCCGCCGACTTTCTTCCAACAGAAAGTCTCGAGTTCGCGCCCTGTTTTGTGACAATTCGAAGCAAATCGGGGAGGCTCGAACAGCTAGGACGGCACGGGTGTGGGCTGAGCCGAGAGTGCGAGGTTGTGATTGAGGCTATGGTGGTGGTGGGAGCAGAAGGAAGAGAGGGGTTGTAGTACTATGGCGTGACCTAAGAGGGATGGTGAGGGATGGTGCAAAACAGAAAACAACCGCCTTGAAAAATGGAGAGGGACGAAAGACTACCACTTTCCTTTATACCCCAATCGCTCCTCCCTTTTGCGGTCACGATCATTTACTTGCCAGCACTGAGTCGCACCAGCTGGAGGAGGACGTGGCAGCGAATGGTGGCTGAGTAGCATCACGCAAAGGCTACGTGGCCAAGAGGGTGGGTTGGTGATGCGCCGGTGTGACGTGGCATGATCAAACAAAAGTAGTAGTGGCGAGAACGTGTCTTCGAGGTGGTGAGGTTGTTGACTTGGTGTGGCTTGAGGTGACGTGGTTGAAGTGTCACGGTGATGATGACGACGGGCCAAGATGGCAGTCCTTACAGTGGTGCAGTAAGGGTACGGTGACTAGGTGACACGATAGCAAGACACGGCAATGGTAGCACGGATGGTGTGAAGCGCTGACTACTAAGTACTCGAGACTCACGATTCCATCGAGCGACGACTCAGATGCCACAATGAAGGAGTGATTTTCCTTCTTCTACACACCTCTTGCATGAAATCTCAATGGGTAAAAGGGGCGGCAAGGCTAATTTAAAATATTTTGCATATTTAGTATATGTTTGCATGCATTTTTATTGGCTAATAGGGCCGGCAACTAATCATTTAGGACTAAAATGTATTTTAATTCCAGCAAAAAATACAAATAGGTGGTCGGCCCTATGTATATGCATATTATACTTATAATTTTATCCGTTGGTACGACATTAGGCACATATAATACTTGTACAAGGGATAGGTTAAATGTCTTCGTCCCTAATTTCACTCACTCAATTCGATCGTCGATATTATAATTATTCTTTAAGACTCACTAATTAATTAGGTGAAAATTCGAGATGCCACATCCGGTGACATTCTCAGCCCTTCCAATCATTCCGATGGCAGTCCTTGGCTAGCCTAGGGGTCCTCAGTGGCCGAAGTTCACACAATCGATGGTCGGTTATTTCTATTCCTTCAAACTTTATTGAGTTAGCCAATTAAGTTTGGTTGATCATACACTTACTTCGTATTTCATGCGATCGTTGTTTAGGTCTTGTGAGGAGCTACAATTGGCCATTCCTTGAAGTTTAGAAGTGGCTAGAATAGCTCATTTGAGCTCAAGTTCGAAGTTAAACAAGGTAAATCATTCTAAACTTGAATCTAATGACGCGAGATTACTATAGGTGATCGGGACTAGGATTTAAACCCTAGGTGATTATCTCATGATTAAATTGATGATCTAGATGATCTATGATGAGTTTTGATGATGTTGTGATAATTAAAGATGAGTTTATAGCTTGATGATGCATAGTTGCTTGTTCTAAAGAATCGTAAGCCTGTTTGGATGATCTGATAGATGTCTTGGAACGAGCAAGTAAAGGATTTTGTTTGGCTTCGATGCCTTCTGTTGTACTTAATTAGTACATCCATGATGGGGTGCGATTGGAACGCACCGTTTCGTCTTAATATGCTACGATGGAAAGACACCCTTTAAAAGGGTATGAGTGAGTCATATAAAAGATTCTGAAGACAACCGTTGACAAGGTTGGTAGAACGTATGCTCAGAAAGAAAATTCTTCATTTCTTGTCCCCTTTCCATCAAAAGAAAGAACGCATTTCATTTCTCCTTTACAAGAACAATTGGCATTTACGCTGTGGAAATCAGATGCTTTTCTCGTGATTGCATTTAGACCAACGTGAAGTATTTTTGTTCCTAATTCATCCGCAATACAACGATCATTCCAGGGTAAATTGTTGACTGCGCATCGGAAACAGGTAAGTCGTCTTCTGCCGACTTTCTTCCAACATTGGTATTAGAGCCCAGTCGTGATTTCTGCCTTGTTTTCATCGAACTTTTTTGTTTACTATTTGATATCGAGCTCAAGAGAATGAAATCTACACTATTTGGAAGTATATTGCTTGGAATTGCAATCTGAATCGTCGAAAACGAACCGAAGTGAAGAATGGGTTCATGGCTGCGTACACCCGTACAGTTTTGGCCATTTTTCGAAATATTTTTTCAGCCAAAATAAATTTTGAAATATACTGGGTGAAAGTACTCATCGAGACGAGTCTGTCGATGGGTCGAGCGTCGCTGGAGGATGCTGGACGCGCCCACACGCACCGCTAGAAGCCGCTGCGCGGGGGCGCCGTGCGACTGACACGTTGGGCACACGAGCGCGTGAGCGTCACGCGCGCGTCGGCGAACCGATGCATGCTGACGTCATCATGATGTCATCCAACGGTCGGTAACCGCTAGATGACGTCATCGATGACATCATCGACGGCGCAGCTTGGTCGGCCGGTTGCCGGCCGGCGACCCGACCCCGAGATCCAACCCGACCCGACCCGGCCGTTGGCTAGTCAACCGTCGCCGGTCAAACCGATCGACCGGTCGCCGGTTGGACCGGTCGGACCGACTAGGAGCCGTTTGGCTTGGTGGCGCGTGTTACACGCACCGCACACTCAGGCGGTGCGTGTGGGCGCGTGGGACATCGGATTGGAGCGTGGTCGGTGGCGTTTGGTTTGTATGGATGTGCTCTACACTGTGGTATAGTTATTTTTCATGTTTGAGTTTTATAAATGTATAAAAATGTGTAGGGAACCCTAAGTATGCGTATTTTTTGGGGATTTAATGCATAGTTTTTTCTTTTTTAGCTTGTATTTTCTTATGTTTTAGGAAATACAATAGCTAGCCTATATGAAAATGATGTCATATATGTTGTGTAGAGCTTGGTTTGATGGTAGCATGTATATAGTTTAATATACTTGTAATTTACTAGTTCCATGAAAATTCGAACAATGGTAGGAAATCCTTGTTTTTTCGTTACATGTTGAATTTCGGTTTTGATTGTAATTGCAGCATGATTGTTTTTTGTACGTTGGTTTAGATCATGCTATGCTTTTGTGTTAATGGAAAAATGTAGAAATTACATGAGGTCATGTAATTATTTTTTCTAGTGGGAGTTCGTAGGTTGGTAGAATTCGAATGAGTTCTCACCTAGAACTTAAAATTTGTGCAAATTAAACTTGTTAATGATAATAGAATAATTGTACATATGAGTTGATTGGGAACATAGTGAACTTTCTTTTCTGTGTCTTTTGTTGAATTATCATTAATTTAGTTTGTCTTTGCTGCAAATTAAATATGTGTGTTACTCTAAAAAGTGTGCTAGTATTGATTCTGCGTTTATTATGTCAATGTGTTATAGCAATTGATTATGGCTTTGGCATCCAAGACCATTGTGGCTAACCTCAATAAGGGTGAGAAGCTGAATGGTGACAATTATGATATTTGGTACCGAAAGGTTTAGTACATCCTTGAGGAGCAAAAAGTTTTGGAAACCCTCAATCACACTATGGATGAACCTGAGCATGGAACTTTAGCTCAACAAAGAGAGATCTAGAAGCTTATCAAGCTTGGGAAAAGAAAAATAGCACTTGTTTGCATCACGTTACGAGCTGTATGTAAGATGATCTCATGTGTGAGTTTGAAAGTTATGATAAAGCTTAAGCAATATGGGTTTCCTTGAAAGATAAGTTTTTGGGTACATCTACTACTAAGTTGAGGAGACTCACCATCAAGTTTGACACATATCGAAAGTGCCCAAATGTAACGATGAGGCAGCATCTTCGGGAGATGTCAAACATAATTCGTGAGCTGAAGTCAGCAGGTCACTCCCTTACTGATGAACAGCAAGTTCATGCTATTATAAAGTCTCTTCCTGACAATTGGGTACATATGAAAATCAATATGACACATAATGAGAATATTGTCACTTTTGATGATATTGCGTGTCATTTAGAATTTGAGGATGAGCGCCTAGAGGCTGCGAGATCGTTTACCCATGCTTATGTTGCTGAATCGAGTTCGCGCAAGGCTTTAGGCTTAAAGCGCAAAAGGAATCATTAATTCAACAACAAAGGGAAGAAGACTGATTAGGCACCTAAGAGGGCTAAGACCTTCCGATGCAAGAAACGTAATGGGAAGAATGACAAGGCCAAGATGAAGTGCTACAATAGTGGCAATATGTTTGCTCGTGAATGCACTGAGCCGAAAAAGGTACCCTATTACTCAATTACTTTAAGTAATGTTTTTGTTTCTAGCATCGTAATGCTTACTGAATCTCATCCAATGTGGACTGTAGACTCAGGAGCAACATACCACGTGGCTAGAGACCGAGAGGCATTTGTGAAGTATCGTCGGATACAGCCTGAAAGAAGATGTATATATGTTGGGAATAACTCAAGAATTGAAGTAAAGGGTATCGGCACATGTAAATTAATTTTACATGGTGGTCGAAGCCTACTCCTACATGATGTCCTCCATGCTCCTGATATTCGACGAAACTTGGTCTCCGTAGTTGTTCTTCTTAGCCTAGGTTATGTATTGAATTTTCATAGTGATTGTGTTGACATTTTGTATGGAACAATTTATTATGGTTCAGGTCATGTATTGAATGGTGTTGTGGTATTAGACATTGAATATGATCAGTACAATATTAATGTCGATGGTTGTTTTTCTTTAGTTGCATCTTCTAGTAATATTGAGATTGATGCAAGTAGTTGGCATGCTAGATTAGGTCACATCGGGTTACAAAGAATGCAAAGATTAGCTAGAGAATGCCTTTTAGGGTCACTCATTAATGTTAATCTACTCGTATGTGAACATTGTCTAGTGGGAAAAGCAACTAGAAAACCATTCGGTAAAGGGACCAGAGTCGAATTTCCATTGCAACTCATACATTCTGACATTTGTGGTCCTTTGAACGTGAGGGCGAGGCATGGATCCTCATATTTCATCACCTTCATAGATGACTTCATGCGTTTCGGCTATGTCTTTCTGATCTCCCATAAGTCAGAAGCATTAGACTGTTTTAGATGATATATAACGATGGTAGAGAATCAATTGAACAAAACAATAAATGCATTGAGAATCGATCGCGGATGTGAGTATCTATCGGAGCAATTCAAGGCTCTTTGTGATGAAAAGGAAATTGTACGACAATTGACTATTCCTGGTACTCCACAACAAAGTGGGGTAGCTGAGAGAAGGAATAAACCCTATTGGAAATGGTTAGGTCTATGATGGCGCAGGAAAAATTACCTATCTCTTATTGGGGAGATGCATTATTGCCTGCTACCTATGTATTCAACCAAGTGCCCTTAAAATCGGTCACTTCCACCTCTTATGAATTATGGACTGGTAGGAAACCAGACTTAAGTAGTCTACGTCCATGGGGATGTGCAGCTTATGTTCTTGATTCTTCCCATAAATATGGCAAATTAGATCCTAAAGGAAAGAACTGTATTTTTATAAGATATTCTGAACACTCCAAAGGGTACCTGTTCATAAATGAACAAGCTGATGGAAGTATGACTGAAATTGAGTCACGAGATGTCACGTTATTGGAGAACGATTTTCCTAGTAGAGGTGAGATTGATAAGGACTTCCAATTATATGAGATGGAATATCCTAATAACACACCTAATAATGTTGTAGAGGGAAATGAAGATTTACCTCAACATACAAGACCAATTGGGAGTGTTGCATCACCTATCGATTTGAATTCAAGAGAAATTCAATTGCGTAAAAGTAATCGTAAAAGTATTCCCCATCGTCGTTTTGAGATTGAAGGGGAAGCATTTATGATTGCTCAAAAAGACGATGCCGAGCTTAAGACTGTTCAAGAGGCTCTCTCATCCTCTGATAAGGAAGAATGGAGAAAAGATTTGGAAGATAAAATGGAGTCAATGAGGGCAAATCACGTTTGGGACTTGGTTAATCTACCACCCAATCGTAAGGCCATTGGAAACAAATGGGTCTTTAAAATTAAGCGAAGGGCAGATGGATCCATTGAAAAGTATAAGGCTCGTCTTGTGGCGAAAGGTTATACTCAACAAGAGGGTATAGACTATGAGGAAACATTTTCACCAGTTGTAAGGTTTGCCTCAATACGTCTTATCCTAGCTATCGTTGCACATTTGGACCTTGAATTAAATTAAATGGATGTAAAGACGGCATTTCTCAATGGAGAACTAGATGAGGAAATCTATATGAAACAACCAATAGGTTTCATAGCTAAAGGTCAAGAGCATAAAGTTTGCAAACTTCATCGCTCAATAAATGGCCTTAAGCCTTACAAAAAAAAAAATGGCCTTAAGTAATCATCTAGATAGTGGTATGTTCGTTTTCATCGAGCCATAATAACTTTTGGTTTCACGATGATCGAAGAAGATCACTATGTATATGTCAAGCGGTCCGAAGATAAATTTATGATTTTATCACTTTATGTGGACGATATTCTATTGGCTGGAAATGACAAGCTTTTGGTTATCACCATAAAAGAATGGTTGTCCTACAATTTTGAAATGAAGAACATGGGAGAAGCTGCTTATATATTAGGAGTTAAGATCGAAAGAAATCGATCAAGGAAACTCCTTACTTTATCACGAGAGTCTTATATTATGAAGATTCTTGAACGTTTCAATATGCAGCCCTGTAATCTCATTGATACCCCTGTCATGCAAGGTGAAGGCCTAAGTACTAAGATGTGTTCTAAGAATCCAGAAGAAATTAAAGTAATGGAAACTGTTCCTTACACTAGTGCGGTCAGAAGTTTGATGTATGCTATGATGTGTACTCGACCCGACATATGTTATGCTGTGGGATTGGTGAGCCGATATCACTCAAATCCCAGTCAAGCACCCTGGAAAGGAGTGAAGAGGATCCTGAGATACTTGAAGGGCACCATGGACTATCGACTTTGTTACCAAGGGAATGATTTACGTCTATTAGGCTATTCAGATGCTGATTGGGGTGGAGACCTGGATGAGCGTAAATCAACTTCTGGATATGCATTCTTGCTCAATGGAGGTGCAATTTCTTGGAATAACAAGAAACAGACCTGCACGGCCTTGTCTATGATAAAGGCAGAATTTATTGCATGTTCTTCTGTAGTGCAAGAAGCGGTATGGCTAAAACGTTTCTTGAAAAATTTAGCGACTGTCACCGAGGTTCTAAGAGCGGTGATAGTTTATTGCAATAGTCAAGCAGCCATTGCCTATGTGAAAGATTCCAAGTATCATGGAAGGACGAAGCAAATTGACATAAAGAACAACTTCATCAAAGATATAATAGCGCAGAAAGAAGTGATCCTACAATACATTTCAACCAATAGAATGGTTGCTGAACCATTTACGAAGGCTGTTCCTAGAGACGTATTGTTGACTCACAGGATGTCACTAGGATTACGTAAAATGTGATATGTGTTATTGTAGAGGATCATTGGTTTATGTAAATGTTGACATATGTATTGTACTTGTTTGTTTATTAGTGACTTGTTGTTTTATCAATAAGTATAAATCCATTATGAGACTAGCACATACACACATATATTATTGAAAAGTATGTCAACAGGCAATGATTGGCTCACTCACACGAGCAATCACCTCAAGTGCTATAGTTAGCACG